>CM076990.1:83639926-84264926 GCA_039090855.1 Macrothele yani
TTTTTACGGAAACATATTTACTAAACATAGCGCCTTAAAAATGAACTGAGTCTTGTATATGCCGATGAAAAATTAAGGAATATATTGACTCAAGAACTCCTTCGAGTGTTTCACGGAGACAAAGACATTTTTACAGAAGATTATAAATTGGTTTTCCTCAGTTTAACAATTCCATCTACAAGTGTGCCAGTGGAAAGAAGTTTTCTTAAAAGAATACAAACTTGCTCAAGAAACACTAGTTCCCAAGATAGACTTGCTTCTCTGGCAAATATTTCTATTCAGGAAGACATTTTATTGATGCTCACGAAGAAACAACCATCTAACCATCTTATGACGACATAATCGACAAATCTGCAGCTTTCAAAGGAAGAAAAATTGATTTAATATAAAAAAATAAGTAAGTCCTCATTAAGGGATTTTCATTGTAGACAGTAGATATATTTTCATACTGCTCTTGTACCTCTTCACCTATTTTTCCAACAACGAGCCGCCACTGATACATGCGTGTGTGGGGGACAGAGATTTCGGAATATCTCTGCCGGAGAAGCATTCTCTGTATCAGTCAATGAATAAATGTGTGGGAACGATAAACTATCACATGACGGTAGGGAACACCACTGACCCTAGGTTCCGAAATCCAGCAACTTACGTCTAATTGTAGTTATCCTTAGCTTAATTAATTTATAACAGCTTTCTTGGACAAGAGGTACTTTAGACACATAAGATATCAAAAAACATTCGTGCTGAGCAAGACAATGAATTGAAGTTCTCGAAACTGTTTTTGCACGATAAAAAATGTAGTTAAAAGCTGATGATAAATTAAAAGACTTTACTAAGCACAATTAAAACATCACAGTTAAAAAAACATAAGAACTTTCGGAACCGCATCGGTCCCATCCTCAGATGTAACACAATCACACACAATACATGAAGAAACAATGATATAAGTACATCAGGAAATTAGTCACGTGATGAGGTGGCGTAGTTTATATGCGCAGTTGAACCGAGAAGAAAAAAAAATGGGCTTAATTGATGTTATTTAGAAATGTTAAATTTCAGAATGGAGTTGTTTCTGGCTGTCAATGCGAGTTTCCATGCGTTAGGAATAATAGTAGGGTAATCATCATTACAACACGCAGACCGAAATTCGTAAATAATTAAGCTTTCAGCAAACAGAGTATTAGGCTTCGAAGTCAACAAGGGGCACCATTCTACTCACTTGTCAACAAGGGGCACCATTCTACTCTAGTCCTAGGGTTTGTTAGGACCCAGGACTAAGAGCATATTACAAAAATAACAAGAGTAATAATAATTTCAGCACTACTGAAAATAATGGAAGTTCTACGAGAGGTAGATCGGGGTTTTAACAAAATTACCCTGATGGAATTAATTCCAGATTTCAGAATTGCAGCCCACTACGAAATAATGCTTCAGGTATCAAGAAAACAGTTATGAGCCCAGGAATATGGACTATAATATCAACGCGTGCACTAACCAAAGGTCTAGAAACAAGTGTAATGTCAACTTCTTCTTCTTTTCTTTTGCTACTGATCTTAAAACTCTTTTGCGAGCAGTGAAGGCTCCGAAGTTACAAGATGTGCTGCTCTTAGTCGGCAAGATATTAGCGTGCACGTAATTCGATAGTGGATCAGATATCTTAAGTATTCTTCTACAATGAATCATTTTAATGTTGAAAAACCACCACAGAGTTTGTGTAGTGTTACAAATGGCACTTTTAAAATCACTGATACTGTAACTTTATCAGTGAAGTTAGCCAGCCTTATTGCTCATACATACTTGCCAGTGAAATGTCTACTGTGAATTGGCTTTATTAAAAAGTTATCCGTGACCTCAAATACTGACGAGTGTTTGACAGCCACACAGAAGGCAGTTAATTTATTCCCGATTAAACAAATCGATTTTACTACCGATATTTGTAGGAAGTCAAGCGCCCAAAAAGATTAACTCTCGTATTTGTTGCATAAACGTTTTGGTTTATTTTCCAACAAGCTTGGGTTCAGCCAACTAATATGTCATCTTAGAAATATTGCACCTGTAACATGCAAGCCCTATCCTTCTGTCCCGCATAAGAAAGACGAAATGCGAATTAAAATTAACGAAATGCTGTAATAGGGTGTTTGTTGTACAGAAAAGTACGAGTTCTTAGGAGGCATCAGCGTTTCTTTCGCCTAAGACGGAGGATGGGCCACAATATGTCATAGATTATAAGAAAATTAACAAAGTCATAAAGCCTACAAATCATCCATTGCGCATAATTTAAGAATACACTCTTGCAATGTTGAGATAGAATAAATTATCAACCTTTATTCACAATTATTGGGTTGAGGAACAAGTAATGTTGGTTTTTTCTACAATTCCATTTGTGTGCCAAAATATAATATTGTGGCAACATGTGATATATTAAGTGATAGATACGTGCTCACTCTACATGCCAGTGTGTGTGATTTTATTTAATGTTATTTGGTTTTCAGGTCATTGAAATGGAATGTCAAATGGACAAAAAGGAGCATTACCGATATCTGCTACTTTTCGCGTTTAATCGAGGGACTAAAGCCACGAAAGCTGCTCGCGAGATTTTTTGCTGTCTACGGTAAAGATGCCGTGATTGAAAGGATGGCTCAACGGTGTTTTTTGCGCTTTAAATCCGGCAATTTCGACCTTAAGTATATGGATCGCCCCAGTTGCCCGGTTGAGTTCGATGAAGAGCAATTGAACCAGATGCTGAACGAAAACCCGCGTCAATCGACCAGAGAATTGGCTGAGCAAAGGAACTGTGATTAGAAGAAAGTTGTGAATCACCTTCATGAGATGGTAAAAGTTCAAAAGCTCGGCGCTTGGGTTCCGCACGTTTTGAACGGCAAAAACAGAAATCAACGTTTCACAATTGCTGCCGGTTTGCTTGTTCGTCACAGGACTACTCGTAGTCACAAGGAAAGATTTCTGTACCGCATCGTTACCGGCGACGAAAAATAGTGTCTGTACGTCAACATGAAGCAGTGAAAAGAATGGACCAGTCTCACGAAACACGGAACGCCGCGAGCAAAACAACAGTTGCATCCTCGGAAGACGAAGTTCTGTGTCTGGTAGGATTGGCAGGGCATCATCCACAACGAACTTCTACGGAACAATGAGACGGTCAACGCGGACCCACATGTTCAACAACTGCATCGACTCCACGACGCAATGCAACCAAAGTGACCCGATCGGCAATACGGTGTTCTGCTGCAACTCGGCAACGATAGGCCTCACATCGCCAATATGACCAAAACCACCATTCAAGCGCTCAATTAGGAAGTTCTGCCGCACCCGCCCTATTCTCCGGACTTGGCTCCGTTCGATTTTCATCTGTTTTGATCGCTTTCCAACAATTTGCGCGGCGTGTCGTTCAATAATTACGTGGCATTGCGCACGTGGTAGGGCGACTTCTTCGGGTCACGACCGGCAGATTTCTATCGCCGAGGCATCAAACAACTTGTTGAACAATGGGAAGCAGTTGTAAATACTAGTGACGAATACATTACTGATTAAATTGCTAAATAGTAACACTGTACTAGGGATCCGATTTATTGGCGTAGGAAGTAGACCCATTAGCGTTTCCAATCTTTCGCACATCAACCAGATGGCATTTTCAAGGAAGTTAGACAGAAACTGCAACTGAAAAATAGAACGCATTAACAATTTGAATGCGGAAACTTGACTTGACAACAATAGATACGACGTTATATTCATTTAAAGATATGACGCATCACGTTGGTTGCACGCGCGGTATCCTGGTAGGCAGAAGGCTTTACTTGAAGAATTGGTTCCAAATTCGTGGCAACTCGAATGACACGCAATTATTGCAAGTATTGCTGTTGGTAATGGTCTCCAAGGTTTCTCGAATGGCTGTATCTTTAGAGGTAGAGTAGGTAGCTAATTTCTTTATATCGTCCCACATAGGAGTAGCGGACTTGAATTTAACTTCTCTGGATAGTGCCGTGGCTAATTTACCGTATTTCGTGTCTCTTTTATGTTCGTTGACACTGACTCCAAACGAACGCTTGGTCATTCCAATGTAGGATCGCTTAGATTCGTCCGGATACTGCAGGCGGATCGTATAAACACCTGCTTCGCAGGAGAGAGGTGGTTTTTCACTACTTCCCTTTAGCATAGTATATAAAGATGCAGGAGACCTTGTGCCTACGCCGTAGTTCATCTTCTTCAGGGCATTTTTGAGTTTGAAAGACACATTTGGTATGTAGGGAATTGAGCCCAAATAACGTATCTGTGGCACAGGAAGATTAGAATGTTTGACACTGGCTTTTTGGATAAAGTTACGTATCTGATTCAACGAATATCCTACACCAGTGGCTAACTTGATGACGCTTTCAATTTCGTGTTGTCTAGAATGGGTATCGGAGGAAACGGCGAAGGCTCTTCTAATTCGAAAACGGAAGATAACTGTTTTGTATTCTGCGGGACAGAAAGAGCTGCCGAGCATCAGATTAGGGACGGACGTGGGTTTCCAGTGGACTTGTGTACCGAGGCGGCGGTCGTCAGGCGATTTTCTCAATAGAACATCCAGATAAGGTAAAGCGTTGTTGTGTTCAAGCTCCATCGTGAATTGATCGTAGGATGCATATCATTGATTTTATCAAGGAACATCGGAAGAGTCTCTTTTCCGCGAGGACATACAAAATAGGTCGTCTGCATAACGCAGCCAAGTGGTAGGTCGTTGGGCAATGCTGGAGAATATATTCCGTTCAATTGGGCGAAGTATTGCTTCTTCAAGGACGAGTGAAAGTGAGGATCCTATTGGAGCGCCATTATTCTGCTTACATACTTGTCCTAGGAAACTGTAGGAACTAGTATTAGTGACCAAGTCAATTAATTTGAGGATGCTGAGGCATGACTCCTGCGTATAAAATGCTGAATTTGATATGGCCTCCTTTAATGTTCTGATGGCTTCCGGAACGGGGATTGTAGGGTAAAGGGAAGCCACGTCGAAGCTGCCGATAATGTCGCCTGGTGGAACAGTGAGTTCCTCGGCTTTCATTATAAAATCCAGAGTGGAATTTATTACAAAGTCCGATTCAGGAAGAAAACTAGGCAGGAAATTTGGATAGTGCTTTCTCTAAATGGTACGTTGGTGCAGACTTCCTGGATACGATGGGTATAAGTGGGTTTGCGGGATTATGGTACTTGAGTCTTCCGAAGAGCTTTGGGATCTGAGGCCCTGGTGGTAGTCTGGCGGCTTTCCTGAGATCGTCTGGAATACAGGGTAACCGGGCAGCTCTTTGTACCTGCGCAATCCAAACATTTAGAGGGTTCCTTTGAAGGGCTATAGAACCAGATTCAGTGATAAAATCTTCAGGTTTTTTTATTGTAGTCCGCTGCTTCCATAATCGCTATCTGGCCAGATTTGTCCGTTAGAGTCATAATTATGGACGGGTCATTTCTAAGGATGGAAACTGGTCTCGGAATTATAAATTTATTAGGCATTTTAGTAGGATCGTACCAAGATCGTAATTTAGAAGAACATAGCTGGCGCAGTTCATCTTTTGAGTCGTTCGGAACTCTTGATATTACGCTTTCGAATTCGGAAACGACGCTTTTTGGGTTCGATCTGGTTCGGAAGCAGAATTTTGGTCCAAGCTCCAAAGCTTTTGTTTCATCATGGGAAAGGGTCCGGCTGGAAATATTGATGAATGGAATGGCGAAATCTTTAGCTTTCGGAATCTGGGAAGATTTCAAGTAATCCAGTTTTTTGTTGTGTGTGGAGGATAAGGAACATGGGACTTTTTCAACTAACATATCTACACGGACGGTAAAGATGTTGAAGGAGATCGGGTCGCACAATACGTGTAATTTCATATACAAGGTATAGCACTTGGTCTTCAATGACATGACGTCCTTCCTTTTCAGGTTCACTATACGTGACAGGGTCTGACGAAGAAATTTATCCTTTTTATTATCAAACCAGGATCGCTTAACTGTGGATTTAAAGTTGAGGAACTTTGGTATTAGGCCCGATGCTTTGCAGGCGGTTAAAAAGTTGGGGTGGAAGCGTTCCTTCTCCAGTTTAAGTCGAAGACGTCTAAAAAGTTTGTAGGTGTTCCACATTGCTCGGAGAATGGCAAAAACAATTTGATAACGAGGAACAGTACACAAATTAGGTACTAAATAGTAACACTGTACTAGTGATCCAATTTATTGGCGTAGGAAGTACACACATTAGCGTTTCCAAGCTTTCGCACATCAACCAGATGGCTTTTTCAAGGAAGTTAGACAGAAACTGCAACTGAAAAATAGAACGCATTAACAATTTGAATGCGGAAACTTGACTTGACAACAATAGATACGACGTTATATTCATTTAAAGATATGACGCCTCACGTTGGTTGCACGCGCGGTATCCTGGTAGGCTGAAGGCTTTACTTAAAGAATTGGCTCCCAATTCGTGGCAACTCGAGTGACACACAATCATTGCAAGTATCGCTGTTGGTAATGATCTCCAAGGTTTCCCGAATGGCTATACCTTTAGGGGTAGAGTGGGTAGTTAATTTCTTTATATCGTCCCACATAGGAGTATCGGACTTGAATTTTACTTCTCTGGATAGTGCCGTGGCTACTTTACCATATTTCGTGTCTCTTTTATGTTCGTGGACACCGACTCCAAACGAACGCTCGGTCATTCCAATGTAGGATCGCTTAGATCCGCCCGGATACTGCAGGGGATCGCATAAACACCTGCTTCGTAAGAGAGAGGTGGTTTTTCGCTACTTCACTTTAGCATAGTGTATAAATATGCAGCAGACCTTATGCCTACGCCGTAGTTCATCTTCTTCAGGGAATTTTTGAGTTTGTAAGACACATTTGGTATCTAGAGAATTGAGCTAAAGTAATGTATCTGCGGCACAGGAAGATTAGAATGTTTGACCCTGGCTTTTTGGATAAAGTTACGTATATGATTCAACGAATATCTTGCATCACCACCAGGACCTGAGATCCCAAAGCTCTTCGGAAAACTCAAGCACCATAAGCCCGGAAACCCATTCAGACTCATCGTATCCAGGAAGTTTGCACCAACGTACCATTTAGAGAAAGCACTATCCAAATTCCTGCGTAGTTTTCTTCCTGAATCGGACTTTGTAATAAATTCCACTCTGTATTTTATAATGACAGTATCGCCTGCTTCGACGTGGTTTCCCCTTACCCTTCAATCCCCGTTCCGGAAGCCATCAGAACATTATAGGAGGCCATATCAAAGTCAGCATTTTATACGCAGGAGTCATGTCTCAGCATCTTCAAATTAATTGACATGGTCACTAATACTAGCTTCTACAGTTTCCTAGGACAAGTATATAAGCAGAATAATAGCGCACCGATGCGATCTTCACTTTCACCCGTCCTTGAAGAAGCAATACGTCGCCCAATTGAACGGAATATATTCTCCAGCATTACCCCATGGCCTACCACTTGCCTGCGTTATGCAGACAAACTATTTTTTTTAAGGCCTCGCGGAAAAGAGACTCTTCCGATGTTCTTCGGTAAAATCAATGATATGCATCTTACGATCAATTTCACGATGGAGCTAGAACACAACAACGCTTTACCGTATCTGGATGTTCTATTGAGAAAATCGCCTGACAACCGCCGCCTTGGTACACAAGTCCACTAGAAACCCACGTCCGTCCCTAACCTGATGCTTGGCAGCTCTTTCTGTCCCGCAGAATACAAAACAGCTATCTTCCGTTTTCGAATTAGAAGAGCCTTCGCCGTTTCCTCCGATACCCATTCTAGACAACACGAAATTGAAAGCGTCATCAAGTTAGCCACTGATGCAGGATATTCTTTGAATCAGATACGTAACTTTATCCAAAAAGCCAGTGTCAAACATTCTAATCTTCCTGTGCCGCAGATACGTTATTTTGGGCTCAATTCCCTACATACCAAATGTGTCTTTCAAACTCAAAAATGTCCCGAAGAAGATGAACTACGGCGTAGGCATAAGGTATCCTGCATCTTTATATACTATGCTAAAGGGAAGTAGTGAAAAACCACCTCTCTCCTGCGAAGCAGGTGTTTATGCGATCCCCCTACAGTATCCGGACGAATCTAAACGATCCTACATTAGAATGACCAAGCGTTAGTTTGGAGTCAGTTTCAACGAACATGAAAGAGACACGAAATACGGTAAAGTAGCTACGGCACTATCCAGAGAAGTTAAATTCAAGTCCGCTACTCCTATGTGGGACGGTATAATGAAATTAGCTACCTACTCTACCCCTAAAGATACAGCCATTCGGGAAACCTTGGAGACCATTACCAACAGCAATACTTGCAATGATTGCGTGTCATTCGAGTTGCCACGAATTTGGAACCAATTCTTCAAGTAAAGCCTTCAGCCTACCAGGATACCGCGCGTGCAACCAACGTGATGCGTCATATCTTTAAATGAATATAACGTCGTATCTATTGTTGTCAAGTCAAGTTTCCGCATTCAAATTGTTAATGCGTTCTATTTTTCAGTTGCAGTTTCTGTCTAACTTCCTTGAAAAAGCCATCTGGTTGATGTGCGAAAGCTTGGAAACGCTAATGTGTCTACTTCCTACGCCAATAAATCGGATCACTAGTACAGTGTTACTATAGAGTACTTAATTGGTGTACTGTTCCTCGTTATCAAAACATTATTGATTAAATTTTTATTTTTTTTGTTGCAAAATAAAGTTTTCCAACGTTTGAAAAACACGACATTACTTATTTTTCGACCCAATAAATGTTTTATTAACATCGACTATAGTTTCGCGCATGGTGTTTGGCTCGGCATCATCAGGACAGGACAAATGCAATTCGACCTGATGATGCCGAGTCAAACGCTCTGCGAAATTATGGTGGATGTTATAAAACATTTAATTGTGAATAAACGTTAATAATTTATTCTATATCCATTACGCGTTACTAGCGACACATTACAGGATCTCTCTTCTTCTAAGTGGCTTTCCCGTATAGATTTGGCTTCCAATTACGTGCCAGTCGTAGTACTTCCGAACTCAGTCGGTTAAACAAGGTGGGTCACGCCATCCGGAGCGCATTCTTTTCTGCGAATGTCGTTCGGCCTGGCTGCTGCACTTTTTACGTTTCATGGACACCAACTTACATTCAGCTTTAGGACCAAACATCCATGTTTATTTGGATGATATAATTATCACTTCAGAGACTTTCGAAGAACAGCTTCAAGTCCAAGGTCATGTATTCGAATTATTATACAGTAAAATACCGTCAAATCCAGCAAGTGTAAATTTGGAGAACAGCTTATTTACCTTGGGCTGAAAATTACCCTTCAAAAGTTAATCACTGATGACAGTAATTTATAAGCTAATCATAATTTCCCCGTCCTAAATTACAGAGTAATTTTGGTTTGTTTGTGAGTTGCTCAATGGACTGTAAGCATTTGCCCTCCCTAGTTTCGGGCCACTGGTTCTAGGGAAGGGAGAGAGCCAATAATACTGTAGGACAAGTACACCATCCATGACTCATCCTGCCACCCCGGTGGCGCAGTGGTCTAAGGCGCTGGCCTATGATCATTCGTCCGTAAGGGGTCCGGGTTCGAATCCCGGTCAGGCATGGATGTTGTGTTTGTCTTACGGCACTGGATCTCTCCCTTCGCTGGAACCAGTGACCCTAAATTAGGGACGGGCGACTGCTTATAGCCCATTGAGTTGCTCACGGTGGTCGTTAAACCTCCAATTAAAAAAATGACTCATCCAGGATTCGAACAGGGACCCATCTCTGATGAAGGGTTAGGAGCTAATCCCTCTCACCACTCGGGCACTGGGACTATGCTACCATCTCTTCTCCCTATTTACATTTCCGACAAGACCTTCCCATTCTCCACTGCACTAAATTCGAACTGGTGACCTGAAACACTTCGTCCGTGCCGTCTACATATATTCCACGCTGGTTGGTGGCGTCACTACTAAGGGTGCCAAAAGACGCGTCCATTCAGGAGACAATGGCTGTCAACATCATCTGGTACATGAGGGTATAATACACTGCTGGCCACCCCAAAATGCAACACCAAGAATGACACAAGACAGCAAAGCCAGATTTACTGCACACATAACAACAGATACAAAGATGAAACGATTGAGCTTACAGGCCCGTGCGACTTGCGGAACACGTAGACATCAATAGTTCGTGTGGCCCCCATGGCTGGCAATAACGGCCGCTACACGCCGCGGCATCGAACGAAAGAGGCTTTGGATGTGGGCTTGGGGTATGTCGGTCCAGGCTGCTTCCACACGTTGCCACAGTTCGTCAGGCGTAGCCGCGGGTGGTGCTTGCCGGGCCACTCGGTTGCCGATCAGCGACCAGACGTGTTCAACGGGCGACATATCGGGAGAACAGGCGGGCCACGGCAGCAGTGACACCTGGTGGGCCGTGAAGAATTGTTGCACGATGCGTTCCACGTACGGGCGAGCATTGTCCTGTTGAAACGTGGCCGCTGGCAGGTCCTGCAGGTAAGGGAGGGCTACACGCTCCAAAACGTCGGAGATCTAGCTGTGGCTGTTGAGTGTACCGGCGATGCGTACCAGAGGGGTGCGGGTGTCATATCCGATTGCGCTCCAAACCATAAAGCAAGGCGACGTAATAGTATGGCGATGCATAATGCAGGCGTCATACAGTCTTTCGCCGTGGTGTAGCCACACGCGGATCCGACCATCGTGGTGTTGCAGGCAGAAGCGGAATTCGTCGGAGAAGACAATGTCGTGCCATTCCGTAGTCCAGGTGCGGCGTTCAACGGCCCACTGCCGCCGCACTCGCTGATGGTGTAACGTCAATGGTAATCGGAGTGATGGGCGCCGTGCGACAAGTCCTCGCACCTGCAGACGACGTCGAACGGTACGTGCTGACACAGGTTGTTGCGCAACAGAGTTTGCAGCAGCAGAAAGGTTTTTCATCATGAACTCCTTTTTCAAGAAAAAGCCACACAGGAAATGGACGCGGAGACATCCAAATGGGACGATAAGTGAAACTGATTTAATTATGTGTAACAAAATATTTGTCATTGAAGACTGCAATGTGCTAAACAAGTTCAACACAGGTAGTGACCACGGAGTGGGGAGATGTAAGATGCACCTCAACACTAAACTGGAACGTGGCAAGCTCATAAGACAAACAAAATGTATTGATATAACCAACCTTAAAAACATCATAATACCTTCAAGCTGGGACCGAGGAACAGATTCTCTGCTTTAGAGGGCCTAACATCGGGAGAAGTGGATATTTCTTAAGTTAACAGAGAACTTACCAAGGCTCTTATGGAAACAGCAACACAGATAGGTGGTATTAAGAACAAGCTACATATGAAGAACATTTCAGGAAAAACAAAAATTCTGATGGAAAAGAGAAGGGAGATGAGGACAAATAAAGACGTAACTTCCGAAGTGGAATATATTCTTGTACAGCTATGTAAGACAGTGCGCAAAAGTATCCCCGAAGACATAAGGAAATTCAGTTGTGAACTAGTAAGAAAAGCAATTGAAAACAACCAAAGCCTGAAGAGAGCAAAAGGACATCTCAGTAAGGGAAGAAAACAGATTATGGCTCTGACAAAAGAAGATGGGACTGTAACAAAAAATAGAAGCAAAATTTTGACAAGGGTGAAAGATTTCTATTCAAAACTCTATGAAAGGGATGATGCATCTATCCTAGACATTACGACAGGTACCAGTACCAAAGTCCCTCCAATCCTCCCTGCAGAAGTTACATATATGCAATTAAGAACATGAAACGGGGAACAGCTCCAGGAGAAGATGGAATTACTGTGGACATTATACAAGAAGCAAGTGGAGAAATGGAAACTACACTCGCCCAAGTTTTCACCAGATGTCTTAATGAAGGGAAGATTCTTGAGGATTGGAACAATGCTACAATGATCTTGCTTCATAAAAAGGTAACGTTGAGGATCTTGGGAACCACAGGCCTATCAGGTTCCTATCAGTGGTTTACAAAATCTTCACTAAGGTTCTTTCACATCGCTTGAAGGTAACCCCAGACATGGCCCAACCAAGGGAACAAGCAGGATTCAGGAATGACTACAGCACTATAGATCATATCCACGTACTGAGAGAACTAATTGAAAGAACAAGAGAATAAGAACTCCCATTATGTGTGGCTTTTATTGACTATGAAAAGGCTTTCGATTCCGTGAAACCATTAGCAGTACCAATGGCATTGAAATTCTACGGTATTAAAGATGCATACATTAGCATTATTAATAACATCTATGAAAATGCAAGTTCAAAGGTTCGGATATTTGCGGATACAGCACAAATAAGAATTGTAAAGGGAGTAAGACAAGGTGACACCATATCTCCCAAGCTCTTTAACGCCACATTGCAAAATGTCTTTCAATCATTGAACTGGGAAAACAAAGGGATAAAGATTAATGGAGATTACTTAACTCACCTTCGTTTTGCTGAGGACGTAGTCATCTTTGCAACTACCCCATCAGAGCTGCAGGGTATGATCCAAGAACTTGCTGACAAGAGTAAAGAAGTGGGATTAAAAATGAACTTTCAGAAGACAAAAGTGATGTACAATGCTTTTACAAGAAACGAAGATTTATCGATTGATGGAGAAAAGCTTGAGACAACCGATTCCTACATTTATCTTGGGCAGCAGATATCGAGTGAGGGTCACATTGATGAAGAAATTAATCGGAGTATCAAACTTGGATGGAGAGCTTTTGAAACAATTAGTACAATTTTTAAGAGCAGTATGCCATTATATCTCAAAAGAAAAGTGTTTAATCAATTCATCCTGCCAGTGCCTACGTATGGAGCCGAGACATGGACCTTAAGTAAAAAAGACATACAAAGACTGCAGACAACTGAAACAGCATGGAGAGATGCATGCTTGGTGTAACTAGGAAAGATAAGAAGAGGAACTTGTGGATAAGGAAAATGACAGGTGTGGACGACATCATGACCAGAGTGAAATCACTAAAATGGCAATGGGCTGGACATGTTGCCAGAAGAACGGACCACCGATGGACAATCGAAATTTTAGACTGAATTCCGAGGGACAGGAAAAGATCCAGAAGAAGACCCCATGGGAGATGGAAGGATGAAATTCGAAAGTATGCTGGAGTGACATGGAGGAGACAGGCCCAAGACAGACAATTGTGGAAGAAATTTGGGGAGACCTTCATCCAGCAATGGATTGATAATGGTTGTTGTTGATGATGATTATGATATGTATATAAATGCAAGTGCAAAGATTCGGCTTTTTGAGAATACAGCACCCATAAAAATTGAAAAGGGAGAGTGACAAGGCGACGCGATATCTCCTAAACTCTTTAACGCCACTTTGGAAAATGTCTTTCAATAACTGAACTGGGAAAACAAAGGGATAAAGATTAATGGAGATTATCTAACTCACCTTCGTTTTGCTGATGACGTAGACATTTTTGCAACTACCCCATCAGAGCTGTAGAGTTTGATCCAGAAACTTGCTGACAAGAGTAAAGAAGTGGGATTAAAAATGAATTTTCAGAAAACAAAAGTGATGTACAATGCTTTTACAAGAAATAAAGATTTATCGATTGATGGCAAAAAGCTGGAGATAACAGACACGTACATTTATTTTGGACAGCAGATATCAAGTGAGGGTCACATTGATGAAGAAATTAATCGGCGTATAAAACTTGGATGGAGAGCTTTTGGCAGAAACAGTACAATTTTTAAGAGAAGTATGCCATTATGTCTTAAAAGAAAAGTGTTTAATCAATGTGTCCTGCCAGTGCTTACGCATGGAGCAGAGACATGAACCTTACTAAAAAAGACATACAAAGACTGCAGACAACTCAAACAGCATGGAGAGATGCATGCTTGGTGTATCCAGGAAAGATAAGATGTGGAACTTGTGAATAAGGAAAATGACAGGAGTGGACGATATCACGACCAGAATGAAATTACTGAAATAGCAATATGCTGGACATATTGACAGAAGGACGGACAACCGGTGGACAACCGGTGGAAAACCGAAATTTTAGACTGGATTCCGAGGGACAGAAAAAGACCCAGAAGGAGACCCCATGGGAGATGGGTGGATGAAATTCGAAAGTATGCTAGAGTGACGTGGAGGAGACAGGCTCAAGACAGACAATTGGGGAAGAAACTTGGGGAGACCTTCATCCAGCAGTGGGCTGATAATGGTTGATGATGATATATATATATATACACACACACACACACACACACATATATATATATATATATATTTAACAAGAAGCAAGTGGAGAAATCGAAACAGTACTCGCCCAAATTTTCACTCGATGCCTTAATGAAGGGAAGATTCCTGAGGATTGGAACAACGCTACAATGATCCTGCTACATAAAAAAGGTGACATTGAGGATTTCAGGAACTAAAGACCTATCAGCCTCCTATCAGCGGTTTATAAAATCTTCACTAAAGTTCTTTCACACCGCTTGAAGGTAACACTGGACATGGCTCAACCGAGAGAACAAGCTGGATTCAAGAGTGGCTACAGCACTATAGATCATATCCACGTACGGAGAGAACTAATTGAAAGAGCGAGGGAATATGAACTTCCATTGTGCATGGCTTTTATCGATTATGAAAAAGCCTTTGATTCAGTGAAACTGTCAGCAGTTACAATGGCTCTGAAATCCTACGGTATTGAAGATGCATACATTAATATTATTAATACCATCTATGAAAATGCAAGTGCAAAGATTCGGCTGTTTGAAAATACAACACACATAAAAATTGGAAAGGGAGTGAGACAAGGTGACACCATATCTCCGAAGCTCTTTAATGCCACATTGGAAAATGTCTTTCAATCACTGAACTGGGAAAACAAATGGATAAAGATTAATGGAGATTATCAAACCCACCTTCGTTTTGCTGATGACGTAGTCATTTTTGCACCTACCCAATCAGAGCTGCAGAGTATGATCCAGGAACTTGCTGACAAGAGTAAAGAAGTCGGAATAAAAATGAACTTTCAGAAGACAAAAGTGATGTTCAATGTGTAACGTACCAGGAGATGTGACGTACCTGCCCGAAGGACGCACACGACATAAAGGCAGATAGGAATCAGAATAAAAAACGTCCGCGTAGCTCAATTGGTAGAGTGACCTTTTCCGGAATGAGGGGATCCGGGTTCGAATCCTGGCGTGGACAGAAATGACGGAGAAATTTACTTCGTTATAATGGCGCCCGAACTATCCGGATGACCCGACCGTTCAAAATCTCGCATTGGTGTGATGTTCTTTCCACACCGCGAGATAGGAAAAATAAGAGAATCCCTTCTCCAGCACTTCGACAAAAAAAAAAATAATAATAATAATAAGGGGGAGATGATGTAACGTACCAGGAGATGTGACGTACCTGCCAGAAGGACGCACACGACATAAAGGCAGTTAGGAATCAGAATAGAACGTCCGCGTAGCTCAATTGGTAGAGCAACTTATTCCGGAATGAGGGGACCCGGGTTCGAATCCTGGAACGGATAAAAATGACGGAGAAATTTACTTTGTTATAAATGCTTTTACAAGAAATGAAGATTTATCGATTGATGGAGAAAAGCTGGAGATAACAGACACGTACGTTTATCTTGGACAGCAGATATCGAGTGAGGGTCACATTGATGAAGAAATTAACCGGCGTACAAACTTGCCTGGAGAGCTTTTGGAAGAAACAGCATAATTTTCAAGAGTAATATGCCATTATGTCTTAAAAGAAAAGTGTTTGATCAATGCATCCTTCCAGTGCTTACGTATGGTGCAGAGACGTCGACCTTAACTAAAAGAGACGTACAAAGGCTGCAGTCAACTCAAAGCAGCATGGAGAGGTGCATGCTTGGGGTAACCAGGAGAGATAAGAAGAGGAATTCGTGGATCCGAAAAATGACAAGAGTGGAAGATATCATGATCAGAGTTAAATCCCTGAAATGGCAATGGGCTGGACATACTGCCAGAAGGACAGACCATCGATGGACAGCGAATATTTAGTGTTCAAGCACGTATCGAAACCCCAACCACATGGTTGGAAACCAGCTATACTAACCACAGGGCCACCCGCAGCCGTTGTTGCAAAGGGTAATGATTAACACACATTAAATAGCAGGAATATCGCTAGGTCATTTCAGGGGGTTGAAGCTCCTCCCAAAATAACACAACAATTTCCAAAAACGTTTTTCGTTGAAGTTAAAAAAATAACTTCAGCGAAAATTTATTTCTAAACGTTTACTAAGTTCGTAATATCATTATTTTAAATCAGCGATAAATCAACAAAAAGTAAATAACGAAGACAAAAAGAGTCATTGGCAAATTTACATTTGGCCATTATATGGTACCGATGTATGCCTAAGCCACCGCTTCTTTATTAAGGACCCGTCCCGGGGTCGTCGCGTGTGCAATGCTTCTTATCTATACATATTTTCTTTTTGCTTTTTTGCAATAAGCTCTTTTTAAGAGCTGGGAATACTGTATGTGCCTAGTGGACGTGGAGACCATTTGGACGCTCAGAGATTTTTGGGCTGGTATGCTGAATTTGGTGTTACGTGGCTAGTTTTCTTGCCCTGAGACGAGTCTCTCTCTCTCTCTCTCTCTCTCTCTTTCTGTTTCTCTTTCTTTCTCACCTTACTGCTTTTAATTGCCCTTAACTCCACAGCGGCACTGCTCAATATTCTTCACCGCAGCAAAGCAACTGGGGACCATCTCTATATTCTCCAAAATTTGCCGAAGATTGGGAAAAGATAAACATTAAAATTATATTAATGCTGCTCTAAAATTAATCCTACGACTGAAGATTTCGGAGTTACACTGTTTTTAAGTGAAGTTTAATTAATTTATTCAATTATTTTAAATTTAAAACTCAATTAAATTAAAAGTGACAACTATCAATTTTAAAATTGTGCAATTTTTTTCATTGTGGAATAGGGGGATGTGATGAGAACAATGTAGTGAAACATATTTTAAGCCCTCTTCAGCCCCACAATGTTAAAAAAATTAACCCTCTTCAGCCTGCCCCCCCCCCTCTCAAATGTTCTTAGTCCAGCGACGTTCTTGTTAAATAATTACATTTTTTCTTTCTTTCTTCTTTTTTTATTTTTGTTTTTTTGTTTCAGAGTTTAATATTTTTTTGTAAGCTCTCGCCTGTACCAAATTTAGGGCCACTGGTTCCTGGAATGGAACAAAAGAGGAAACATGGCACTTAACCACGGTGATTATTCAGAAAGTAGCGTATGTGAGTGACTGCTTGGTCACAGAATAAGAAACGTAATCACATTTCGTTTCTTATTCTGAAGTGTTCACAATACCGCAGTTTGTTAAATTGAAAAGAAAAATGTTCTCTAAGATATGTATATCCAAGTGATTTCCTTTATCTTTGAATTATATGTACAAAGCTGCAAAAATACACAAATCTAATTTTTATTTTCAGAATTTACTTTATTAATATGCATTTTTTTTCATATTTAACATTACAGAACATTCCATACACGTCGTTTAGCAAATTCGAAAATATCTGTTTGAAAAATTCGCAAATATTTTTCTGCGATGAAAAAGTAACTAGATTTGTTACAAATGAGATTTCTCGCCAATGCCCTCTGGGAACGTGGTGGGTCGTCAGTAAAGGTTGTACATTGATTTTTTGCTGAATTTTGCTACAGCGTAAAATGGGTTTGCATCATTAACAAATAATACTCATCTTTCACAAAAGAATATGTTGAGAGCTTCTTCTTCGTACAGTTGTGGGACTTCTCGTACCACAGTGTACAGTGACATGAGCAAAGTTGGAAATTTATTTACTATGTACTGCGAAGGTTCTCGTATGGATATTTTTATATCTTTTGGTCTGAAAAAGAGCAAAGAAAGTAAATAAATAAATATTACGAAATTTCCTGAAAGATACACTGAATTCATACACACTGTCAAGAGAATTTCCTACTGCTAGAATGAGTGGAGAAGTGTGATTCATACGTTCATTAACATAATCTGAACTATTTTAAGAGACAGGTCAGAAGTACATATGTTATTAGGTAAAGAGATTAATCTGTGAGAAGGCGGAAAATCACTCATTTGTTGGACTAAGCCACCTATGTTTGTTATTCCCTGACGCTCCTGACTTCTCAAGCTGCAAGATCTGGGGCGCCATCTCTCGTCGGAAAACACAGTAAACATAATGCGAACAAAAAGGCCCATGCCGTCTTTCAAACGAAAGCAAACGGTGAATTGGGCTACACTCATCGAATGGCTACACTTCCTTTACGTTACAACTACTGTTATAATAAAACATTCGCCCGGGATTCTAAAAACCGCGCCATTTTTTTATTACCCGTAACCAACGGCGTTTACACGCAGCAACAAAATTAGTCCATTACTTTCCCCTTTTTAGCACGTCTTTTGTAAAAAAAGATCGGGCTTATGTTACCGGTTTGTCCGTAAGTCAGTCCGTCCGCCTGTACCCACGATATCTCTGCAACTATTAGTCCGATTTGAAAAATTCTTTTTGCATTGGGAAGCTTGAAATATGCGAATCATGATCCTTCAATTCGTTATTTTTTTTTACGATGTACAATTTTGCCGCTAGAGGGCGTAAAGGCAGATGATGTTGAATTCAAAAGTACGTTTTAAACCACATATTTGCTTCTAAACATCCGATTGGAAAAAATCTTTTATCTTTCGATTCCATTTATGTCGAAGAGTATTTTAGATATAGTTACTTTTTCAAATTACGCTTAGATTTCCCGATAGGGGGCGTAAAAGTAAATTACATTTTTCCCGATAACTATTCTTCTAAAACTCCGATTTGAAATTGTTTTTCTTCAGCGGATACACCACCTGATAAAAACTCTTTTGCATATAATTTCCAATTTTTGGTAAAGCATACTTTGGCCACCAGGGGGCGTAAGTATTAATTTTTGCTTCGGATGTATTTGCCATAAAATCTGAGCTTCTAAAATATCAAATGAAAAAATTCTTTCGTGGACTGATGCCACTCACATTGGTAAACCTTTTCGGAATATTTTCTTCTTAAAATATTCCACAGTTTCTCCGCCAGGGAGCGTAGGAGTATATCCTATTTTTGTCAATGTCTCTACTTCTAGGAGTCCGATTTGAAAAATTCCTTCTTTGTTGGATACTGTTTCCAGTGTGACATGTTTTTCATATAATTTCAAAATTTTCAAGTAATTCGTAGACTTTCCGCTAGGGGCGTAGAGGTAAATTGCGTTTCCCCCTATATCTCTGCTTCTAAGTTTCCGATTTGAAAAATTATTTCTGCACCGGATACAGCTCCTGATGGGAAATAATTTGCACATAGTTTCTAATTTTTGTAAAAAAAACAGAGGCGTAAACCTTAATTTCCGCTTCTGATGTTTTTGCAGCAAAATATGAGCTTCTAAATTCTCGATTGAAAAAAACATCGTTTGTAGACCGATACTACTCATGTCGACAAATCTTTTAGAAACATTTTCTTCTTAAAATAATGCATAGTTTCTACGCCAGGGGGCGTACATGTACATCTTATTTTTGTCAATATCCCTACTTCTAGGAGCCCGATTTGAAAAACTCCTTCTTTGTTGGATAGTGTTTTCCATGTGGCATGTTTATCATATAATTTCAAAATTTTCAAGTAATTCATAGACTTTCCGCTAGGGGGCGTCAAGGTAAATTGCTTTCCCCCTGTATCTCTGCTTCAAATCTCCGATTTGAAAAATTATTTCTGCACCGGATACAGCTCCTGATGGGAAATCCTTTGCACATAATTTCTAATTTTTGTAAAAAATGGTTTGGCCACCAGGTGGCGTAAGTCTTAATTTCCGCTTCTGATGTATTTGCAGCAAAATATGAGCTTCTAAAATCTCGATCGAAAAAAGTCGTTTGTTGACCGATACTACTCATGTTGACAAACCTTTTTGGAACATTTTCTTCTTGAAATAATGCATGGTTTCTACGCCAGAGGCCGTAGATGTATATCTTATTTTTGTCAATATCTCTACTTCTAGGAGTCCGATTTGAAAAATTCCTTCTTTGTTGGATAGTGTTTCCGATGCGAAATGTTTTTCCTATGATTTCAAAATTTTCAAGTAAATCATAGACTTTCCGCTAGGGG
This sequence comes from Macrothele yani, assembly GCA_039090855.1. Taxonomy (NCBI): domain Eukaryota; kingdom Metazoa; phylum Arthropoda; class Arachnida; order Araneae; family Macrothelidae; genus Macrothele; species Macrothele yani. Next base: position 83,660,078 of record CM076990.1, read on the forward strand.
GCACAAAGGTAAATTGCGTTTTCAGCGTTATTTCTGCTTCTAAAACTCCGATTTGAAAAATTCTTCCTGTATTGCATACAAGACCTGATGGAAAATATTTTACACATAATTTCTAATGCTTGGTAAAGAATGGTTTGGCCACCAGGGGGGGGGGGGGGCATAAGTATTAATTTCTGCTTCTGATGTATTTGTTGCGAAATCTGGGCTCCTGAAAACTCGACTAATTTTTTTTTCTTGGACCGATACCGCTCATACGGAAAAACATTTTGAAAATACTTTCTTCCTAAAATAATGCATGGTTTTCCCACCTGGGGACGTAAAGTCACATCGTATTTTTGTCGAGATCTCTGTTTCTAAAAGTCCGATTTGAAAAATTCTTTCTGTGTTGGAGAGCGTTTCCGGTGCGAAATGTTTCTCGCGTGAATTAGTGTTTTTCTTAACGCACAAGTTGGCGTAAGCTCACGATTCCGTAGAGGGCGTAAGCTCACGATTCCGTTTACGCAATATCTGAGGGATTAAACACCCGATTGAAAAACTTCTTTTTCCCGTCAGATACTATTGTTTTCCGTACCGGGTCCATTGACTTTGAATAGCTTTGATAAATTTAATTTGCATCAGAACGGATTCAAAAGACTTGCTTATTACACCCGATAAATCGGTGTCATCTTTCTTGTTTTTCGCTGTTTCTATAATATTTGGAAAATAGAAAATAGACGACAGCTCTTTATCCTCAGCAGTATTTTTACCATTTAAAAATTTTCAGCTCACCGTTTTAGCTATTTTAAAAAATAATATTGTACCATGAAATTTCGACCAAGACCAGCCTCTGGGAATTGCTATTTGTTTCTTTGTTTCGTTTTCACAGTTTCCTCACAATATTTTTTTGTTCGGTTCTGCTTTTTTAAATATGACTTTGTATATTTTATTTCCTTTTGGAACACTAATCATCTTTTTACCACTGTATTATTCTAATGTTTTCTTTGGCGCACTAATTGGTCAAAGCTCCAGGGATGATGTTGCAGGGCCAAATTGAGACGTTCCCTTCTGAGAGATGCGGCGAGTGGGATAGAGACCATTGGCCTTCTTGCATGTAGGTCATAGGCGTTGCGTGACCCACCAACTTTTTTTGGGGGGGGGGGGGTCACAGATAAGTGTAAACTAATTTTTGTTGGGGTGGGGGATTCTCCGAAAATGCTCATATTCAATTGCCATTAGGGTCATAACTTAGGTTTTTTATAAGTCTAATATATCCAAAACTACAAGGTGTGCGATGTTTACTTTGATTCCCCTAATGAGGATGAAAAAAATATGCCTTTCAAAGCACCTCATGCAGTTATCTGATGATGGTTTCCAATGCCGCATGCTTTATAGCATTTAAAAGGCGAATGACTAGTTATTCCTTCAGCGACTTTTTCAGTTTGAAGGGAAGGGGGGGGGGAGGCGTGGCGCCCTGTGCCTTCGCCCTCGACGCTACACCTATGATGTAGACCTCTCGTGGAGTCTTCTGTAAACTGTTTGCCTCAATATCGCGGTTCCCGTAGCAGAGGAGTGGTTCTTCAAGAGTTGCCAGGCTGTCGACTCCCTATGTCGGTTGTCTGTTACAGGCAAATACCGTCCGTCTTGACTTGTGGCTCGTTAGCATCCTTGCTCCGGCAGCGTATTTCGTTAAGTGTATAACGGAATCGCGATTAAGGGCATTTCAGGTACGCGATTGATTTGGAGCTGTTTTGGACACAGTGTATGGGCGTGGCCTAAGAGAAGAGAGTCACGTGAAGGGAACAATTATGTCCTCTGTCGTGGAAAGTACTGCTTGCTAAGAGATTCACTGTTTTTTTTTTTTTTTTGCTATTGGAGGTTTAACGACCGCCGTGAGCAACTCAATGGGCTATAAGCAGTCGCCCGTCCCTAATTTTGGGTCACTGGTTCCAGGGAAGGAAAAGAACCAGTGCCGTAAGACAAACACAACTTCCATGCCTCACCGGGATTCGAACCTGGACCTCTTACGGACGAATGATCAGAGGTCATCGCTTAGACCACTGCGCCACCGGGGCGGCAGAGATTCACTGTGAGGCCACTTAACACATTGTGCTAAATGATCGTATTGAATAATTTACCGCAAAGTAATTTTGTCTACGATATCATAGGCAGTATTTGCACTTCCTCAGATAATACAAGTACGAAATCCATCTTAATATTAAAACTAAAGACGATTTTCATAAGTGGCTAATTGAATATAAAAGACTCAGTATCGGACAATAGATGGCAGCACGTTAGCTGAGTACTAGGGTGGGGCGAAAAAAACTTTTTTCGAAATCGATCTTGGTATAGCGCGGAAAAGTTGCCTAATGCGTCAGTTAGAAGCCACAAAAAATGTAATCAATTTTGCTCAATATCTAGCCGCGCCCCTCCGGCATTGAAAAAGTAAAAAAAAAAGACGAAAATCGCCTTTGACGCCTAATTTGGGAAATTTTTTTTCGGAAATTATTTTTCGAATTCGATCTTGGCATAGCCAGGAAAAGTTGTTTAATGAATCAGTTAGACCCTCCCCCCCAAAAAAAATCGTCAATTTTGCTCAATATTTAGCCGCGCCCCTCTGATATTGAAAAAGTCGAAAAAAGACGAAAAATCGACTTTTTGAAGCCTTTTTCGGAAATTTCTTTTCGGAAATTATTTTTCGAAATCGACCTTGTAAAAAGTCGATGTACACCATTCCTGAATTCTAAAATACAGAAATTTTAAACAGACGCTGGAAATTTATTCAACATTTGTGTTTGCAAGTGCCATGATCTAGCATTGTGTACCTGTGAAAAAAAATTCAAAGTTCAAGACAGGGAATGGCAATTTTTGAATGACCAAAGGACTGTAAGACAGATGGCCATCGGAAATGTTGATATCGCAACAACACAGCAATTGCAAAGAAGAGAGGAAAGATTACACCGAAAAACCAATAGATCTATTGTTCCGGATAAAAAGTCGTGTCCGAGTACGAGTGGACTTCAGAGGGACAAGGTTATTCCGGTCAAGGAAAATCTGGGGTGTCAGGACAATTTGGAAGTGACAACCAAAGACACTGAACTTGAATCAGGAACGGACACAGATAGCGATTTCCAGTAGACCTATCCTTTAAAGAAAAGTTACAAGAAAGAAGTCGGACCATCATCAGGTCAAACGAGGATTAGCATGTCTCGTAGTGCATTAGCTGCGGATTTAATGTGTGCCTCAAGTAGAGCCGTGGCCAAAATTACTACAGCAGTTCTTGCTGATTTCAGTCTAGTTTCACCAGAAAACCCAACGTATATAGCTGACAAGAACAAGATCAGAAGGGAAGTAGAAAAGAAAAGAAAACAAATCCCTAGAAAATGAGTTGCGGGCAGTAAAAGAGACCCCCTCCCCATTAAAAGCTTGTATTTCGATGGGCGCAAAGATCCGGCTCTTAAGCTGATGACATGTCGTCAAGAGATAAAATCTGAAGCGGGCATAGCACTGATAGAGGAACCCGAAGGCAAGTACATAGGACATATCTTGCTAAATTCTGATGGAAATGCGAAAGAAATAGTCAAAAGCATAATCGTCTTTAGGGAAGCGCATAATGTCAATCTCCAGAGTCTAATGATCATCCGATGCGATGGAATAAATGTTAATATGGGATGAAAGGGTGGAGTAATACGTTTGCTTTAAACCCACTGTGGAAGACCTCTGCAATGGAGCATATGTTTGCTACATAGCAATGAGTTGCCACTAAGGCATCTCATTCAGGAACTCGATGGCCACACAAAAGGACCATATTCCTACTCTGGACCTGTTGGTTCACTTCTGAAAGATTGTGAAAACAAGACAGCGGTCAAATTTGACAAAATTGATACTACCCTCCCACATTTGGACTCTAAAGATATCAGCAATCTAAGCACTGATCAGTAATACTTATATCGCATATGTACTGATGTTAAAGATGGCAGTTGCCCACCAAATTTGGCTACGACCAATCCAGGCAAATGTTACATTATACATCAGTACCCAAATTCCATCCGATAATCTTCGTATAATCGTAAAGTTTGTGGTGCTGATTTATGCACCAATGTGGTTCGAGATAAAAAAGAAACCACAGTGCCAAGATGGAGCCTGACATATCTGGAAGATGATTTCTCTCACAAGACAGTTGCCTGACCATGAAAAGAAAATTACCGACAAAGTAATTAAAAAAAATGCATACTTTGCGCATCCCGAAAACGTACTACTGGCAATGCCAACGGATTATCAAAGCCACATCCGGAAATTGGCAGTGAGGTGAATCCTGAACATCAGGAATAAGAAATCCGAAGGCATACGCTTTTTCAAGCCTCCCGAACTCAACTTTAAAGCCATTGATTACATTGATGTAATAAACTGGTCGAACTGCACCATAACAGAGCCACCTTTTACAAAGCATATAACAGATGAAGAGTTAAAAGATAGGTGCAAACAAGAACAGGTTCCGGCACTAACTTTCCAGAAGTTTCCATGTCACACCCAATCAGTCGAGAGATGTGTTAAACTCATATCTGAAGCTGCAACGAAAGTTTGTGGAGATACTGAAAGAGACGGTTACATACGGGCTAGAAGAGAACTTCCAATGTTTGACAACAAGGGACAGTATTATTCTGAAGCCTAACCTTTGTAAATATTCGCTTTTTTTGCTTTATTGTACTTCCAGTTTCTAGTTTTCTGTATTGCAAGAAGTAATATACTAGTAATTGAACTTTTGACTTTTTTTTATTTTTTCGTATTGTTTATACTTTTCCAATGCCAGAGGGGCGCGGCTAGATATTGAGCAAAATTGACGAAATTTTTTTGGTGTTCTAAATGACCCATTAAGCAACTTTTCCGCGCTATGCTAAGATCGATTTCGAAAAAAAAAATTCCGAAAGGAAATTTCCCGAAAAAGGCTTCAAAGTGGATTTTTCGTCTTTTTTTGACTTTTTGAATGCCGGAGGGGCGAGGCTAGATATTGAGCAAAATTGATTAAATTTCTTGTGGGTTCTAACTGACGCATTAGGCAACTTTTCCGCGCTATACCAAGATCGATTTCGTAAAAAAGGTTTTTTCGGCCTACGAACTGCTGGTTTTGTTAACCTTTAAAAAGACCTTTAACATTGAAAAGCGTCTCCCCACACCGAAATATTTATTCTGACGTTAAAGTTTTTTGTTTTTTGTTTTGCCGCCCCAGTGGCGCAGTGGTCTAAGCGCTGCTTTATTGACCATGCGTTCGAGAAGGGTCCAGGTTCGAATCCCGATAAGGCATGATGTGATGTTGTGTTTGTCTTACGGCACTGGCTTTCTCCCTTCCCTAGAACTAGCGAGTTGCTAAAGAAAAAAAAAGAAGAAGGGCAGCTGCTTGCCCATTGAGTTGCTCACGATGGTCGTTAAACCTTCAATACAAAGAAGGTTTTTCTCTCATGAATGTGAAGATGTCTATGGAGAAAATACCTATTAGATTGATTTTCCGCCAGGGAAGACCTGCTTAATGATGTTAAGTAACACACGAAAGCAGTATCCTGTGTAAATCCACAGTTCCGCCGAAATAAGTACTCCAGAATATGGTCTGTCATATACACCGGTGGGCCATTCCATTATGACCACCCTAGAGAAATGAGCGCGCCTGAAGACCGAATTGTAGCACAGGTGAAGTTCACAGAGCAGTATATATATACAACCCGAGGACCGGCTTTCGGTTAGTAGAGTGTTCGCAGTCAGAATGGGACAAATCTGCCGATTTATCGGAGTTTGAAAAGGGACAAATTGCGATGGCAGGCACCGCGGAACTACGGTCTCGGAAATAGCGCAGCTTGTGGGTTGTTCACGTGCCGCTGTAGTGAGTACGTACGTATCAAAAGTGGTGCACAGATGGCCAAACAACGAACCGTCGTCCAGCCGTGTGTGGTCTACGGCTCATTCATGCCAGAGGGGAGCGGAGACTGTCATGCATTGTTCACAGCGACCGCAGGGCCACAGTGTAACAAATCACCCGTAGCTACAACAATTGAGATCAGGGCAATGTATGTGTCACAGCACACAGTTCATTGCAACCTTCTGCGTATGGGCCTGCGTAGCCGAAGATTCAGTCGAGTCCCCATGTTACGCTCACTGCTCGTCATCGCCAACAACGCATGAAATGGGCCTAAGGTCATCGAGATTGGATCACGGATGACTGGAAGAAAGTGGCCTGGTCTGATGAATCAAGATTCCTGGTGCATCACTTAGACGGCCGAGCGTGGATACGCCGATTACCAATGGAGGCTATGGCACCTGGATGAACTGTTGGGTGGAAACACGCCGGCGGCGGCGGGATTATGCTGTAGGCGATGCTTTCTTTTTGGCAGTTTAGGCTCCATTATCCAAATAGCACAATCCCTTACAGCTGTTAGGTATCTGAACATTGTTGCGGACCAAGTTAACCCATTCATGGCAACTGTGTTCCCTGCTGGTGATGGCCATTACCAACAGGATAATGCACCATGCCACACTGCCAGAATCGTCAAGGAGTGGTTCGAGGTACATGCCGGTGACTTTATGTTAATGCCCTGGCCTCCAAACTCATGTGACATGAACCCAATCGAACATTTATGGTTCGACTTGGAAAAGCTGGTTCGCACTAAACCACCACCTCCCCGAAATGTACGGGGACTGAATGACCTGCTGTTGACATTATGGTACCAGATACTCCAGGGTACCAAACGCTATCTCATCGAATCGATGCCTCGCCGAGTGGCCTCTGTTTTCCGGGCTAAAGGGGGACCTACAGCTCATTAGGTAGGTGGCCATAATTTAATGGCTCATCGCTGTGTTGTGTCTGATTAAATAGATGTCGTTTGTCATATTATATATTGCTTTTAATATTTAGGAAATTTCTCATATTTTCGCTACAAAATTCATCAAAAAAATTCTTTCAACTCTATATCTTAACTCCCCATCTCCCCCTCAAACAGCAATGAAAAAGCTCGTCAAAATAACTTATGGGTTCTCACTTGCCGCAAAACACACCTGTAATAATCTGAAGCTAATGGGTAGAATAGAAAATCAAAGGAGGAAAATCAGCGCTGACATGCGGCCATCTCTTGGCCCTGCGAGAACTAGGTCATGTGAGACTAATTTGGATGACCAATCAGAAGATGCGTGAAGTATATCATCTTTATGTGAAAACTCCCGAGTCCCTACCTATAAAGTACTACCTCTATTTACCTTGTATCTCATTCCCACTGTACACACATTCGCTTGTATCTCATTCCCTTTGTCAAGAAATAAAGGTAATCAATATCGCAAAGAAAACACCGAAGCATTAAATGACTTATGATAGTACAGCAAGTCGTATATGTTCCCGTCACGTGACTTATACGCTCCATCTACACCCTATCTACAAATCACACTTCAACCAATCGCGTGGTCGGAATCGCCTCAATCGCGATTCCTCATGCACACTTATGAAATACGCGTCCCGGTCTTCTGGTTGTGGTTCCGGTTCCCTGGAACTGTCTACAGAGATTGGAGACCACATGCGTCGACACATTCAGCCATCTTGTTGCCCAAGCATGCGAAAGTCTGGCTTTCAATCTACCAACCACTCTGCGCTGTATGATTCTTCTAAGCGATGGTGCGGAGCAATTGTTCCACTAACAGTTCAACTCAAGCTTCAATTTTTGCATCTCTCTCTAAACAACGTTTATCAAGATCGCTTGCCTGCCAAGCGCGACAACATACGGTCATCATTTGTATATTTCCATAGACGCTAGCACAATGTTGCTTGGGTACGTCGATTTAATGTTTCTTCTTGCATATATCTCTAAAAAATCTTTGCAATCGGTCTTCTCAGTTTGGACACATCCTCGAATTTGTATTTGTCACGTTAATTTCGGATACCAGCTCACATTTTTTCTTATGTCAATCGCTTTCAATTTATCAGGTAATAAAGAAAACACAGCGCGAGTACAAAGATAATTTTTAATCACATGAGCAATAAATATTGATTGCCTACAGCACAAACCAAATATATATTTTTGATCATGTTAGTCATTGAGAAAACGTTTTGACACACTATTTGTTTTAATGCTGTTGTGCACTTTTCAATGACGCACAAGGATAGCGTCCATACGACGACCCATTGGGGAAAATACACAAAAAATTAATCGCATGGTTCCACTACGTTTGCCCCAATTTCTCAGCAGAGACATACGAATAAATGCGTAAATGACAACTAATTTTCAAAAATCAATAAATTTGCTAATTCAGGTATGCTCTGCAAATTATTGAGTTTTGAATGAATGCTGTTCCTAAACCGATTGTATGTTTAATCAGGAATGTCTCTTTCAAGTCATTGCTGCAAAAGCCCACAAGTTTTCTCATGAAACGTAATTCAAAAAAATCGAAACAGTTGTTTTAAAAGTCTAGAAGCTAATTTCCGATTACTAAGAGGAAGCTGGTGTAACAATTTGGCAACAAATGAAAGAGAAATCTGGAAAAAAAAAAGACTGTCTTAGCGCTGTGGTAGCAAAAATTTCAACTTTAATGTTCTGGAGCCCATAAAATTTCACTCCTTCCACCCCGTCGCGTCGGGTTCGCAGCAGTGCTAAGTTCGGGCTGAATTTTAAGCTTCTGAGCTCGTCAGAGCCCGAGGTATGTCAAGTTGATGAGCCAGAATTTTATATTGTAAGATGGAGTCTGGGCACGAACAAGCTTGAAAACTATGACTAACTAATTTAGGCATTAATAAAACATACTTCCTCTTCCAGACTTGTACTGTATCTCCCCATTGCAATTAACTGATGTCTTTCTCAGCTTAGGAGCTGGGAAGGGACCTTTGCCTGTTTCTATAGTACAGTTGCACGATTTTCTTTGACCATTAGTTTCCTCCGGAAATGCTTCGGGCGGTCAGGTATCAGGAAAGATCGGGCGGAGCTCCAATATGCGTACTTTGCTCAGTAGAATTAGCAGGGAGCTTCCGCGTGAAGGTAAGAGCAAAATTTCGTGGGCGTACTATCTAGTATCTATAGTTCTTCAAGACGCTTTTCCTTTTCGAAATGCACTACTACTCAAGCCCAAAATAAATTGCCCTTCCAAATTCCCACTCCCTAGCAGAAACCAATTGCCGAAGAATTTTCTTTACCAACTAGAAAGTGTAAGAAAAGCCTCGTATGCTACAGGTAAATCCTACAAAATCATGTTAAAAAAAAAGAAAAAAAAAAAAGAAGAAAATTCTCTTTCTCTCAGAGCCTGAGCCAGAACACAGTAAATATTATGCAGTCCGAGCGCGCTACGGGTTTTCTGTCTCGGGCTCGGCCCATCTCAGCACTGGTCTGCAGGGGTGATTGTTACCGCTCGGCATCTCAGAAAGACAAAGAGGAAGGAGGACAGAGTGTTACTTCAATACGTTTCGAGGTCATTTTATGTGTCGTAATCAGCAATGATCGATCTTTCACTTCGTTCGTGACATTTATGCAAGTATACAGTGAATTTTCGGACCCCTGAGAAAAATATAAAGTGGTGTAGGTGTCTAATATGCATGTATGAAGCAGTACTACCAGGGTGACCACATGATTTTTTGGAATGGGAAGACATTTTAATTAAAAAAGGAGGACATTTCGAGGAAAAGAAGAACATTTATGCAGGTATACAGTGACTTTGCGGACCTCTGAAAGAAATATAAAGTCGCGTAGGTGTGTGATATACTTGTGTGAAGCCATACTACCAGGGTGACCAGATGTCTCTTTGGAATGGGATGATATTTTAATTAAAAACGGAGGACATTTCGAGGAAAAGGAGGGCATAATAAAGTTGAACTAAAATGAATATGAATGCACATGCTCTGTAAGTAAATTTTTCAGTTTGAGAGCTGTGGAACGAGCGACCCCGTATGAAACTTTAAAAAAGAAAGAAATATTTCAGTCTGCTGGGCATTTTTATTTGTATTTTTCACGGAAAGAGGTTTTCTTCAGTAGATCGGGTTCTTTAACAAATATTTGTGAAATTCAGAGCGTGACATGTCTTTCAAATTGTTTTCAACTAGCAGTATATCCTGATTGATTAAAAAACTTGAATTATAAAAAGAAAAAACTCACAGAAACGACTCACAACACACAAAACAAGCAGTATGAGTTGACAGTTCACACGAATACACATCACGGCACCGTACACATGCGATAACGACAGACAGAAAAACACACACTGGTGGGTTTTCTCTGCGGTGTTGACTTACAAGTGACGCACTGTAGCATGGAGCTGCAGGATTGTAGGAATAAACTGACCGTAGGAGGAGGGAGGACGCGAGCGAGAATCCAAAAATGAATGAATACATGTTGGCGGTGGCTTCATATGAAATATGATTACGATAGGAGAATTTGATCAAAATATATATGAATTATTCGTTGTTGAAAAAGCCAGACATTTGGGCTATTTCCCCTTAATGCTTAGAGGACAGGAGGACATAGTAAGAAAAGGAGAACATGTCCTCCAAAAGCCTGACGTCTGGTCATCCTGAGCACTACTTAATTTGTGAACACGTTTCCTTCATTTGTAGGTGTTTGATCGCAAAACGCATTTGCACAGGACAGAGAAAATATTTCTAAAAATTTTTTGCTTAGTCTTACGCTTGCCCATTCGTATGTGTCTGCATGTGAACAGGGTCGCCCTAGTGCCCGAGTAGTCAGAGGCGTTGTCTGTTGCCTAATCATTTGAACAGTGTACGTGTTCGGGTTCCGGATGTGGCATGAGCTGTATGACTGACCTACAGCGCTGCTCCCTCTGTGGAACGAGCGACCCAAATTTGGAGCTGGCGATTCGCTGTAACCCTAGATGCTGCAGCAGGTCAATAACACCTTCTCCCGAAAGAATGCTGACACGATTACTTGTAGGTGCCAGAACGTGAAAAAGCGCTTTCATGTCGTCTACAGAGACTGTGAAAAAATATTTTCATGTCGGGTACAGAAAATCCTAAAGCAAACTTTTTGCTTTTTAGCACGTCTTTTGTAAAAAAGATCGTGCTTCTGTTATCGGTTTGTCAATCCGTCCGTCCGTCCATCTGTACCCACGCTATCTCTGCAACTATTCGTCCGATTTGAAAAATTCTTTTTGAATTGGGAAGCTTGAAATATGCAAATGATGATCCTTTATTTCGTTTTTTTTTACGTTGTACAATTTCGCCGGTAGAGGGCATAAATGCAGATGATGTCAAATTCATAAATACGTTTTATTCCACATATTTGCTTCTAAACATCCGATTGAATTTTTTTTTTATCGATTCCATTTATGTCGAAGAGTATTTTAGATATAGTTACTTTTTCAAATTACGTATGAATTTTCCGCTAGGGGGCGTAAAAGTAAATTACATTTTTTCCGAGAACTCTTCTTCTAAAACTCCGATTCGAAAATTTTTTTCTTCAGCGGATACATCTCCTGATGGAAAATCTTTTGCATATAATTTCAATTTTTTGGTAAAGAATACTTTGGCCACCAGGGGGCGTAAGCGTTAATTTTTGCTTCTGATGTATTTGCCATAAAATCGGAGCTTCTAAAATATCGATTGAAAAAATTCTTCGGTGGACTGATGCCACTCACATCGATAAACCTTTTCAGAATATTTTCTTCTTAAAATATTCCAGTCTCTCTGCAAGGGGGCGTAGACGTACATCATATTTTTGTCAATATCTCTACTTCTAGGAGACCGATTTGAAAAACTCCTTCTTTGTTGGATAGTGTTTTCCATGTGACATGTTTTTCATATAATTTCAAAATTTTCAAGTAATTCATAGACTGACTTTCCGCTAAGGGGCGTAGCAGTAAATTGCGTTTCCCCCTATATCTCTGCTCCTAAATATCCGATTTGAAAAATTCTTTCTGCACCGGATACAGCTCTTGGTGGGAAATCGTTTGCACATAATTTTTAATTTTTGTGAAAAAATAGTTTGGCCATCAGGTGGCGTAAATCTTAATTTCCGCTTCTGTTGTATTTGCAGCAAAATATGAGCTTCTAAATTCTCGATTGAAAAAAAGTCGTTTGTTGACCAATACTACTCATGTCAGCAAACCTTTTAGAAACATTTTCTTCTTAAAATAGTGCAGGGTTTCTACGCCAGGGGGCGTAGATGTATATCATATTTTTGTCAATATCTCTACTTCTGGGAGTCCGATTTGAAAAATTCCTTCTTTGTTGGATAGTGTTTCTAGTGTGACATGTGCTTCATATAATTTCAAAATTTTCAAGTAACTCATAGACTTTCCGTTAGGGGGCGTAAATGTAAATTACGTTTCCCCTTATATCTCTGTTTCTAAATATCCGATTTTAAAAATTCGTTCTGCATCGCATACAGCTCCTGATGGGAAATCGTTTGCACATATTTTCTAATTTGTGTAAGAAATGGTTTGGCCACCAGGTGGCGTAAGTCCTAATTTCCGCTTCTGTTGTATTTGCAGCAAAATATGAGGTATAAATTCTCGACTGAAAAAAAGTCGTTTGTTCACCGATACTACTCTTGTCGACAAACCTTTTAGGAAAATTTTCTTCTTGAAAAAATACATGGTTTCTACGCCAGGGGCGTAGATGTATATCTTATTTTTGTCAATATCTCTACTAAGAGTACGATTTGAAAAATTCCTTCTTTGTCGGATAGTGTTTCCGATGCGAAATGTTTTTCCTATAAATTCAAATTTTTCAAGTAAATCATAGACTTTCCGCTAGGGGGCACAAAGGTAAATTGCGTTTTCTGCGTTATTTCGGCTCCTAAAGCTTTGATTTGAAAAATTCTTCCTGTATCGCATGATGGAAAACATTTTTCACATAATTTCTAATGTTTGGTAAAGAACGGTTTAGCCACCAGGGGTCATAAGTGTTAATTTCTGCGTCTGATGTATTTGTTGCAAAATCTGGGCTCCTGAAAACTCGACCAATTTTTTTTCTTCGACCGATACCGCTTATATGGATAAACCTTTTGAGAATACTTTCTTCCTAAAATAATGCATGGTTTTCCCACCAGGGGACGTAAAGTCACATCTTATTTTTGTCGATATCTCTGTTTCTAAGAGTTCGTAAGCTCAGAAAACCTTCTTTCTTTCGTCAGATCTATTGTTTTCCATACCGGTTCCATTGACTTTGAATAGCTTTGATAAATTTAATTTGCGCCAGAACGGATTCAAAAGACGTGCTTATTACATCCGAAAATTCGGTGTCATCTTTCTTGTTTCCCCTGCCTTCAGTGCAGTTTCATTGGACACGATACCCTTCTGTTAGTTGCTATAAATCTTTTTTTTTTTCTAATGCATGCTTAAAGATTTGCCACTTAAAAATGTATGCCTGTTTGCCGTCCGTTCAGGCACTCGTGCTTAGATGCAACTGCTGTCCGTCATATCTACAGTACTAGATAATATAACACGTGAAATGCTTTTAGTTGACATAAAAACTTTATTGCAGGACTTCGTATGTCGTTAAAGCTTGATGAGAGCCAAACATTAATCCTCTCGGTGGCATAACTTGCTTTCTTTTCTAAGGAAAATATCAGAACCAATGAACGCACATTTGTACAAGTGGAAAGGTACGTGGTCTCACTCTGTAAATATTACTTTTACTTTTTTAGAAAAACATTAAGATATCGCAGTGTATTTGTTTCGTTTTGGAAGACATGCTAAGTGAACACGCGTATTTCCAAGAACTTTTGCTGATGCGGAAAATTCGTCTGTAATTAACGGTACACATTTTCATTTGGGAGAACAGGCAACATCGCAGATAAAAAATCATGAAAGAGCAAATGTAGAATCAAACAAAATAGATAACTTACATAGTGTCGAATTTTTTATCTAAATCAGCAGCAAACCGTAACAAATCTGTAACAGTCTTCTTATATGTAGTCTCGTCTGAGAAGCAATTCAAAATTCTTTTTTCGATGTACAGTGCCTGTCAAGAAAGTCAAGACATCGAATGTTAAAATTTAGAGAGATACGAAACCAAATGAGTACAGTATCTAAAATTCGTTTGATTTGGAAGTTGGAGAAAATACTATGTGGTTCGAAAGAAAGTGTTGAGAGAGAGAGAGAGTGAGTGAGAGAGATAGAGAGAGAGAGAGAGAGAGAGAGAGAGACAGAGAGAGAGAGAGAGAGAGAGAGAGAGAGAGAGAGAGAGAGTCATTCATACAAAAGGGTCTAAGCTATAAAATAAATAGAAATCGGTATTAGTACGATACTGAAGACTCTTGATTATCAACACACTTGGAAACTATACAGGGCGTATAGGAAAGTCCTTAAACAGGGAAATAACTTTTGAACGCAAAATGCTAGAGTTGTGGAAGTAGTGTGTACATATAGTAAAGTGACTATGTTCTATCAGATGAGACCAATTGCAGCTCCTCTAGCTGTGAATTTTGGAAGTTAGCAATTCTATCGCGAGTACCAAAAGAGATAGCAAAAAAAAAGTCAATAGCAAACGTGTAGAACGTCACCAATTTAGTATGAAATGACGCCCTACATTCACCAAAAACTCCAATAGAAGTCCAGAAATGCAGATCTCTCGGTATCCGATCACCGGCATAAATACGTCACTCATCGCGTGCAGAAGTGTGTCATTATAAGGTGATGCAAATTTACTAATAAAACTAGTACATGCACGTTTCAGCAAGGTACAATTTATTATATACTGTACAGTAAAATAGTAGGAAATTCATACAGCAGTAGGACATTATGAAGAAGAAAAACACAAAATAATGTTCTAGAAATACAAAATGTCAGTACTAACTAATACTTAAGCATTCGCGATGTGTCCACCATCGGGAGCAATACACCTTTGTATTCGAGCAAGAACTTCTTGTTGGACGTTCTGCAGCATTTCAGGTGTTACGTTACTGCAGGCTTGGACAATACGGGGTTGTAGAAATTTACCATACACGACTAAATGTGAGGCCACACGTCGCACTGATGTATCTCGTACTGCAGTGTGGGTGGGCTAGCGCATAGGCCAGGACGTCCACTGGCTGCACGTGCACACCTGCAAGTGTCGGCCTACCTGAACGAGAAAGACTTGTAATGCTCCCGGTTTCTCTCAGCCGGCGAAAGATATTGATGATAGTAGCCGCAGTAGGATGAGAACGATTAAGGAAACGTAATGCATATTGGCGTGCTGCCTCTCTTGCCCGACGACCGCATTCCCCGTACAACATAACCATCTCGCAGTACTCCTCGTTGGAATAACTAGCTATGTGTAGACTCGAAGATGTAGTCCACGAACTGTCTGACAAACCTTCCCTGACCACCAATTTATGTTTCCTGATGAGGTATGACGTAGCGTTCCCATTTACATACTTTCATCCATCCTTCGCTGTTTTGCAGGCAAAATTTGTTTACAGAATTTACGTTTTGCGACGTCATTCGTGACGTATTTATGCCGGTGATCGGATACCGAGAGATCTGCATTTCCGGACTTCTATTGGAGTTATAGGTAAATGTAGGGCGTCCTTTCATACTGAATCGGTACGCTCTACACGTTTGCTATTGATTTTGTTTCGCTATCTCTCTTGGTTCTCGCGATATGATAGCTAACTTTCAAAATTCACCGCTAGGGGTGCTGCAATGGGTCTCCTCTGATAGAACATAGTCACTTTACTATATGTACACACTACTTCCACAACTCTAGAATTTTGCGTTCAAAAGTTATTTCCCTGTTAAGAACTTTCCTATACACACTGTATAGAATACACCAGGCACATGGGCAATACATGAAATGCTAAATATTAAGATTTATACACAAGCAGTTCCATATATGCTAAAATATTCCTCGTCCATCAACTATGTTGTGTCTTCTAAGAAGTCTGGAGTTTTTGTCTATTCTAACCAACTGAAGTCTATTATACTGTATGTACTGTATATTAATATTATAGACTTCGACTGGTTGAACTACACTTTCCTGTACGGGGTAACGGAAATATACGAATGAGAAATCGGGAGATAAAGGTTCGACTCCCGCTCCAAAGAGGTGCAACTTTTAAACCTTTTGCGTAGTTCTCATATGTAGATGAAAGTTGACAATGTCATTTCTATGCCCAAAATAACGATCATTGCCTTTTATTTGATGAAAATCGAGTGATGACAGAAGTATGTCATTCAACGAAAAAAGAAAAAAAAAAAAAAAGAAAAGAAATTTACATCGAAATAAAATATCTGCAGCCATTAGCTTATTAATTTCAACTCTACGGTAATTTCTTGCTGAGATAAAATCTAATGAAAGGAATGAATCGAATGAAAGATGCAGTTTTGTAAGAGGTATCCATGTTTACTTAACGTACACTGAAAAAAAAATAACTGGTGTGAATTCACGGAAAATTCCTGAAAATAACGTGCAGCAAAGTTGCCGGAGGTGTCGGAATTTTAACGAAATTTCCATTTTTAAAGCTTCCCGTTCTTCCCAACTTTTGAACGTTCACAGATTTTCCGTAGTCAGTAATTCCGTTTATTTCAGAAAAGTCAGTTCCTGGTTTTTCCATAGTTATGCAGAAGTTTTGTAAAATCTTTGATTTTGACGTTTTCAGATCCTTTCCGTTTATCCCTGGTGGGGATTGAACCGGCTTCATTCAGTTGCGCCTTCAACTGAAGACGCGTGTGCTACCGTTGCACCAGAAAAGCACGTAAAAACAATCACGTATTAGGTAGAACTCTAATTGTTCAACGATGAATTTTTTTGCTATTAATGCGGGTCCATTTGTCGTTTTAGTTTCTGTTGGAGCTCATTATTTTTCTGAATAGGTTAGTAATAATTTTATATTTTCTGTAGAAGGACTTATACCAAATTAAATATTGTTTTCATCGTGCTTTTTCGAAGGAACAGAATGTTTTGGAACTTCAGATCTTTTTTAACTGACAACGACTTTCAATTACCTTCAAGAAAAGGTGCGATATACTGCTTTATAGAATTATTTAACAAAACTCCTAAATACAAAATTGCCGCGCCGGTGGCGCAGTGGTCTAAGCGATGGCCTCTGATCATTCGTCCGAAAGGTGTCCGAGTTCCAATTCCGGTGAGGCATGGATGTTGTGTTTGTCTTACGACACTGGCTCTCTCCCTTCCCTGGAACCAGTGACCCTAAATTATGGGCGGGCGATTGCTTATAGCCCGTTGAGTTGCTCACGGTGATAGTTAAACCTCCAATAAATGAATAAATAAATAAATAAATAAATAAAATAAAAAAAAATAAAAAAAATTGCTCTTGATAGCTACAATAGCTTTTGTCTTAGGTGGGTCCACAGATGGATAGTACGATGCACAGACATCGTGCAATCACCTGTACAATAATTTAAGTACGTAGTTCATCACGATAGCACTATTTAATATCTAGTGCACAAAATGGGGGAGAGGAAAAGGAATATCAGGTGTTACAATAACCAAAATTTCATACGATATTTATCCAAAATATCGGATCTCTTTGCAGAACTTCAAAATCAGATCCTTCGACAAGCGATCGTAATTTAACAGTTAATCAAATCTCAAGTATTTCCGCGAATCTCTCCTATTACCAGAAATTTTGTGTCATATGGATACGGAAAAAGTGAGAACAGAATTTTCCCGTTAGCATACGAAAGGAAAAACATTCATTAGATATGACGTTAAGAAAATATAACAAGAAGTAACATAATTTAAATAATAGAGGCCCTAGACGGAAAGTTAAATAAGAGAATATACGTCACAAATCTTTTAAAAGATAATTTCATAATATTTTCGTAATGCAACTGTTTGATAAACAGTTTCATAACGATGCAGCAATATAGAACAACCAAATTTATGCAGTGGTACTCGGCTATTAAGAAATGAACATTCCAAGTTACCAGTGCTTCAACTTCATTTATGATTAGCTACTAGGCCAGAAAGGGTGTTTTCATTTTCATACCCTGGAATCTTTCCAATGATATTTCCCTTTTTTCTGGAAGATTCTTCAAAAAGGGTGTTTTCATTTTCATACACTAGAATCTTTCCAATGACCTTTCCCTTTTTTCTGGAAGATTCTTCAGAAAGGGTGTTTTCATTTTCATACCCTAGAATCTTTCCAATGACTTTTCTTTTTTTTCTGGAATATTCTTCATGAAAAGGGGACTTTATAGAGCACAGCAAAAAGAGCAATTTTATTTTCCCGTTTCAAAACGTACGACTTTTTAAAAGCGTTTCTTTATTTTTTGTTTTAACAACTGAATTTCGTAACTTCCTGGGAAGATGCAACCAGGAACAGAATTCGGAACTTTCGACGCAGCAGGAGTGATGATGTCGAACCGTTATACCAACATATTATCCTTAATGCTGAAGGTGAGCTATGTTCACAGCTGCAGTAGGCGATGAAGAAATGGTACGTTGCGTAAATCATTGCAATGCGCAGTCTTACAGAGAATGAATAGTTGCATTTTGCGCCACTTCAAGTGCCTGTAATTTCTCATCTAACTAAACTCTGAGATGACCATAAACAGAGCTCGTGGATCATGGTATCGCTATGGGAAGAAATGTTTTTCATGGCTGATATTGAACTTATTATTTCACAGTTAACGATGAAATAAATTCATATACCTGACTCCAAATATACGTTCTTTAAATACAGGGTATGCAAGTTTTTTCAGCAGTAAATTGCACTAAGTTACACTGAAAGAACAGATTAATTATTGAGTACACCCCCGGTGAAAATACGCAAAGCAGCAGGACAACAGCAAATTGCGGTGTGCAGGAAAACCGGTTGGGGCCATAAATAGCGGGTCGTTACTGTGACGTGACTGCCAGCAGGACGCACACGACATAAAGGCAGATAGCAGTCAGAACGAAAGTCCGCGTAGCTCAATTGGTAGAGTGACTTATTCCGGAATGAGGGGACTCGGGTTCGAGCCCCGGCGTGGACAAAAATGACGGAGAAATTTACTTCGTTATAATGGCGCCCGAACGTTTCGGATGACCCGGCCGTTCAAAATCTCGCAATGGTGTGATGTTCTTTCCGCACCGCGAGATAGAAAAAACAGAGAATCCCTTCTCCAGCGCTTCAAAAAATAAATGTGTGTGACCTTGCATTTCACACATTAGATTGACTGGGAGTTCTCAGGTGCACGTTCTACAGCGGATGGCTGCCTGCAACGACTCATGGTCACGGTTGACCCGTGCCCCAGCCCTCCTTCGGGAGGGGGGGGAGATGTGACGTGCCTGCCAGCAGGACGCACACGACATAAAGGCAGATAGCAGTCCGACCGAACGTCCGCGTAGCTCAATTGGTACAGTGACTTATTCCGGAATGAGAGAACCCGGGTTCGAGCCCCGGCGTGGACAAAAATGACGGAGAAATTAACTTCGTTATAGTACACAAAGGAATTCATTCGATCAAATGCCAGCATGAGTCGAGGAAGAGACTTAAGTGAGTTTGATCGAGGTCAAGTTGTGGGAGCCAGGAAGGCCGGATGTTCAATCAGCGCAATGGCGAAACTGTTAGGAATTCCGCGGCAAACCGTAGCAAGTGTGTACCAGGAGTACGTGAAATCCGGCAAAACCGCTAACAGTCAGATGAAATGTGGCCGTAAATTAGATGATCGAGGCGACGACGATTGGCCCGCATCGAACAGACGAATCGGAAGGCTTGTTTGCAGCAAATCACGTCACAATTTAATGAAAGAGCATCCACAAGCCGATGCTCAGAGATAATCCGTCGACACAAGGCAAAACTCGGCTGGGACAGTCGACGACCACATCGCGTGTGGCGTAAACCACACGAAGCTATGGACCCCGCATGCCAAGTTGGGGTACCACAGGCCGGTGGAGGTGGTGTAATGTTTGGGATGCTTTCACGTGTTCCGGCCTGAGTCCCTTGGTACCTCTTGAGTCTTCCGTCACTGGTTCCAGCTATGTGCAGCTCCTGGCCACCCATCTCCACCCTTTCATTACGTGCCTCTGTCCAAACCAAGTTCCGATCTTTCAACAGACAACGGTCCACCCCATCGGTCCCGGCAAGCGACCGACTGTATTCAGGAGCATAGCAGTGAGCTTACCACACTCGCATGGTCCCCTTGCTCACCGGACATCAACCCCATAGTAAATTTATGGGACAAATTGGGACGAGTTGCTCTTGATCAACCATCCCCACCTACATCTCTGCCTGCTCTACGCCAAGCACTCTTAGGTTGTTGGTCAGCGTTACCCGAGACTGTGTTTCGGAACCTCAGTGCGCCAGTACCACGACGTCTGAATGCTTTTCTGCTTGGAAAAGGTGGTGCCACACGGTATTAGGTGGGTGTACGTAACAATTTGTCCTTTTATAATGAATAAAGTCCTCCGCTGGACGTGTAGTGCAGGAAAACTTACGTTAAGTCACGTTAGGGTTATTGGAAGGTTACTTGACGTACCTAAAGTGTACCTAATCTTCAAAGTGCTAGAGTTTGTTTAGGTAAGACTCGCACGCGCAATAAATTCATTGAATATGGAACTTCTTTTTACTCAGCGTTCCTCATTATCTTGAATATCAGTACTATAACTTCGGCTTTAGTACATTAGTACCTTGAAGGCTCCTTATTAGAGCGGTAAACACAATATACCCTGGACTTAATGGAGACACTTAATGAAAGAGACTTAACGGCCAGACAGAGGTCTGACAATAATATGAACTGAGAAAACGTACTCACTTTAAAGCTTTTATTGGAGAGCTCCTGGTATTATAAAACACACACTCAACAAATCACACGACTACTGAATATCCGAACTTTCGTAGAATCGCATAACAATAATTAAGAAGAACCTATCACATAAAACGAAGCTTCCTTGGTATAGTTGAGCGCGCCTATATATACTGCATACCACCCCGTCACGACTTACACTCGTTGCCACATATCATTCAGCGGGAGAAATAACATCTCGTTAAGTGAGAAGATAATTTGCATAGGAAAATAAAATAACAAGAGATAGTAAAATCAAAAGGAAACTGAATCTAGAGTATACGTTACACGTTCAGTGTACATTAGTTCCAGAAATGTGATGTGGAATGTACATACGTATACTTTACTGACTCGATCGCAAGTTGTACATTAAGTCACTTCGTAATCACTTAATTGATTTTTTTGTCATGTACCATGTCAATTAAAAAGTTGGTCATTTACCTTGTGTTTTAAACTAAAACAACAGGTACATGCAAAAATAGGAAAGTGTAAAACTGGCGCAGATACCTGGTAAAACATCAGCTAATTTTGTGTCTTATAAGTTGGCTACACACTCTGTAGCAGATAGACTGTAACATTTACAAAGCCTATAACAGACGGTATATACAGTGAGAGCTCAGCGAATTGTGACCACCCCTATGTAAAGTGTGTTACACTAAATACTAGCGTAATGAGCATAGCCATTAGGGTAAAGTGGTGCATATAAGACGTTGATGGTTCAGTTAATAGCGAAATTATGGACGTGATGTTTAAACCAAGGATTTATCGGGTTTTAGTAGAAGTTCAGTCTATACATATATATATTTGAACAATAAAATACGTGGGAGATAGGCAATGTATATTAGGACAAAGTCCTCTATAGTACTGTTACACACGTTGTAGTATATGAGCTCAGAAAAGACAAGTTGACTTCAATGATAATGGAATATTTATATCTGAACTTAAGAATATTTCTACATGTACAGTATATTTACATTTAAATGTTGAAAACTCATATAAGTTATATCCAGTGAGACATAAAAATCAGCATTGAAGTCTGGCTGCGTCAACGTAATCTAGTCTTAACAATAGTCTCAACATTATTTTAACTCATCACCCCCTTCTTGTAGAATTGGGCTGATGTTCGTGTTTATGTTGAACTTTGAACGCGAAATACCTTTAATGATGTGGTACAACAGTGGGCACCGGACAATCGAGGCATAATTCATTGCAATCCAAGGGGACTAAAGCTGGAGTAAGGTGAGCGCAATATGTCTTACTCCATATACTTCATTGCTGATTTTTATGTCTCACTGGATATAACTTATATGAGCTTTCAACATTTAAATATAAATATATTGTACATGTAGAAATATTCTTAAGTTCAGATATAAATATTCCATTATCATTGAAGTCAACTTGTGTTTTCTGAGCTCATATACACTGCCGGACAATTGCTAAGGATGGATGACAATAGCAACGATAGCAACCATAAAATGGAAGGCAAGAAAATGTGGAAATTAGCATAAGTGCGGGATACAGCAAGACGTGTTGTGCGTATGCAAATTTTGGATTGCCGAACTTGTTCGTGACGTCATAGCGCTGATAAGAGATATTTTTTGACGCGTATTGACCGTTGTTGTTCAAACGCAAAGTTGAAAGGGAAAGAATCAATTCACGAACTTACAATTTTCAGTATGTCTTCCCGACATCACCTAGATGATTTTACGCATGGCTGTATTATTGGCAAGATTGAAGAAGGGCGAAAAATAACAGATGTTGCCAGGGAGTTCGATGTCAGCCACAGTGTTGTTTCAAGTCTTTGGAAATCGTTTCAAACAAATGGAGAGTGTAGCAAACGTCACGGGGGAGGTCGTGTTCGCAGTACGACACCTGCAGAAGATCGGTACATAGTGCTATCAACAAAAAGACACCGGCGCAGCACAGCTAGTGAGGTAGCAAATCAGTTTATGGCTGCTACTGGCAAGCGGATCTCCCGAAAAACTGTCGCCAGACGTTTGCATGAAAGAGGACTATACGCCCGCTGTCCTGTTGTGTGCATCCCATTGTCCAGACGTCACCGTACCGCCCGTTTGCAATGGTGCCATCAACATCGCAATTGGGATGATAACGACTGGTGTGCTGTCCTCTTCTCAGATGAGAGTAGATACAGTCTATCGTCTGATTGTCGATGACAACTGATCTGGCGTGATAGTGGTACTGCATATTGTCCAGCAAACATACAGGAAAAGGACAGATAGCCGACATGTAGTGTCATGGTATGGGCCAGCATCATGATCAATGGCCGTACGTCCCTCTATGTGCTTCCAACTGGGACTATGACTGGCCAACGATACATTAATGATGTTCTGCTACCTCATGTTCGCATGTTCCGTGGTGCTGTTGGTGATAGATTCATTTTCATGGACGACAACGCAACATGTCATCGAACAGTCGCTGTCCAGGAATGTCTTGAGAGCGAGGATATTCAACGCCTCGTATGGCCAGCACGTTTTCCAGATCTGAATCCCATTGAAAATGTGTGGGATGCTTTGGGGAGGAGTCTTGCTGGTCGCCAATGCCCTCCAATAAACAAGGACACCCTCATCCGTGCACTGACAGAGGAATGGAATAAATTACCCCTTGATAATGTTGTGCAAAGCATGACACGACGTGTGGAATCTTGCATCGCCCTCCATGGTGGCCATATCCCGTATTGACATCTTACGCCGGAACGCCTGCGGACGGTAATTGCAGTTTTTTCACGTTTACGTATTCTGCACAAAATGGCATGTTTGTCCCTTGAACACGTTCCAAAGCCTTCTGCATTTCAGAGCACAATAAATTGTCTTTCTTGCAATGTCCTGGCATTCTGACATTATTTTATTTCACTTGGCATCCAACCACACTTACTTTTTTATGCGCTATATAGCCGTTTATGATCCATCCTTAGCAATTGTCCAGCAGTGTACTACAACGTGTGTAACAGTACTATAGAGGACTTTGTCCTAATATACATTGATTTATCAGGGTTTATGAAGGCCAAGTTTTCGTCCCACAAAAGGTTGATGCCGAATACATTAGAGTAGAATTGACTGACAAAAAGCATGCTACTTCTAGCAAACATTGAAAGCCCCCATTGTAGAGAGTAACTGGTGTGTCGACCTGTTTGTGCGGGTATCTGAGTTCTAAATCTTTGAGATTTTAGTGTATGTCTCGCGAAATTTTCCTGTTTGGTAGTGTGACGTGCCTGCCCCACAAGACGCACATGAGATAAAGGCAGATAGCAGTGAGAGCACATGCCAATGTCGTATAGTGGATAGCACTCGGAGCTCCGGAGACCATAGTTGTGGATTCGAATCCCGCCCCTGGTATAAAAATGATGGAGAAATTTACTACGTCATATTGGCGCCCGAACTTTAAGGATGACCTGCCTGCTAGGTTTCTCTCAGTGGTGTGATGTTCTTTGCACACGGCGAGACAGGAAAAATGGGAATCCCTTCTTCAGTGCTTCAAAAAATAAATCAGTGTGATGTTACGTTCCACACACACCGAATTGTCTGGGATTTCTCAAATGCACGTAATTCATCGAATGACTGCCTACAGCGACACATGGCTGCGAATGACTGCCTACAGCGACACTCCCGGCTGAGCCGTGGGCCATTTGATCTCCCGGCCATCTTTCGGGGGGGAGATGTGACGAGCCTGCCCCGCTGGACGCACATGAGATAAAGGCAGATAGCAGTGAGAGCACATGTCAGTGTAGTATAGTAGATAGCACTCGGAGCTCCGGAGCAGAGAGTTGGGGTTCGAATTTCTCCCCTGGCATAAAAATGATGGAGAAAATTACGTCATAGTAGTTTTCTTTCTTTTTTCTTATTTATCTGCTCTGTGTATATGGCCTGGCGTTTTCCTGCTTACTAGTTCTGTTTTGTTCTTTTTTGAGATATGAGGACTTGCTAACGGTAATTTGATTTAGGAAGTTCTATGATCGTATGCGAACATGCGAACATTCTTTCTGAGTAATTTCTGCAGTACCTTATTAATTGAATCAAACACTCTTGCTTTACACACACACGCGCGCGCGCACACACACACACACACACACACACACACACACACACACACACACAGGTATCTGTTCACTGCTAGCTGCCCCCATTCATAGATGGCGGCTCACGTTCAATTGGTCTCCGTCGTTTCGGAACCGCTAGCATTACGTTTACCGGTCTATGCTTTCTAATATCTTTGCTTGGGGCGTCCGGCGTCACTTGGGTTTGCTTGAGCTCCATCGCAGTTAAAGTGCACCAATAGTGGTGCCAAAATAGTGAAACAACCAACCGGTGGTACAATTGTAACGGACGGTGGAAAGTGAGTTTCAGAGGTGAACGACGAGTACGTGGCCTTGTATACATTGTACAAGGCAATTGGCGCGGAATACTTTAACTGTTGACATCCCAATACAATATGGGTCTATCAGAAAAAATATCCCGCTGACACGGATGGGATAAAAGAGCAGACGCCCTATATACGCCACCCTCCACAAACAAGATTCCATTGTCGTAAACGACTGTCCTGGTGCCAGCAGCATGTGGATTGGACGATCGAAGATTGGAAGCAGGGTTTCTGGTCCGACGAATCAAGATTTGTTCTCCATTCTGCAGATTTTCGGTTTCGTATTTAACGTCAGCATAACGAAGTAATGTATCTGTCATTCATGGAATCTACTATGCAGGCCGGTGGGTGCAGTTGTATACATGTTTAACTGCTATGAACAAGGTCCCCTAGTACGCGTGAATCAACGTTTGGACGCCGGTTACTATCAGAGACAACTTGCGGACCATGTACACTCCACAATGTTGTACTTTCACCTTGAGTGGGATGAGTTCTTCGATGATAAAAATGTTCGTGTAGAAATGATTCGACGAACGCAGTGCTGATACGAGACTTCTCGAATTGCCCCAAATTCTCCTAATCTCATCCCAATTGAACATATGTGTGATGTTGTCGAACGCCGGGCCAGGCAGTTTTACACGCCACCCCTCTCCATACCGGAACTATGGATCGCAATACAAAAAGTTTGTTTCCAGATTCCCACACAACTATACAAACACCTCGTGAAGTCGATGCCACTCTGGGTGGGTAGTATTAGGTGGGTAGTCGTAATTCAGTTAGCACTTCGAGTATATGCCTAATATACACAAAATGTAACAGACAACAGAGTTGATATTATCTTTTGTTGTTGTTTAAGGCTATGTGCTAGTCACTGTTCAGCTATTCGAGCTTTTCGGCTTGCCACGCGTAGGGGACCAG
This sequence comes from Macrothele yani, assembly GCA_039090855.1. Lineage (NCBI taxonomy): Eukaryota > Metazoa > Arthropoda > Arachnida > Araneae > Macrothelidae > Macrothele > Macrothele yani. The sequence continues at coordinate 83,686,031 of CM076990.1, forward strand.
ATGTTCGGATATGCGATGATAGGGAGAAATATAGCAATACTGCTGTTTAGGTAGCCTTTTGAGACAAGTTCATAAAAAAATCGTGATACCACCGTGATGTGTTCAATGGAATACTTCTAATTGGCAGGGGCTCAGGTAAGCAATAATTGATTCACATCTACTACCGTTAATAAACATCACTGGAAAAATACAGTATGCATAACACTACAAGGTTTAAATCGTAGGGCAATACGTGAAAACTTTGAAGAACAGAGTGGCTAGCGAAATCTTATGACCTCAATTCTATCGAACATGTACAACATAGTTTACCTTTCCGAAGAAAGCATAATTTTATTTCATCATAAAAGGATTCTCTGTAAATTAAATTCACCTGCAGTGGAAAACTAACATTTACAGTATAATGTGTTTCGTTTCAAAGCCATACTGAAACACAAAATTCCGGTACACGAAGAAAACTATGGTGCTACTTTTTCAGTTTATGATAATATGAAAGCACAAAAGGTTTAAAACAATGTACTGTACTATCAAAACAAAATAAGTACGAGGGTATATCAAAATGTAAAGGCAATTTTCTTGTATAGGGTAATTCAAAATTATTTTCCCGATTACAAATGACAATAACGTGTTTATGAAGATAAATAGACAGCTGATATCCTTACACAAGAAAGAAGGAAGTTCAGAATTTTATTGGAACCTACTGCTGTGTTGCTATGGTGACGTAGGAAACTGAGCTGGCCGTGCGCCAAAGCCAGTGGGAAGAAATGGCGATCTCAGCAGAAAAGGCGTTGTGCGTGCTGGAGTTTGAGAACTGTCATCCTGTTGTTACATTGGAGAGAATGTTTCGTAATCGCTATAAACGTGCTCTTCCAAATGCTAAGAGCATAAGCAGGTAGCATAGGTAGATTGTAGAAACAGGATGTCTTTGTGAAGGGAAGAGTACCGGCCTACCACGTGTTTCAGAGGAAAACGTTGGCAGAATTCGTCAGAGCTTTGAACGCAGTCCACGCAAGTCAACTTACCGTGCCAGCTAGGACCTACAAATGCCACAAACAACTGTCTGGCGTGTTCTTAAACGGAAGCTGTAAATGAAACCCTACAGAGTTCAAATTTTGCACGCACTGAAGAAGGCAGATGACAAAGTGCAGCGTGCTACCTTCGCTGAAATCATGCAGGAAGCCATGGAGGATGACACACTTGCTTCACGCCTAATTTTCAGTGATGAAGCTACCTTTCATATCAGTGGCAAGGTAAACCGCCACAACACTCGCATATGGGACACGAAAAAACCTGTTGCTGTGATTGAACATCAGCGTGACTCATTGAAATTCAATGTATTCTGCGCAATTTCCAGTGTGAAGGTCTATGGACCTTTTTTCCTTCATTGAAGATGCGTTTATCCAATAACAGGTAACGTTTATCCAGGTATGATTCATCAATGGCTACTTCCACAACTGGATGACGATTCCGAGGACTACATCCTACAACAAGATGGAGCACCCCCACACTGGAATATGCACGTTCGCCAATTTTTGAACGAACTTCTGCAGAACCGTTGGATCAGTAATTATGAACAGGACGACAGGGTTTTCTGCAAGTGGCCTCCCAGGTCTCCGGATCTTACTCCTTGTGACTTCTATTTTGTGGGGGTATGTCAAAGACCATGTGTATGTGCCACCTTTGCCGATAACACTGCATGAACTAAAGATGCGCATTCAGCATGCACTGGAATCAGTGATTCCGAACATGCTTTATAATGTATGACATGAAATGGATTACCGTTTAGGTGTTGTCCGCGTATCCCAGGGGAGTCACATAGAACATTTGTAAAGTATGGAAACAAAATTCTAAACTTCCTTCTTTATTTTGCAACAATGTGATCTCTGTATCTATGTTCATAAACCAGATATTGTCATTTGTAATCGGGACAATCATTTTGAATTATCCTGTATTTACCAAAAACGAAGTGAAACTTACAAAACTGTAGCATTGTCTTTCACTACTGTCTTCCCGCAATTCCCCATACTTTTTTGTAACGGTCTGCATCCATCGGATAAGGGTTTCGGCTTTGCCTGAAGTCATTTACGAGGCGGTAGTTTTCATTAAACGGAGGGTATATCGGTAAAGGCAGTTTGGAGATTAAACGGTCTGGATCCGGAAGTGAGTATGTAAACATCGGAGCTCCTCTTTCCAGTTGCACCGCCGTTGAACATCACGCCGCAATAAAGTTTTTTTGAGAAGAAAGGTCCGCTGAAATTCACATAAGAATTGTACCAAAGTATGACAATAAATGTATGGTCAAGAGGAAAGTTCACGAACGGGTAGAAAGATATAAATCAGACAGAACAAATGTGATTGATGAGGTTCGATCAGGAGGCTGGTCGAAGTCGCGAACTCAAGACCATGCTGATGGTGCAAACTCTTTCATTTAAAACGACAGACAGAATACTTTGTTTGCTGTAGGTGATATGTTAGACATAAGTTACAGTTCTGCCTAGGGTGCATGGAGACCTGGACACCAGAAAGAATGTGCCAGGTGGGCCTAAAAACAGCTGAACGATCAACAAAAACAACAGCATAAGCAGATTTCCACCCAGTTTTGGCAGCATTATGTAAAAAAATCCAGATTTACTGGAAAAAATTGATTGTCACTGGGAACGAAACCTGGAAGCACCGTTTTGCCCCCAGAAAGCCAAACGCAAAACAGAGAAAGAAAACATTTGACATTCTCAGCAACAAACAAGTTCAAAAGTGTCTCCTTTGTCATAAACAGTCTTGCTAATCTTGTTTACGACATTCAATTTATAACACTGTCATGAACTTTGTTTTGGATATGTATGGGATTATTTTGGAACATTTTCAGGAACACGGAAAAACTGCAAAAGTGCAAAATATTCAGTAATGCTTGATAACAAGTTTGAACCTGCAATTCGCAACAAAATAAGAGTACCGTTGTAAAAGACCGTTCTTTTGCATCATGGTAACTCTCTTCCCAGACTATGACTACAACCATGGCGACCATTCAAAATCTCAAAGCTGAGGGTTTCCCACATCCTCCTTACAAGCTAGGAACTCGCGCCAAGTGATTTTCACCTTTCCGATACGCCTAAAGAAGCATCACGTGGTTACCGGTGGTGGATGTGAGGAAATGGTGAAAGAAACAGTGGATACTGATACACAAAGACAACTCTCAGGCTGGTATAATAAAAATTTCCGGTGGCTACATCAAAATAAGAGAGTAGTGCACGTTACAGGAACCACTCTATGGTCATCGAAAGACGCACATAAAACATCAATAAGGTGCATAATCTCCTCGAACGGCTAAACATCCTTGAAAGTGGTGATTCATGCTCAATGTAAAGATGCTTGAAAGAATCTGAGTCCATAAATCCCATTCTGCCTTCATAACTACCTTCAGCTCATCGAACAACTATTAAGATAGCTGCCGGCATGTAAAGTCTTTTTATGAAAAAAAAAAATCTTTTCTGGATTCAAATTTGAATATCTTGCTGGCCATGACATTCGCAGGATGTCTAAAGTATATAAGTATTCTTCTTCCAGGTGAACTCTATAAGGACACGCGTTGTCCTTCATATACAGAAATTTGGACAAACAGCGTCTTCAAAAAGTCCTACAAATGGTTCGATTTCTGAGGAGAAGGTTTAATCTTCTATCGAAGTCTTGAAGTGTAGTGTGGCTGTTCATTGTTATGCAACCGTATTATAGCACAGCGCCTCTACCGTGGGTATCCCTTTTCCTGCGGTTCGAGGGATTAAAACGCTTTCCTGGTATTCGCAAAACTAAGCAACGTCTATAAATCGATGGTGTAAAATTGCAAAAGTCCCGGCAAAGGTTACTCTCTTCGAAGCATGTTTACGGATCGTACTTTAATTTTGTGGACAGTTGCGAAAATTTTAACCAATGTGTCAGGAAGGAAGCACGACCTACGCTTGAGGATTCGTTCATCCATCGATTATGAAGCAATGATCGAGGACGTCCTGTCATTAACTAGAGTAAGCCTCGCTCACTGTAGTTAATGGTGTCGAAGGTTTCATTTGCGAAGCTAGTGTTGTTTAATGTTTTTCCTGTTGAGCATGATATGTGGAAGCATCTGTGACAGCAAAAACACTTGGTGTAAAATTGATGTTTGGTGTGGTGACTGCGACTATGCGTATAATTCCTGTATCAGGTTATCGGATATCTTGCAGTTATTCGGAGTGCAGTTTTTATCATTGTCAGTTCAGCTTCGTTTAAAACTGCACATACATTGTAATTTGTTGTTTGGCGTAGTCCGGAGCATTCTTTTGTGTTCAATTTGTTCAACAGTTTGAAGAAAAGTAAGCAGTAATAGAAAGCATTTCTTAAACAGATTACATTTAAGAAAATCTTTAAACGAAAATGTATAACTCACCCAGTTTTTTTCTTCCTGGCAGCTTTGATTCACGTAGTTCAGAATTTTTATGCAACTTCTGAAAGGTAAAGTAAATATGAGTAAAACAGTAGCAATTTCTAATGAATATGTTCTGAGAAAACGATATATAAGTTCTAAAAGAGTATATAAGAATATTTTTGTTAGTGTTTCCCTTTTTTTAAATCTGATAAACGGCAATTTTTAGGAATCCTCCACTTTATAAAAAATGGAGGTGAATCTTTAATGCGGATAATGAACTTTTTTCCTGCTGTGGCAGTAACAAAGTAATTTTCTTTACATTATTCTAAACATGGCACCTTTCTCTGCGAGTGTACCTCAGAGACACATCGAAATGCGTCATTTTGGTAACGATCGATGATAATTCTTGTTATATGAGCACCAGTACACAATGTCACTCTCAGAAACATCACGGGATGGGGCGTGGAGCTTCTATTTTGAGTTCTTTCAAGTGCTTTGACCCCTAAAGCCTGCTTTATTTTCGATATGAGTGGTCTTTACGCATTTCCAAAGATTTTAAGCAAAATGATGTCGGAAAATGCCTAGCCCGTTATTGTACGGTGCAAGTAATAAAGCTTTCTAGTGTGTTGAAGGGGCTAGCAGAAACACATTTTAAGTAAAAATATTTTATAGTGTTCTCGTAATTAAAATTGTTTGCATTGTAATGAAGCTGCATATAAATCTCGCACCGTTTCCGAAATAGAATTCGATGCGGTAGTAAAATGTATCAAAGATAAGCGATCTGATCATTACAAAAGACTACAACTGAGAGGTAGTTGAGCTAACATTTCGTAATCATAAAACTTTTTCAGCCTTGTTTAGATATTCATACCTCTCTTTGATCACTACAGGGAATGTAGCAGCTTAAAAATCTGATTTTTGGAGAACACTAAATAAATAGACGGAGAAATCAGACACTAAAAAAATGAAAAAACCTTGCGTCACTATGAATCACTTGATGTATTTTACATGAAGAAATGTGGAAATCGAAAATAAAGCAGCAAGACAAAACAAAGCATCATGTATTCGTAACTAGAAAAAGACACGGCTTTTCCTGGATATAACAAAAAATGCGTCAATGAGCTTCTGGGCCAATGTTTTCCGAGTTTTCGTGAAAATATGAATATGATTTATTGCATGGAAATTCAATAGAAATATGTTCCAGTAATTAAAAAGAAAAAGAAATTTAAAGAAAAGAATACAATTCATACTTGTGTCCCGGCACAATTTGCAGAAACCAGCAGCTTTTATTGACTGTGAATATAAAGAAATTTTATATGTTTGAAACATCCACATTTTCGTATTGTGTTGTAATCAGTGTAATATTGCAGTTCTTTCTAAGCGTAAGCAATCTTTGTAGAATCCTTGAAGAGCCTCTGGCTGGATAAATGACGTTGAGTGTTCTTCCATTTGGAGCCAGGATGAAGAGGTTTGCACTTTTACCAATTCTGGATCAACTAACATAGCCATTTTCATGATGGTGGTTAAGCTGCGCGTTCCTTATCTCTGGAGACAAAATAACTCCCGAGTAGCTTGATTTCTTTTTTTGAGTTTTCTGTTCCGGTCTCTTTTTCGTGAATCCACGCAATACCATCTGGGATTTACCGATGTCGTACTTCAACCTTTTCTACTCCTCTTCTGTGGTTCCTCTCTTTTTCCTCCATTTTTAATCGCTTATTCTCCGTCGCTGGTAGCCACTTCTTACCATTGTCAACAGCCATACCTCCTTTCCCTTTCAAAACCAAGAGCACCTGAATCCCGCCAAAAAACTCTTTTATCTAGCACACGCATCGTAACACAACTCCTATTGGAAGAAAAACAACGAACGAGAAGATGTTGAAAGCTCTTTCTCTCTCGAGCACGCACAAAGATTTCCCTTTAGAACTACTTTCCTAAGCGTATAATTCAGAATCGCTTTATTTACAAAAATGTACAAGGTGAAGAAACTGAGCTGACAAAAGTCTCAGTATGACATGATATACTGTATATAAAATGATATGATATTTACAAAAAATCATCTGTATGAAAGGTGAACGGGGCGAACGCTAGAGCAATCTAGCAACGCCGAGCGGAGGAGCAGGAACAGAGGCAATATAGTAGCAGAAACAGAGGCAATATAGTAGCAGGAACAGAGGCAATATAGTAGCAGGAACAGTTAGAGCAGCACAGAGAGCCATCAGTAGAGGGATACATTTAGTTAAAATGTCCCCACGACAACACTTCTTTGTAGGCAACGAACTACCCGGAAGCTTCTAAACAGCAGCTTAGCATTGGTCAACAGGGGTTTATTTAGCCTTCTGCACACTACGCCTACACCTCCGTCATTCTAACTTTTTTTTTTTTTTATCGGTAATGCTCTTTAAAATTTTACGTTTCTCCGAAAACAAAGAAAAAAAAAAAAAAAAAAAAAACCGGCAGTTTTCTTTTCCCTGGTCCAAAACACCAACAAGCCCTGTCACCATAAGGCAAAGAATCATTGGCGGAGCTGCTTCTACTGATTCACCTATAAAAGTTTTTTTTTCTGTAGTTACTCATCGTTTGTGCTGCATCATTTCAATTTTTCTTGTTTAAAAAAAAATGTAATGCACGATAAAATAAGGAAAATAATTTCTGCTTATGGTGAAATACAAAAGTCATTTTCAAAAACCAACGAAAAGAAAAGTTCAAAGAATCTACAACAGCGTGTATTTTCCAGTGGGAGGGGTTACCCCCTCCCCCTCTAGCTCCCGGATAGCTACGGCCTTGGCCTATGGGAAAAACATAGGATTTTCAGGTTGATACCAACAACTTTTAACAATCTTCCTGTGCTTGTTGACACTCATGCCGAAACTAGGAAATAGTAGACGTTTAAACTGAAATGGAAGGTGAGATGTGACGACTGGAATGCGTGGAATAAAAATATGGTCTCCTGCAACATATCAATCATGATGGTAGCTTCGACGACATTTGATGTTAGTTTCTTGACAGCACATGTGTTCCCTTGCTCAGCGTTTGTGGATCCAGATGGCGTCAAGATAAAATAAATTCATAGTGCACGTGTTCTTTTGCACAGCGTTTGTGAATCCATATGGCGTCTTGAAAAAATAAATACATAGTTATAGTGAGATAGGAGAATGCCCGAAAAAACAGAAATAACCATGTTAAGCTTTGAAGAAAGGAAATGCTAGAAAATTCCCGTTTTGTGTTCTATTTGCTTTTCGTTGAAATACATTTCGTCTCTTAGAAGAAGAATAACGTTACTATTTTTTTTAAATAGTTGAACTATTTATATAAAGCAATAACACACGGAAAGTCGCTGTGTGAAACGCAAATAACACAACTGCGATGGAAAGACACATGTAATACTTCGAAAGTCTAACACAGTAAACAGCAAATTCAAATTTCAAATTGTAAACCGCGCATGTTATGTCAACTTCGAAACAATGACTGAAGAAACCAAATCAAAAGCTTTCTGCAAAAACAGATTGGAACTACAGGGTGTCCGAGAATTATTGAACACATTACAAAATTATATAAAACAAAACATTAAACAGATAGAAAGAAACTGACTGTACTAACTTACAATGTAACTACACAAGTTAATAAATTTCGATGTGAGATCCCTCGGTTGCTCGTAGTACGTCCAAGCGATACTCGATTTCATGCCATGTATTGGCAAGCATCTGGGGAGTTATGGAGTTAATAGCAGCTGCGATACGCTGTTTCAGTTTCTGCAAATCAGTACAAGGCGTCTGATAGACACGATCCTTCACATAACCCCACATGAAATAATCCAATGGAGTTAGATCTGGAGAGCGAGGTGGCCACAGAATGGGACCACCACACCCAATCCATCTGTTGGGGAAATGCTCATTTAGGCACTTACGTACACATGTTGACCAATGCGGAGGCACACCGTCTTGTTAGAAAGCGACGTAATCATATCTTTTGACCTGGGGTATAGCGAAATTTTCTAGCATATCCAAGTAAATGTCACCATTTATGGTTTTTTCGCAGAAGAAGAAGGGGCCAATCACTTCTCTTTTTGATAGGGCGCACCACACATTAACTTTTGGAGAATCACGTTCCAGTTCAATAGCAGCATGAAGCGGTTCACTACCCCATATCCTACAGTTGTGACGATTCACAGTACCTGATACATGAAATGTGAATTCATCACTAAAAATCACAGTACTGAAAAAGTTTTCGTCGTTTTCCATTCGATTCAGCATATCCACAGTGAAATCGTATCGCAGAGTGTGATCATTTACATGCATCTTTTGCCCTATTTGCATTTTATAAGCATGACACTTTAATTTCCTGTGCAAGATATCGTGAACTGTCGATTTCGGAATGCACAGTTCTCTGCTTGCTTTACGAACGTATTTCCTGGGGCTTCGTCGGAAATTTTCATTAACTTGGTCAACCGTATCACCGCTGACGCTAGGCCTACCGGCTCCTCTACGATGTTCCACATTGCCAGTTTCTTTAAACTGTTTCATCCACCGCTTAATTGGATTCGTTGACGGGGGATTACAACCATGCTCTAAACGGTACCGTCTTTTAACTTTAATGACAGACTCTAATTCCGCAAGCCATAACACACACATCGCCTTCTGCTGTACGGATGACATGACTACTGATTGCGCATTTCTCATACATTCCTCATCAGGCCTCACCTAGCGCCGTCTATCGGATTCTAGGAATAACAATTCTGCAAAACAAAAATATAGAAACCGTGTTAGTAATACGTGACATAGAAAAACAGACAATGCTCATAGTTTTTTTTGTACATAATATTGTAATGTGTCCAATAATTCTCGGATACCCTGTATTTACAGCGCATGGCAACACACTGAGAGACGCGGTCTAAAACGTAAACAAACGGTGGAAGGATACACGTTACAACACGGAAGCATGGCCCAAACAATTTGGCAAACCGTATTCTAGCATCTTTTATGTTAGGTACAAGGTTTTCGCAGTTTTCACAACAGTGCGATGAAATACTGTATAGTTACATATTTTTGAAAATTGTAATGAAATATTGTTATGCAAGAGTGTAATGAAAAAATGTTAAGCAAAAGTAATATGAACTATCGTTGCATGAGCTTAAGGCACAACACACCGCAAGATCAAATTTCAACACTGGTTTTTTCATCAATGGTTGAAAGCTTTAGAAATTAATAAATTAATTAAAAATTTGCAAATTTAAATTTCAAGAAAAGGACTCCGAGGCACACTCCACTTGTGTCCCTGCAGCTTTCAGCCAAATTTCAAACCTCTACTCGCAGTAGTTTCTTACGTAAGCGACTGATAGGCAAACAGACACGGTAATTTCATTATTAAACATAAACCAGTTTGGGCAGCTTAAATGATAAGGGTTGCAATTCGGTAGCATAAATACTTATTACATTATTGTCTAAATATAACCCTTAAGATTAATTAGATTCAGATGTTTAAAATACATACCTCTCTCCTTCTCTTTCTTTTTCTCTTTGACGACCTTTTACTACAGGAAGAAGAGAGATGGTGCCATAAGTACTATGGCCAAGTCTGTAATAATAAACTGCTGGTTGCTGTGCTATTCAATACGGATTGCATTTCTTTTTTGTTTCTGAAATTCATTTATCCTCCCCCCCCCCTTTTTTTTTTTCGAAACGCTTATGTGCATTTAAAACGTGTGATGCCAACTTTCATTTGCTCAAGAAGCGGGTGTAATAATAATATTTTACATGTGAAAATTCGAGGCTGGCTGCGAACCTAATAGTATAAGAGTTTACAACGTACTTCGAATTTCCATATTTTTACTCGAACTTTGAAACTGAAGCAGGTTTGGATAAGGATACAAAAAATTCGACATCGCGTAGAGCTGTTTCATTTGATGCTATTAAATCTCTTTTTATATTCCGTGCGGCCGTTACAGTCCTTTACTTAATTCACTTAGCTTGAATGAAATGCAATTTTCTATTTAGACACTCAAACTCTTCATTTCCTGCTTCATAGCGGACATCTCCAATTTTCTTATGTTAAAACAATCTGAAACCCATTTTCTCGATAAACGTTTTCTAAATTGCTTCCTTCCTTTGAAATGTATAAAGTGTTCATCTTCTGAATAATATCTCTCGTATTATGATGCGTTTTTTAATATCAGAATATCCTCTGCAAGCTCCAAATATCAGATCATATGCAGAGAATTTTAGGAAGGGAGTGTCTGACCCCAGGTCTTAAACAACCCTTAGAAATAGGAAGCTAGGAGATTTGGGCTAGAGTGCCCGATAGGAAAATTACACGGAAGCGAGGTAGAACGAGGAAGGAAGACGCCCTTATTTATTACAGGGGGGGGGGGAGGCGACGGCTTAACGTGCCCATCCGACGCACGGCGGATATTTGGTGGTTCGAGCGTTCTTACCTGCTGGGATCGAACACGATGTCTTCTTCGTGACAGTCACGAACGTTGACCAAATCTTACTCATTCGAAATTTAGGATTCTAGCTGAAAAGATGGCAAAGTACCAGAAACGCAGGATAAACAAAATTTCAAAATCGCTATGAATGATGGATGACTGTTTGTTCTTGAACGTTTTAAAAGGGAAAACGTAATTTAAATCCATGAAATTAAAGGGTTTTTATCATGAAAACGTAATGATAAAGGGTAGAAATTTTGTAAACATGTCTCTTTCGAAAGTTGATAATTTATAAGTTGTACGCACTGATGAACAATAACCAAAGCTAAGGTGAGAACGCAGGAGATGAATAGAAGCAAAAAAACGAGAGAAAGAAAATATATCATATTTACTATATCATATTCTAATAATATTTTACAAAAACTCACCTCGACTCTTGGTTTAGAGCTTGATTGAAAGCCAGCAAAAATTTAAACTTCTTGATATTAGCCCAAAATGCTGGGTGCCTATAAAAGTTATGAACCATCACTTGAAAAAGCAGCATATGTACATCTGGTACTTGAATTTAGTGTGTAAAGAAAACAAGGTCCTTTACAATTGACACATTTCATTATCATGAACAATTCAAAACATGAGAATGAAAGATTAACTTTTCTAATTTGGTTTTGAAAATTTTTCACGGCGGCATTACACTTTCTGTTACCTGAGTCCAAAGAAAAACAGCGCCCCCCTTTCCGTGGCCGCGACGGAGAAACAAAGAAGAATTGACGATGATCAGTGATGTTCTCGATTTCCCAGGCATGTTGTTTTAAGTTTATACTCTTACTGTTCCACGGTGGAAGCTGACAGAACACATTCTATGTTCTGAACATATTAGCAATAAGCGCAGCGTTGTATCCCGCCTGAAGAAATGATTAAAAGCATATTAAAAATTCATTTGCCGCTATATTTTTCCGTTTGTGGGAAGGAACACTCTTAATCAGCGAAACGTTTTTAAATAATGGTTTTGTGAAAAGGAATGCATGGAAGACAATTTGACCTTGACGTGACCTATCTAAAGCACCAAAAGAGGACATCAGTTACGATATTTATATACATTGCCGTTCAAAAGTTAGGGACGAACAGGAAACCTGACGAATACAGAGCTGCCTTTAGCTACGAGAGCTGGCCAAAATGCACACAAGAGCACAGGCGGACGAACTTAATAATTTCAGGAGGGGGAGAAATTATTAAGTTCACTAAAACGATAAAAAACAGCAAAAAAAAAAAAAAAAAAAAAGAGAGTGAGAGAACTATAAGATATATAAACGCTTTCATATCGTCATCAGCAACATTAGCCATTACCAATCCAATGCTGGATGAAGGTCTCCCCAAGTATCTTGCACAACTTTCTGTCTTGAGTACATCTCTTCTAAAAATCAGTCCAGCATGCTTTCGAATTTCGTCCACGCATTACCCACGCGCTGTTTTTCTGGGTCTTTTCCTGACCCTTGGAATCCAATCAAAAATTTCAGTTGTTCAATGATGGCTAGTCAGTACATATAGCAATATGGCCAGCCCATTGGCGCTTGAGGGTCTTTACTTTGATTATGATGTCACCAAATTTTTGTCATTCCTCAAATCCATGTGCTCCTTTTCCTACCTTTTCTGATTATGCCAAGAAGCACCTTCCCATGGTTCTTGCATCCTCTGTATATCATTTTTAGCACGTCTTTTGAAAAAAGATCTTGCTTACGTTACCGGTTTGTCCGTCTGTCCGCCTGTACCCACGATATCTCTGCAACTATTAGTCCGATCTGAAAAATTCTTTTGCATTGGGAAGATTGAAATATACGAATGATGTTCCTTTATTTCGTTTTGTTTTTACGATTTACAATTTCGCCGCTAGAGGGCGTAAATGCAGATGATGTCGAATTCAAAAATACGTTTTATTCCACATATTTGCTTCTAAATATCCGATTGAAAAAAATATTTTTTTTTATCTTTCGATTCCATTTATGTCGAAGATTATTTTAGATATAGTTATATTTTCAAATTACGCATAGATTTTCCGCTAGGGTGCGTAAAAGTAAATTACATTTTTCCCGATAACTCTTCTTCTAAAACTCCGATTCGAAATTTTTTTTTTCAGCGGATACACCTCCTGATGGAAACTCTTTAAACGTACGTGTCTGTTATCTCCAGCTTTTCTCCATCAATCGATAAACCTTCATTTCGTGTAAAAGCATTGAACATCACTTTTGTCTTCTGAAAGTTCATTTTTAATCCCACTTCTTTACTCTTGTCAGCAAGTTCTTGGATCATACTCTGCAGCTCTCATGAGGTAGTTGCAAAAATGACTATGTCATCAGCAAAACGAAGGTGGGTTAGATAATCTCCATTAATCTTTATCACTTTGTTTTCCCAGTTCAGTGATTGAAAGACATTTTCCAATGTGGCGTTAAAGAGCTTCGGAGATATGGTGTCACCTTGTCTTACTCCGTTTCCAATTTTTATGTGTGTTGTATTTTCAAACAGCCGAATCTTTGCACTTGCATTTTCATAGATGTTATTAATAATATTAATGTATGCATCTTCAATACCGCAGGATTTCAGAGCCATTGTAACTGCTGATGGTTTCACCAAATCAAAGGCTTTTTCATAATCGATAAAAGCCATGCACAATGGAAGTTCATATTCCCTCGCTCTTTCAATTAGTTCTCTCAGTACGTGGATATGATCTATTGTGCTGTAGCCACTCCTGAATACAGCTTGTTCGCTTGGTTGAGCCATGTCCAGTGTTACCTTCAAACGGTGGGAAAGAACTTTAGTGAAGATTTTATAAACCACTGATAGGAGGCTGATTGGTCTGTAGTTCCTGAGATCCTCAATGTCACCTTTCTTATGTAGCAGGATCATTGTAGCGGTGTTCCAATCCTCAGGAATCTTTCCTTCATTAAGGCATTGAGTGAAAATTTGGGCGAGTACTGTTTCGATTTCTCCACTTGCTTCTTGTATGATGTCTACAGTAATTCCATCTTCTCCTGGAGCTTTTCCCCGCTTCATGTTCTTGATTGCATGTGCAACTTCTACTGGGAGGACTGGAAGAACTCTGGTACTGGTACCTTCCATGATGTCTGGAGTGCATGCATCATCCCTTTCATATAACTTGGAGTAGAAATCTTTCACTCTTGACAAAATTTCGCCTCTATTTCTTGTTACAGAACCATGTTCTTTTCTCAGTGCCATAATCTGTTTTCTTTCCTTACTGAGATCTGTTTTCTTCCCTTACTCCCTTTGCTATCTTTAGACTTTGGTTGTTTTCAATTGCTTTCCTCACTAGTTCACAGTTGAATTTCCTTACGTCTTCAGTGATACTTTTTCGTACTGTCATGCATAGCTCTATGTATTCCACTATGGAAGTCACATCTTCTTTAGTTGTCCTCATCTCTCTTCTTTTTTGCATCAACATTTTGTTTTTTCCTGATAATTTGTTCACATACAACTTGTTCTTAGACCCAGCTAATTTTGTTGCTGTTTCCATTAGAGCTTTGGTTACTTTTCTGTTAACTTCAGAAATATTCACTTCTTCCGATGTTAAACCTTCTAAAGCAGAGAATCTGTTCTTCAGTTCCAACTTGAAGGTGTTATGGTGTTTTTTAATATTGGTTATGTCAATAGATTTTGTTTGTCTTATAAGCTTGCCACGTTCGAGTTTAGTGTTGAGGTGCATCTTACATCTCACCAATCTATGGTCACTACCTGTGTTGAACTTGTTTAGCACACTGCAGTCTTCTATGACGAGTTCTTTGTTACACATTATAAAATCAATTTCACTTGTCGTCCCATTTGGATGTCTCCATGTCCATTTCCTGTGTGGCTTTTTCTTGAAGAAGGAGTTCAAGATGAAAAACCCTTCTGCCTCTGCAAACTCAACGAGAGTATTTCCACGCTGGTTTCTGTTGCCGTGACCGAATTTACCTACTGAAGTTTCATTCTGTTGCCGTTGTCCTATTTTTGCATTGAAATCTCCCATAATTATCTTCAAGTGCTGCTTACCTTTATTATTTAGATGACGAATTTCCTCATAAAATTCTTCAATTTCTTCTTCAGGATGACTTGTGGTGGGTGCATAAGTTTGAATAATCTGAGCCTAGTATCTTCTCGAGAGTTGGATAACGAGTCGTGCAGCTCTGTCAGAGGAACTTTCAACTTCTACAACTTTATCCTTTAGTTTCTTGTTTATTATAAATCCAACCTGTATATTTGCCATAAAATCTGAGCTTCTAAAAAGCAATTGAAAAAATTATTTCGTGGACTGATGCCACTCACATCGATAAACTTTTTCGGAATATTTTCTTCTTAAAATATTACACAGTTTCTTCGCCAGGGGGCGTAGATTTATATAATATTTTTGTCAATGTCTCTACTTCTAAGAGTCCGATTTGAAAAATTCCTTCTTTGTTGGATAGCGTTTTCAGTGTGACACGTTTTTCATATAATTTCAAAATTTTCAAGTAATTCATAGACTTTCCGCTAGGGGGCGTAGAGGTAAATTGCGTTTCCCCTATATCTCTGTTTCTAAATCTCCGATTTGAAAAATTCTTTCTGCACCCGATACAGCTCCTGATGAAAAATCGTTTGCACATAATTTCTAATTAAAAAAAATGGTTTGGCCACCATGGAGCGTAAATCTTAATTTCAGCTTCTGATGTATTTGCAGGAAAATATGAGCTTCTAAATTCTCGATTGAAAAAAACGTCGTTTGTAGGCTGATAGTACTCATGTCGACGAACCTTATAGAAACATTTTCTTCTTAAAATAATGCATGGTTTATAACGAAGTAAATTTCTCCGTCATTTCTGTCCACGCCAGGATTCGAACCCGGATCCCCTCATTCCGGAATAAGTCACTCTACCAATTGAGCTACGCGGACGTTTTATTCTGATTCCTATCTGCCTTTATGTCGCGTGCGTCCTTCGGGCAGGTACGTCACATCTCCTGGTACGTTACATCATCTCCCCCTTATTTATTATTATTTTTTTTTTCGAAGTGCTGGAGATGGGATTCTCTTATTTTTCCTATCTCGCGGTGTGGAAATAACATCACACCAATGCGAGATTTTGAACGGTCGGGTCATCCGGATAGTTCGGGCGCCATTATAACGAAGTAAATTTCTCCGTCATTTCTGTCCACTCCAGGATTCGAACCCGGATCCCCTCATTCCGAAATAAGTCACTCTACCAATTGAGCTACGCGGACGTTTTATTCGGATTCCTATCTGCCTTTATGTCGTGTGCGTCCTTCTGGCAGGTACGTCGCATCTCCTGGTACGTTACAAGTTTTTACGCCAGGGGCGTAGATGTATATCTTATTTCTGTCAATATCTCTATTTCTAGGAATCCGATTTGTAAAATTCCTACTTTGTTGTATAGTGTTTTCAGTGTGACATGTTTTTCATATAATTTCAAAAATGTTCAAGTAATTTATAGACTTTCCGCTAAGGGACGTATAGGTAAATTGCTTTCCCCCTATACCTCTGCTCCTAAATCTCCGATTTGAAAAAATCTTTCTGCACCGGATATAGCTCCTGATGGGAAATCCTTTGCACATAATTTCTAATTTTGGTAAAAATTGATTTGGCCACCAGGTGGCGTAAGTCTTAATTTCCGTTTCTGAAGTATTTGCAGCAAAATATGAGCTTCTAAAATCTCGATTGAAAAAAAAGTCGTTTGTTGACCAATACTACTCATGTCTACAAACCTTTTAGGAACATTTTCTTCTTTAAATAATGCATGGTTTCTACGCCACGGGGCTTAGATGTATATCTTATTTTTGTCAATATCTCTACTTCTAGGAGTCCGATGTGAAAAATTCCTTCTTTGTTGGATAGTATTTCCGATGCGAAATGTTTTTCCTATAATTTCAAAATTTTCAAGTAAATCATAGAATTTCCGCTAGGGGGCACAAAGGTAAATTGCGTTTTCTGCGTTATTTCTGCTTCTAAAACTCCGGTTTGAAAAATTATTTCTGTATCGCATACAAGACCTGGTGGAAAATATTTTTCACATAATTTCTATTGTTTGGTAAAGAATGGTTTGGCCACCAGGGATCATAAGTGTTAATTTCTGCTTCTGATGTATTTGTAGCAAAATCTGCGCTCCTGAAAACTCGAATACATTTTTTTTTCTTGGACCGATCACGCTCATATGGAAAAACCTTTTGAGAATACTTTCTTCCTAAAATAATGCATGGATTTCCCACCAGGGGACGTAAAGTCACATCGTATTTTTGTCGATATCTCTGTTTCTAAGAGTCCGATGTGAAAAATTCTTTCGGTGTTGGAGACCGTTTCCGATGCAAAATGTTTCGCATATAAATTCATGTTTTTCTTAACGCACATGTCTGCAACCATAGGGCGTAAGCTCATGATTCCGTTTACAGCAATATCTGAAGGATTAAACACCCGATTGAAAAACTTCTTTTTTCCGTCAGATACTATTGTTTTCCATACCTGTTCCATTGACTTCGAATAGCTCTGATAAATTTAATTTGCGTCAGAACGTATTCAAAAGACGTGCTTATTACACCCGAAAATTCTGTATCATCTTTCTTGTTTCTTACTGCCCACGTCTCTGATCCACGAGTAAGAACTATAAGTATGCATTTATTAAAAACTTTTCTTTTAACTCCTTAAGGACCGCTCCTGTCAATATGACGGGCTGAAGTATCGATCCCTATTTCCCAATCTCCTGATATTGCCGTGCTGAAACGTTTAAGAATTTACACACTGAATAGTGCAAACACAACCGATTTGTTGTACCCGTAACATTACAAGCAGCAAAAAGCATTGCGTGTTTTATTAAGAGTACATCTCTACGATTATCAGCAGAATTTTGTATTTTGTTTGCGGAAGACACGTGGCTTGTAGGTTTGTGAAAACAATTTGCTGTTTTTTAGCACGTCTTGTGTAAAAAAATATCGTGCTTATGTTATCGGTTTGTCCGTCCGTCCGTCTGTACCCACGATATCTCTGCAACTATTAGTTCGATTTGAAAAATTCTTTTTGCATTGGGAAGCTTGAAATATGCGAATGATGATCCTTTATTTCGTTTTTTTATGGTGTACAATTTCGCTGCTAGAGGTCGTAAATGCAGATGATGTTGAATTCAAAAATACGTTTTATTCCACATATTTGCTTCTAAACACCTGATTGAAAAAATTCTTTTATCTTTCGATTCCATTTATGTCGAAGAGTGTTTTAGATATAGTTACTTCTTCAAATTACGCATAGATTTTCCTCTAGGGGGCGTAAAAGTATATTACATTTTGGCCGATAACTTTTCTTCTAAAACTTCAATTTGAAAATTTTTTTCTTCAGCGGATACATCTCCTGATGGAAAATCTTTTGCTATAACTTCAAATTTTTGGTAAAGAATACTTTGGCCAGAATACTTTGGTGGCGTAAGGGTTAATTTTTGCTTCTGTTGTATTTGCTATAAAATCGGAGCTTCTAAAATATCTATTGAAAGATTCCTTCGTGGACTGACACAACTCACATCGATAAATCTTTCTGGAATATTTTTTTCTTAAAATATTCCACAGCTTCTCCGCCAGGGGGCGTAGATGTACATCTTATTCTTGTCAATATCTCTACTTCTAGGAGTCCGATTTGAATAATTCCTTCTTTGTTGGATAGTGACATGTTTTTCATATAATTTCAAAATTATCAGGTAATTCATAGGCTTTCCGCTAGGGGGCGTAGTGGTAAATTGCGTTTCCCCCCTATATCTCTGCTTCTACATCTCCGATTTGAAAAATTCTTTCTGCACCGTATACAGATCTTGATGGGAAATCGTTTGCACATAATTTCTAATTTTTGTGAAAAAATGGTTTGGCCACCAGGGTGCGTAAATCTTAATTTTCGCTTGTGATGTATTTGCAGCAAAATATGAGCTTCAAAGTTCTCGACTGAAAAAAACGTCGTTTGTTGACCGATACTACTCATGCCGACAAACCTTTTAGAAACATTTTCTTCTTAAAATAGTGCATGGTTTCTACGCCAGGGGGCGTAGATGTATATCTTATTTTTGTCAATATCTCTACTTCTAGGAGTCCGATTTGAAAAATTCCTTCTTTGTTGGATAGTGTTTCTAGTGTGACATGTGTTTAATATAATTTCAAAATTTTCAAGTAATTCATAGACTTTCCGCTAGGGAGCGTAAATGTAAATTGCACTTCCCCCTATATCTCTGTTTCTAAATCTCCAATTTGAAAAATTCTTTCTGCACCGGATACAGCTCCTGATGGGAAATCGTTTTCACATAATTTCTAATTTTTGTAAAAACATGGTTCGGCCACCAGTGGTCATAAGTGTTAATTTCTGCTTCTGATGTATTTGTAGCAAAATCTGGGCTCCTGAAAACTCGACTCATTTTTTTCTTGGGCCGATACCGCTTATATGGAAAAACCTTTTGAGAATACTTGCTTCCTAAAATAATGCATGGTTTTCCCACCAGGGGACGTAAAGTCACATCTTATTTTTGTCGATATCTCTGTTTCAAGAGTTCGTAAGCTCACGATTCCGTTTACAGCAATATCTGAGGGATTAAAACCCCGGTTGAAAATTTTCTTTCTTTCGTCAGATCTATTGTTTTCGATACCGGTTCCATTGACTTTGAATAGATTTGATACATTTAATTTGCGTCAGAACGAATTCAAAAGACGTGCTTATTACACCCGAAAATTCGGTGTCATCTTTCTTGCTTTTTCTTTTGTTCGTACGCGTTATGAAATCGAATGTTGCAGGCGATTTGGATGATAATTTTAGTATTAGTGAATCTGGCAGTGATACTGAAGTGAATTTTATGATATTACAGATACTGACAGCAGTGGTGGACCCGTATTGTTTACCTGGACGTGAATGACACGAAAATTTGCCTGGTGTGCTTATCGTGCTCCCACACATTTTAGACTTTCTTGTAACACTTAAACTATATGTCAGTACGTCAGTTTTGACCCAAGTTTCAATGTTATGCAATACAGTATTTTGAACATTTTGTGAATAATGACTTGATCGATCGCCCCCTGCATGTTGGCTTTTCTGTAAAATTTAATGTTTTTCTATAGCAGCTTAAATTTTGTCCAAAAATAAAAAATCATTGTACACATATATTTAATTTAGAATTCAGTAACTGTTAAAGTAAATTTCTTGAATAAAAAAAAGGTACTTTTTTGATGGTTTTCATAAATATTAGGCGATCCTTAAGGGGTTAAAGAAAAACAAATAATGTCGAGTTAACAGCTGCCGAAGGGGCAGGAGACTGAGCCGTATCTGATACACGTTCATCTTGTTTCTCACGTGTTTCTGCGATGGAACGAAAAACTACGTGTCTGAAGTATAAAAATATAACAAAAGGATGTTCTGCAGACATCATATGGAGGATTTTACCCGACAGCGAATTATCGGCTAGCTCGAAGAAGTCTGGACAGTGACAGCTGTAATAGGAGACTTTGAAGTGGCACTCAATATAGTGTCACCGCTTTGGTCATTGTTCAGGAGACACAGAACCTCTTCCAGAGGCTCTGTTGGAAGTCGTTCCCACTGTTTGGTCCTGCGGGATGACCTTTATCTGATTATAATGGTAAAACGGAGTCAGAAAAGTACTGCGAGTAATTCAGCTAATCGTGTTCAAGTAACCACAGATGCGCGAATTTCTCACCAAACCGCGCTAAGACGTCTAGGACCATATGTATGGAAACCAGCATGGCATCTCAATTTATCCAGGGCGCATCGTACAGCCCGCCATATGTTGGGCTGTATGTCTCACGTTAACTGCCCTTCCGAACAATGGGCCAAGGTAATGCTCATGGATGAAAGTCAATTAAGCCATTCGTCGTATTCTAAGCTGCAGTTGTTCTGGAGGGAACGTGGGACTGGTATGATGCCAGAAACATCGTTGAACGAGACAGATATGGCGGTCGCAATCTCATGGTGTTGGTGGTATTATAGTCAATGGATGTGCCGAACTGCAGCTGATGGATCACGGAAAAATCACCAGGCAGCGGTACTGCACTGATGTGCTTCCTTGCCACCGGCGCAGATTTCATTTTTGTGGACGATAATGCCCGTCCACACTGCACAACAGCTGTGGATGAAGTACTTTCTAGTGAAGAAATCTGTCAGACGAAGTGGCTAATGTGCCTCCCAATCGAACATGCATGGGACACCCTGAGGAGACGTGTTGAGCAAAGGAATCCTCTACTAGAAACCATCCCAGCACTTACCAGAACTCTGCAGCAGGAATGGGACCCGGCTGGAGAGTTCTGATAACGTTTTTCCCAATAGTTCCTAAATCGTTTGGTGCTAAGCATGACACACCGATGCCAAATATTCACTGTGGTGCTGGATGGACATATCCCCCTACCGAGAACTTCGCCTTGCAGTCTGTTTGTTTGTTCGTTTGTTTGGAGCTTTAACAACCACCGCGAGTAATTCGATTAGCTATCAGCAGTCGCTCGTTACTAATTTAGAGTTACTGGTTCCAGAGAAGGGAGAAAGTCAGTGCCGTAACACAAACACAACACCCATGCCTCGCCGGGACTCGAACCAGGACCCTCTCGAACGAGTGATCAGAAGCCAAAAACTGCGCTACCTGTGCTGCGCAGTCTGTTTATGCACGACTGATGGAAGAATGTCACAGCCTATACCTCATTTGTAACAAATTGTTCGTTTTTGATCTCTGTTACATATTACTCATGATTTTTGATGTCGTGAGCTTCTTTTAACGCTTGCTATTACCACTGATACCATTACAGCCGTTAAACGGCTATTTCCAATTTTGACTGGTAAAAATGTACTTGGTCCTTCAATTTTGGACAGCAATGTATTACGCTGCAAGAATATCGGAGCTCAAAATTTGGAGGCCAATTTTAGCACTTCAGAGGTTTTCTTTTTGATTGCAGCAAAGCTAAACAAAAAATCCTTTCTACCCTGTCTTTCACATGTACTCAATTTATAAGCATGACCTTTTCCCGATTTTACTCAAATCTGGAATCCATGATGTTTTATTATAAG
Organism: Macrothele yani; assembly: GCA_039090855.1. Lineage (NCBI taxonomy): Eukaryota > Metazoa > Arthropoda > Arachnida > Araneae > Macrothelidae > Macrothele > Macrothele yani. The sequence continues at coordinate 83,707,895 of CM076990.1, forward strand.
CATGTATAATTCAATATTTTTCAAATATGATAATACAAAACTTTAACTTTTTTATAGGATAAATTTGAATGTTTCATGTAGATATAGGCCAGCTCAGCATTCTTAAGTATAGCTATTATTTCTAACTGCTATTGGAATTATTACACTGGCGGAAAGTGAAAAAAGAACACCAAGAAGGAGACGTCTGATACCAACGAAATTTATACAGCATAATAACGGAATACAGAGGATAACGTGATCAAAACATTATGGCAAAATACAGCTGTATATGCTGGTAAACTGAAAAATAACATTTCCATGTAGCATAGTTAGTACGAGGTTGAACCGCCATGAACTGCGTCACACTGTGCAATTCTGGCATGGAGTCTGTCGTACAGATGTTGGATGTAAGTTTGGGGTATTGAGTTCCAAGCATCCTCAACCTGGACGCGTAAATCGGAGATGGTCGTGGCTGGCCGTGGAGGCCGGATAAGTCGTTGTTCCATAAAATCCCACACGTGCTCAATGGGGGACAAATCCGGTGAACGTGCAGGCCATGGAAGTTGTCTCACACCCTGAAGTGCATGTTGCGGTGCACGTGCCGTGTGCGGGCGTGCGTTACCTTGCTGGAAAACACCACGATGGACCGACCTTACAAATGGCAAAACAACGGGCTGAATGACGTTGTTGATGCAGGAGGTGCTGTTTAACGTACCCGGCACAAACACTGGTTGTGTACGGGAGTGATAGATGATCGCTCCCCACACCAGGAGACCAGGTGTGTAGGCCCTGTGTGTCGCTGGCGGATGCAAGAAGGGTGGAGACGCTCCCCTGTGCGTCTGCGAACACGCATACGGCCATCGGAGGCTCCCAAGCAGAATCTGCTTTCATCGCTGAACACGACAGATCGCCATTGCGTTCTCCAGTGCAGACGTTGGCGACACCACTGCAGCCGTTCCTGACGGTGGGCTGGAGTCAGAAGTGCACATGCCAGAGGCACACGTGCACGTAGTCCTGAATCCAGTAGACGGTTGCGGATTGTTCGCACAGTCACCTCAGGTACAACGGCAGCTCGGATTTGCGTCGCAGTGGACGTTCTGCTGGACAACGCCGCTCTTCTTATGCGTCGATCGGTCCGCTCATCAGTCCGTCTGTGACTCCCGGTTCCACGTCTTCTCGTGTGGGAATGTTCCTCGGACCATCTACGCCACCATCGTACCACCACCGATACTTCCCGTCCAATTCGCTCCGCAATACGACGATACGACCACCCGGCCTCGCGGATTCCGACTAGACGGCCTCGCTCAAAGTCCGATAACTGCTGAAATCGTACACGTCTTCCATGTCCAGGCATTGCAGCTTCTTCAGGGTCTTCGCACGTGTCCGTACGCCGACGACTGATTACATTCACTTCGCCGTACTCCTTAAATACCACCGACGATAATTTGCATGTTATGCCGTGCTGTGTCGTAAGCGCTCACCGGTTGGTCTCGAAATTAACATCACACCTACGTAAACTCGACCCCATTAACATATGTAAATTTCATGATCGCCCGCCAATTCCTTCTTCGTGTTTTTTTTTCACTTTCCGCCAGTGTATTTGTTAATCCTGTTGATATTCGATGCTCTGAATGTTTTACATTTTCCACCGTTCTTCAATGTAACTGCATACAACTAAGGCTGTGTATAGACACGATGCTTCTGGTGTGCGGTAGCTGCATGATGTCTACTTCCATGATTTGCCGGGCTGAAGTGGAGTCTCTTAAAATTTGATTTCTTAGTAAAAGACAAGATGGACTTCCTTAGAATTCAGCACCTTTGCTAAATTTTGTTTGCGTGTTTCCTAATGCAGTAATCTCCTAACAGTTTTGATGCTTAAGAACATGTTGTCATTTGACGAAATGAGATATATCTGACTTTTGTTCTTTTATTCTTAATTAAAAATTTTTCGGATTCATATGTGGCGACCAAGGCTCATATAAGTACACTGACGGAAAAAAAATCCCAACACCAAGAAGGGGTTGTGTTAGATAAACGACAGTTGGTAGGCGGTGCGAGTACATCTGTAAGATGACGTCTATGCAACTTTTGCGCTCGGCGCATACGTGTGGCGCTAGTAGCGCCACTCGGGATATGCAAAGCAGGTTTGCTGTAAATACGCGCTGTAACGTTCGTGAGCGTTAGTTATCGTTGAGATTCGACTTAGTGTGTTGATGGTAGTCAAAAATGCCTTTAAGAAGACGAAGAAGCCATTATCAACAGCTCACGGAATTTGAACGAGGTCGTGTAATGGGGCTACGAGAAGGTGGATTTTCTTTCCGCAATATTGCAGAACGACTTGGCAGGAATGTAACCACTGTGCATGATTGTTGGCAGCGGTGGTCAAGGGAAGGTACTGCCTCAAGAAGACCGGGTTCCGGCCGGCCACGTGGCACTACTGAGAGGGAAGACCGCCGTGTACGGCGTATGGCCGTGGCGCATCGGACCGCGTCTGCGGCAGCAATTCGAGCTGCAGTTGCCACCACAGTGACACAACGAACTGTTACAAATCGGTTACTTGAAGGACAGCTCCGAGCCAGACGCCCTGTAGCGTGCATTCAACTTACTCCAAACCACTGCCGTTTGTGACGTCAGTGGTGTCAAGCTAGAGCTCATTGGAGGACGGAGTGGAGATCTGTTGTGTTTTCTGATGAAAGCCGGTTCTGCCTGGGTGCCAGTGATGGCCGTGTGTTGGTTAGAAGGAGGCCAGGTGAGCGCCTGCAACCAACCTGTCTGCGGCCGAGACACACTGGACCTACACCTGGAGTTATGGTCTGGGGAGCAATTTCCAATGACAGCAGGAGCACTCTCGTGGTTATCCCACGCACCCTGGCGGCACAGTTGTACGTCGGTCTGGTGATTCAACCTGTTTTGCTGCCATTCATGAACAGCATTCCAGGGGTGTTTTCCAACAGGATAACGCTCGCCCGCATACCGCTGTTGTAACCCAACATGCTCTACAGAGTGTCGACATGTTGCCGTGGCCTGCTAGATCACCAGATCTTTCACCAATCGAGCACGTATGGGAAATCATTGGATGACAACTCCAGCGTCACCCCAACCAGCATTAATCGTCCCTGTATTGACCGACCAAGTGCAACAGGCATGGAACTCCATCCCACAAACTGACATCCAGCACCTGTACGACACAATGCATGAACGTTTGCGTGCTTGCATTCAACATTCTGGCGGTTGCACCGGTTATTATTGTACCAGCATTTCACATTTAAAATGGCTCTTCTCGAGCTTACAATAAGCTTTGATCTTGAAACCTTAATCGATTAAATATGTTACCTATACAAATGTATTGCCGCCATTTCATTCCTCTACAACTATTTTTTCGTGGTGTTGGGATTTTTTCCCTTCAGTGTATATCTAAAGGGGTTGTTTTTCTTTTTATCTATAATTTTGCGATCTTAATTATCGAGAAGAGATTGCAACTTCAGAAGTTATCCAGGAAAAATTCCTACATATGGAAACATCATTAAACATGAGACATACTCCGTCTTCAAAATTTTCCTCAAGGAAGAGAATAGCAAAAGATACTACAAAACAATAAGTTTAAAAGTAATGGTCAAATGAAAAGCAACGGCAGACAAACTGAAGAAATTCCCAGAAACTGCCAAGGAATCCATCCAACTTGCAAACGGAATATGGAGCTTTTTGATAAAACAAGAGCTAAAAAATTAAACAAACTACTGAAGAATAATACAGACATTTGACGTGGACTAGGAACAACAAACAGAAGTCATCGCTCTTTCCACGTTTATAAGTGAGTCACGGAAAAATTCTCATGCTGACTTCTGTTTGATATTCCTAGTCCACGTCAAATGTCTGTGTTATTATTTATTCGCCTTCTAATTATTTGTTCAGTTGCTGCTTACCATCTTTGGTGTAATCCCCAGCATTGTACGGGGCTCCAAGAAGCAATCTGCCAATTGGCTTGGCAGTCAGTGTATGTGAGTCTGGAGGAATTCGAGGCCGCTGTGGTGCAGTGGAAGCATATCCGGCGTGTAACTGGAAGACCCTGGGTTCGGTTCCTGGTGGCGGCCCATGAGAATTTTTCCGTGACTCACTTATAAACGTGGAAAGAGCTATGACTTCTGTTTGATGAAACTACTAAAGATACTTACACATACAGGCCACTAAATTAGAACCCATTATTCAATAACGGGTTTCACTTTCTTTAGCCCTAATTAAAGTATATTTGCGGTTTCGCATAGATTCTAATATTAATAGATTCTACAAGGTGTTTTTGTGCACCTATGTTTACAGCATATCGGGCGTTCATCAGACAGTCCCTTAACTAGCTCGGATTTGACGGAATAGGACTTTGCTCTCGGATCTGGTTTTTCAACATTTCTCATACATTCTCAATGGAGTTCAGATCCGGGCTTTGTGGTGGCCAGGGAAGATGGTGGGAGTCTCTGTCATGCTCGCAGAACCACTACTGATAGACAGTAGCATTTTTTTTTTTTTGATTGGAGGTTTAACGACCACCGTGAGCAACTCAATGGGCTATAAGCAGTCGCCCGTCCCTAATTTAGGGTCACTGGTTCCAGGGAAGGGAGAGAGCCAGTGCCGTAAGACAAACACAACATCCATGCCTGACCGGGATTCGAACCCGGACCCCTTACGGACGAATGATCAGAGGCCAGCGCCTTAGACCACTGCGCCACCGGGGCGGCAGACAGTAGCATTGTCGTCCATGAAACAACCGTCACTTACTGGATGAAGAGTCAACATTGCAGGATGGAATTGATCTGCAACAATGTTCAGATACTCCTTGGAGGCTACCCGACCTTCCAGCAACATCAGAGGACCAGTTCTGTGTCAATAGAACGTGCCCCACGCCATGCAACCACTCTCCAACACTCCCCAAACCTTGATCTGTGTTTACAAGGCAAGCTGGATAAATTTATTGCTTCATGGAGTTCCCGCCAAACTCTCTGCATACCGTCGGTACGGAACAAGGTTTACCGCGACTCGTCGGACCACTTGATCTTTTTCCAGTCTTCTGCATACCGTCGGTACGAGACAAGGTGTACCGCCACTCGTCAGACCGCTTAATCTTTTTCCAGTCTTCTGCATACCGTCGGTACGGAACAAGGTGTATCGCCACTCGTCGGACCACTTGATCTTTTTCCAGTCTTCTGCATACCGTCGGTACGGAACAAGGTGTATCGCCACTCGTCGGACCACTTTATCTTTTCCCAGTCTTCGGCAAACCGTCGGTACGGAACAAGGTGTACCACGATTCGTCGGACCACTTGATCTTTTTCCAGTCTTTTGCATATCGTCGGTACGGAACAAGGTGTACCGCGACTCGTCCAACCACTTGATCTTTTCCCAGTCTTCTGCATACCGTCGGTACGGAACAAGGTGTACCGCCACTCGTCGGACCACTTGATGCTTTTCCAGTCTTTTGCATACCGTCGGTACGGAACAAGGTGTACCGCGACTCGTCGGACCACTTGATCTTTTTCCAGTCTTCTGCATACCGTCGGTACGGAACAAGGTGTACCGCCACTCGTCGGACCACGACTGTCTTCCAGTGCTCAGCCACGGTGTAGACGGACTTTCCAGTTCTTCGCAGAAATCAGTGGTTTACAGTACTGATCCTCTTCAATTCCCTGCGTATAGTTTGCTGAAATATGGGTCGGGAACAGCCTTCATTGAATGCTTCAGTCAACTGCTGCAGACAGGGAAGTCCTGTTTTTTCGTACAAGCCTTCTCAGACGATGGCGATCTCATTCTGACATATTGTGGTCACGCCACAGTTACGCGTCTTAGACAATAACCGCCATGCTAGACAATACATTCGGCAAAGCGGCTTGGGATCGGATGGAAAAATATGCAAATGTTGTCCTGAGGTTTCGTTGACCTGTGTCTGCAATTCATCGATATTGAGAAGAGATCGTGCAGAAGCGTTATGTCGCCTGCCAGTGAGGTCCCATACGTTATCTATTGGTGAAAAATCTAGGGATCGGGATTTCCAGGGCGGCACATGGACACCTTGTAGGCACTGTATATTGGTGGTGTGCGGACGGGCGTTATCTTGTTAAAACTGGCATCAGTGTTACAACGGAGATACGACAACAAAACTGGCTGCAGCATTTTATAAACGTATCTTTGTGCTGTCACTGGGCCCACTATGCGTACGAGTGGTGAACGGCTGTTGAATCTGATAGCTCTCCAAACCGTGACAGCAAGTTGAAGACCCATATGATGGCCAAGGACGGCAGCAAGATCAGCCCGGTGACCCCGTCGTCTCCAAACGTTCAGTCGACGTTCGTAGGCGCTAAGACACAAGCAAGCCTCTTCGTTGAATACGTCATGATTTATCTTGGTACCACTGCAACCTTGCGCAACTATATGCTGCGGTGAGTGGTAATTGTCGCAATGGCTGGCGAGAGTGCAAACTTGCTTCGGCTAATCCGCGATTGACAGTCTGTGTCGATATAGGAATGGCCATAGCTGCCTGTATACTTCGTCGAATGTTGTGTGCGCTATAGAATGTTGGGCTGCTACGACTTGTCGTCGAATGTGGCGATCGAGACGTTTCGCACGTTATCTTTCTCCAATCACTGTCACCATATTCCGCGGACTGTTGTTGCATCTCAACGCGTTTCCACCACGATGCAACTCAAGTACCAAACAACCGCATGATGAAGGTGTCCATGTGATAATAGAATTCCGATGACGTCGCCCGGGCATTCACACCCAGGTATTTACATCTCTCATACAAGACAATACCACTGGAAAATCATTCACACCTCTCATACGTGCTTTTGTCACTGAGATTACTCCGATGCAGTGACCTACACGCTCAGGTGAGGTCGACCAAACTTAGCTACTCAGAGTATTTTGCTCTTTTAACTCCCTCACCTATCACGTGCTTTGTTTGCAACTGAGACCATTGATGTATTCCAAAAGTTGAGACATACTCACCAATCTGCACAGCGCTCCGACCAATACTTCCTGGTGTGGCCCTTTCTGTGTCGAGCACTATATACAGGGTGATTGTGAACTCCTTCAACACAACAAGAGGGGTGATAGTACACATCAAGACTAACAATATTTGCAATGGAATCTAGGGCCACATTCCACTCCTATTGCCAGAAAAGAGTAAAGTTACATATCCACGCTGAGCTTTCAACAGTGAAAACAAAGAGACTAACCTAATTTATGAGTTACGCAATTCCAATCGCATCAGAAAAAGACTCAAAGGAGCTGCTTAAACTGGCATCCAAGGGCGTCGTTGCACAGCCCACACCGGCGAATGAAGGACTGTCGCACCCTCCCGCAGACTCCCGGTGTTGTGTTGATCTTGTCCGCAGCAACAGCGATTCGCGCGACGAGATCTTCCAGGGATTTTACAGGTGTCTCGTACACCAATGTTTTCATGTGACCCCAGAAGAAGAAGTCCAGTGGATTAAGGCCTGGGGAGCGTGGAGGCCAAGCCACAGGTCCACCGCGTCTAATCCACCGCGTCCAATCCACCGCCCGGGATATGTCACATTTAGAAAGTACCGGACCTCGGTGGCAAAGTGTGCTGGGGCCCCATCATGCATAAACCACATGTCCCTCCGTGTGGTGAGCGGAACATCCTGCAACAGACTAGGAAGCACTTGCTCCACGAACACGCAACACACGGTACGCTGCGCCGGTCAGACGTATACGTCAATTCTCATGTGATGTTTGCACGGCAATATCGCTGAATGGGTTCGGCTGCATTTTTAAATGTTTGCTCCTCATCGTCTACGCAAGTGTTCAGCGCACCTGATTTGCATCTTGTGCTTCTCATGCACTGGTTGGAACTCCGTGTGCCTGTTGGACGTTTTTCGAACGTGCTCTTTTCTGGCACTAAGAGAGGAATGCTGTCCTAGGTCCCATTGGAAATATTGTTCGTCTTGATATGTACTATCACCCCTCTTGTTTTGTTGAAGGAATTTACAATCACCCTATATGTAATAATTATATGTAGGTGTAGTCTTACTGATTTGGTTCATCCGTGATTTTTGCATCTTAGAAGAAAACCCAGTGCTTTGTTGGACAGCCCTGCAATTCTTTCAGTCATTTAACAAACTACTTTGTATGAATTAAATGAAGAAAAAACAACAACGAAAAAAAAAAAAAACACTGCTCATGTTGACATCACATTGGTCTCCTCCGGTCCATGTTCCCAGTGACAGCAATGAAACACATCCATTAGTTTTATGTACCTCGGTGACGAAAAAACGTTACATAAATAATAGTGCAGTACAGAACTTTGGGACATGTTGAGACGTATACTGTAGCATTGGTACAGCACATAAAGTATCAATATGTATTACTAGCGCAATTTAAAATGGCTTTTTGCATAAATTTGATGAACTGCGTAGTGGTACTCTGTGGCACTTAGTACAATGCTGAACTGTGTCCACATATTGAACAGTAGGGATGGTACAGTACATCGAAAACTGTATTCGGTATGTAAAAAGAAATTTAAAACACAGTAGCCGTTTCTGATGGAATACAGTGAAAACATCTATACAGTACCTAAAAGCAAAAACGAAATGTTACTATACCTTACAGGTGGAAGTATGCAATACCAGCAAATAGTAAACAATTCACATACGGGATTGATCATGAATGGCACTACAAGCACTAATAACGTTTGCCTAATGTAAATCGAGAAGGCTTGGTGTGATGCTGATGAAATTCGGTATGGTAGAAGCGTTTGTGAGGACATCTTCCACTTGTCAATCCACATGTTACGGAGAACACGAAATATTTATAATTTATCAAATATGAAAACAGCGATTAAATAACGGACGCCTTCCTGTGTTTTTGCCCTTAATGGACTTAAGTGTTGCAGCACAGAAAACTTCTGATTATTAGATGATCCAAATTTAACCGCTGAAAATAAGTGTTTTGTCAGTAACGAGCTAACCTGCGTAAAATGCCATAAATGGGCTTTACTTGAAATCCTATTATGGTATTTCAGAAAGTGACATTAAGCAGGGTATCTTGAAAGGTATGAGAAAATTTAAGACTTATTATGGACAAGAGAGAGAGAGAGAGAGAGAGATACAGGGAATTCTGGGAAGAAAGAGACTGACAAAAGAGACAGACAGTGAATGGGAGAGAGGCTGGAGTTGGGCGACATTTTACATTTATGGTATCCGCACTCTTAGCTTTGTCTTGCGGCGTTGTTTTGAGAAATTATGACGCACATGCTCTTTCTCTCTCTCTCTCTCTCTCTCTCTCTCTCTGTCTCTCACACACAAACACACACATTTGCAGAAGAAAGTAAGGACTTCAGTTTAAAGAGGAGCTTACAGAAAAGAAGCTTAAGGACGAAAAGTTTCGCAAGAAAGAATTGAATGAAAAAGAAAAGAAAAACTGAGAGTGTTTGTTTTGAGCTTCTGTCTCGTCCAAAAGGTATCATTTGAGTGAGACATGAAGGAAGAAAATAACAGGTGTTTACAAAACTTGGCTGGTGCTCACTCGAAGTTAAAGAAGAAAAAAAGGCGATCATTAAGAGAAAAATCAGCTTACGGCTGACACAAAAGTGGTTAATCAATACCTCCTACCAGATGGGTTCTTATAAAGAAACATAAAAAAATAAATAGAATCTACGGACAACTCGAAGACGCACAGAAAGATCAATGATTTCAACAATGGGGAACGACAAGTAAAAAAAATGTGAATCAATAAAGTAGACGACACACACGCGCGCGCACTCCCACGGGAAATCCTCTTTAATTCAAAATATTCTCTCATACTTAGCAAATAAAGTGCGCAGTCAAAATTACAATCCCGTTAAGCTACAAGGAACTTCTAATTTTTATTTTTTGTGCTGAAATAATAAAATCTGGATACATATTCTACTGATTTACTGCGTAACTTGCTCAAAATTATTACACACAAGTAATTTAGCCACGTTTAGTGAGTGACTTTCTGTGAATTATTGAATCATTAATTGTTTGATGTTTTTCCCCCGATAAATCTCAATGCAATCTGTTAAGATAGCAACCATTGTAGAACGAGCTGTACCAAATTATTTTGCAACGCCGTCTTTGTTTTTTACCAGAATTTGCACTCTCTCCCAATTTGTTTTCCTCTTCCAACGTCTTTTTCTTTGTTCACATTCTCACCCATTTTGGGGGATGAATAATGAAGGAAAAGTTGAATATTATTTTTACAGATAAGAGTAGATGAGACAGAACCAGCGTCCTCAGTGAGGCGAAGACGTTTCTAGCATAGCTCCAAAGTCAGGAAAATGAGTCATTACTCGGGCGGCCACCAGACACAGAATGCATATTGCGAGAAGTAAGTACTCAGCGATAGGCAACTCGAAATATATATTTAGAGCATCTGAGCGCTTTCATTGAAGGAGAAGATGCCTGCCATTGAAGAGCATCTTACTATGGGTGAGATGTGTAGAGTAATGAATTATAAAAAAAACTTTTTGACTGTTGTCCGACGATTACTTCACCGAAGCAGTGGTGGTTCTAGACGCAAATATTTGGGGGCACAAATTTCTGAATATGCCGGTAATTATTGCGTTGTCGGAAAAGTCATGACGTATTTTAGCCGTGTTTTGCAAAGGTCATTTATTGATAGAAACAACAAAGATCAATCAATGATATAATGTCCATTTTATTCGATAACCTTTTGCCATCTTTCAGTGAGCTGCAGAATGCCTCGTTCATAGAAGGACCTGTCTTTCGTGGCGAAAAACTATACAAGGCGCTGATTTACAGCCTCATCTGAAATGAACGTTATACCATGCAAGGACTATTGAAGAGAGCAAAGCAAGTGGAAGACTGACGGCGCAAGGTCCGGCGAATATGCTATGTGTGGCAACACATCCCACTCAAGCTCAAATAATTTTTGGCGGGTGATCAAACTTGTGTGTGGTCTCGCGTTGTCGTGATGGAACACAACTCCTTTACGATGAACGAGCTCTGGACGTTTCTGGATGATGGATTCGTTCAAACTGTCCAATTACCGACAGTACACATTCGAATTAATTGTTTGCTTCCGTGGTAGGAGCTCGAAAACACGACACCTTTAAAATCCCACCACACTGAGACCAGAACCTTCCGCTGATGAATGTCTGCTTTGTATGTCGTTTGAGGTGAAGCAGCACGTCGGGACCAAGACCGTTTGCGCAGCACATTGTTGTACACAATCCACTTTTCGTCACCAGTTATCCGTCGCTTCAAAAAAGAATCGTTTTCTTCACGTTTAATGAGCATATCGCAGATGTTTATACGCGCCGTCAATTGAGCTTCTTTGAGCTCATGAGGAACCCACACATCGAGCTTGCTTACGTATCCCAGCTTCTTCAAGTGGTCGTGAACGCTTGAATGATTAATGTGCAATGTGTCTACAATCTCTCGTGTCGTGTAACGTAGGTTTGACTCGATCAATGCCTTGATTTATTCATCATCAACCTCGGTGTGCCTCCCCGACCGAGGAGCATCGTTGAGGTCAAAATCACCAGCACGGAATTTTGCGAACCACTGCTGGCACTGACGTTATCGTAGAGCATTATCACCGTACACTTTACGCAATTTTTCACAAGCTTGACGCGCGTTCTTCCCTTTACGGAAGTAAAACAGTAAAATATGGCGAAAATGCACAGTTTGGTATTCCATCTTCAACTTGATGTCAAATCTCCGCAAATCAACCAAATCGCTCACTATTCCTTTTAGACTGCAGCTAGAACTGGCACCTGTCGAATGCCATAGCGATAACAGAGCTGCGCATGCATCTAGTACTTCCAAAACCGCCCAACCGCCATCGCGTGTCAAAATACGTCATGACTTTTCCGACAACCCAATAATAAAAATTTATAAGTAATTCCAAACCGGTTATATCTGAGGGGGGGGGGGTAGAACAGCCACTGCACCGGAAGGGCAATTGACCGAAAATCACTTCACCGAAGGTTCACTTGATCGATAGGTACATTTCACTGAAAGGTAAGGCCATTTCACCGAAGGATCAGTTTATCGAAAACTTCAAGTTCCATTACAGGATATGTTGAAGCATGTTGCCAGTTCGGTAGACAAACCACCGAAACGTTAGGGGATCATACTTAAATTGCACTTTTGATTTCTCTGTGTCACAAAGAAAGCAAAGAATTAATTTTAAAACAAAAATAATTAATTTTAAGTCCCTAAGCATCGGTTTAGGCCTTTTCAGCAAATTTAAAACATCCGTGCTTCAACACATTGGGCCTCCAATCCGGGATCATAAGCATAAGTTAGATAACTAATCAAGTTAATAATATTGTACATTTGCTCAGACACAAAAAATCAGCTTTAAGGCACTAAGCCTGGATTTAGCCTTTTAGAACATTTTAAACATCCGTGCTCATATCCATAAGGTTTGCATAAGAAATCAAGTGGATAATTTTGCACTTTTACTCAGACCCAAAATATTAATTATAAGGCCCCAGGCATGAACGTTTTTAGCAAATTTTAATCCACAGTCCTCAGATACATAAGGTTTATATAATTAGCTAAGTTATTGATTTTGCACGTTTACTCGGACATAAAGAATTAATTTGAAGGCCTTGGGGCCTCCGTTTAGATCTTTTTAGCAATTTTTAATCATCCGTGCTCATATTAACAAGGTCAAGTTAATAACTTAGCATTTTTACCCAGGCCCCAAATTTGTATTATAAGACCCCAGGTCTGGGACTTTTCAGCAAATTTTAATCTGCCGGTCTTATATTCATAAGTTTTACATATCCAGTCATGTCAATAGTGTTGCGGCTTTACTCAAACACAAAGAATTAATTTTAAGGCCCTGGGGCCTAGGTTTAGGCCTCTTTAGGAAATTTTGACCATTTGTGCTTTTATTCATAACGTTTACATGACAAGTCAAATAAATAATGTTGGACATTTACTCAAGCACAAAGTATCAATTTTAAGGCCCTAGGCTTTGATTTAGGCCTTTTTAGCAAATTTAAACCATCCGTGTTTATGTACATAATGTTTCAATTTTAAGGCCATTGGCCTCGATTTAGGCGTTTTAGAAATTTTTTAGCATCCGTATATTCACAAGGCATTTTTTTATTCAAATGAATTTTTATTAGGTAGCCGCTTGTCCCTTGACCATTTTTCCCAAACTCGTTTGGGTGGACCTTGAGGGGGAAGTGAGTTTTCATTTATGCAGTTTGTACTCGCCCCCGATATGGCGCGTAGCACCACCATTGGATTTGAAGGGTACCAACCTCCCGGGTACGAATTTGCCAGTTACGAGTTTGCCGTTCCCCATTTGGAATAGCTCGTGTTTCCAGCAGAACAAACAGGTTCACCAAGATTTATGCAAACTGGTGATAGTCAGGTAAATTCATCGGATGACTTGTCTTATTCGAGAATATTTTTTAATGCTATTAATCACAGATTAAAATTAGATGTTTAATGTAAGCAGTAAATACAGTAAATTTTCGATGAAGAACATGTGTATCTTTTTATTTTCTATTTTTCTATGTACCTTTACAACACAATCTATGTTTGGTTACGTAGTTTAGTGCTAACTAATTTTATGCTAAGGCGGCTATTCAGCACCTGTAGGAAAATTTTGAGCTTTAAAATAAATATAGGTTCAGTCAACCGTTCATCAAATCCTGCCATTAAAAAAGCAGCAGTAGTCTATGACTATTCAAACCATAATTATTCTTGATTTTTTTAAGCTTATTTTTTATATTTCATTAAAAATATCCTTTTCCCCCGAGTTTTTTACTTTTTAGTGCGAACGCAATTTGTTAGTTTTTACTGACACATAAGACACTCAAAAGAACTGCTCCTTGCCTGAACTTCTAATTCGTTGCGCACTTCTTAAAAATTTAACATTCGAATAAATATCTGAAATAAATTAGCGCAAAATTCGTGATTTTCTTTTTTGCCGGATAAAATGAGAGAAAAGAGTTCAACAAGTCAGCATGAATCACTTCAGGAATTCCACTCTCCGTTCATGTCGCGTGGTGACGACTGGCGGTTGAACATCCTAGCATGGCACGGTGTTCGAGTCATTTTTGGAATTCGCGGTTAGTGTACTGTAACTAGGATGAAACGTATCATTATTATCTTGCTGCAGATGTACAGGTTTCTTCAAAATCGAGGGATTTTGAAGAAGATACAGTATGTAGTTGGTCTCTATGCGAGACAAGGTGTCAGCTACTGTATTTTCTGATCTCTTTATATGTCTGATATCAGTTGAAAATTGAGATATATAGTCAGCATACGAAGTTGACGTGAACTCCATTTGTCTGGCTTTTGTTTGAAAGGGTACATTAGAGATTCCTGATCTGAAAAGGTTATGAATTTTCTACCTTCAATCATGTGCCGGAATTTTTCTACAGATGTGTGAATGGCAAGTAATTATCAGCCGTAAGTGGACCGTGTTCTCTGGCTGGGGCAAAGCTTCATTGAAAGAAAAGCGATCGGTTCCCAAACCAGACGAAGCGTGTTGCATCAAGGAATCTCCAAGAGCTATGTCAGAAGCATCAGCCCATTTGCTTACCTTTGTTTCGGGAATGGGATGACGGATAAGAGTTACATCGGCAAGGGTTTCTCTCGCGTCAAAGAATGATTGATTAGGTTCATATGAGCACTGCAGTTGCTCTTCAGGTTTTGATAAACGTCATTTTGCCTTCTTTTTATTTCTCTTTTCCTTAAAGAACTGGTTTACGGGAGCGAGAATTTGAGCAGGTTTTTGAATGAAGCATCTATAAAAATTATAGATTCCTAGAAATCTCTAGGTTGTGTGATCGTCATCGGACGTGGAAAATCTTGAATGATACCAACTTGGTCTGAGAGAGGTTCTATGCCACATGATGTAACTTTGTATCCAAGAAATTCAATCACTGGTACTCCGAAGACACACTTAAATGGCTTTAGGCCGAGTTCCATACTCCTTTAATCGTGAGAATAATGTTCTCAGATGAGTAAGGTGTTCTTTAGCTGTGGTGGATGCAATTAGCAAATCGCCGCCCCGGTGGCGCAGTGGTCTAAGCGATGGCCTCTGATCATTCGTCCGAATGGGGTCCGGGTTCGAATCCCGGTCAGGCATGGATGTTGTGTTTGTCTTACGGCACTGGCTCTCTCCCTTCCCTGGAACCAGTGACCCAAAATTACGGACGGGCGACTGCTTATAGCCCATTGAGTTGCTCACGGTGGTCGTTAAACCTCCAAAAAAAAAAAAAAAAAAAAATAATGAGCAAATCAACGGTCTCAATGGGATGCAATGCATTATGCTTCACTTGTTGTTCAGGACCTGTGAGTTTCTTATTTTCAGTAAACACTTGAAGTAACTGGTGATAAATGCTGTTCCATGTTACGGTCTTTATAGAAAGCGCTGAAGTGGGCAATACTTGACCCTGTGTCTTGAGTTGCGTTTTCAAGTCGATCAGTCATTTGTTATGTGACGCACTACAGAGATAAAGCACGTGTCAAGACGACAAATCTGCAGCGATACATTCCGTCGGTGTAGCTTAGTCAGTTAGAGCAACGCACTACGAGAAATTAGCAGTGATGCATTCCGTCGGTGTAGCTTAGTCGGTTAGAGCAACGCACAACGGCAAATCTGCAGCGATGCACTCCGTCGGTGTAGCTTAGTCGGTTAGAGCAACTCACCACGACAAATCTGCAGCCATACACTCCGTCGGTGTAGCTTAGTCGGTTAGAGCAAATCACTACGACAAATCCGCAGCGATACACTCCGTCGGTGTAGCTTAGTCGGTTAGAGCAAATCGCTACAACAAATCCGCAGCGATACATTCCGTCGGTGTAGCTTAGTCGGTTAGAGCAACTCACTACGACAAATCTGCAGCGATACACTCTCTACTTCTATTGTACCAACAAAACGCTTTGCTGGTTTTTGTTCTTTGGTCAACCATGTAGATCTATCGTTTAAGATTCTTCGATAGATTCGGTTGATCATATATTTGGGATAACCACGTTTGGCGGCTAAATCAAAAATGAAATGCATTTCAAGTTTGAGCAAGCTGTTACCAGATGAGTGCGAGAAGGCTCTTTTGATAAAAAGTTGATAGCGGATAGCTTATGTGGTAATGGATGTGAAGAGTTAAAAGGGATTAAACTATTGCCAGCAGTGGGTTTTCGATATACAGAGTAACGAAGGCAACGTAACCTAAACCATAATTCCAATGTTGTCAACCTAAGTGACTATGTGCTGAACCAAAATTTGCTTATCCTGAGCATAACCACAATGTCTTTAATGTTATACCACAAACTGAGGCAATCATTAAAAGCCTTCCAGAGAAGGAAAGGGATTATGCCAGAATACAGATTGACAAATGTCTGCAAAAAAAGCGAAAGGGAACATCAATTCAACTCGGAAAAACTATATCATGACAAAAACCGTCAACTGAAGTTAATTCGAAATAATGACGAAATCTCCATTCGGGCAGCTGATAAATTACACCAAACAGTATTATTGAATAGAACAACATATCAGGATAAAATGCTTGAAGCCATTTCATCCATTCCGCACATAGTGGTAGAGCGGGATGATCCCACAAAACCAACATGTTCAGCACTTAACAGATTAAAAAAAGCTCACACATTCCCAGATAATTTCTCAAAGGCCTTCATCCCCCCCCCGCTGTCGTGTGCCCGATATCTTTGGGCGTCTGAAACTACATAAGGAGGGGCATCCTATTAGGCCACTAGTCGCGGGTTATGTTAACCCGACCCGACCCTTTTAAAAAGCTCTTGCTCAGTATTTAGCAAATTTTGCTGTGAACTCCCCTTATTCTGTGAAAAGTTCTACTGCAGCAATTGAAAAAGTTAGAATGTTTCAGCCACATTCTAAACCTTTCACCCTTGCCTCCCTAGATGTTGTTTCACTGTACCCTAATGTACCAGTGGACGCCACCCACCTCATTATAGAGGCCAAACTTGCTGAGTCCCAAGTCCTCACATCTGAAATTTCAGCCATTATGAACGCTCTTAGATTTGTTAAGCAGCGTTCATACTTTAAATTGGATAATCGAATCTACAAGCAAGTGGAGGGCTCACCCATAGGTTCTCCACTTTCAGCTGTACCTGCAGAAATTCTGCTTCAACACATTGAGAACAAAGTTTTTAATGAGTTTCCACTTCCCCTCTAGTATGTATATCAAGTACGTCGACGACATCCTTGTATTTTGGCCTCATACACAGGATGATTTAGCTAAGTTCGCCGACGCGCTTTCATCTGTTTTTCCCACTATCGGGCTCACGATAGAAACAGAATCAAACTACTCTCTACCATTCTTGGACTTTCAAATCACCCGTAACCCAGTAACGTGCAACCTTTCTTACTCTGTATATCGAAAATCCACTGCTGGCAGTAGTTTAATCCCTTTTAACTCTTCACATCCATTACCACATAAGCTATCCGCTATCAACTTTTTATCAAAAGAGCCTTCTCGCACTCATCTGGTAACAGCTTGCTCAAACTTGAAATACATTTCATTTTTGATTTAGCCGCCAAACGTGGTTATCCCAAATATATGATCAACCGAATCTATCGAAGAATCTTAAACGATAGATCTACATATTTGAATAAAGAACAAAAACCAGCAAAGCGTTTTGTTGGTACAATAGAGCAGTACCCAAGCATTACTAATGTACTGACACGCGCATGTATGAAATATGATACTCATTTTTGCATTAGATCCAGAAATCTATTTTCACTTATCAAAAAAGATAGGGAACCACCTGATAATTTGTGTAAATGGGGTGTATATAATATACTAATAATAGATGTCTCCAATGCTAAACAAGTAAGCAACTATGTAGGTTCTACAAAACGTAGCCTTGAAACTCGAATGCAGGAACATAAATATGACATTCGCGTTAATCATAGTAACACAGCGCTCGATATGTGGCACAAGGAACTGTCCAACCGGAATGGAAAAAAAAAACATTAAATAGTAACACAGCGCTCGATATGTGGCACAAGGAACTGTCCAACCGGAATGGAAAAAAAAAACATTAAATTGCTACATACACCCGCCTCTGTATACTTGTTGCATGTAACTGAAAGTTTATGCATCGAGGCTTTCGGGGACGGATGCTGTAACGATAATTCCCCAATTGAATTACACAGAATTTGGAAGAGACTCATTACAGCCATGAACTTACATAACATTTCTTGTTAAATATGTAAGTTATAACAAATATATATATATATTTGCACCCTGTTTATCATATTTCCATATGGACATCATCTGATTCGTGATTTAGCAATGAAATGATGGCAACAGAGTGACACCCTTGCGACGCTAGTCCATACCTTGTACGTCATCATACTCGGACACATATATGGGAACACATGTGCAGCAGCGGCCCTCCTCTATCTGAAGACGGGTCGATTGTCGACCCGAAAGTACTAATTGGTTTTTTGCACGGCTTTTGTAAAAAAAGATCGTGCTTCTGTTATCGGTTTGTTCGTCCGCCCGTCCGTCCGTCCGTCTGTACCCACGGTATCTCTGCAACTATTAGTCAGATTTAAAAAATTCTTTTTGCATTCGGAAGCTTCAAATATGCGAATGATGATCCTTCAGCTCGTTTTCTTTACGATGCACAATTTTGCCGCTAGGGGCGTAAATGCAGATGATGTCGAATTCAAAATTACGTTTTAATCCACATATTTGCTTCTAAACATCCGATTGAAAAAATTCTCTTATCTTTCGATTCCATTTATGTCGAAGAGTGTTTTAGATATAGTTTCATTTTTCAAATTAAGCATAGATTTTCCGCTAGGGGGCGTAAAAGTAAATTACATTTTTTCCGATAACTCTTCTCCTAATACTCCGATTTAAAAAAATCTTTCTTTCAGCGGATACATCTCCTAATGGCAAAATCTTTTGCATATATTTTCGAATTTTTGGTAAAGAATACTTTGGCCACCAGGGGGCGTAAGTGTTAATTTTTGCTTTTGATGTATTTGCCATAAAATCTGAGCTTCTAAAATATCGATTGAAAAAATCTTTCGTGGACTGATGCCACTCACATCGACAAACATTTTCGGAATATTTTCTTCCTAAAATATTCCACAGTTTCTCCGCCAGGGGGTGTAGATGTATATCTTATTTTTGTCAATATCTCGACTTCTAGGAGTCCGATTTGAAAAATTCCTTCTTTGTTGGATAATGTTTTCCGTGTGACATGGTTTTAATATAATTTCAAATTTTTCAAGTAATTCATAGACTTTTCGCTAGGGGGCGTAAAGGTAAATTGCGTTTTGCCCTATATCTCTGCTTCTATATCTCCGATTTGAAAAATTCCTTCTGCACCGGATACAGATCCTGGTGGGAAATCGTTTGCATATAGTTTCTAATTCTTTTAAAAAATGGTTTGGCCACCAGGGGCGTAAATCTTAATTTCCGCTTCTGATGTATTTGCAGCAAAATATGAGCTTCTAAATTCTCGATAAAAAAAACGTCGTTTGTAGACCAATACTATTCATGTCGACAAACGTTTTAGGAACATTTTCTTCTTAAAATAGTGCATAGTTTCTACGCCAGGGGGCATAGATGTATATATCTTACTTTTGTCAATATCTCTACTTCTAGCGGTTCGATTTGAAAAATTCCTTCTTTTGTTAGATAGTGTTTCCAGTATGACATGTACTTCATATAATTTCAAAAATTTCAAGTAATTCATAGACTTTCCGCTAGGGGGCGTAAAGCTAAATTGCGTTTCGTCCTATATCTCTGCTTCTAAATTTCCGATTTGAAAAATTCTTTCTGCACAGGATGCATCTCCTGATGGGAAATCGTTTGCACATAATTTCTAATTTTTGTAATAAAAAAATGGTTTGGCCATCAGGGGCGTAAATCTTAATTTCCGCTTCTGATGTATTTGCAGCAAAATATGAGCTTCTAAATTCTTGATTGAAAAAACGTCGTTTGTAGACCGATATTACTCGTGTCGACAAACCTTTTAGAAACATTTTCTTCTTAAAATAGTGCATGGTTTCTGCGCCAGGGGCCGTAGACGTATATCTTATTTTTGTCAATATCTCGACTTCTAGGAGTCCGATTTATTTTTCTTGGACCGATACCGCTCATATGTATAAACCTTTTGAGAATACGTTCTTCCTAAAATAATGCATGGTTTTCCCACCAGAGGACGTAAAGTCACATCTTATTTTTGTCGATAACTCTGTTTCTAAGAGTTCGTAAGCTCAAGATTCCGTTTACACCAATATCTGAGGGATTAAAGACCCGATTGAAAAACTTCTTTCTTCCGTCAGATACTATTGTTTTCCATACCGGTTCCATTGCCTTTGAATAGCTTTGCTAAATTTAATTTGCGTCAGAACGGATTCAAAAGACGTGCTTATTACACCCGAAAATTCGGTGTCATCTTTCTTGTTAATCTTGTCATCTTTCTTGTTAATCATCTTTCTTGTTAATCTGTCGTTTTTTAAAATTAAACATATCGTGCAACAAAGACGGTGTAAGTTCTTTAATGTATTGTATATGCACGATATCTTCATTAAAAACTAAAAAAGTGATGAGAAAATGCTGCTTTTAGGGTCCTATGAAAAAATGGAAGGCGGGGGGGGGCGACAAAAGAATTAATATATAAAAAATGACATCGAAAATGAATTTATTTTGAGTGTTTCGTTGAAATCAAAAGTGCATTTTCTTTTTATACAATCCCATAACGTTTAGGTGGTCAGTTTTTCAAAAATCCGCGCCACACTTCAACAAATCTCCAACAACAAAATTCTAAGTTTTCGATAAACTGACCATTCGGTGAAATGATCTTTCGATCTAATGAACTTTTAAGTGAAGTAATCGTTCTGCGAAGTGAATTTTTCGATCAAATGATGTTTCGATGAAATGAACTTTTCGGTCAAGTGATCCTTCGGTGAAACGTGCCTTTCGAACAAATGATCTTCGGCGAACTGATTTTCGGTCAAGTAATCTTTCGATTAAGTGAACAATACCCCGTTTCTACAGGCACCTTCAGGTTTCACCTGTATCTCTTATGCTCACTTCAGAACATGTCTCTTTTATGCTCACTTCAGAAAATGCCTCTCTTATGCTCACTTCAGAATGCGCCTTTTTGTTTACATGTTAGAAGTGGAGCGATTTTCCAGCGTTTTTTATAATGTTTGTTTTGTTATTTTGTAATAAAAATGGGCAATAATGCTCGTTATACTGAATATTTTATTGCATTTTTCTTCGTAAAACGAATATGTTCTGTTAGAGTGGTCCGTTTCAAACATTATAACAATTCGTTGTGCTGAAAATTTCGTTATTTCTGAGTTTCGTACAACGGAATTCCATGGCTTTTTTTACATAGTTGATTAAAAATATTTCTGAAATAATTTATAACTCGAACTGTAAATAAATCCTTTGTGATTAAAATAATTTAATACTTCGAAATTCTTGTGCACTTCAAATGGGTTTCCAGAAACGTGTGAAGTGTTTGACATCAGGACCAGGAAACAGATCAATTGCTAGTTGCCGTGAAAGGATGAGGGGGCGGGGCGGGGCGGAGGCCAAATAATTCTGTAGAGTGAAAAAAAGGGGAAAACATACAATGAGTTAGTTTTGTAGGAAAACTCATCTGTGGACACTTCTTGAAAACTTACCTCCCAACTTCTCTGATCGTAAGTCGACTGCTGGCATTATGAGCAACCATTCTCTTCACGAGATCTCGAGATTCCAGATCAAAAGGCCTGGAACCTAAAAAATGTTGTCCTACAGAAATATTTTTCTGACATTCATTGTCTCTCTTTCCAAATGGATGCTTCCCTCCTGTTAATATGTAATTTGTAAGCATGCCAGCCACCTAAATAAAAGAAAGTTAAAACTTATTAATGCATTGTTATATTAACAAAAATATAAATCTGGAATTTTAACTTGTTACTGCAAAAGAAATCCCTTGGTTTCAGTGCTTGAATTTTCTCGTTAACTACGTTGAAATGTAGCTTATGAACAGAAGTTTTATTTTGCGCATTCTATCCAAAACGTTATATATATTGGTACGAAAGATATGTCGGGTAATATTACTTTTTCGTCAGCCTACGAAATACACTATATTGACAAAAGTCACTGGACACCCCTTCAAAAGATCTAATGCGTTGTTAAGATGCGCGGCACAGCTGCAAACGGTATAAAAACAAGCCTGCAGCTGACCGCAATCATATCACACAGTGAGGTTGAGTGAAAATATCGCGGCGGGAGAGAACTGACTTTGAGAAAGGAAAGATTGTTAGGTGTTACATTAGTGGGTTGTCCAAAAGAGAAACCGAGAGGCGTTTAAACACACCAAAGTCAACTGTTTTGGATGTACTGAATAAGTGGAAGACACATGGCGTGCCTAAAGCAGCAAAACGCACCGTCAGACCAAAGAAAATCAGTGATAGAGGACGTCGAAGCCTCACAAGAGTCGTTACTGCTAATCGACGGAGTACTGCACAAGACCTCAGTGTACAGGTGAGTTAAAATGCTGGAACCTCGGTATGTACAAGTACCATTCGCAGAGAATTTCATTCCATGGGTTACCGTGGTCGTGCGGATGATCATAAGCTGTTCATCTCCACTCGGAATGCTACTCGTCTTTTGGCATGGTGCAAAGAACATTTATCCTGGACCGTAGATCAATGGAAACGGATCCTACGGATTGATGAATCCAGATACAAGATTCATCAGTTTGACGGCCGCGTGTGGGTATGGCGACAACCGGGGGAACGCTACTTACCACAGTGTACAGTTCCTATACGGTCAAGTTTGGAGCTGGCAGTGTAATCGTGTGGGGGTGTTTTTCGTGGTATGGTACCGACCCATTGGTTATCGTGAACAAGCATGTTAACCAGCACGTCTACGTCGATATTCTAGACAATTATGCCCTACCAACTCTATGGCAATACTATGAAACCGAGCCTTGTTGGTACCAGCAGGAAAATGCACCGAGCCATAAAGTCAGGTTAGTTACGGCGTGGTTTGACGATAATTTTGTATCGTGTGTGGACTGGCCAGCACAGAGCCCTGATTTTAATCCGATAGAGCACCTATGGGATGAATTATATCGCCGCATAAGAAGTTTGGAACCAAGGCCTACTACTAAGTAACAGTTAGCGGTAGCATTATATACTGAATGAAAGCGCATACCTATCACTGTGTTCCAAAACCTTATCGAAAGCATGTCTCGAAGGGTCAGTGCATGCATTAAGGCCATAGGTGGACCGACACCGTACTAATGTATGTCAATAAATGTTATGTTGTGTTTCTCTTCTAGGTGTCCGGTGACTTTTGTCAATATAGTGTATATTAAAAGTATCTATTTCAGTTTTATGTTGAAGAGAATTATACTGTACAAAGTTCCAAGAAGTTCGGGATCTGCAGCACTGAAGCGTTCAAGGATGAAATTCTCCAAATTTTTGTCATATTTTTGTTTCGGAAAGCCAACAGCCTTTTCTTCCACTTGTTCTGTTGCTAAGAAGAAATGCTACAAAAATTAGCATAACGATTATTCTTCGTTATGTTGATTTCTTACACGCGAAATACTTAATTTGAGCCTGTGAAATCCTGCACAAGTAAAGCTGTCCCTAAATTTAAAAAGTTGTATCCTTACTAGGTCAGCGCCAAATTAGGAAAGACGACTGGTTATAGCCTTTAGAGCTGCTCATTATGGTCGTTAAACCCCAAAATATAAAAAAAGAGCAGACAAGTAGGTAATTTTCTAATTTTTGTTATGAAAATTGTGTGTAATAGAAAGAATGAGGCGTTTACTATTACGTATGTCGTTCAAAAAGTAAAGAGCCTGACGCCATAGTGCCAAAACAAACCCACGCAGAAACATGCAGCTGCCTGTGTCGGAACACCTGCAAGGTCAATCATATGATGACGCGTCAGTACAGCGGTCCGCTAGTTCATTCCTGCATTAGACGGCGTAGAGTTCAGACGTGATTCTGTAGCCCAGGATGGATTCAAAACTGGAGCAAAGAGCAGCTATAAAATTTTGCGAGCGTCTGAATAAAACGGCAACAGAAACGCACAAAATGATTAAAACAACCTATAAGGAAGATGCTTCGTCCCGTGCAAAAATTTTGGAGTGGCACAAGAAATTTGTAAATGGTGAAGAGTGTGTCTGGAAGATGAGCCACGCTCCGATACGCCTTCGACATCGACTACAGAGGTTAGTGTCAGTACCATCGAGGCACTATTGCGCTAAGATCACCGAATGACCATTGATGAGGTTGCTAATGTGATGCAGATGTTTTCTGGTTCCGTTGATGATATTGTGAAAAACCGGTTGGGACACCGAAAAGTCACCGCAGAGTGGATTCCCCACTTACTCATGGATGAACACAAGGTAAATCGTATTATCACTTGTCGCCAATGGAAGTGCCGGTTACGACGTGAGTCACACTTTTTGGATCGTGTCGTCACATATGACGAAATATTTTTTCACCATTTCGATCCAGAAACAAAAGAACAAACCACCCAATGGAAACACACACAGTCTCCGATCCAAGAAAGCAAAGGTTCGAGCAAGTGCAGGGAAGAAGGCCATGCACCTGGTTTTCTTCGATAAAAAGGGAATCGTGTACGGCCATGTTGTTCCACAAGGAAAAACTGTTACCGGTTCCTATTATTCTGAAGTTCTCAAAGGTTCTCTAAAGAAAAAAAAATCCCCAAAACGCCTAGAATATGCATAAAAACTGGTTGGATTTTGCATCAAGATATTGCCCCTGCACATCGTGGTTTGCTTACCCAGCAGATTATCCAAGATCTAGGCATAGAAATGATTGTGCACCTCCGTATTCACCGGATCAGACGCCGCGTGACTTCCATCTATTCTCCGAAGTGAAAAAAACAACTTTGTGAGCGTTGGTTTGCATCAAATACTGAACTGAACAAATCTGTGATTGGTATCGGGAACCACATGTCGAGGAAGGTCTTTGAACGTACCTTCCGGAAAGGGATAGAAAGGTGGGACCAGTGCATTCAGGTAAAGGGAGAATACTTCGAAAGTACTATGTAAATGTAAGTATGTTAAAATCTGTATCGTTGCTTTTATGTGACCCCTTTTAACTACAGTCGTATTAACTAATTTCGAGAGCGCTTTCTTCTGTCATTTACAAGTGGTCTTCTTTAGGATGTTAAAATTCATCCTTGCAGTACGATCCTCGTACTGCAAGGATTAATTTTAAGGGATTTTCAAGCTGGTTTTGTTGGGACATCAACTAAGTCTTGTTACATAGGCTCTCATTAAAAAACCTCAGCTGCAACATATTATGCAGCATAACATATTATCGCTAATAATGTGAGTACGAAGTCATTTCATTGGATCCAACAACAGCTAGGATTTACAGGCACATTCTCGGTTATGCAGCAGTATAACCGAGTATTGCAGAAGTCTATGGTACCTGTTTATGTACTGAGAATCAGAGAAGGCGAAATTGTTTTCAGGAAAATAATAAATAATAAAAACGTACCACTTGGATCAAATTTAAGTCTTTTGTCAATTACCGAGAAAAGAGCGTTGCATTACTAGTTTTGGCGAGTGGCATTCCAAGAATAAGTTTTAATGGACGAGCTTACAGGGAGCTTTAGCATTCTGACGTATAATGAATAAAGTTCTCCGCTGGACGTGTACTGCAGGGAAGCTTACGTTAAGTCACGTTAGGGTTATTGGAAGATTACTTGACGTAGCTAAAGTGTGCCTAATCTTCAAAGTACTAGAGTTTGTTTAGGTTAGACACGCACGTGCAATAAGTTCATTGAATATGGAACTTCTTTTTACTCAGCGTTCCTCATTATCTTGAATTTCAGTAATATAACTTCGGTTTTAGTACATTAGTACCTTGAAGGCTCCTTATTAGAGCGGTAAACACAATATACCCTGGACTTAACGTAGACACACAATGAAATAGACTTAACGGCCAGACAGAGGTCTGACAATAAAATGAACTAAGAAAACGTACTCACTTTTAACCTTTTATTGGGGAACTCCTGGTATTACTCAAACACACTCCAACAAAACACAACTACTGATATTTCGTACTATCGTAGATAAATCACATAACAGTAATAATGGAAGAACCTATCACATATAACGAAGCTGCTTGGTATAGTTGAGCGCGCCTATATACACTGCATACCACCACGTCATGACTTACACTCGTTGCCACACATAATTCAGCGGGAGAAATAACATCTCGTTAAGTGAGAAGATAATTTGCATAGGAAAATAAAATAACAAGAGATAGTAAAATCAAAAGGAAACTGAATCTAGAGTATACGTTACAGACGCAGCAACACACAATGTTTTTCGTTTTATAGTCTTTACTTTATTACTTAAAACATTATTTATCGTACTATAAGACTGTTGAATTTGTAGCACTGTAACTTCGAAGTCTTAAGTACCGGATAGCTAGCACACAAAAACCTTTAATTGTACACTGAGCTAAATTATACGACCCAACGGCCAGAAGAGGGAAGACTTCAATTACTCACATAAATGGTCTTTATCGGTTGTTACAGGAAAGAATAAACGTACTATACGGTAATTCAAATTAATCCAAGACGATCACATCCACACTAGTTACAATACTGAACCTTTATCAACTCAGGTTCGACTTGTTTACATTCAACAACAATTTGTGGCAGTTCTACATATCATATATCACGACTACGTAAACCACACCATTATCACACATTTTGACTGCTGTTTCAATCATTATATAGCTCTCGTTCTTATCTGTAAATGTGCATACGTCATGCTCTCTGACCTCAGGATTGTTGTCAACAACATTCCGCGAGCGAGAAAGATATAACGTTAAGGCTGAAAACGCTAAAAGAGAATGAACTCAAATTTATAGATAATGCAACTAAAAGTGAAAGTTAATTTAGAGAATACGTCATAACGTATTTACCCAGGCATTAAGATCCAACTGAATATAGAGTTCTAAGCCCTCCCAATCCTTACTGTATTGCAAAATAATTTTAAATAATTAATTTTCTGTGAGACAAAAATGAATTTGGATTGTATTATTTACTTACTGATGAATTTTTAAGGATTCAAGACTTCAGAGAAGAAGGCGCAACTCTGGTGTCCTTAAGTTTTACACACACACCCTTTTTCATGTTCTTCGCGCTCAGACAGGACCTCAGGCATGCAAGCCTTTTTGTGAATGGTGGACGCACTAGAAGTTTCAAGCCATGGTGTCACGTGAATAGGATATTTCAATCCATGTCTAAATATAACTAGGGTAGAAGAATCCCTGTGTCCTTAATGCAGAACTACTGTTTTAACGGAAGGAATGGACCCAGATTCGTGGCAAAAACACAAAACCTAAGTCTTATCTGAAATCTAGATCCTGGAATGAGGAATTCACTTTTTAAACTCAATGCGACCGCAGGAGGAACAGGTTTCAGAGCTGAAACCCAGATCCTCGGAGCAAGAGATTTCGAAAAAAAGAGGTTTAATTTTCAAACTAGGTTTAATTTGTTCTCCAATCTGGATCCCCGTAGAAAAAGGTTCAAGTTTCTTAACTCTGGGACATTTGTTGACCATTATTTGCTATCCGCTAATGCCGAGGACAGTGTGGCTCTTTGAAAGGTTAGGAATGGAATTTTGTAATAGTCAACACTTTCAAAGCCGCTTGAAGCCACGTAGCTCCACCCACTGTTACAAAGAGGTGATAAGTTCTTTAGCACCATGTTGAAACGCTACATGTTGCCAGTGGCGTAGGAACGCTTTTGATTTAGGGGGTACAAGCTCATGAACCTTACATCTCAAGGATTAAGCCATCTATGGATGACCCCCTCCAAATTTTTTTTTGGGAGGGGTAGTATATTAGAGTTTTTATAAAATACGTATACTGATCAGGAATTCATCCGAATGAACATTTTTATCATCATATTATTATTAATTATAACCTTTATTATTTTTATTGCTAACAAAAAGTTCACATTATTAATTTCTTATCAGAAAACGAATGGAGAAGTTTTTTTTTTTTTTTTTTTTGTGTTCTCTCTTGATAATTTTTGTACTTTTTTTTTCCATTAAAATATTGAGCAGGGACAAGTCAACATTAGGATGAATTTCTGTCAGCAGGGTTTGGAAAAGAGGGATTTCTCAGGAAATGTTATGTAACTCTTTACAAGAACGAATTTTTCTTATCATTTTTGTTTACGTTAATAAAGTAAAACCGCAGTAAGATAAAAACTGCTCTACCTGCGAAGATAGTACCATTGAAGCATTATGAAGTCTTTATTAAAAACTTTGAACGATACATAGGCTGACAATTGATGTAAAAAGCACATTGGCCTGGTGCAAAGCTAAATGATGGTGGAGATATCGAGGAATTGGAGTTCTATGAGTGGTATGTGAAATCCGTAATGCACTTGTTGTATTGCTACAGATCTTAAGACAGAAAACAATTTTAGTGCCTGGGCTGCGGGCGCTGAAATGTCCACTTGTGCATTAATTTTTTTTAAAGTGCAGAAAGGACGACCTGATCAAGATGCATGGAATTTTAAGAGAAAAGAAACACTGATCATAAGTATGTTATCAAGCCCTAGCCCTACCGTATGCTGTTTGAAGTTATTAACAAAAACCTCGCACTCGTTGTTTCCCTGCAGAAATAATTTGCTGGAGTTTCCCAGATGGTTGGCCAGTTTTTGGTGGATGAAAAGCCTCCCACTGCAAGCTTCGGATAAAAAAAAAACCAGATGACCCGTGATATTTCTTTGAAAAAAAGAGAATAAAAACAAATAAGTAGCATATAAATTTTACAGTTCACTCTTAATGAATGATTGGTTTGTGTTTGCTCATATCTGGGGGGGGGGTACAGTAGATATTAATGTACCCCTCTCCAAAATTGGGGGTACTTTGTAACCCCCCCCGTTTCTACGCCACTGCATGTTGCCCTAAGATTAATTCAGCGTTTTAGTTATTACACTGGAGAAATACGATTCAATATATTACCAATATACTATAGACACTTGTTTATGCGTTTCAAAGTACTTTGGTTTTCTGATAAATGATTTTATTTTCACGCTAGACAAAGAAGGAAATCTCGGCAGTTTTTCCTTGTCATCACTACATGACACTACAAAGAGTCACCGTAGCGAAGCTGTTGACCGTCAGGTTCCCAGACGAGTCGTGAAAGACAGGAATTTCATCACTCGCCTTGCCTTGCGCAGAAAATTTTATATCATACATTAAATCATTTACATTACAAAAATTACAGCAATTTATGTAATTTCGGCTCTCAAAAAGAGAAATATTTTTTTAAGTTACCTGAACATCAGAAGCAGAAGTGTACACCCTCATCGCTTCAGCTTCGTCGTGAGCATTTATAAGTTCTTGACATCTCCACGAAAAATCAGAAAACTCTTGCTTGTTATCTAACAGAGGAAATAAACAATCAGAATCAGGAAGAAAAATGAAATCAATTCTTTTAGAAACTACTAGGATACGCATTATGCGATCCTGAAAATTTGTCTTCAACCAAAGGAAATTTGAATTCTAGAAAATTCGCGTAATAAATAAATAAAATAATACTATAATTTTGAATAATAATAACAACATGCAACTTATAGAAAAAGACAGTAATGTGGGTTCTAAAGTGTTTCATATCGAGTACATCTATGAACAAACGGATATTTACAGCTTGATTTTTAAGCAACAATGTAGAAACACTTCTTCACTGAATTTTGACTAGGACTTTTCGTGGTTGTTGACCAGAATGGTGATGAAAATGCTCTGAAGGCTTTTTGTTTCTATATTTTTACCGATTTTCGTATTCTCTCTGTGTCTTTAGGCTGAACACTAGATTCTGGATATGTGAAGCGGTACTTAAAATTTATCTTGAAGTTTTCGAAACCGGCCTGTACCCGACCCACGACCGAATATACCTACTAATGAAACCTGCCCGACTCTGTTTTCTTATGATATTGTTGCGTATACTGGGTGCAAAAATTGGTGCCAAAATGGTTTCTCTGGTATGAAGACAGGAAGGCCTTATTCAGGTGGCACATTCTTTTCAATTTGGGTGGCCAGGATGGAAGCGACATATTTATGGGGGGCGGGGTAAAAGGCCGGCACAAGTGTGAAGTGCATCTTTATTGAAAGGCCGGCATAAGCGAGGAAGTGTACCTCTATTGAAACAGCGTTAAAGGGGAAAATGCGCACCATTAGTCAAGATTGGTGAACCTCGGAGAAGGCTCGCAAAGAAGGCGCCAGCGAGAGAGATTTATGGGGAAATAAAAGTGCGTTGAGCTCTGAAAAACTGTGCAGGGGTTGGCCAAAATCCTCCGACGAAAACGGACCTCTTTCTGGGACGGCTGCCGTGTATGTAGAAGATATCAAATGGACCATCGAAATTGTTACTCTGAGCTCGAAGAGAGAGAGAGAGAGCGCGCCGTGGGCTGTGAGGTTCCTGTGCCGCCAGGCCTGTATATGAGCTACCTCAATCTCAGGAGAAGCGAACTACCTGTAGACCGTGACAGCTTTTTTGGAAGTGTACTATAACTGGATTATATCACGCCATTCCTGTAAGTAGAACTTTTTACTTCATTTCCTTGGGTCGGTAAATGCACTTAACGAGCCCAAACTGAGGGTCTGCGCAGCCAGTAGAACTTCACAAACTGGTGAGTGCATATTCTAGGACCATCTGTAAATAGTGCTGTACATAGCTCGCTATGTAAATAAACCGTACATAGAAATTTCCCTACTTTTCTGCATGGTTTGGAGTTGGCAGCAGAATTGCCTAGAAGTGGGGGGCGATGCGCTAATCCAGCGATTTGTTCCCCCACTCAGATGTACACTCACGGAAAATGAAATTTGCGCACCAAGAAGGAAGCATTGGATTGAACTGAAATTTTATCCACGTAATGATACAGATGAATGATACACATGATGGTAAAAACAGAGCTGCAGGACAATTACAGAGGGATCTGTGACACGCAGTCCGGTCATCTTCAATAGCGCGACGCACCGCCTCATGCGGTGATAAATGCTTCAATACGGTCCGGCATGGAGGCGAACAGACGTCTGATGTTGCCCTGCGGCAGACTGACCTAAATTTGTTAGATGATGTGCTACAAATCCCGGATAGTGCGAAACGGCGGCAGATGGCGTTTTAACTGGTCCCACACATGCTCGATAGGTGACATCTCCGGGGAGCGGGCAGGCCATGGAAGTGTCTGGACATGACGTAGGCAGTCCTGGGCAACCCGAGCTGTGTGCGGGCGGGCATCATCTTGCTGGTAGAGCGCACCTGTAATTCCGGCCAGGAATGGGAGCGCATGGGGCTGTAAGTTCTCATCCACTTACAGCTGGCCCATCCATGATCCACGTACCACTACTAGAGTTGATCGGCTATCGTAGGCAATGGCTCCTTAGACTATAATGCCTGCAGTGGGGGACGTGTGGCGCCCTATAGCGAGGTCGGGATTGTGCTGTTGACCCGGGGACTTCCACACCCGGACACGATGATCATTTGTCCCCAAAACGAAGCGGCATTCATTGCTAAACACCACACGTCGCCAGTCTGTGGTGTTCTATGTCACTCTGGC
Organism: Macrothele yani; assembly: GCA_039090855.1. NCBI lineage: Eukaryota > Metazoa > Arthropoda > Arachnida > Araneae > Macrothelidae > Macrothele > Macrothele yani. Next base: position 83,739,480 of record CM076990.1, read on the forward strand.
CTGGCACCACTGCACACGGGCGCCGGGAAAATTTCCGGTGTTAATGGCAGCACACGTAAAGGGCACTTGCATCGCAGATTCGCTTCCGCGAGGCATCGAGAAATGGTTCGTGGGCACACAGGAGACGCTACATCTGCCTGTATAGTGGACTGGGCACCCGTAAGATCCGTTCCTGCCTGGCGCACGATTCGTCGATCCTCTCTACCGGTGGTCCTCCTGGTCCGTTCGGTGCCGCTCCGCCGTGTGGCAGTGCCGTTACGTGTCCACTGCTCCCAGCACAGTCGGACGGTATGGCCAGAACGATCAACGTGGAGGACTATACGGCGCGCCGACCATCCTGCGGTTTTCAGCCCGATGATCAGGCCTCTCTCAAAGTCCGTATTAGTGTAAATGGACGTCTCTGGCGTCTACCCGGCATTCTTGTCACTCTGTACTCTTGCTTGCATCGGCCAGTGCTTTTCGCTTTCATAGAATATCGACCACACGCCGGTTTATATGGCTGCCGGTTCGTGCTTGCAGCGTCACCACAGGATGTGCGGTCATGCGCAATCGCAGCAAATCTGGATAATTTGCATACCATCACGCACTCTAGCTATTTGCAAAGATTTGAGGTCGTAGCATGTTTTCTTCTAGGTGCGCAAATTTCATTGTCCGTGAGTGTATTAGGGGGAAAGTCATGATGGTTCCGGAAGTCAAGTAGTCTGGCCATCCAGTAAATACACTGGTGGGCAAAAATTAAGGACGAAGATGAGAAATTAGCATAACAGCGGGACCAGCAGGTAGAACGGACCGAAAGACCACTCAGGAGATAGACTAGGGTCTGGTACGGTAGGGCATACGCATATATGCAGCATGACGTGGGGAGAGGCGGAGTGCCGGAAGGGTATAAAGCACACAGGCGGTGTACGCTTAGCAATTCGGTGAAAGCTATTTCACGGTGTACATCGGTTTGAACGATGTCGAGTTGCTGCCCCGTGAGCTATGCCAACATGCAATCCAGTAGATAACATCTGGATGACTTTACCCGAGGTCGCGTCATTGGGAAGTTGGAAGAAGGTCGAAGTGTGACTAGTGTGGCCGAGGACTTCGGGATCGCTCACAGCATCGTTTCACGAGCTTGGAGAGTATTCCAAACGACAGGAACAGCAGTCCGAGAGTTTAGAAGTGGTCGTCCACAAGCAACCATGGCGGCGGACGACCGGTATATTGTCCTACAGGCAAGAAGAGACAGACGGCAGACAGCGGGAGAAATCGCAAGGCACAAGCAACAGACAATTAGACGTCCGTTATCGCGTTTTACCGTGGCCAGGAGGCTGCACAAAAGTGGTCTATTTGCACAACGATCAGAACGGTGTGTGCCATTAACGTCTGCCCAACGAAGACGGCGGTTTCTGTGGTGCCAGGAACACAATAACTGGACGCATCAGCAATGGGGTCGAGTTCTCTTTACGGATGAGAGCCAATTTTGTCTGACGAGCGATTCTGGACGTATGCACATCTGGAGAGAGCAGGGAACCCGCAATCACACCTACAGCATCATCGAAAGGGACCGGTTTGGAGGTGGCGGAGTTCTCGTTTGGTTCGGTATCATGCTTGGTAGTCGTACTGACTTCCACATCTTCCAAGGAGGTTCAGTCACTGGTGTCCGCTATTGTACCGAGGCTCTCCTGCCTCACGTGCATCTGTTTAGAAGTGCTGTGGGTCCTGAGCTCCTCGTCATGGACGACAACGCTACACCTCATCGCACAGTGGCTGTCTCAGAGCTGTTAGAGAGTAAAGATATTCAACGCATGGATTGGCCCGCAAGGTCCCCGGACCTAAATCCAATCGAACACGTGTGGGACCTGCTCGGGAGACGCTTGGCAGCACGTCACCAGCCGCCAGCAACGATTCCGCAGCTACGAATGGCGGTACAAGAGGAATGGGTCGCGATGCCTTAACAGCTTCTTGACAACCTCGTCCTCCGCATGGACAGACGTTGTAAATCCTGCAACGCAGTCAAGGGTGATCATATCCTCTACTAAAGACTGGGATTTTCTTGGCAGGCGCCTGTCACATGGACGTTTATGTCTCCTGTCCAGTTGTGCTCGAAGCTACCTTTTCAATAAAGTGCCTTTGTATCCTTTGGATTTCTTGTTTGGACGGTTTTGCTCATTTGTACCATATTCTTACATCTTGGGGATCTTATGGTATGATTTGAGTCTATGTGGGGCATTTCTGCACGACGTTACATTCGAAAAACCGTCTCGTCCTTAATTTTTGCACGCCAGTGTATATTTTATTAATTACCCTTTTCAAAGTTCCGTCGGGCAAAGAAGCTAAGGGCATCTCATGTGACTCATCACATAACCGAATATTGGTTCTTGAAGCAACATCCATATTGCATTCTGTTTCCGCTTACTCAGTAGTTTCTCGTCAATTTAATGAAAAACACTTTCTTGAAAGTTTCTTTTCTCTCTCTAAGCAAGAGTATATTTCTCTCACACATCACAGTTGATTACTATTATCAACCAAAATAGTGCATTGGTTTACATAACTTGGAAAAGATTAAAATCAAAATGGTACGTAACAGTTTTGGCTCTGAAGGTAATATCTGAAAACAATGAAAATCACACTTGTTTTTGTTGTGAACCATTCTGCTGGCTAAAAATCACTTACTACGACGACCAGAACGGTGCGACCACTTACTACGACGACCAGTGCTGCGCAGCATACCGTCGTGTTAAAAAACTGGCCACCCTTTAATGTAATGCGTACGATTTTCTAAGGAGGGCGGGGTGTGTACAAAATAAAGGCAATTCTTTAAAGTTCAAATACATTAATTTGTGACAGTCCTGCAGTGCATCAAGGTGTTGGATCAACAAGAAAGCCTTCCATCGAAAGGAAAAATAGTATTTCAGCACTAACTTTTGGAAGCAATAACATCGTGCCTATGATTATACCTATGAGCAGAAAATGTAGATTGGATACGGTGGTAGTGCTAACAGCTATGCATGGATAAAATATTTCGATATGTTTTATACAAATGAATGAGCACTTTATTTTATGTTTCTGAAAAAACCTACCGCTTCGTCCAAAGTGAAGATCAGACTCAATCGGCGAGCTTACTGAGTAAACCACTTTTTACATGACTAAATTATACATATACACCCTGTGACACTGAAGTTATTGCACCTAGAAGCGGTAGTGCAATTCAATGGAAAGTAGTGAAAATAAGACAACAACACTCTAAGTGCAAATGAAAAAATGCGTCAACGTGGCAAAGGGTGGTTACACTGGCAGCACCAGTACAATGTTAAGAATATCCTCCTCAGTTGGAGATATATTGAGTTACACATTTTAGAAATTATTTTGCGATCCGTCAGACAGAGATCAACGGAATTACGTACCACGATCCCTGCCCCTGGTTTTGCAGCGTGGCTTTCGTTTACTGTATGTTCCCTACGACTGAGTCTGGAGAGTCATATCTATGTTCTGTTGAGAGCAAATGCGGCGGACGTGGAAGCTGCATACGGCAGCTTTTCGACACCACTTAGTCGTCCTTGAAAGACGTTTGTTGTATGTGGACCAGCGCTGTTTTACCGAAATGTGGCGTAAGCTCTCCTGATATAAAGGGTGTAGCTACAGGTTCCATGAGCTCTACGACACAGCTCTGAGTCGTCGAAATACCCATAAGACACACCAGAGATGCTCTTCTATCGTAACTGATAGTTCTCTAGATAATGAAGCTTCTTGTTTGCCCTGACTGTATGGTGTTCGACGATATCGCCCGGATTTGTGTTTTGACGGCATTTCATCCAGAAGTGTTTTCGCAGATAACTGGCTCCTGGGCAGAGGCGTTGTTCATCGCCATAGACCACGCGGCGTCATTCTGCATGCGTCTCCGTTAACTCGTTAGCTGCCTAACTTCAGGCGGTGGTGACGAAAGGCATCGGTCAGTGGTAGGTGACCCATTGGATTCCGTGCGTGCAATCTCGCCCCTGCCAGTCGGAAGGAAATGGTCCGCCGTGTGACGCATTTATTTCTGGGCAGTGCTGCCTTGTCCATTCGTAAAATGGCATGAGAGCGCGGAGTGCAGTAGATATCAGACAGACCAGCTTGTCGGGCATCAATTAGCGACTGATTGAGGATTGAAATGAAAAAAACAACAGCAAAAAAAAAAAAAACGAGTGACCTGAGTAATTTTGAATGTGGAACAATAGTTGACGACTAGTGTTCCTGTTCGAAAAATTCCAAACGTTCGTCTCCCTATGCTTTTCAAGCACAACCGCAGCGACGGTTTATAGTGATTGATGTGCAAAATATTCCGGCAATTGGCAATTTGTGGACGAAAATATGTGATGGACAAGAGGGATCACAGATGACTGGCTACATCGTCGTCGGCTGTTCTTGCCATATGTGGCATGATCCGATACATAGTGCGTTTGGCGATGACCTTCGGCATACCAATGTTGAATTCTGCGGTGATTTACCCACTGTGGCCGGTCTGTTCCCTTGCACGATTCTAGCGAGTCTGCTTTGACCCCTTTGATGCATCAGCTGTTTTCTTCCACAGGATTGACAATTGCAGGAAGTTTTTCGAGTGTAAAACCATTCATGGTTGATCATTGCTACGGTTCTCCGCAAAAAGCCAAGGAGGACGGCCGTTTGGGAGATTTCGCCCATTTGCGCCCACAATCTAACGTTAGCTGATACTCGACGAGCTAGTGTGCCTGTTTCATACCGCACATAACACTCGCGTGACGTATTGCGTATTAGACTGCGCTGTTTATGTAACGAGGACAGTTGTGCCTAATAAACTGGCAACTGAGTGTAGATGCGATGTAGGTTTGGTCCACGAATTATACGATTCAGTCATGTTGGAGCCGTTTGAAGTGCACCGATCCCAACACGCCGGGTTCCTCGTCACTACTACTGCGAGGATTAATGGACTGTGTTATTGTTGCGGTCCACATGTCTCACTTACCGCGCGTCAACTGTCAGTGCTCAGTAATCGGTCTGCTCTCAAAGTTGCGCAGCTGTCGACTGGCAAACGTATCGCCAGGCATTATGCATAAGCTGCTGTTCCTCAGGGAATAATAGGTCAGTGGAAGCTAGGAGATCGTTACTGCTCCCCAACTAGTGACGGCTTTAACCGAGACGTCAGTATGGCCGCGACAGTATAAGCCGCTTTAGCTGCAGAAGTGGTTCGTTACTGGAATCATTTGCATATCCCGACATAGCGTTCCTACCTGCATATTTGCAAATGAATCTACTAACCGCTGGGTATCGCAGTTTCAGTCTCATATAGATTACATGTAATGGCTAAAATTACTGAAACTAAGAACATAAACTGTGAACCAAGTCCATTATAAAGATTTGTAAAGTGAATGCTCTATTGAACAAAGGAAGAATATTTTAACACTTACCATAATCGGACTTTGCACCGTACGAATTATAATTTTCACTCATCCCGTATTGAAGAGGAATGATGTTCATCAAGCCATAATCTGAGAGCTTCACTGTGCCATGAGTTGTTATCAGCACATTCGCGGGCTAGGTAGACAAAATTCACTGCATTAGAAAAGTGCATAACGAAAAAGGAAGCGAATTATGTTGAAAACAATCTCGTTAGCCTTTCATATGAAGTAATTTTTCTTTAGGGGAAATTTAAAGTCAGTGTTGCTTTTAAAAAACAAATGAAACTCAAAGAATATATCTGATGCCTTTTTGAATGAAAAAAATTATTAACATAAAATAATTTGAGTGAATTTCTTATTAAATTTCAAGAGATAATCTTTTTGAGAATTGACTTATATGAAAAGCATTTATGTCCCCTTGATTTGTGGTTGGAGAAAGTGTTAATGAGAGTTTAACCGTGAGAAAATAAAGCCACATTTATTCAATTACATACAGACGTTTTGAAAGTTTCATCCCTACAACTCGTTTACAAAATAGTGAGAGCTAGAGTAATGGGGGAAACATCGTCTATTATAACGAATGATGATTCCGGATCACTAAGCGCCAGATCGATTCTCGGAATAAAGACCACATAGTAGCCATTTTATCTAACGATGATATCTACCGTTATTAGCTTTTGGGGAAGTCCTGGTAGGATTAGTCTTGAGCTGTTGCAAAATTTCCGCTCGGAGAAAAGATTTCTAAAATGCATGAAAATAGTTATGACCTTTAAATTATGTCATCAAACAGGCGGTTCTGCAAGATTTTGGTCTAGAAGAAATTTATCTGGATGATTTAAAGGATCTTGCGGACCATTGGATTTAATCGAATCGGAGCTGTGGTGCTTTAACTCTCCTGATAATCACTCTACTGTAATTCAGTGTCGTTGAGTTACAAAGCTTCTACACTTTCCCAGGACAAAACGATTTTTGCCGACATTTCATCAGAGACCGAGAGACATTGGATGTTGGCTCCGGAGATTCCCTGTGTTAATTAAACCTTGCATCTTAATATCTAAGAAAACACAAATTGAAGAGAATAATTTCAAAAGGGGTCCACCCCTTCATAGCAGTATATAACACTTCCCGTCGTGAGAAGCAGGATTCTCTGCTTATTTGTATGAACATATAATTCAAAAATGCTTTCTCAAATCTCACAAATTCTACGAGTGGCTTGTTTAGCAAAATCGCGAATCATTCCAGCTAACATCAAGAGCGCATCAGTGAGTTAGGGGCAGGATGTCGCTGGAATCACTGAAAAAAGACATCTAACGAGGTACACGGCGGAAAGGAGTGACCGTTGCTTGGCAAACCACCTTGCAGAGGATGACAGGGAGAGTGCACTATTTATTGTCGGGAGCTTAATACAAAACGATCCCCAAAGAAATTGTGGCCCGGAGTTCGAAAATATGCCTGATAAAAGGAGGAACATGGAGGAGTTAACATTCTCGCGTGCCACCCAATATCTTCTGAAATCTCTGTCACATCCAGTTCGGAGCGTTATCCAAGCGAATTTGATCCTCTTTTTTATCGTTGATAAGCTTTTAGCCTGGATGAGCGATTTCTGATATTTGGGCACAGCAGTTGAACGAAATTCTGTGATTGAATAATTATTTCTTTAGTGAAAATGGAAACCCAGTATCGATGGAATGCGAAACATTCAGTAGAAACTTATATCCTCAGTTGTTCACTAACACAGTTAGTTTTCAATATTGACACTATACTCCGAGTCACAAATTCTGTGATTGAATAATTATTTCTTTAGTGGAAATGGAAACCCAGTATCGATGGAATGCGAAACATTCAGTAGAAACTTATATCCTCAGTTGTTCACTAACACAGTTAGTTTTCAATATTGACACTATACTCCGAGTCACTCTAAGAGTGTACTAACTTGCATTACTGGAACGAAAAATAGTATCAATCCGAGTTACAGTGCATTCCAGCTGTTTCCTTTCTGTCAAGTAATTACTCTCGCACTGACCCACACCCATCCACACATCACAAAAGCAGTGAGGATTGTGAATGGAGGTGTGGTGTGGTACGAACTTTTCCCTCTTACTGCCTTTCTCTTCAGCTTCCCCGATTGCCCATTTATTGTGTATGTGTTGTGAATTTTGGGAGAGGTCTTCCACCCCTTTCCCCCTATGCAAGTTACTTCCCAGCTGCATAGAAGCAGCAAAAAGTGCGAGGCTCTTGATTGAGAAATGATTCATATGAAATTTATTTCTAAAAACGCTCTGACTTTTGAAATATTTGTTTTAGACAGCAATTTTGTCGGATAAACTGCTGAGCAAACAAAAATGGATCCTGTACAATAGTTCTTCTGCTTTTTTCTCTAAACGTTAGGGACTACTTTTCTTAATGGAGGTAGATGTTCGGTGACTTAATTGGTGGTACACTCTTAGGTTGACTCGGAGTATAGATTACAAACTCTTCTGACAATGCCTACGTAAAACATATAAACATATAACCCATTTTCAAACATACTTTGTTAAGTGATTTGCCATTGCATAACCCCCGCGAAATTTAAAAAAAGTTAATATAAAATTGTTTCCTTGAATCTTGGATATAAAAGTTTAACTTTTAAGGATGTCTGCCAACAAAAACAACTTTGAATCTGTCTGTGCTTTGAATCTTCATCACCTAAGTACAGACAGTTTGAATGTATCTGTACTTCGGTGATAATGATGAAATAAAAAAGTCATTACAAAGAAAAGAAATTGAAACAAAAATAATCTTTCTTTTCTTTTACTTTTTTCCTATTTTTATTGATGGGCGATTTGTATCTGCACGACCGCAGCAGTTTTATAACACCTGAATTTATCTTTCAACCGATTTTTTGTACTCAATTAGTCATGTCACATCCAGTACTTAATCTCAAAACCTTGACATGCATGGACTCAGCTCGTCGTGATAAAAAAACTGATTACGATCACGTTTTAGATCTCTTCTGACAGCGTCAAATAATATAAACGTAGCACTTAAGGGAATGGACAGAATAAAGGAAATGACCTGTGCATTGTAAGAGATTAACAAAAACTGCATGAACTTGAGTACACGTGTAGTAGAATTCATATCGTTTATAAATTTTCTTTGTTAATATGAATAGTAGAACACGTTCTGTTGTTGTCTTAGAAAAGTGTATTTATTTCTCGAATTCCCATACTTTCACTTTCTATTGCACTTCAATGGACTGTAAGTTCTTTTGTCTAAGCTTTGCAACGAGCATCAACAAAATTCTGGGTTAGCCAGATAAAGTTTTATGTCTGCAGAAAACCACACGTTTTCCTCTTTGTTGGTTGTTATACGTTTGTACATGACTAAAATCACTAAGACCAGTCATCAAGCACCAGGTTTCTATAAGCTGTGGATAGAGTCCCTTTTGTTTTTCTATGATGACTGTTATAGCAAATACGTCCAAAATCCGAACTAATTGGGACCACTGGTAGTTCGGATTTTCGATGTGTTCGGATGATCGAACATGTAAAAAAATACAAATACGCTAACATTTCTACATTATATTAGCCACATACATGTACCAAAAATAAGCGACTGAATACAAAAAAATTACATAAGACAAAGACTGTTTTGTTATGAAATACGAAACAAGTTTGCCATTTTTACTACTGCTGTGAAATTTTTAAACATAAAGTACAAATTCCAAAATTTACCAATCATTACATGCTGGTTCCGATTGCAAAAGGGTGTACTTTATGCTGAGTGCAGGGGGAATAACCTTCCTTGCAGTTCACAATGAACAATGGGGATGAGGGATGAAACAAGGGGTGGCACTGCCGTGGTAATTAGTCGTAAAGTCTTAGCCCCGCATGGAACAAGTGACTGGGGAAGTTTTCGCCTATTGTCTCTGAGTATCAGAAATTACCTCCAAATTCGACACGTCGCCCCCAAAATGCTTTCACCCCCAAAATTAGGCGATTCCATTATCATCAAGTGCAAAGTTAAAATGACTGGACTATACTTAAACTTTCCAATACCACAAAAAAAAAAAAGTGGAGAGCAGCTTGTTCGGATTTTTGATGTTTCGGATTTTTGACGTTCGGATTTTCGACGCTCTTCTGTACATGTCGAAAGTAAACATAAAAGACAAGGTACTCATTTTGCTGTCCTTAACAATTACCCATCCAATCGTACGAAGATTGACTACTTTATTAAAACTTCTTAAATTGAATAACTTTTTGAGCAAATATCTATTTGTCGGCCGTATGGTCAGTTATTTAATAACATACGTACCTTATTTGTAACGATGCTTCGTTGTAGGAATGCAGTTGTTTAACTTTTTAATATGCCACTACTCGTGCTCTGTCGTAACCTAAAAATTGCAGAACATACCATTTTTGATGTAAGATTTTTACATCAAAAATGATATGTTTTTTTACGTAACGATATGATTACTAGAAAGGAAGATAAATTTATTACCAAGTCAACTAACGGCCTATTAACTACCTTGATTAGCTGAAGTAATCGATGCAGTTCTGCTCAAAAATGACAATTTCTTGTTTCTGGGTCTATCGATCACCATGAGCACACTTACGGCTATAAGCAGTAGCCAGTCCCTAATTTAGGGACTCTGATTCCAGGCAAGCGAAATAACCAGAGCCATGTGACAAGCACACTAACCATGTTAAACTCGAATCTGAACTCACCTCTAAGAGTGGATAGAAGTCAGCGCCTTTGAAAACTCTGCCCCCGGGCAGGCCGAACGTGATAACGTCATGAGAACTTCACATACACTGAAGTGCTAGAAAAACTGGTACACCAGTCTAATACATGGTAGGTTCCCCACGGGAGCGCAGGACTGCAGAAATACGACGGGCATGGACTCCACTAGCTTCTGGACATATGCTGTAGGCAATGCAAACCATACTTCCTACAGAGCGTTCCACAATTCGGGTGTATTCCGAGGTCTCGGATTCCTGTGTTCGATAGCACGTTGCATGGCATCCCAAATGTGTTCTATCACGTTCAGATCTCGGGACTTGGGTGGGCATGGCAACACCCAAACTCAGATGAATGCTCCTCTAACCATAATGTGGCGTCCTGACACTTGTGTGGATGTGCATTGTCCTTTTGGAACAGGCCCAACCCATCAGAATGAATGCAGGACATGAACGGGTGTACCTCGTCAGAAAGGATGCACACATAGGGCGTTGGCCGGTCACATACGCTTGTAGACGTACCAGAAGTCCTAGTTAAGTCCAGCTAAACACACCCCATACCATTACGGACCCCCTCGCCAGCCGGTACAGTTCCCTGTTGACAGGCGGGATCCATGGCTTCATGGGGTTTGAGCCACACACGAATCCTTCCATCTGTCCGATACAGTTGAAAACACGACTCGTCAGACCAGGTTACTTGTTTCCAGTCATCAAGTGTCCAGTGGCGGTGTTGCCGTGCCCAAGCGAGGCGCATAGCTCTGTGTCGTGCACCCATCAAGGGGACTTGAGTTGGGCATCGGCTTCCAAAGCCCATATCGTGCAGAGTACGTTGCACAGTCCGGACGCTGATGCTTGCTGAGGCTCCAGCATTGAATTCCGATGATACCTGCGAGAGTGTTGCACGCCTATCGCGTGAAAAGATTCTTGACAGCCGACGATGGTCACGTTCACCCAATGTTTTTTTTACGGCCACACTGGTATAGTAGTTTGGATGTTTTGCCAGAATTCTTGTAGTCACGGTACACCCTTGCAATGGTCGTCCGTTAAAATCCGAACTTCGTTTCTACCTCCGAAATACTATGACCCATTTCACGAGCGCCAACTATGACACCGTGTTGAAAATCGCTTAAATCGTTTTTACTTGTCATTCTCATGCCAAAAACAGCTCTGACAGCTGGCAAGGATGTCTATCGCTTTATATACGCACTGGCGGACGCAACCGAGTACGCGCATAAGTGAGGTTGCTATGCGCGTACTCGGTTGCGTAAGCTCGTACGTACCAGTTTTCATAAGCTCGTCCGTACCAGTTTTTCATAAGCTTGTTTGTACCAATTTTTCTGGCACTTCAGTGTAAAGCGAAGATGGCATACGTATGTGGATGGCCTTTCAGAGATAAATGAAGCAATGAATAAGGTTGCCAATAATGCAAGTTAAATAATCTACAGTTTTATGTAAAAGAATTAATAATATATATCAAAGAAAGGGAACAATTATTAATGTAGTTGTAATCAAATACAAACCGATGAACACTGTTGTCAACGATAAAAACCAAACGAAGAGAAATGTTTAAAATAGTATAACTATACTACTGCAGTAATGATAATTTCTTGGTGTAGAACAGAAATCAAAGTTTCCAAGTTTTTGCACATCAATCAGATGGCTTTTTCGAGGAAGGTAGACGGCAAACGGCAAGCTGAATAATTGAACACTTCAATGATTTGAACGCGGTGACTTGACTTGACTTGACAACAAACGAACAAATGCTAATGTAATTATTAATTCAAAGACACGAGGTGTCATGTTCGTTTAGCACACGGAATTCTAATAGGAAAACAAAAGGCATTAACTATTTGGAAAACTGGTTCCAAACCTGTGGCAACTCCAGCGATACGTTATTATTGCAGGACTCACTGCTGGTAATGATCTTCAATGTTTCGTGAATGTCAGTAGATTTAGTTGTGGAGAAAAAAGCTAATTTATTTATGTCATTCCATATAAGAACAGCCGACCTGAACTTGTATTCTCTGGATAGGGCCGTGGTTACTTTACCGTTCTGTATGTCCCTCTTATGTTCGTCGACTCTAATTATAAGTGAGCGTTCGGTCATTCCAATGTAGTATCGCTTGGAGCTGACCGGATATTGTAGAGGGATGGCATAAACACCTGCTTTGTTGGAAAGAGGTGACTTGTCAGTATTTCCCTTAAGCATGGCATATAAAGATGTAGGCCTTAGGGTGATGTTGGTGAATATACGTATACTGTTCAGTTGGGCGAAGTATTGCTTCCGCGAGGATGGCTGAAAGCGAGAATCCTATCGGAGCGCCACCAACATCACCCCAAGGTCTACCACCTGGCTACGATATGCGGACGATGTATTTTTCATATGGCCTCACGGAAAGGAAACTCTCCCACTTTTCCTGGATAAAATTAATGATATTCACCGTACGATCAATTTCAATATGGCGCTCGAACATAACAATGCCTTGCCTTACCTGGATGTTTTACTGAGCAAATATCCTCAAAATCGCCTTCGTACACAAGTCTATTATAAACCTACATCCGTCCCCAACCTGATGCAACGCAGCTAATTCTGCCCCGTTCATTACAAGACAGCTTTCTTCCGTTCTCGAATCAGAACAACCTTTGCCATCTCCTCTCCTATGATGTTTCTTCTAGACAATGCGAATTATAAAAAAAAGGGTTGACGAATTGGCCAGTGAGGCAGGATGTACCCGAACCTGGTGCATAACTATATCGAAAAAACCAGAACCGGTCATGTTAATCTCTTTATACCGCAGCTACAATATCTGCGCTCAAACCAAATGTTCCCTATCAACTCAAGAACGCACTCAAGAAGATGAACCAAGTCCGCTGCTCCTATGTGGGATATAAAGAAATCAGTTGTTACTCCACCACTAAATCTACTACTATTCGCGAAATATTGGAGATCATTACCAACAGTGAGTCCTGCCATGATAGCGTCTCGCTGGAGTTGCCACCAAATGATCATATGTAGAGGATTTTAGGAAGGAGTGTCTGACCCCAGGTCTTAAATAACCCTTAGAAATAGGAAACTAGGAGATTTGGGCTAGAGCGCCCGATAGGAAAGTGACACAGAAGCGAAGTAGAAATGGGGAGGAAGACACCCTTATTTATTACCGGGGGCCAGTCCCCGGGGTCCGACGGCTTAACGTGCCCATCCGACGCACGGCGGATATTTAGTGGATCGAGCGTTTGTACCTGCAGGGATCGAACCTAAGGCCCTTTCCGTGGCAGTCACGAACGCTGCCCACTAGACCACCCGCGGCCTCGAGTTGCCACAAATTTGGAGCCAGTTCTTCAAATAGTTAACGCCTTTTTTGTTTTCCTTCCAGAATTTCGCGTGCTAAACGAACATGGCGCCTCGTGTCTTTGAATGAATAATTACATATATATATATATACAATATATTCGCATGTGTTTGTTTATGTCAAGTCAAGTCACCGCGTTCAAATTGTTGAAGTGTTCTGTTATTCAGTTTGCAGTTTTTTGTCTACCTTCCTCAAAAAAGCCATCTGATTGATGTGCGAAAGTTTGGAAATTTTGATTTCTATTTTATTTTACACCAAGAAATTTGAATCACTAGTACAGTTATCTATATATTTAAAAGACAAGGCCCGTTTCTTTCTACCAAGGCTGCTTTCTTCAATCCGCCAGCGCCACCCACTGGAGCGATTTTCATTCTTTTTTTAATGAAAACTACTGAACCATAGATTTATCATCGCTAATTATTTTTTTTTCATAAGTAATTTGTTTTTATGTTACCATGGCATTTTCTTTGTACAATCCGCCGTAAGCAGAACGATACACGGGAAATCGGGAACTACTTGAAAGCGTTCTGATTCGGTAGTACAGCCAAAAATAATAAAAAGAAAGATGACACCGAATTTTCGGGTGTAATAAGCACGTCTTTTGAATCCGTTCTGACGCAAATTAAATTTATCAAAGCTGTTCAATGTCAATGGAACCGGTATGGAAAACAATAGATCTGACGAAAGAAAGAAGATTTCCAATCGGGTTTTTAATCCCTCAGATATTGCTGTAAACGGAATCGTGAGCTTACGAACTCTTAGAAAGAGAGATATCGACAAAAATAAGATGTGACTTTACATCCCCTGGTGGGAAAACCATGCATTATTTTAGGAAGAAAGTATAGGTTTATCCATATAAGCGGTACCGGTCCAAGAACAAAAAAAAAATTAGTCAGGTTTTCAGGAGCCCAGATTTTGCTACGAATACATCAGAAGCAGAAATTAACACTTATGACCCCTGGTGGCCAAACCATTCTTTACCAAACACTAAAAATTATGTGAAAAATATTTTCCATCAGGTCTTGTATGCGACACAAGAAGAATTTTTCAAATCGGAGTTTTACGAGCAGAAATAACGCAGAAAACGCAATTTACCTTTGTGCCCCCTAGCGGAAAGTCTATGATTTACTTGTAAATTTTAAATTTATGGGACAAGCATTTCGCTTCGGAAACACTATCCAACAAAGAAGGAATTTTTCAAATCGCACTCTTAAAAGTAGAGATATTGACAAAAATAAGATATACATCTACGCCCCTGGCGTAGAAACCATGCAATATTTCAAGAAGAAAATTTTCCTAAAAACTTTGTTGACATGAGTAGTAGTATCGGTCAACAAACGACTTTCTTTTCAATCGAGGTTTTAGAAGCTTGTATTTTGCTGCAAATACATTAGGAGCGGAAATTAAGACTAACGCCACCTGGTGGCCAAACCATTTTTTACAAAAATTAGAAATTATGTGCAAAGGATTTCCCGTCAGTAGCTGTATCCGGTGCAGAAAGGATTTTTCAAATCGGAGATTTAGAAGCAGAGATATAGGGGGAAACGCAATTTACATTTACGCCCCCCCAGCGGAAAGTCTGCGAATTACTTGAGAATTTTGAAATTATATGAACTACATGTCACACTAGAAAAACTATCCACCAAAGAAGGAATTTTTCAAATCGCACTCTTAGAAGTAGAGATATTGACAAAAATAAGATATACATCTACGCCCCCTGGCGTAGAAACCATGCAATATTTTAAGAAGAAAATGTTTCTAAAAGGTTTGTCGACATGAGTAGTATCGGTCAACAAACGGCGTTTTTGTTTCAATCGAGAATTTAGAAGCTCATATTTTTCTGCAAATACATCAGAAGCGGAAATTAAGATTTACGCCACCTGGTGGCCAAACCATTTTTTTACAAAAATTAGAAACTATGTGCAAACGATATTTGATCAGGAGCTGTATCCGGTGCAGAAATTTTTTTCAAATCGGAGATTTAGAAGCAGAGTTATAGGGGGAAACGCCATTTACCGCTACGCCCCCTAGCGGAAAGAGTATGAATTACTTGAAAATTTTGAAATTATATGAAAAACATGTCACATGGAAAACACTATCCAACAAAGAAGGGATTTTTCAAATCAGACTCCTAGAAGTAGAGATATTGACAAAAATAAAATATACATCTACGCACCTGGCGGAGAAACTGTGGCATATTTTAAGAAGAAAATATTCCAAAAAGGTTTATCGATGTATGTGGCATCAGTCCACGAAATAATTTTTTCAATCGATATTTTAGAAGCTCAGATTTTATGGCAAATACATCAGAAGCAAAAATTAACACTTACACCTCCTGGTGGCCAAAGTATTCTTTACCAAAAATAAAAAATTACATGCAAATGGTTTTCCATCAGGAGATGTATCCGCCGAAGAAAACATTTTTCAAATCGGAGTTTTAAAAGAATAGTTATCGGGAAAAATGTAATTTACTTTTATGCTCCCTAGCGGAAAATCTATGCATAGTTTGAAAAAGTAACTATATCTAAAATACTCTTCGACATAAATTGAATCGAAAGATAAAAGAAATTTTTCAATGAGATGTTTAGAAGCAAATATGTGGAATAAAACGTATTTTTGAATTCGACATCATCTGCATTTACAACTAGCTGCAAAATTGTACATCGTAAATAAAAAAAAACGAAATAAAGGATCTTCATTCGCATATTTCAAGCTTCCAATGCAAAAGAATTTTTTAAATCGGACTAAACGTTTCAGAGATATCGTGGGTAGAGACGGACGGACGCACTGACGGACGGACGGTCATACCGATAACATAAGCACGATCTTTTTTTACAAAAGACGTGCTAAAAAATGAACGAAATAGCATATGTCCCCTGGAAAGAAGTAAGCTTCCCAACGGTAAAAGAATTATCCAAAGAGGTTCAGTAGTTTTCGAGATTAGTAAAAAAAAATCCGTATATTATCGTAAACTACTTTCTTTCACGTTGGGTGTGATCAGGTTGTATGTAAACAAAGCGGATACACAGGAAATCGGGATACACGGGAAATCGGGAACTACTGCAAAGCGATCTGATTCGGTAGTACAGCCAAAAATAATAAAAATTAATAAAACATGAACGAAATAGCCTATGTCCACCGGAAAGGAGTAAGCTCCGTAACGGTGAAAGAATTATTCGAATCTGTTCAGTAGTTTTCGATATTATTAAAAAAAAAATTCCGTGTATTATCGTGAACTACTTTCTTTCACGTTGGGTGTGATCAGGTTGTATGTAAACAAAGCGGAACGATACACGGGAAATCGGGAACTACTTCAAAGCAATCTGATTCGGTAGTACAGCCAAAAATAATAAGAAGTAATAAAAAAATTAATAATAAATGGTAAAAAATAAACGAAATAGCCTTTGCCGGCCTGAAAGAAATAAGCTTCCCAACGGCGAAAGAATTATCCAAATCGGTACAGTAGTTTTCGAGATTACCTCAGACACACAAACAAAGTTTCTCTCTTTATATATTAGTATAATTATATAATGATACCAAAAAAAAAAAATCTGAAAACCAAACTGGCAAAATAAAACACATTTCTAACCCCATTGTGTAGTTATGTAGACACGATATCATTTCGAGTCACTAAAAAAATGCCTTAATACTCAAATGAAAGCCCGTCAACGACGGGTAAACACATGTTTATACAATAATAAGGAACGTCATCATTAAATTCGTATACGAGTAGTTAGAAAAATGGAAAAATTAATGGGAATATTACGAAAATTTTGCTATTGGTGACCCATCTTATACACTGCACATTAATAATTCAACCGTTTATTATAGTTATGCATTTTATTACGTTACCTGTTATATGACAAGAAAATTTTCAGTCACAGCTTTTTCAACAGTGCATGGCACGGATTACGGACTAGTATTATTTTGAGTATAGTTGGTGTACAGTTCCTTGTTATTAAAGAGGAATGTTATTGTTACAGTCCAAATCAAGGATGCAAAACCGAGTAAAATTGCCGCGGTGTGTGAGTTCAGTGTGACGTACGCTGCCAAAAAAATTGTTTGTTTTGCTCTTTCCTTATTCCTTTAACATGTCTGTTAAAAAACAACCCGCTGTCATGAAGTTTATAATGTAAATGTCTAAATTTGCCGGTGATGGTATTCGAACTCATCTTCTCCGGAGTCGGATGTTATACCACTTGAACTACACCGACGATGGTTTATCGCTGCAGCTTGCCGTTTGACATGTCCGTCATCCCTGAGGTAGGTGCGAGACAAATTCCAATTCAAGTTGAGTACGAAGACGGCGACTGAAGCTCATAACTTGTTAAACTCGTAACAGGGTATAAATCAGACTCTGTGCAGAAAGTGACAGTAGTAGTACTACGACTTCAGGGAAGGACACGAAATGTTGGAAAATTAATCTAGAAGTTTCTACTGCACAAGTCGGGCTTCAACATTGTCTTCAGCAATAGCAAGATCTGCGGCCTAGGTGTGTGCGTGTGCACAAGAAAACTTTTCAGACGATTAATGGTTTCTCTCCAGTTTACATGTGTCGTTTGCTAATTGTCTAAGCATTATATGAACGTTTTGATAATACATTGCTTCTGTAGGGTAGAAGGCATTTTAGATGGCTTTTAAATCAACATGCAAAAATGACTACGGTTTTCCAGTAATATACATACAGAAAGTCGAGTTGTGCACCTTTTGTTCATTAGTTCTGCTAATACAGTAAAAATAATGAATACTCAAGATCTGTACCTTCAAATTCCCATGAAGAATGGGTTGTGGACGTCCATGTAGATATATCATAGCCTGTACCATCTGTGAAACTAATAATCTACAGGCTTTGGTGTCAGACACGTTGTAGAACCTTTTCATATACTCTGGTAAAGAAAGTTCACTCAGCTCTCTAATCAGATAAATACTGGTGTTCCACGGGCACATCATTGAATCCTGCAAATTACAAAAAAATTACTCTAAATTAACTTTTTGCTTTTTAACGATATGCGTTATTAAAAAGTTACTGAAAACAAGGTTTTGTGTTTTAATGATTTGCATTTCTACGAAGAGGAGAAAAGTTCGCGTTTACGCTAAAATTTTTCTACTGAGATTTCGAAAAAAGAAAATTATCAAAATTTTCAGAGTTTAACCCTAACCCTGGTCATACCTAGAGGCGAGAAGAAATTTATGCTGAGGAATTTTTCTTTTCCGTTGTCGATGCGATTTCTATCGGACTATATTTTTGGGTTAAAAGCAGTGGCATAACTATTACTATTAAGTGCGGTTAAGTGATGCTTTTATAAGGGATCGCGATTATAGTGAAACAAAGAGGATGAAGAAATTGAAATTTTAAATCCACCTACAAAAAAAAAAAAAAAAAAAAAGAAAGATGAGATGTGTGTGTGTTATTGCTAACTGCAAACAGCAAACTAGAGGAGAGAACAACACTTTTCAGTTCGTTCATCTACTGTTTTGTCAGCAGTGCAACTGTTGTCGTCGGCATGATGATGATAAGGTTGTCGTTCCTACATTGGATTGCAGATTTAAAAGAGCTGAAGATGCAATCATTATACACGCGTTTTACTGAATTTCAGACACACGTATAACACAAAGTAGAGAAAGATTTATCGGCATACGAAAATTGTCAATAATTTCGCACTCTTGGATCTTCAGAACTTTCTTACACTAACAGAAAGTGATATTTTAAAATATGCAATCTGCAGAAATATATGAAAAAGATCAAAGTAATTTTTTTTTGATTGGAGGTTTAACGACCACCGTGAGCAACTCAATGGGCTATAAGCAGTCGCCCGTCCCTAATTTAGGGTCACTGGTTCCAGAGAAGGGAGAGAACCAGTGCCGTAAGACATACACAAGATACATGCCTCACCGGGATTCGAACCCGTACCCCTTTCGGAGGAATGATCAGAGGCCATCGCTTAGCCCACTGCACCACCGGGGCGGCGTAAAAATTCCTCCATTCAACTTTTGCAAATAGTTTCTAACATTTTTTGAAAAGAAGAAATTAAATCAATAAATTCAATAACAGAACAAGAAGAAATGTTAATAATGAAGTTTAAAAATTAGTCATGCTGTATTCTGGACGTCTCCATCGCACTTATTTTATGTCAAACACTTCCTGTCCCAGTAACTACTTCTGAAAAAGCATTCAACAACATGAAAATAGTCAGAAATTATTCGTGGCATACAATGTGTCAGGAATTACTAAAATATCTTTCGCTAATGCCGATGAAGCTCAAGAAGAACATAAATTAAATGGCAGATTTAATTAAAGACTTTGCCAATGCAAAAAGTAGGAAGACAGATTTTTATTTGAATATCTAATCTATCTATAAAAATATAAGAATTTTTATTGATGAAATAAAAGTATTTACAGGTTAAAACATACGTATTTTATTCTCATTTTGTTTGTTAATTTAGCAAAAGCGGGGAGAGGGAGCCCTTTTTTATAATTTTGCTCAAGGACCGAAAGTTTGTAGTTGAGCCACTGGTCGAAGGTCACACAAATATACCAAAAGTTGAATTTCCTATTCTTTCCAGTTTTGAGGAGTAGAAGTGTTTTCTAGAATGAGGGCAGAAACTGAGATAGAAGGAGTTCCTTTTTTAGCACGTCTCTTACACCATTGACAGAGAAGTAATAAAATTTATTGTATTGCCAATATAACAGGTACTCCTTATAGCTGTCGAGATACAGAAAGAACAAAACCTTGGCTATTCCACATAGTTGACAGCTTTCCTACCTCTTTTTTTGAATTTGGAACCAAAGGAAGAAGCTTATTAACTGATCCATACCCACAGCTGTTAAGACGTTTTTCGACGTTGAACGTAGTAGCTGAGTCTGAGTGAAAGACAATACAAAAATACTCTAATCAACTAAAAGATGTGCATCAAAAAGTGCGGAATATTTAGTGTTCTACGCTGCAATCCAACTGCGACGTACAAGGGAGGATCAAAAAGTAACACACATCAATTTTTTTTCTCTTTGCAGGTTGCAGTTCGGCAGACAACGAGTTTGAATATCGCGCTACAGATTGGTTTGGCTGGATCAGGTGTTGCCGTGGTGGAAGACAGTGTGAACAACGGCACAAAGAAGCCGTGTTTGTTATCGTCGTCTACGAATGAAGAGCCACACGGTGTAGTCCGATTTTTGTGGGCTAAACGAAAAGCTCCGACGGAAATTTACAAAGAAATAGTCGAAGTGCATGGTGGTGATTGCTTGGACCGCAGCAACATCTCCAGATGGTTCAGTTTCTTTGCAGAGGGCCGTGCCTCTGCAAAGAAACTGAACCATCTGGAGATGTTGCTGCGGTCCAGGCAATCACCACCATACACTTCGACTATTTCTTTGCCTCTGCAAAGAAACGCCACGTTCCGGTAGACCTGTAACCGCGTCATCACGTGCCACTGTGAGAGGCATTCAACAAGCAATTCTGAGTGACCGGCGGATCCATCTGCGTACATCGGAACAGAAGTTCAATATTTCGTACGGTATTGCGTACGATATTGTGAATGACAAATCTCAATTTCGCAAGGTCAGTGCGCGATGGGTTGCCAAAGAACTTGACAGACGACCAGAAGGGACAGAGAATGATGTCATCCTTGAACCCTTTGATGCGTTACGCAGAAGAAGGACATGAATTCCTGGCAGGTGTAGTGACGTGCGGTGAGTCTTGGGCGTACCACTACACTCCCGAAACAAAGAAGGCCAGTATGGTGTGGAAGCATTCCAACTTTCCGCCAGCAGAAAAATTCAGAGTAACCCAATCTTCACCAAAAGTTATCATTACTGTGTTCCGGGACATGCATGGCGTTCTCCTGGTGGGGTTTCATCCAACAGGACCACTGTGAAAGCCGAAACCAACACTCACACACTGACGAAATTACGTCGTGCCCTTCGTGACAAAATACCCAAAAGAGACGCTGCAAATGTCAGACTTCTTCGTAACAACGCTCACTCGTATGTTGCACAACATGTTCGTGACAAAATTGCGCAGTTTGGCTGGGAGGTGCTCCAGCACCCGCCGTACAGTCGGGACATGGCTCCTTCGGACTTTCATCTGTTTGGTCCCTTGAAAAGATTCCTGGGCGGCCAACGCTTCGATTGGGCTGACGAAGTCAAATTGGTTGCCCGCAGGTGGCTATACGCACAGAAAACGGACTTTTAGGAACAAGGTGTACTAAAACTGGCATAAGGCTGGGATAAATGTATCTAGCGTCTCGGTTCTTATATTGAAAAATAAGCTAAGGAATGTAGTTTCACTCTGTATATGTTTTCTTTTGAAAAATAAACTGTTGCCATAAAACTGTGCCAAAAAACAGTCTATTAAACTGTTGCCAAAAGAAAAAAATAGTGTACGTTATTTTTCGATCCACCCTCGTGTACTGTAATTTAACTTTCCTTTTTGGTTCCTGTTATCTCGGTAAATTTTCATTCATTCTCCTTAAGTATTTTCCGAATTTAACGGTACATTTCTCTCTCTCGCTGAATGTTTTTGTTGCAACTTGACCTGAGGTAAAATGAATGACGTGTGTTTACAACACAGAAAGAAAGGATGTTTAGGATACATGTCTCTAACTGTCTCTAGTTAGATGTATTTGGCTGTCTCACGTTATACAGTACGTACCCTGCCTATTGATAGACGCTCTGGTTAGGTGTATTGAGCCTCTCGGTAAGTCTCGCTGTTGTTAGAAGTTGTCTGCATTGTTATTCTGCTTTGGAGATAGAGATTAAAAGTTAATTTTCCTATCATTGATTATTTCTATCACGTTGAATGTTTGAAAGATACTGAAAAGTATTCAGTGTGTTACAGAATCAGTTGTATCCAGATGTCAAAGTGCTGGATAATTCTATGATGTATGCTGACACTTAAAGTGTCTAGAGTGATCTAATAAAGATTATGGATTCGTAAGTACAAGCCTTCTTGATTTTCCGGCCGTTAAAGCAAGTGCTTAATTTAAGACATCTGTGTTGTTTAAGTTATCCGGAGCACGACATAACGTTACCAAAAGATCCAGTAAAAGAGTAATTTTTTTTTACGTAATGTTAGTGTTTGGGAGAAACATTGACTTTTACCTAATACACTACTGTTTGGGAGAAACATTGACTTTTACCTAATACACTACTGTTTGTGAAAATTCTAACACCCTGAAAAACTGCTGGTATCAGCTTAAAACTTACAGGATATGTACAACTGATTTGCACATGCGAATGATTAAAATGTCAGTGAAAATGCGCTTGTGGTCTCGGAGCAGTGCCCTTTGAATTGTTCGATCTTGGGTATAAAGAGCTGGCTCAAACGAGTTGTTGCAATAAGTAAAGAGCCGACATTGAGCCGAAAGGGTGTTTCTTGTGTCTCACTATGTTGGGTAGCTGAAGAAGGTCTCATTATAAACATCTGACGGACTTTGAGCGTGGAAGGATTGTTGGGATGATAGAAGCTGGATTTTCCTACAGTGAAAATTTGCACTCGTACGGTACGAAACGCAAGTACAGTGATACGGACAACGCAAGTACAGTGATACGGACAACGCAAGTACAGTGATGCGGTCAGTGGACAGATGAGACTCGGACGCACAAAAATCCGGGAAATGAGCCGCAAAATCACACGACTGCACGGGATGACAGACATCTCTACCGGATGAAAGTGACCGATCGCACAGCGACATTCACGGTGTTAGCGTAGCAGTGAAGCAGTACCTCTGGTCAGGCTTCTTCCTCCAGCGCAGTTCAACGTCGTCTGCTTAACAGATGACTGGTCGCTAGCAGCTCATTACTGCGCATTAATTTGACCCTCAACCACAGAAGCCTCAGGCTGTATACAATGGGGTCCCGAACACAGACAGGTTGTGTTTTCTGGAAGTCACAATTCACCTTGATGCACCATGATTGTCGCATACAGGTTCGAAGATATCGTGGTGAACAGCACCTTGCAGCGTCATACCGGCCCAACCCCAAGCTTCATGGTTTGGGGAGCCATTAGGTTCAATTCGCGACCTCGCCTGATACGAATTGAGGGAACCCTCAAAAGCCAGCGATACATCAGTGATGTTTTAGAGACAGAGGTGGTACCCTTCCTTCAGAGTTGTCCTGGCGCTATATTCCAGCAGGAAAATGTTCGGTCACGTGAGGCCCAGAATGCCCAAGACCTCTTCCAAGCACGGCAGATAGCGCTTCGTCTTCGCCTGCATGTTCGCCGGAAATGTCCCCAATCGAACATGTCTGGGATATGGTAGCTAAGCAATTGACCCTTCAAGGGCCTCCGGCAGCCAAAACAAATGAACTTTGGTCCCTCATAGAAGCAGCCTGACAGACTATTCCCCAGGACGACATGAAAAACCTCTTCCATTCAATGTCACGCCGTGTAAAGGCTGTTATTGTTGCTCGATGTGGCTTCACACGATACTGAGTTTTGAAGCGAAAAATTCTTGTGTAGCTCTACAAATATAAAATTCAGTTACGTCCTGTCACACATGAGGAATCTGTGATATAAATTTCATTTGAACATCGCGATTCTTTCTTGGTGTTGCAATTTTCACAAATACTAGTGTGTATTTAACCAGAAATTAAAAACATAATTTTTTCAATACTATAAGGTTTACAGACAGAACGATAATGGAAGCATATCATTTTTTGACATGCACATATTCAAAAACACGTATTAAGAAAGATATTATTTCTTTGAAACACACAAATGCATCTCAAAAGTAGTGTTAAGCAAAGCATTAAAAGCAATGTAATAAATACACTCACAGCTTCTTTTGACGACTGTTCATTGAATATTCAGTGACATTAGCTCCACAGCAAAAATATACATAACTGATTAAGGAGAAGCTGAAGGCATTTAGACTTATATGAGTTGCACTTAGCTTTTTATTTCACACTGAAATCCCGAAAGTGATGCAAATATCCCGAAAGTGATGCAATATTGTCTATGCATGAGTTTCCGGAGTTTAAAGCAGCTGGCTATAAAAGCTGAACAGTGGATTATTTTTGCTAGAATTTCGTGCTGTAAATTGCATCGAACGACACGTGCTGGCGGACAGCTGAAATGTGCGTTTACTAGAGCTAGGACATGAATTATAATGGAAGCATATCACGTACGACACTGGAAACCGGCAAGGTGCTTATTTGTCAATGTCTGTTGTCTTTTAATCTCGAGGAAATCGCTGCATAAGCACTAGAGGGAATTTCCTTGCGATACAGCAAGAAAGCCGTAGGTGTGAGCACATGTATTGAACGGTTCGTGAAGTTCAGAAGTAGTGATCAGAGCGTGGAGGACAAGCTGCGTATCAGACATCCGAAGGAGAGGCAGAGCGCATATTAACCAGCTTTCCTGGACGAAAATGCCGCCCAGTCGACAAAAGAACTCGCAAGACAGTTAGGCGTTGATCAGTCCACTGTGGTTCGACGGTGCATTGCATGGAAAAGATTGAAAAAAAATAAATAAATGGGAAAGTGGGTCACATATGAACAGACGCTGGAAACTTATGCATAGACCTAATATTAGCCAAAGGAAATAAAAAAAGTGAAATAATTTCATATAAGCACGCATTTCGTTGTTTGCATTCGTATTTCAAATCCCATAATTCTCTAAGATTTGAAGGTACGTTTCCCGCAAAATGTGAAACGCACTTACAAGTACAGATGCGATGAAAAAAGCGCGTACTCGTCCCCAGGCAATCACAAAATGTAAACATAGTTTGTGAAAATTGTGTTAATCAAAACAAAAATATCTCGAAATATTTTATCACTTAAAAAATGTTGAAGTAGCACTTACAAAAATGTTCGTTAAGCATGGATGTTTCGGTTCAGATTTTCTTAGAGTCTTCAGGTGATACATATGTTTCTCTATTTGATCTAATGAACTCTTTAGCGTCTTGACTACCACAGGTGTTCCGTCAGAATAAAGTCCAACGTAAGTTCCGAAATTCCTATAAAATTCGAAGATAAGATATATCAACTAGAATAAATAAAAACACAAAATAAAAAAAAACAATGTAATAAAATGTTAGTAAAAATCGTTATCACGAATGGGATTAATTGACAAATTTAGAAAGATAACATGCACCTAACAAAGGAAATTACAATAGCTAAATAAAAATGCTGCATGATATCGAAAACTCTCCGAATATCAAATACGTGTTCAAAACATAATTTCAGGGACTTACTAAGAATTTAAAACGGACTCTGACGAAAGGAAACTTCGAAAAAATGATGAATAAGAGCCAAAATAACTTAAAGCACTTCAGATATTTTGCTGATATTTTATACTTAGCAGTATGTCGAATAAAATTTATCGTTCTTTTTTAATAAATCTTAAGAGCAACTAAAACACTTCATTTTAATAGGAGAGATTCAAAATTTTAAAAGTACAATCTTCTCGACATCTCGAGCTTTAGCAATGAATATGATGTACTAGAATTTTTTTTCTCTAAATGCTGGCAACATGTTTTTCTTCAAGTGAGAAAATGAAATGAATATCTTCACGTATCTGAAATATTATTTTATGCTGTTTCCCCTTGAAATGTTTGCATTGCATAATTTTTCGATAAAATGGAATCATGTAATGCAAAGTAATAATGGAATTTGTTTTTAAACGATATACAGTCGTTGGACAAAACTCCTGCACCAGTAGACCGGATGGCAATTTTTGATGTTTGACGTCAACTTATACAGCGTAATGTTAAAGTCAGGAATACATATTATACATAATTGTAAAGGAAATTTTATTCTGAATTCAAATATTTTTTGCATAATGTTATTACCAGTAATAGAAGTGAAGTTACAAGCAAAAGTACAGAGTCTAGTCATAAATAGCAGAAAAATACTGGAATTTGGGGAATTAGTGTACAATGCATTTAACATAAAATTACTGTACAGTACATTATTGAAAAATGCAGCACACTTGAAATAACTTCACAACAAGCGAAATACACTTTAATATTTAATTGGATAACCACGGTTTCTTAGTAACAGAGTGTACCTTCTTGGCATGGAACTAACGAGCTTCTCTAGTTGTCCATTGGTGATAACACGGTGCCATACGGCCCTTACAGATTCAAGTAATGATGTTTTAGATGTGGGCTCTTGTTGACGGATCTTCTACTTCAATCTCACACACAGATTCACTATGGGATTAAGATCTGGTGACTGTGCCGGCCACTGAATTTTTCTTATAACTTTTCGATTAAACCACTCGTCAACCAACTTTGACCGTTGACATGGCGCGTTATCGTCCTGAAAGATAAAATTCCGCAAACCCATGTCTTGTGCGGATGGTAGCAGTTTGGACTCTAAAATATCCACATATTCCGATCCATTCAATGTGCTATCAACAATGTGCAGACGGCCAACACCACTGGCTGAAATACAGGACCATAACACCACCAAATGTGGGTGCTTGATTGTTGGCTGGATGCCGCATGCTTTATATATTTCACGAGCCTGACGACGTACATAATTATTTCCATTATTAACGGAAATAATAACAGTTGTTTCATCACTGAAAACAACATTTTTCCATTTATCAACAGTCCAATTCTTGTGTGCCTCGGCCCAAGCAATTCTTTTGAGCCGTTGTTGTTCAGTAAGGAAAGGTTTTCATGCTGTCAGTCCACTTTCTTGTAGCCTACCACGAACTGTACGTGCAGATGCAATAATGCCTACTTCATTCTCTCACGCATTTCTTAAATCGGTGGCTGTTTTAAACCTTGATTTCAAGGAACGACGAATCAACATGCGATCATCACATTCAGTACACAGCCTTAGTCGATCTGGTTTTTTTTTTCTGTTTCTTATATATCAAGATTCTGAAACACTTTTAATGCTGCGCAAGACAGCGGAATGATCACAGCCACACTTAACAGCAATTTTACGACTACTGAATCCAAGTACATGCAAAGTAATAATTTTTGCCCTGGTTTGAAGAGGTAGGATAAAATTTCGGGTCTTTGACATTCCGAAATTCAAATATCACCAGGAATTCTGCATAAACTTTCGTTAACTGACTACCAGAAGCTGCGTTCTAAGTCGGCAGACGATTCTACATCCTATTATATCTTACTAGCGAACGCCAGAGAAAGCTACAGTGGATTAGAAGGGCGCGAACGCTTTTTCAGAACTGGATTTGTGTTTCCTCACTTGCACACGTTTGTTTGTAACTTCGCTTCTGTGACTGGTAATAGCATTCTGTAAATATATTTAAATTCAGCATAAAACTTCCTTTAAAATGATGTATAATATGTATTCCTGACTTTACCATTACGCTATATAAGTTGACTTCAAACATCGAAAATTGACTTTCGGTCTACTGGTGCAGGACTTTTGGCCACGATTGTATACTTGGTGCAGCACCATTTTTTTGCTTTTTATTTTTGATTCCAAGAAAATGGAAAACTGTTTTGAAAGGACGGTTATATACAAGCTCAAGTGCTCTTTAAATTTTAATTTATAAGTAACACAAGATGCAGCAGTGTCGGATTGGGCCCATACATTTGTCTCAATGCAATCGTAATGAGAAACGAAGTGTTCTTCATCAGTATCCGATCACCCACTGCATGACTTTTTAAAAGTTTTTTAAGAGCTTAAATACAGTAGATTTAGGAACACACGGCACTTTATGTTGTATTTTGTAGTTTTCATGATTACACTTTAATTTCGTCTGGCAGCCGAGCACGGCTGACATTTTTCACGGCAAAGAAGTCACACATGCCGTTTCTTTTGACAAAACGATATTGGCTAGTGTTGCATTTTGCATAGTATTGCGAAATTCAACAGCTGTGTACATATTAGAACTAGTCTAAAAAATTTCGGCCTGTAATCTCCTTCAAAGTGGGGAGTTTTTTGAAGCTGCAAAAACCTTCGAATGATTTTTCTAGAGAAAATAAAATTGCTAGTATTCCGCTGCCCAAAACCTTCAAATCGCTCTCCTTTTAAAAATAGTTATTTACGCTTTCCAACCGTAGGTTGAAGAAGCGTATATGCTCCAGCTTTGTCCGTCCGTCTGTCCGTCCGTCCGCCCGTCTGTCCGCACGATAACTGACGTCAAAATGGTTCGATTTCGATGAAATTTCAGTATGTGCTAGGGGACCACCTGGGGACGAACCCTATTGAAAATGGGACAAATGGGGTCAAAGGTCACGACGTAGGAGCGGGATCCATTCCATTGCACTTATGCGCCATAACTTGCGTAAATATGGTTCGATTTTAATGAAATTTTACTATGTGGTAGGGGATTGCCTGGGGAAGAACCCTATTCAAAATGGGTGAATTGGGGTCAAAGGTCAGGACGTAAGAGCGGGATGCATTCCATTACCTTTATGCTTCATAACGTGCGTAAAAATGGTTCGATTTCGATGAAATTTTAGTATGTGGTAGGGGACCACCTGGGGACGAACCCTATTGAAAATGGACGAAATGTGGTCAAAGGATCAGGACATAGAACTGCGATTCATTTCATCGCCCTTATCACATATTATTAACGTGGACGTGAAGTAATTTTGTTTCCTATACTTTCAATGAAAAAACCTTTGTACACATTTCCTTCACAATTAATGTGTTCCTAAGGAAGAAAATTTGAACATCGATTAAAATAACTTCATATTACAACTTGGAATACTTAATATTTTCTAAAACATAACCATAATTATATTAAAAATCAATAACTTTTCCGTTGGTGGTGTTGAAACCAGAAAAAGGATGGCGCGAACTGTACATTGATGACGTCAGTAGACAAACAAATGTTGGATTGCATAATTATGGTTATGTTTTAGAAAAATATTAAGTATTGCAAGTTATAAAATGAAGATATTTTAATCGATGTTTAAATTTTCATCCTTGGGAACGCATTAATTGGGAAGAAAATGTGTACAGAAATTTTTCCATTCGAAGTACAGGAAGCAAAATTACTTGACGTTCACCTTAAAGGAGCAAATGTATGTATGTATGTATGTACATTTTATTTTGAAAACGACTCTAAGAATTTTTATGAAAGTCGCTAACCTACCGTTTTCTGGTACTAGAAATCGATTTAGCTTGATCTCGACTTTAGGAAAATTTGTTTAGTGAGTAAAATAACCACCCCGAATTACCAAGTTCTTAATTTAGTGTCATGGCGTCTTTCTTCCCATCAGATGCTGGCGCGCGGTCACGCCATCTGTCTCATCACGTCACGCGTTGTGTGTGGATCTATTAATGTTTTATAACGTCACATACTTGCGAGCAGCTGGTCGCGATTCCCATCTGCCTCATTACGTCAAGCGTTTTATGCGTATACTTGTCCGCACGATAACTCGCGTAAAAATCGTTCGATTTCGATGAAATTTTAGTATGTGGTAGGGGACCACCTGGGAAGAAATCCTATTAAAAGTGAACGAAATGGGGTCAAAGGTCAGGACATATGAGAGGAATCACTTCCATCGCCATTATGCGTCATAACTTACATAAAAATGCATCGATTTGGATGAAATGTTAGTATGTTGTACCTGAGGACAAATTCTATTGAAAATGGGCGAAATGGGTCAAAGGTTAGGACACAGAAGCGGGATCTATTCCATAGCCCTTATGCATCATAACTTACGTAAAATTGCTTCGATTGCGACAACACTTTATCATGTTATTTCGGAGGTATACTGAACCAGTTCTGTTGAATATCATCGAAATGGGATCAAAGGTCAGGGCACAGTAGTGAGATTTATTCCACAGCCATTTTGCTCATAACTTGAGTAATAACTTGAGTAATGATTTCTAGTATGTTGGAAAGCGTATCATAATCAATGCATTGCATGATTTTACTAACTTGTTTACGCTTTCCAACCGAAGGTTAAATAAGCGTATATGCTCCGGCTTTGTCCGTCTGTCCGCACGATAACTCGCGTAAAAATGGTTCGATTTCGATGAAATTTTAGCATGTGGTAGGGGACCACCCGCGGACGAGCTCTATTGACAATGGGTGAAGTGGGGTCAAAGGTAAGGATATAGGAGATGGATGCATTCCATTGCCCTTATGCGTCATAACTTGCGTAAATATGGTTCGATTTCAATGAAAGTTTAGAATGTGGTAGGGAACCACCTGGGGACGAACCCTATGGAAAACGGAAGAAATGGAATCAAAGGTCAGGACATAGGATCGGGATTAATTCTATCGCCCTTATGCGTTATAACTTACGTAAAAATGCTTCGATTGAGACAAAAAATAATCATGTTGTTCCGTAAGCACACTTTACCGGTTCTGTTGAATATAATCGAAATAGGGTCAAAGGTCAGATCATAGGAGCGAGATTTATTCTACAGCCATTATCCTCATAACTTGAGTAATAACTTGAGTAATGATTTCTGGTTTGTTGGAAAGCGTATCATAATCAATGCATTGCATGATTTTACTAACTTGTTTTTCTGAATTAGAAGAATACCTAAAGAGGTTCTGTTTATTCTCGGAGGGGAGCATACGGGAGATTTTCGGGGAAGGAACGGAATACAAGGCTTGCAGCATATTAAATTTTGGTTCAAGACCTATGAGTCATCATCAAATGGTTGAAGGTTCTAGGTTTGCATCACATGATAGCTTGTTGACCGTGTAAATCCAAATTTCGTGGTAGTTTCCGAGATGGAGTGACCCATCTCTAGAGCGCCAAATATCATACCAGATGGCAGCGTATCGCTTAAATCCTGATAAGCTGCCATCTGAACTGCGAATGCTACCATTTGAGCTTGCCGAAATATCTGCCTCTACATATACGTCATTTGCGGACGATATGATTTACCGTATGGGTGTGGTGGCATGTAGTGGAAATAGTAGCGCCCTTCCCAGTTCTTTTGTCACTTCAGTGTACATTAAGATGGAACAATGGGTACATGAGACCTTGTAACGTATACTCTCGATTCACTTTCCTTTTGATTTTCCTATGTAAATTATCTTCTTACTGAACGAGATGTTATTTCACCCACTGAATGAGATCTGGCAATGAGTGTAAGTCATGACGTGGTGGTAGCCAGTATAAATAGGCGCGTTCAACGATACCTAAGGAGAGCGTTCGTTGTTGTATAGGGAGAGCGTTTGTTTATGTGGAGGTGAGCTGTTGTTTATGTGTCAGAGAGCTGTTGTTTATGTGAGTAGAGCTTCGTTCATGTGCAAGGAGCTACGTGTTATTTGAGTAGCTGTGTGTGAAGTGTGTGTGATGATACCAGTAGAAGTTCATAATAAAGAGTTTTAAGTAAGTACGTCTTTCTCAGTTCATAGTACTGTCAGACCTCTGTCTGGCTGTTAGGTTTATTTCATTTAGTGTTATTAGTAACAACCAGCATAAGACTTTATTCATCTTAATTACTACTACAACATTACTACCAGTTATAAGCTTGTTCATTATTTTTACTACACTACTAGCAGGAAACTTTATTCATGATATAATTAACAAAACAACAACCATTACTAGAAGAAACTAGTAACAACAACCATTTGAACAAGCAGTAGTACAAGCATTGAATTCATTATAATATTAGTGAAAGCTATATTCACTATAAGTAGCTTAGTAGTAAAAGCTTTATTCATTATAATTGGCGCCCGAACTTTTCTCGAACACGAGATCTTGACACTTATTACCCATGTCTTCACTACCTGAGACAACTTCAATATTTCACCCTAAGACAAGTTTCGGTGGTGATGGTGATTAATTTTGATAATCTGCAAGAAGCCTGTGGGGCTCACTTTACTGATGAATGATTTCCAAGTGCCCAGGCATTCT
Organism: Macrothele yani; assembly: GCA_039090855.1. Taxonomy (NCBI): domain Eukaryota; kingdom Metazoa; phylum Arthropoda; class Arachnida; order Araneae; family Macrothelidae; genus Macrothele; species Macrothele yani. The sequence goes on from CM076990.1 coordinate 83,771,709, forward strand.
TCACAATTTCGTAATTCACCAGCTTCCTATTACTCTGAGTCGCGGGTCGTACCTGAGAGAGTTCAATCCTCTCAGCGAAGCAGAATGCTTGCCCATTTCGTGCCGCGTGCAGGAACAATTAATTTCAATGGTTTGGAGAGATCTTTAAAATTCCTCGAAGATTTGGAAGATCATTTTGATCTATACAATATTCCTGAAGACTGCAAAGTACAAATCGGAGGCACTTGCTTGAAGGATACCGCTAACATCTGGTATCGGCAGTGGAGAGTGTCGAACCTGGATTCTCATTATGAGAATTTCCGAGCAGAATTTTTGGAGGTCTTTCCTTTCGGCCTCAGTCGAGCTAGCCTTGCACAACAACTTTTTTCTCGTCAGCAAGGACCCAACGATAGCCGTGTTGCATTGTGTCGTTGGAAACAACACGATTATATAACTTATGGGATCCACATGCCAGTCATGTTGACATGTTGGATACCCTATTGCAGCAGCTCGACCCATTTTTACAAGATTTTCTTGAGGTTCGACACCCTGCTACAATTCATGAATGCCTTCGCCTCATACGAACGTATGAAGAGCGACATGGCAAACATGGTTCAACTCACCATGCTCGGGCACCCCGCGAGGCTTATTACGAAAACCCTCAGCGGCATAATAAGCCTAATAACTTTCAGCGCGAGCATACACAAGTGCACGCCCAAGCTTCATACGTTCCACCACACAGAAGAGTGGCAAACCAACCGCGAGTTTCTGAACAATCTTCGGGATATCGTACAAATGCACAGTATGCTCGACCCCGTTCCAATCCGCAGCATTCGGAACGTTTTCATGCTCAGGGCAATAATGACTTTTCTGCCCGTGCTGAGGGAAGAAGTAATAGATATGAAAATGTCAACAGACACGCGGAGTTCCCGACGCAGGTTTTAAGCAGTTTTCCTCATCGTGAAAATTTTCCCGATACCCGGCAGGGTTGAGGTTTCAGACCGCATGATAATCCAACCAGGAATCCTTTAAACTTCCAAAGGAAGTAGACCAAGGGTCGGTCCTGCTTCCTGATACCAACCATTCTGACCCTAAAACAGTATTAGTGACTGTCCAAACTCCTCAGTTGTCTGATGTATTCTTGACAATTGAAGATATTATTGTCGAGACAAAGTTCGACACTGGTTCTGAAATATCAGCCCTAAATACGAAGTTTTGCACTGACAATTTTCCTGCAATACTCGTTCAGCCTGCGACGCAGTATTTGCGAGGTGCAAATAACGAAATCTTCAGTATCACAGGAACTGTCACATTATCTCTAGGGCTGGGAAAGGCTCGTTTTACGCATTCTTTCCTGCTTATAGACGAACTACCTGTGAAAGTCTAATGAGAATGGACTTTATTCATACGTTTCAAATAACTTTGAATTTCGTACAACATGTGATTTCCTTTCCGGAACCTGTCAAAATGATTCCTACGGTTCCTATGGATATAACGAGTTTGTTATTGAGTAACCAATTGAATGAGAGGCAACGAAACCAGCTTTCTCTACTTTTGCAGGAAAGCCCTGGTTTATTTTCTGATCAACCTGGTTTCACACAGGTGGTTTATCATGTCATTAACACTGAGGGTTCGAAACCGATTGCGACGAAACCTTACCCTTGTGCTCCCCATAAGAAACAGGAAATGCAACGTCAAATTGCTGAAATGATTAAACAGGGCATAATAAGGGAATCAACAAGCGCCTGGTCTGCTCCTGCCTTTTTGGTTCCAAAGAAACAACCCAATGAATTTCATTTCGTGACAGATTTCCGCAAGCTCAACCAAGTCACAAAAACGATCAATTATCCACTACCTGTCATGTCACATATTTTGCATGACCTGTCGTCAACTAAATGGATGTCAACTTTGGATTTGGCGAGTGGATATTGGCAGGTAGCAGTACATCCGGACTCTGTTGATAAAACAGGCTTTGTGACTCCTTTTGGGGCTTATGAATACCTACGTATGCCCTTTGGACTAGCTTCTGCACCTGCTACTTTCCAAAAGCTTATGGATACGGTTCTCAGACCTGTTCTGGGTCCCCATGTGCATGTATATTTGGATGACATTATTATTACATCCGAGACTTTTGACGAGCACCTTTCTCTGCTCAAACAGGTGTTCCAACTCATATACAATGCTGGCTTGACGTTAAAACCTAGTAAATGCCAGATAGCGAGGGACGAGATTGTATATCTGGGGTTGAAAATCACTCCCCACGGCTTATTTACGGATAATGAAAAAATTAGGCCTATTGTTGACTTTCCTCGGCCTAAAACAGCAAAAGAACTATCACACTTTCTGGGAATGACCGGATGGTATCAGCAGTTCGTCCCCGCTTATGCTACAATCTGTGAGCCATTGTATGCTTTGAAACGTAAATACAAGAAGTTTGTTTGGACACCTGAGGCTAACGCTGCGCTTGAAACACTGAAGTCTGCGTTGACTCAGCCTCCTGTGTTGGCTTTCCCGGATCATACTAAGGAATTTGATGTTTATACTGACGCATCCGGAGTTGGTCTTGGTTGCGTTTTGTCACAAGCTGGGCATCCAATAGCTTTTGCATCTCGTACTTTAGCCAAAGCTGAACGCAATTATTCAGCTACGGAACGTGAATGTCTTGCTGTTGTGTATGCTCTTGATAAATTTCAATGTTATCTTAACGAATTGACAGTTAACATAATTACGGATCATTCTGCCCTTCAGTATTTGAATTCTGCTAAGCACCTATCTCAAAGACTTATGAAGTGGGCCCTGAAGTTACAAGAGAGCAATATCAAAATTTCGTATCAGCCAGGCCATAAAATCAATTACCGGACGCATTGTCTCGCGTTCCGATTAGTGGGGTCCCCACAGAAGCTACTCCTGGATGTCAGCCTTTACTTCTAATAGCTGATATAACATCCAGAGAGCAGATAATGGCAGAATTAATAAATGATCCAGATTTTGGGGATATCTATAATTTTTTGTTTGCGGGTTCGCCCCTACAAAGTGATCCTTCTCTGGCTGGAAGGTCACAGCATTTTGAAGTCATAGAGGGTCTTCTTTACTATAAGAAATCTAGGACTACTAGGGCAGAGTTTCGCCCATGTATTCCGCGAACCCTTAGAATGGCCCTTTTAAACGAATTTCATGACAAACCTCTTGCAGGCCAGTTAGGTATTCCCAAGACCCGTTGTAAATTGCGGGATGTTGCCTATTGGCCTGGCATGTACCAAAGTGTGCTCGCATACGTTCAATCATGTCACTTGTGTCAGATTAATAATTACGTAATGTAAGACCGGCCGGTCATTTGAAATCTAGTTCAAGTTCTCATGTTTTTGACATTATTTCCATAGATTTATTGGGTCCTTATCCTTTATCTGTTAAAAACAAAGCTCGTTACGTTTTAGTACTAACTGATAATTTTTCTAAATGGGTTGAAGTTTTTCCCATTAAAGCCGCTACGGCAGAAGTTATTTGTAATGTATTAATTAATGACGTATTCTCTAGATATGGTGCACCTAATAAAGTAGTTTCGGATAATGGTCCTCAATTTATTTCTGACATTTTTGAAAGAATGTGTGCGAGGCTACACATTAAGCATAAATTCATTTCCCCATATCATCCCCAGAGTAATCCCGCAGAACGAGTAAACCGCACTCTAGTTAAAATGATTGCTACATTTGTCATGGATCATCACGAACGATGGGATGACCATCTTGAGCTTTTTTCGTTCGCCCTCCGCTCGTCTGTTCACGAATCTACTAAAATTACTCCTGCAGAACTTTTTCTGGGTCGCAAAATTAAAACCCCTTTTGAAAATTTAACGGGGATTATCGACGAACTAAACCAGCGACCAACTCCGCAATCAGTACGAATCATGGCAGAAAAAGCTCGTGTTGCAATGCTAGGAGCACAAGCGGCTCAAGCAAGATATTATAATACTAGGCGTAGGGAACCAGATCTTGTCGTTGGAGATCTCACTCTCGTGGAAACGCACTTCCAGTCTTCTGTTTCTCATACTTTATTGAAGAAATTTGCACCCAGCTACGAAGGTCCATATCGGGTGGCAAATGTGTTTGAAAATAACATTGTTCTTGAAAAACCTGACAAGCAATTTCAATACGTACACGTTGAACAGTATCGCAAGTATCATGAACAAAATATCGATATTATAATCAACCCTACTCAACCTTCTGTTCCACAGACTCAAGAGTCTATATCTCACGATCAACCGCCAGAAATTTTGGACGAACCAACAAACATTTTTGAAGAATCTCCAGTGATTTTTTCTTCACCCTCCTCCTCAAGACGGGTTTCCAAACACGCAACCTGATTCTCCCATGAGACGAAGGCTCGAATCAAGTTCTTCAAATACTAGTATCGTTCCTTTCCCTCCAACCATTGCCAAGACTATTGCTGCACCATTTCCTGATAACTCTGCACCAACACAAGCTCCTACTTCCTTGAATACCTCGTCGGAAAGTATTCCTATAGGCAGAAATAAACATCGCCCTGCACGACCACTAACTTACAGCAGCGACTCAGAGGCTTCAGGTATTTCTGATTTATCAGTTATGGACAATAATTTGACTATTAAAAACCGTCCAGTAACACCAAAAGCTGGTCGAAAACGTAACTTGTCTCCCCAATGTGCTTCGCCGCAATAGCGACGAAGGCAGAGATCCTTGCATCCGCCCGGGTTTCGCCCCTGGAACCTACGCTCAGGGCAAACAGGGCCGATGCGTTATCGTACTAGAGTTTTTTATGCGTCCTCGAGATTAGTTCTCGTGGACAGGTTCTTTTCTCCGTTTGTTGTTTTTCCTGCACGACCAGTTGGCGTGTCAGAATTTCTTTTTTTCGTGTGGGCCTATGCATTCTTTTTTGTGTATATATGTGTTTTTTTTATATTTCTTCTATGTCCATCTACTAATCCGAATTTTTTTATATATCTATGTGCTTAGGGGTAAAATAATAAAATTGTTACTGTTAGGCAGCTACAGGCAATCTTCGCTGCTGATACAGTTGGTGTGTATTCAACGAATAATGAGAACGTAATTTGAAATTAAAAAAGTGATTCCTGCTAGGCAGAATAAAAAGGAAGGTATGCCGATGCAGGTTTGTTTTGTTCAAAAATACAAGTGTTTCACAGACGAATACAGATTTCTTGATTTTGTCATGCCAAGTTTGATATTGTACATACTGCTGCCACCAAAACAACAACAAAAAAGAGGTCGATAAACGTCAATCAACGAAGTGTAAGACTTACACTCCAAAATTGATAGGTTTTTCGAAAAACAAAAAGAAAAAAAAATTAAGGGGAAGATGATGTAACGTATACTCTCGATTCACTTTCCTTTTGATTTTTACTATCTCTGGTTATTTTATTTTCCTATGTAAATTATCTTCTTACTGAACGAGATGTTATTTCACCAGCTGAATGAGATCTGGCAATGAGTGTAAGTCATGACGTGGTGGTAGCCAGTATAAATAGGCGCGTTCAACGATACCTAAGGAGAGCGTTTGTTGTTGTATAGGGAGAGCGTTTGTTTATGTGGAGGTGAGCTGTTGTTTATGTGTCAGAGAGCTGTTGTTTATGTGAGTAGAGCTTCGTTCATGTGCAAGGAGCTACGTGTTATTTGAGTAGCTGTGTGTGAAGTGTGTGTGATGATACCAGTAGAAGTTCATAATAAAGAGTTTTAAGTAAGTACGTCTTTCTCAGTTCATAGTACTGTCAGACCTCTGTCTGGCTGTTAGGTTTATTTCATTTAGTGTTATTAGTAACAACCAGCATAAGACTTTATTTATCTTAATTACTACTACAACATTACTACCAGTTATAAGCTTGTTCAGTATTATTACTACACTACTAGCAGGAAACTTTATTCATGGTATAATTAACAAAACAACAACCATTACTAGAAGAAACTAGTAACAACAACCATTTGAACAAGCAGTAGTACAAGCATTGAATTCATTATAATATTAGTGAAAGCTATATTCACTATAATTAGCTTAGTAGTAAAAGCTTTACTCATTATAACCTGGTGAACACGGGGCTGATAGAAATAGTAGAAGAAAATAACCGAAAATAAAATTGGACCACTGTTTATACAACAGCACGAAAGAGAACAATTTAAAGAGCGAGACAACACAAGATAGAAGTGAGTGAAGAAAGATCTTCCAAAAATCACCTGCTATACTGTTAAACATTTTGTGGTGTGTTGCACAAAAAAGTGGTGCTACACCAGCTGCAACACATTTTGGGGCAAAGTTAAATCATCGTCTGGTGCAAGAAATATACAAAAATATGATGCAATTATTATACATAACATGTCGTGGTGTCCAACTTGATTGGTGTGCCTGTTGCACCATGTATTTGTGTGTTTTCATGCACCACGAACCAAAACTTTAACCGAAAAACGTGGTGCAGTTGGTGTAGCACCACTTTGTAGTGCAACACACCGTAAACGTTTTAACAGGGCAGCTGTGGAAATTAGAGTATAATTGTGCAAAATTTTCTGTTCCCTACAGCGCAGCGTTCTATCTTCAGGATTTATTTTCCCATTCATGCATAGCAAAATACACAGTGCAGCAATTAAATAATGAGACTGAATTAAGAAAAAATATGGAAAAGCAGGAAAATCCATTCCTCCTGTGTTAATAGAAGAAGTGGCATGATCAGCCAACGAAAGCAAGGACTTTCGGAGGTAATCTTTTGGTATGGAGTGAAGAATTGATGTCCCATTTCTTTGTATGCCTTCAATGTCTCGAAAAACTTTTTCTTTTAAATCAGCTTTAATTTAGGGAATTGGAAGTAGTCACACGGTGAAAAATCTGGAGACACTTGTTTTCATACCAGAAATTGATGTACACTGATTGTCTGTGTATCGTGAAGAAGGAACCAATGGATGAACAATCCTCTTCCACAATCGTTTTAAAGTTGGTGTGCAAGCATTGTTAGTAACAGTTGTACCTTCAAGAATGAGCTTGTTATACAGAATTTCCTAGCTGTTGTAAAAGCACACAAGCATTGTCTTGATTTTGGACTTCTGTAGCCTGATCTTCTTTACTTTGTGCGACTATGAAGAGTTCCATTGAGTACTCTGATGCTTTGTTTCAGGAACATAATAAAAACACCATGTCTTGTCATCTGCCACAATGCTTTCGAGAAAATTTTGCATTGTTCCTGCAGCAGTGTTGCATTGAGAGAGTTCTTTCCAGGGGAAGGGCAAATACAAATTTTGAAGGGGCTGAAACTTGTTGACTGATTGTATACATATAATCACAATTTTGTTATTTATATATCATCATCATCATCATCATCATTGTCAACCATTATCAATCCACTGCTGGACGAAGGTCTCTCCAAGCCTCTTCCACAAAGGTTTGTCTTGTGCCATTCTCCTCTATGTTACTTCCGCATACTTTCGAATTTCATCCACCCATCTTCTATGTGGTCTTCCTCTGGGTCTTTTCCTGTCCCTTGGAATCCAATCTAAAATTTCGGCTGTCCATCGATGGTCTGTTCTTCTGGCAGTATGTCCAGCCCATTGCCATTTCAGGGATTTAACTCTGATCATGATGCCCTCCACTCTTGTCATTTTTCGGATCTACGTGTTCCTCTTCTTATCTCTCCTGGTTACACCAAGCATGCACCTCTCCATGCTACTTTGAGTTGTCTGCAGCCTCTGTATGTCTCTTTTAGCTAAGATCCACGTCTCTGCACCATACGTAAGCACTGGAAGGATGCATTGATCAAACACTTTTCTTTTAAGACATAATGGCATATTGCTCTTGAAAATTATGCTGTTTCTTCCAAAAGCTCTCCAGGCAAGTTTTGTACGCCGATTAATTTCTTCACCAATGTGACCCTCACTTGATATCTGCTGTCCAAGATAAACGTACGTGTCTGTTATCTCCAGCTTTTCTCCATCAATCGATAAATCTTCATTTCTTGTAAAAGCATTGTACATCACTTTTGTCTTCTGAAAGTTCATTTTTAATCCCACTTCTTTACTCTTGTCAGCAAGTTCCTGCATCATACTCTGTAGCTCTGATGGGGTAGTTGCAAAAATGACTATGTCATCAGCAAAACGAAGGTGGGTTAGATAATCTCCATTAATCTTTATCCCTTTGTTTTCCCAGTTTAGTGATTGAAAGACATTTTCCAATGTGGCATTAAAGAGCTTCGGAGATATGGTGTCACATTGTCTCACTCCTTTTCCAATTTTTATGTGTGTTGTATTTTCAAACAGCCGAACCTTTGTACTTGCATTTTCATAGATGTTATTAATAATATTAATGTATGCATCTTCAATACCGCAGGATTTCAGAGCCATTGCAACTGCTGATGGTTTCACCGAATCAAAGGCTTTTTCATAATCGATAAAAGCCATGCACAATGGAAGTTCATATTCCCTCACTCTTTCAATTAGTTCTCTCAGTACATGGATATGATCTATTGTGCTGTAGCCACTCCTGAATCCAGCTTGTTCTCTCGGTTGAGCCATGTCCAGTGTCACCTTCAAGCGGTGTGAAAGAACTTTAGTGAAGATTTTATAAACCACTGATAGGAGGCTGATAGGTCTGTAGTTCCTGAGATCCTCAATGTCACTTTTTTTATGTAGCAAGATCATTGTAGCGTTCTTCCAATCCTCAGGAATTTTCCCTTCATTAAGGCATCGAGTGAAAATTTGGGCGAGTACTGTTTCGATTTCTCCACTTGCTTCTTGTATGATGTCTACAGTAATTCCATCTTCTCCTGGAGCTTTTCCTCGCTTCATGTTGTTGATTTCATGTGCAACTTCTGCTGGAAGGACTGGAAGAACTCTGGTATTGGTACCTTTCATGATGTCTGGTGTACATGTATCATCCCTTTCATATAGTTTGGAGTAGAAATCTTTCACTCTTGTCAAAATTTCTGCCTCTATTTCTTGTTTCAGAACCATCTTCTTTTCTCAGTGCCATAATCTGCTTTTTTCCTTACTGAGATGTCCCTTTGCTATCTTTAGGTTTTGGTTGTTTTCAATTGCTTTCCTTACTAGTTCACAGTTGAATTTCCTTACGTCTTCAGTGATACTTTTTCGTACTGTCTTGCATAGCTCTATATATTCCACTTTGGAAGTCACATCTTCTTTAATTGTCCTCATCACTCTTCTTTTTTGCATCAACATTTTGGTTTTTCCTGATAATTTGTTCACATGCAATTTGTTCTTAGACCCAGCTAATTTTGTTGCTGTTTCCATAAGAGCTTTGGTTACTTTTCTGTTAACTTCAGAAATATCCACTTCTTCCGATGTTAGGCCTTCTAAAGCAGAGAATCTGTACTTCAGTTCCAATTTGAAGGTATTGTGGTGTTTTTTAAGGTTGGTTATGTCAATAGATTTTGTTTGTCTTATGATCTTGCTACGTTCGAGTTTAGTGTTGAGGTGCATCTTACATCTCACCAATCTATGGTCACTGCCTGTGTTGAACTTGTTTAGCACACTGCAGTCTTCTATGACGAATTTTTTGTTACACATAATAAAATCAATTTCACTTGTCGTCCCATTTGGATGTCTCCATGTCCATTTCCTGTGTGGCTTTTTCTTGAAGAAGGAGTTCAAGATGAAAAACCCTTCTGCCTCTGCAAACTCTACGAGAGTATTTCCACGCTGGTTTCGGCTGCCGTGACCGAATTTACCTACTGAAGTTTCATTCTGTTGCCGTTGCCCTATTTTTGCATTTAAATCTCCCATAATTATCTTCAAGTGCTGCTTACCTTTATTATTTAGATGACGAATTTCCTCATAAAATTCTTCAATTTCTTCTTCAGCATGACTTGTGGTGGGTGCATAAGTTTGAATGATCTGAGCCTGGTATCTTCTCGAGAGTTGGATAACGAGTCGTGCAGCTCTGTCAGAGGAACTTTCAACTTCTACAACTTTATCCTTCAGTTTCTTGTTTATTATAAATCCAACACCACTAGTTCTGCCAGTATCTGTCCCACGATTGTAGAAGAGATGTCCACTTTTCAGTTCAATGAGATCTTCTCCTTTTCTCCTTACCTCACTCAGCCCGACGATGTCCCACTTGATCCTTTGTAGTTCCTCTTCCAATTCAAGAAGCCCTGAATCAGAAGATAGGGAGCGTCCGTTATACGTAGCCAAGGTCAGCATCAGATGGCAGCCTAATCCGGTCCTCCGGGGATTCTTAGCACCCTCTGCCTTCATGTCGCACTGGCCGCTGCCTTGTGCCAGGTAAATTCCAGCTGCCGGAGACTGAGGGCCAAGATTTAAGTTGTGGAGTCATTTTGGAGGGGTTTGGCCATAACTCACCACGCTGGCCAAGCGGGTTGGTGAGTGTGGGATAGCATTTCCTCTAATCCCGATGGTATAGTTATACCGCTATTGGCGGTCGTCAGAGCACCTTTAATGGGAACAGGATGTACCACGAGAAGGCGGGGTTGACATTTGTCAAGGAGAGGCTGTGATGTCATATACACTGACGGAAAAAATCACATCACCACGAAAAAATAGTTGTAGAGGAATGAAATGGCGGCAATACTTTGTATAGGTAACATATTTAATCGATTAAGGTTTCAAGATCACAGCTTATTGTAAGCACGAGAAGAGCTATTTTAAATGTGAAATGCTGGTACATTAATAACCGGTGAAACCGCCAGAATGTTGAATGCAAGCACGCAAACGTTCATGCATTGTGTCGTACAGGTGCTGGATGTCAGTTTGTGGGATGGAGTTCCATGCCTGTTGCACTTGGTCGGTCAATACAGGGACGGTTAATGCTGGTTGGGGGTGACGCTGGAGTTGTCGTCCAATGATGTCCCATACGTGCTCGATTGGTGAAAAATCTGGTGATCTAGCAGGCCACGGCAACATGTCGACACTCTGTAGAGCATGTTGGGTTACAACAGCGGTATGCGGGCGAGCGTTATCCTGTTGGAAAACACCCCTAGAATACTGCTCATGAATGGCAGCACAACAGGTTGAATCACCAGACCGACGTACAACTGTGCCGTCGGGGTGCGTGGGATAACCACGAGAGTGCTCCTGCTGTCATAGGAAATTGCTCCCCAGACCATAACTCCAGGTGTAGGTCCAGTGTGTCTCGGCCCCAGACTGGTTGGTTGCAGGCGCTCACCTGGCCTCCTTCTAACCAACACACGGCCATCACTGGCACCCAGGCAGAACCGGCTTTCATCAGAAAACACAACAGATCTCCACTCCGTCCTCTAATGAGCTCTAGCTTGACACCACTGACGTCGCAAACGGCAGTGGTTTGGAGTAAGTGGAATGCACTCTACGGGGCGTCAGGCTCGGAGCTGTCCTTCAAGTAACCGATTTGTAACAGTTCGTTGTGTCACTGTGGTGGCAACTGCAGCTCGAATTGCTGCCGCAGACGCGGTACGATGCGCCACTGCCATACGCCGTACACGGTGGTCTTCCCTCTCAGTAGTACCACGTGGCCGGCCGGAACCCGGTCTTCTTGAGGCAGTTACTTCCTTTGACCACCGCTGCCAACAATCATGTACAATGGCTACATTCCTGTCAAGTCGTTCTGCAATATTGCGGAAAGAAAATCCACCTTCTCGTAGCCCTATTACAGGACCTCGTTCAGACTCCGTGAGCTGTTGATAATGGTTTCTTCGTCTTCTTAAAGGCATTCTTGACTAACATCAACACCCTACGTCGAATCTGAACGATAACTAACGCTCACGAACGTTACAGCGCGTATTTACAGCAAACCTGCTTTGCATGTTCCGAAGGGCGCTACTAGCGCCACACGTATGCGCCGAGCGCAAAAGTTGCATAGACGTCATCTTCCAGATGTACTCGCACCGCCTACCAACTGTCGTTTATCTAACACAACCCCTTCTTGGTGTTGGGATTTTTTTCCGTCAGTGTATATATATAATCTTAAATAGAGTACAATTTTTTTTATGTTCGTATATTGCTAATGTAGACATACAAGGTGACTAAAAATGTATAAATGTTATACTTTTGCTTTAATTCAGTAATGCACCACGGATTTCACCATGGGGTGGTGTAAAATATTGAGGATGCTAGTAAGATAACGCTGTGTCGGAGACCCCTTTCCCCCTAAAACATTACGAGTGGTAAAAATGTCTTCGCATTACTACATGCCTGTTTCTTATTATTAAGGAATCATTACAGTGTTATCTGAAAACGTATGGTGTAAACCATTCCCCTGCCGTTTGGTTTCAACCCCTTTAAATTATTTAGATTAGCACATAGTAGTAAAAAAACAACAACAACTAACCGTTTGGATGCCGGTTTGAGATGCCTCGATTTTTTTTGCTAGAGAGTGTAAACCACCCACCTCCAGGGGAAAAAAAAACTTTTTATTGGAACAATTTCCAATAATTTGCTGTTGTTAAAAATTAGGTAGCAAATATTTTGTTGTATTGGAAGCACTAACATCACGTTAGTTACACTAAAACTTAACCGTATACATGGAAAGTCGGCATCCAGATGACTGAAATAAAGCTGAATGCCAGCTTCCAAAATACACTGAAGAGCAATTGAATTAGAGACAGCTGACGTTATGAATTAGAGACAGCTGACGTTATGCGAATGTGGCGCTGTGTGCGGCCCTGTAAACGGAAACGACATGACGTATGCAGCGATCCAACAATATAAGGAGTGATGCGACGGGAATCAGTAAGAGTCGGACGCAGTATGGGTAATATGAAGGATCTAAGAGCATTTGATCGTGGGCAAATTGTCGGGGCCTGACGAATGGGTCACTCCATCTCGGAAGTCGTGCAGGCACTGGGATTTTCACGAGCCACAGTGTCACGGGTGCACCGTGAGTACATCGAATCCGATAAAACCATCCCTGCAAGGGCCAACTGCCGTGAACAACAGCGTGTGGATGAGCGGGGTCATCGTCGGCTAGCTCGCATTGTAACAGCGGATAGACGGGCCACAGTGCAAGATATCACTCGGCAATTTAACACTGGTGCACAAAAACGTGTAAGCAGCCACACCATCCAGAACCATGTCCTCGCTATGGGGTACAGAAGCCATCGTCCCACGAGGGTCCCGCTGCTGACCGCACATCACAGGGTGCAATGATTAGCATGGGAGCGGGAACATCGTCACTGGGCCACAGACATGTGGGAAAATGTTGCCTGGACTGATGAGTCGAGATTCACGTTGGTACATGCGGATGGTAGGATACGAGTATACGGCACAAACCACATGAAGCGATGGATCCTTCTTGCCAGCAGGGTACTCTTCAAGCTGGTGGGGGTGGTATTCTCGTTTGGGGACTGTTTACGTGGACTGAAATGGGACCACTGGTACGTGTGCCATCGTCCCTCACAGGTCAACGTTACCGGGATATCCTGGACGACCATTTGCTCCCGTTTGTGCGTCTTCAACATCCCACTGGTGACCTCATCCTGCAACAAGACAATGCACCGTGCCATCGCTCCCGAATTGTATCCGAATGGTTGGATGACACTCCACCGACGTGACCTCGCTTCCTTGGCCGGCTGGGTCCCCTGACCTCCATCCCATCGAGCACATCTGGGATGCCATCGAGAGAAATGTTCGAGGCTCTGACTCTCCTCTATCATATATTCGTGAACTGTGGGAGCTTGTTCAACGGTCGTGGATCCGTACGGCTTCCCAACGCTACCAGTGTCTTGTCGAGTCCATGCCGAGACGAATTGCCGCCGTCATCAGGGCGAAAGGTGGTGCTACACGTTACTAGACAGGTATTTCTAGTTCAATTGCTCTTCAGTGTATTATGATGCATATTGCTTTGCAAACATCGCCACTCTATGGAATTAGGTTCTTATCAGTAGCCCGAGTTGTCAGTGCTTGAAAATTCACTCGTTCAGCGAGGACTATTTAATGTTTTGTTGAAGGATGACAGAAATTTTAGATTGAAGTCCATGTGGGTGTTTCTTTTTATTATTATAATATTTTGCCTCATTTTCTTATTTTTTTTAAATTTTCTCCAATTATTCAGCTATAAATGAAAACAATTAGACTAAATATAAGGGGAGATCGCCCCAAAACCATCTAGGGGTGTCCATGGATTTTCGGGGGCTAAATACCCCCGAGAAGATGCCTGAATACATCACTGTCCTGCAGTGTCCATGATGTCATTTTCGTACTCCATTTTTGCATGTTGTTGGCCGTCTGACGAGACATGCAGAACAAAACGAGCACAAACTCTTTTTTTATCCAAATCTTCCACTAAAATTTGGCGAATCATCTCCTTATTAACACCGAGCTCACATTCCAGCATCCTCAAGGCCACACAACGAATTTTCTCAATGCGTTAAGACGTGCGCACTGAATATCAGTTCCTTTCGTTTTTTTCCAAATCTTCCTGCCCATTCTCGAAACATGCATACCATCGGAATATTTGTGCACGAGATAGACAGTCAGCCTCATACACATCACGCAACAATTCAACTGTTTCAGATGCAGTTTTGCCGATTTTCAAACAGAACTGGATATTTGTTCTCTTCTCCATGACATACATAGCTGTGACAATGTTCTTCCACCGAATGATGGCATGCACAGCGTAAATAATAATCTCCGCAGTTCTAACACAAACGCTGTTGCCATGGTATAATTGATAAAGGACCTATAAAAAAAACCCTTGCCTTCCCGTTTCGTGTGCTTTACCAGGATTTTTAACAAAAATCAGCCTCATTACTTAATTGACCCATTTTGTACTTCGAGAATAAGAGGAGCTAAAATGACACAGGGAAAAGCTGTGCAAATGAGATTGATTAAAAAACCGTCTCCACACGATAATATAAAACTTGAAATGATGGTATTTACAAGTTAAAAACCTTTAATGAGTTAAAAAGCACTCATACACAAGATCTTTGGGATCCTGTCGAACAGGTCCATCATCAGGTGAAACTAATACAATGTAAGTAGGAGTTCAAAATGACGTATAGCTCATGCGTAGAAGCGAAAACTGAAAAGGTTCTCTGAACATAAAACTAATTTGAAGGGGGGCATCAGGAGGCTCTTATATTAAACGGGGGATACTTGTACACCATACTTGAAGAGCACTAGATGGTACATAGTCGTTGCAACACAGATTTCCATACCCTAAAATGAATAAGCTTTCAGGGAGAAATAAATGGGATTGATAGGATGGCGTATCCAATATAGTAGCGCTTGAGCAGTCAAGGTAGTGAGTTCTTCCATGAACAAGGCCTTCAAGAGCTGTATTCCTAGAGCCAACACGAATAATACATTGGTGTTCCTTTAATATTGTTTGCAGGGTACGTTCTGTAGAATCGATATAATAAAGGTCGGAATCTTCTTGGTTTACGGCCTTGAGGGTAACACTGAAAATACCAAATTTCTTGGCGACGGGTACTGGGTCTCTATCATTACGGATCGAATACCAAATATTATTGGTCTTAATACCAAAGGTTAGTTTATGTTTTTTACAAAACTACACAAGATCTTTCGGACCTGTTCGACAGGATCCGAAAAATCTTGTATATCTGTGTTTTTTAACTCATTAAACGTTTTTTAACTTGTAAATACCATCATTTCAAGTTTTATATTATCGTGTTGGAGACGGTTTTTCAATCAATCTCATTTTAAGCAAGAATTTGTCATTGTCGTCAGCTCTACGAATACTTGTCCACAGCAGAAAAATGACGGTGCTAATTTTACAGCAAAAGTTACTGTTTTTATTAATTTTTTTCTTTCTCAAAAGATTAAATTTCTTCCAGTTTACGGTCAGAGTTAACTTGACCTCTTTCCTTTACATTCCGCGAAATCGCTTGAACGGCAGTTACGGTAATCTTATAAAACAAAAATAAAAACAATGCATTTAAAAGCAAAATTGCTCCTAAAGAAAAAATCATGAATTAATGCAACTACGTACTTACCCGTTTCGCAGTTTATGAGGTTCTTTCGCCGAAAATCGTATGACTCTGGTCTCTGAATTAAGTTCTCGTACGTCAGGAGGAATTCGATGAATCAAACCTTCGAGAATGTGATGCCATTTACTAGTCAAGTTCTTTGAAGAATGAAGCCTTATACCTCTTTTAGAAAACATCTTCTTGCTTTCATTCAATAAATCGCACTCTTTTCGTTTGTCTTCCCATACGTCCTCAGATACATCTGTTCTTTTCATATCTAGAGAGATCAGCTTTTCCTTCATCCTATAGAGAAAATCTCCGGCCCCTGAAAAATGGCACCTGTTTTCATTGAGGTTTTCATTTAGGTTTTGACATTTAATATGGGGTTCACAGTCAGCGTTTAGTTTGAATTCATATATTAACGCGTCTAGCAATTTTTTCATGCCACCAATGAAATCATGCATTCCTTCATCGAGAAAGTAAAATTCGTGCGTTTCTGGAGAGCTGTTTGGAAAACCAGTTTCGCAAATGGGTGTTCCTTCACTACCTGTGAAGCCTATGTACTGAGTTTTTGTGTCCAAATCCAGTAGTTCAGACGGATGGTTCGGAACGTTCAGCAGCGAGTTTGAGCCAACTTTTGCGTTTGACGAATGACTATGGAAAGAAACTGGAGTTGAGATTTGCAGTGCTTTCTCAGAAGTGCTATCTTTGCAAACTTCAGAAAAATTAGGGATATCAGGGATCGGACCCATTCGATCTTCGCTTGCAGAGGTCTTTTCATAAGTTTTCGAAGAATTTAGGAAAGAGGATTTCCACGTTTCACTCGCAGAGCTCTTTTCGGGACTTCTGAAGGAATCTGGCAAAGAAGCTTCCCATTCTTCACTCGTAGAGCTCTCTTCGTGACTTGTGAAAGAATTTGGCAAAACGGAATTGAATTCTTCATTTGAAGAACCCCTTTCGTCATCGTTTGTGCGAAGTTTGTTTTGAATTTCCATAGAAGCTAAATTCGAGTTCAAATCCAAATGTTCGCCGGCAGACGAATTCATATTTTCAGAACAGTTAAAATTCAAACCATGTTCAACAACTGCTCCGCGGGACGCCTGATGATCAAAGGTGCGGGATGAGTTTTGGTTTAAAAGCAGGAAAGCAGGTAAAGTCTTGAGGGCTACAGAAGCTGTTTTTTGATGCGCTGAAGCAGGTAGTGTCTTGTACGCTGAAGACAATGCGCGAACCGCTATACCAGGTAGCGCTCGATATGCTGCAGGATTAAAATACCTGTGTTTTGGACATATGAGCCCGTTGCTTTTCACATTCATAGCCTTCACACTGAATTTGCACCTACTGCAGGTTGAAGAACTGCTACTGGATAGGCGTTTTGGTATTGTACATCGAGAGCACAGGAGTGCAGCGTACGGATTAACGCGAATGGAGATTTTTTGACCAAATAAACATTTCCACAATATTCCTGGAGTAGATGTAGAGATCTTAATAAAGCTGTCCAGCTTATTAGGTATCCGCTTTACGAGTTTTGAGTTCTGCATTCTGCCACTACATGGTAAGGAAATCACCGGGGAAGGATAATCTCTTCCACAAGAAACTCTTTCTCCACAGTGTGGTTCCGATTCCAAATACTTGGGTGATCTGCTTTCTGGCCGAATCTTCTTCGATTTGTTTCCAGAAATGTGGGAGTGCCGTACATTTTCTACTATGGACTGAGACATACTTTGTTCGGTAGATGAACTGAGCCAACCTGACGAAAAAGAAAAACTTAAACCTTTGCTGGAATCAAACACATTCTTCGAAACATCTTTCAACTCCTCATCCAAGTGTTCTCTCATTGTATCTCTAATATGATTGGCATGGCCCTAAGGAAAAGAAACAATTTAATAACAAAAACCTTAAATCATAGGATACAGTTAAATTAAATTTACGTAGCCCACATGTGGCTTCACAGCAATGAACAAAATAATCCACATATATTACTTTGAAACAGAAGTACCATAAGATCAAATATGTGTCGGCTTTATGAAACATAGCGAACCACAGCGATCCAGGTAAGAAACTACGGTGACATTGCATGTGAAACCTTGTAAGCTACTCGAGTATCTTTCTCTTTATAGAAAGATTCCTTCACCAAAAATCATTTGGTTGAAAATCGCTAGACCGAAAGGCACATTCCCCCGAAGGGTAGCTTCATCAAAAAGTTCATTTCATTGAAAGATCATTTCATCGAAGGGCAGCTTATCGAAAACTTTGGTTTGCATTATAGGACCTGTTGAAGCGTAGTGTGAGTTCGTAAAAGTGGCCACTGAAACGTTAGGGCATCGTATGTACACAAATCGTATTCCGACTTCTCCGTCTGCATTCCCCAGAAGGCCGTTTGCCGATTTCTTACATTAATTATAAGGCCGTAGGCTTTTTGCAATAAATGATTTGTGCTGAATATAAGTGCAACAATATTAACTTGACTTCTTACGTAGACCTTAGGAATAAGAGCACGAATAATTAAAATCTTCTGAAAAGGCTTAGGCATACGATTACATAATTAAGGTTTTGGGCTTGAGTAAGAGTGCGACATTATATGAATAAGCACGAAGGATTAAAATTTGGTGAAAAGACTCAGCTTTGTAATTGACGTTAGAAGTCATACCTGCGGGAAGTGGACACGGGAAAATCAAAAGAGCAATTTTTAGACGATCTTTTGACGTTTTACGTGGTTAATTAATTTTCGGTAAACTAATCCTTCGGTGAAATGATCTTTCGATGAAATGAACTTTTAGGTAAAGCGACCACTCAGTCAAATGTACTTTTCAATCGAGTGACATTCGGTGAAATACAAAGTGGCCATTTGGTGTAGCTATCTTTTTGGTGAAGTGACTTTTAGTCAAGTGGCCCTCCGGTGTAATAATCGTCAAAATGAACTAGACTCTAGCTGATCATACAAAAGCAGAATGCAGATAGTGGAAGAATGAGCAAGAAACGGAGTCATCGGGGAATATAAGGAATTCCTTTTTTTGAAATGAAGAATGCATTTTGATAGGCAAAACCACGACCAATTTAGTTTTGAGAAACGTCTCAAGAGTATTATGTTAGTCCTTGATTAAAGCAGCTGAACGCTGTCAGAGATAATACGAGGGTTGTACCGAACGTAATGCAAATGTGGGCATTACTTTTTCATTAACTGACCGAGGCCGTTAAATTGCACATGTTGGTAGAGTAACTCTTCCTCTATAGTAACCTTTCTTCTACATTGCAGGTAAATAATGGATTCCAAGCAGAAGCAACATACCGTCATTGAAGAATGCAGGCTGTTCGACATCCACAGAAGGCTTCAGAATGTTTACAGAGTCGACGCAATTGACAAGAGCAATGTGCACAGATGGATAAAGAAGTTTAAAGAGGGAGAAACCAGCATTGAACACAAACCATGCAGAGGGAGATGATCTGCAACCACTGACACGAATCGTCATCGGGTGGATGAATTGACTCGCGCGGAGACACAAGTCACAGTCCGTGAGCTTGTTACACAACTGAACTGTGGTCACAATGCCATACAGAAGATGGTAGAAGACTTGGGTTATCGCAAAGTGTGTGCAACGTGAGTACCTTGGCAGTTCACAGCTGATTTGAAGCGGAGAAGGGTGGAAGTCTGTTCTGATCTTCTGGAAGCGTTTGAAGCCAATGAAGACACGTTTGGTTTTGATCTGGTGATAGGAAATGAAACGTGGGCATATATTTACGATCCGAAAACGACGAATCGATACATGGAATGGCGTCACATCTCTTCACCAAAGCCTAAGAAGTTCAAGACCCAGCAATCAGCACAGAAAGTCATGGTGACTGTTTCTTCTGGGATGACAGGGGTGTCATTCTCCTTGATTGTATGGAACGTGGATATAGCGTGACCAGCGAGTGGTACATTGAGACGCTCAAGAAGCTTAGAGTAGCCATAAGGATGAAGAGACCAAAGAAGAATCTGAAAAGGATATACATTCACCATGACAATGCGAGACCACACGCATCCTTGTCAGCGGATCAGGTGATCAGCAAATTAGGCTGGCTGGTGGTTCCCCATCCACCGTACAAACCAGACCTGGCATCCTCCGACTTCCACCTGTTTGGTCCAAAGAAGGGCAGTCTCTGGCGACAACGACTCGATGACCCAGACGAGGTGAAAGTGGCACTGAAGAAGTGGGTACAACAGTCCACACCTGAATTTTTTCGAAGAGGATTCGAGAATTGGGTTGGACGATGGCTCAAATGCATCGGTTGTGAAGGGCACTATGTTGAGTAGTACCGTTGTATAGAGAAAGAGTTACTCTACCAGCATGTACAATATCAACCACCTCTGCCAGTTCATAAAAAAGTTATGCCCACTTTTGCGATACTTTTGGAACAACCGCCGTGTAACACGTAAAGGAATTTCTGAAGCTTGGACGCATCAAAATGAAAAAGTCGTTTAAACTCAGTGAAGCACTTCTTTAGTTAGACACAAAGTTGGTATCAAGTGATTGTACCTCTTGCAGAGTTACGGATAAATGCAAAAAGGTGGGACAATGGCCGAAGCTTTTGAGACCAACGGCTGTGACAGTAATAGTAAATGTTTAGCATTTGCCTGTTGAAGAGACTGCGAAGAAAAGGTAACCATCGCATTGTTAATAGGGTGAACTGCTAAATTATGCACAGCATCAAGACGTTTAGTGTTCATTTGGATATATTGCACTAAATGGGAAAAGAGCGCTTCACGGTTAGGCGACACGTGCTTCACAGAATGCCAATAGTTATTCAGCGGAAAATTTTATCCATTTTAAAAAAAAAATCTTATCTTTTTAAGGACTATATACGTATAAATACAATGTACACATACTTCCTGCAGAGCGTTCCACGATTCGGGTGTATTCCGAGTTCTCGGATTCCTGTGTTCGATAGCGCGTTGCATGGCATCCCAAAATGTGTTGTATCACGTTTAGATCTGGGGACTTGGGTGGGAATGGCAACACCTCAAACTCAGATGAATTTTCCTCTAACCATAATGTGGCGTACCGACACTTGTGTGGAGGTGCATTGTTCTATTGGAACAGGCCCAACCCATCAGCATGAATAGAGGACATGAACGGGTGTAAGTCGTCAGAAAGGATACGCACATAGTGTTGGCCGTTCACAGACGTTAGTAGACGTACCAGGGGTCCCAGTGAAGTCCAGCGAAACAAACCCCATACCATAACGGATCCCCCACCAGCCGATACAGTTCCCTGTTGACAGGCAGGATCCATGGCTTTATGGGGTTTGCGCCACACACGAATCTTTCCATCTGCCCGATACAGTTGAAAACGCAACTCGTCAGACCAGGCTACTTGTTTCCAGTCATCAAATGTTCAGTGGCGGTGTTGCCGTGCCCAAGCGAGGCGCATAGCTCTGTGTCGTGCACCCATCAAGGGGACTCGAGTTGGGCGTCGGCTTCCAAAGCCCATATCGTGCAGGGTACGTTGCACAGTCCGGACGCTGATGCTTGTTGAGGCTCCAGCATTGAATTCCGATGATACCTGCGAGAGTGTTGCACGCCTATCGGGTGAAACGATTCTTGACAGCAGACGATGGTCACGTTCACCCAATGTCTTTTTACGGCAACACTGGTATCGTAGGTTGGAGGTTTTGCCAAAATTCTTGTAGTCACGGTACTCCATTGTAATGGTCGTCCGTGAAAATCCGAACTTCGTTTCTACCTCCGAAATACACTGGCTTGCAAAAATTAAGGACGAGATGGTTTTTCGAATGTAACGTCGTGCAGAAGTGCTCCACATCGACTCAAATCATACCATACGATCCCCAAGATGTAAGAATATGGGAAAAGTGAGCAAAACCGTCCAAACAAGGAATCCAAAGGATACAAAGGCACTTTATTGAAAAGGTAGCTTCGAGCACAACGGGACAGAAGACAGAAACGTCCATGTGAAATGCGGCTGCGAAGAAAAATCCAGTCTTTAGTAGGGGATATGATCACTTTTGACTGCGTTGCAGGATTTACAACGTCTGTCCATGCTGAGGACGAGGTTGTCAAGGAGCTGTTGAGGCGTCGCGGCCCATTCCTCTTGTAGCGCCAATCGAAGCTGCGGAATCGTTGCTGGCGGCTGGTGACGTGCTGCCAAGCGTCTCCTGAGAAGGCCAGACACGTGTTCGATTGGACTTAGGTCGGGGGACTTTGCTGGCCAATCCATGCATTGAATATATTCACCCTTCAACAACTCTGCGACAGCTACTGCACGATGAGGTGCAGCGTTGTCGTCCATGAAGAGGAACTCAGGACCCACAGCACCTCTAAACAGACGCACGTGAGGCAGGAGAACCTTCGGTACAATAGCGGACACCAGTGACCGAACCTCCTTGGAAGATGTGGAGGTCAGTACGGCTACCAAGCATGATACCGCCCCAAGCGAGAACTCCACCACCTCCAAACCGGTCCTTTTCGATGATGTTGGAGGTGTGATTGCGTGTTGCTTGCTCTCTCCAGATGTGTATACGTCCAGAATCGCTCGTCAGACTAAATCGTCTCTCATCCGTAAAGAGAACACGACCCCATTGCAGATGTGTCCAGTTCTTGTTATCCTGGCACCACAGAAACCGCCGTCTCCGATGAGCAAGCATTAATAGCACACACCGTACTGGTCGTCGTGCAAATAGACCACCTTTGTGCAGCCTCCTGGCCACGGTAAAAGGCGATAACGGAAGTCCAGTTGTCTGTTGCATATGCCTTGCGATTTCTCCCGCTGTCTGCCGTCTGCCTCTTCTCGCCTGTAGGACAATATACCGGTCGTCCGCCGCCGTTGTTGCTCGTGGACGACCACTGCTAGTCTCGGACAGCTGTTCCTGTCGTTTGAAATGCTCTACATGCTCGTGAAACGATGCTGTGAGCGATCCCAAACTCCTCGGCCACACTAGTCACACTTCGGCCTTCTTCCAACTTCCCAACAACACAACCTCGGGTAAAGTCATCCAGATGTCGTCTACTGGATTGCCCGTTGGCCATATCACACGTTAGCAGCAACTCGACGTCGTTCAAACCGATGTACACCGTGCAATAGCTTTCACCGAATTGCTGAGCGTACACCGCCCATGTGCTTTAAACCCTTTCAACACCCCCTCCCCCCTACGTCATGCTGCATATATGCGCATGCCCTACCGTACCAGACCCTAGTCTATCTCCTGAGTGGTCTTTCGGTCCGTTCTCCCTGATCTTTCCGCTGTTATGCAAATTTCACCTCTTCGTCCTTAATCTTTGCCCACCAGTGTACTATGGCCCATCTCACCAGCGCCAACGATGAGATCGGGTTGAAAATCACTTAAATCGTTATAACTTGTCATTCTCATGCCAAAAACAGCTCTGACAGCTGGCAAGGATGTCTATCGCTTTATACATATACACACTGGCGGACGCAGCCGTGTACGCGCATAGCTGACGTTGCTATGTATTTTGTATAAGCTCGTCTGTACCAGTTTTTCTGGCACTTCAGTGTATATGCACACATGTCGAAATATTTTAGGAGATAAATTTTTTTAAAATGGTAGTAACTATCCTGTTTATGTGCCAGTCAGTTAAAATAGTGAATGCTAGTAGGGCAAACGAGAACCCTAATACACTGCCGGAAAGTGAAAAAAGAACACCAAGAAGGAATTGACGGATGATCATGAAATTTACATATGTTAATGGGGTCGAGTTTACGTAGGTGTGATGTTAATTTCGAAACCAACCGGTGAGCGCTTACGCCACAGCACGGCATAATATGCAAATTATCGACGGTGGTATTTAAGGAGTGCGGCGACGTGAATGTAATCAGTCGTCGGCGTACGGACACGTGCGAAGACCCTGAAGAAGCTGCAATGCCTGGACATGGAAGACGTGTATGATTTCAGCAGTTATCGGACTTTGAGCGAGGTCGTCTAGTCGGACTTGGCGAATCCGGGTGGTCGTATCGTCGTATTGCGGAGCGAATTGGACGGGAAGTATCGGTGGTGGTACGATGGTGGCGTAGATGGTCCGAGGAACATTCCCACACGAGAAGACGTGGAACCGGGAGTCACAAACGGACTGATGAGCGGACCGGTCGACGCATAAGAAGAGCGGCGTTGTCAAGCAGAACATCCTTTGCGACGCAAATCCGAGCTGCCGTTGCACCTGAGGTGACTGTGCAAACAATCTGCAACCGTCTACTGGATACAGGACTGCGTGTACGTGTGCCTCTGGCATGTGTACCTCTGACTCCAACCTACCATCAGGAACGACTGCAGTGGTGTCACCAATGTCTGCTCTGGAGAACGCAATGGCGATCTGTCGTGTTCAGCGATGAAATCAGATTCTGCTTGGGAGCCTCCGATGACCGTATGCGTGTTCGCAGACGCACAGGGAAGCGTCTCCACCCTTCTTACATCCGCCAGCGACACACAGGGCCTACACCTGGTCTCCTGGTGTGGGGAGCGATCAGCTATCTCTCCCGTACACAACTAGTGTTTGTACCGGGTACGTTAAACAGCACCTTCTACATCAACAATATCATTCAGCCCGTTGTTGTGCCATTTGTAAGGTCGGTCCATCGTGGTGTTTTCCAGCAAAATAACGCACGCCTACACACGGCACGTGCAACGCAACATGCACTTCAGGGTGTGAGACAACTTCCATGGCCTGCACGTTCACCGGATTTGTCCCCCATTGAGCTCGTGTGGGATTTTTTTTTTGATTGGAGGTTTGACGACCACCGTGAGCAACTCAATGGGCTATAAGCAGTCGCCCGTCCCTAATTTAAGGTTACTGGTTCCAGGGAAGGGAGAGAGCTAGTGCCGTAAGACAAACACAACATCCATGCCAGACCGGGATTCGAACCCGGACCCTTTACGGACGAATGATCAGAGGCCAGCGCCTTAGACCACTGCGCCACCGGGGCGGCATGGGATTTTATGGGACAACGACTTATCCGGTCTCCACGGCCAGTCACGACCATCCCCTATTTACGCGTCCAGCTGGAGGATGCTTGGAACTCAATACCCTAAACTTACATCCAACATCTGTACGACAGACTCCATGCCAGAATTGCACAGTGTGACGCAGTTCATGGCGGTTCAACCTCGTACTAACCATGTTACATGGAAATGTTATTTTTCAGTTTACCAGCAAATACAGCTGAATTTTGCGATAATGTTTTGATCACGTTATCCTCTGTATTCCGTTATTATGCTGTATAAATTTCGATGGTATCAGACGTCTCCTTCTTGGTGTTCTTTTTTCACTTTCCGCCAGTGCATTTTTTCATACGTTTTCTTAACGGAGTGCATGTTTTCCATTCGTTTCACTCTTTTCTTGCAATGTCAGTCCACAGAACAGGCATTTCTAACTTTTTTCTTTAAACGAAATTCAAATTCAAAATCGGTAGCTGCCCTTTTTACCGCTGCTTTTTGTGCTTGAAAAAAAAGTTGCTTTTACGACAAGAGACACCGATTTAAGCTTCTATTTCGCTTTAAAAAACGCAGGAAAATGGTTGATTTAACAATCAGAAAGGGACTGTCAGGAACAGGAAAACGTATAAATTGCTCGAGAATCTGTAGTGCTTCTCATAATTCTGCTGTGAAAACATCTTTATAGACCATGAAAAATGGCGCTGGCTTTAGCAAGGAGCGGGTAAGTATTCATTTTGAACTTTAAACAAAGAGAAAATGCTTGCTCAATTGATTGATTAGCAAACAAAGATTTTTAAGGAAAATTCATTTCACCCATAAGAAGGCATACACTATTTGTTGTCGATTGAGGATTTAACGCCTCTCATGACCAACTCTATGTGCTACAAGCAGACGCCCTTCCCAAATTTAGGAACAATGGTTCCAGGAAAGGGAGAGAGCTAGTGCCGTAAGGCAAACACAACATTCGTGCTTCACCGGGATTTGAATCCGGACCCACCTTGGACGAATAATCAGAAGCCAGCGCTTAGGCCACTGTGCCACCAAGGCGTCTGCCATTTCAATAATCAGAAGCCAGCGCTTAGGCCACTGTGACACCAAGGCATCTGCCATTTCAAAAATCAGAAGCCAGCGCTTAGGCCACTGTGACACCAAGGCATCTGCCATTTCAATAATCAGAAGCCAGCGCTTAGGCCACTGTGACACCAAGGCATCTGCCATTTCAATGATCAGAAGCCAACGCTTAGGCCACTGTGACACCAAGGCATCTGCCATTTCAATGATCAGAAGCCAGCGCTTAGGCCTCTGTGACACCAAGGCATCTGCCATTTCAAAAATCAGAAGCCAGCGCTTAGGCCACTGTGACACCAAGGCATCTGCCATTTCAAGAATCAGAAGCCAGCGCTTAGGCCACTGTGACACCAAGGCATCTGCCATTTCAATTATCAGAAGCCAGCGCTTAAGCCACTGTGACATCAAGGCATCTGCCATTTCAATAATCAGAAGCCAGCGCTTAGGCCACTGTGCCACCAAGGCATCTGCCATTCCAATAATCAGAAGCCAGCGTTTTGGCCACTGTGACACCAAGGCATCTGCTATTTCAACAATCAGAAGCCAGCGCTTAGGCCACTGTGCCACCAAGGCGTCTGCCATTTCAATAATCAGAAGCCAGCGCTTAGGCCGCTGTGACACCAAGGCATCTGCCATTTCAATAATCAGAACTTCAAAAGAGCATTTATTTACAAAAAAGACAACATACAAACACAAATTTTCACCGGGAAAAAAAATTGCATAATAACTCACCGGTAACAACAATAACTCCACACAATCAATATCGCAATAAACAGAGAGTACTCTACAGCAAGAAGCAGACGTCATCAGAGCAAGTTGAAGAATAACACACGGCAAGATAAAAAGAAAACAGTTGCACAACAAACAATACATACAGGACAGACCACTAATGAAGCAAGGCGGTAAAGAAAAGTCAGCCGAGTTTGTCGAAACTGTAATGAAAAAAAAAACAAAAAAAAAACACACGGTTCGACAACAAGCTGCAGCCGGAAAAAAACAACACTTGGGAGTTCGGAGAAATGCGTTGACAAATGGCTGTAAGCCGACGAACAACAAAAATTTACATTTAAAGCGTATCTCGGTCACTAAGATCGACAGCAACACAGAGAAAAAAACAACCATTAGAAACTAACACCCCGTACCATTAACACAACACACAAAGCACAATATTCAAATAACACCAAGAAAACAACACACAATGCACAATACACAAATAGCACCATGAACACAATAAAGAATGCACAATACACAAATAACACCATAAAAACTTTGTGAAAAAGAACACAGGGGTTAAACTTGCAGACAAGCATCACCACCAAATAAATTCGGGTTGAAACAGCTAATACGCACTGTATGCACTGCACTAACCACAAAAATAAACACTAACTACACAAGACAAAATCAAGAAACATGTCGGTAAGGTTCAGAACCAACACTAAAAAAACCCCTCGGTACCACACGCCAGCAGTACCTGTTTAGTAAGAAAAAAATTAAAACAAAAAAAATAAAAACAACCACAACATTAAACACAAAACCGTGCAACAGTAAACTGTGTGAAACCGACGAGTAATAAATGTAAAATAGGTGAACGACACCAAAAGCAAACTGGAAAAAAAAGCCGACACTGGAGCAACAAAAAACAAAACAAAAACACATCAGACAATGTGCACGCCACAGCAAAAGTGCAATCAACATCAACAAAACAACATAAAACACCTTGGTAACAGTAAACAATAAACAGAAAATACCAAAACGCTTAGCCGGCACACAAAAAAGTTTGTCGACCAACGGCTTGAGGCCGACGAAAAATAAAATAAAAGAAAAGAAAAAGTCAGTAAACGCTACCGACAACAAATTAACGGGAATGTGTGTGCACGTTAAGCAACAAGAAGATAAACTAAAGGAGACACTAACCCACTGACATAGATCTACGGTATGTACAAAAATTATGCACTAAACAAAACAAACACCAATAAAAAAAAATAAATATAAATATAATAAACTCTGGCTACGGGAGGAGAGCAATAATGCCTGCAGAAACATGAAACCATGACAAATATGGAGACCAGAGAGAGAAAAAGGCAGGCACATCCTGCCGAACCCGCGCCATGTCATACTCAAGTTGGAGGACCGATCTGATGGATGATCGGTACCTCCTGCACAAAAACACCCTGGCCGGATGATGACGCCCGAGAGAAGCTCGATCCGCGCTTGAGTGGTAAAACAAATAAATCGTCAACTTCGCTTGGAGAATGATGAATGCACAAACAGAACTGTGGACATCTACAGGGGAGAATGGCGTCTGAGGAAATAAAAATGAAACATTGTATGAGGACAAGGGCAAACTTTGGAAAGAAGGGAAAACATAATCGAAAACAAGGGCTGCAACACCAGACAAGAATCATAAAAATGTGACACATCACCAAGTGTAGAACAAAAGAAGCAAAGCGGGGAAGCCAAATGACGGAAGCGATGAAGGGTACGCGGAGTGAGAAACCGACGGTGTAGGCGTAGCCAATGAATGTCCCTGGCTTTCGGGGAAGCCAGGGAAGTCGATGGATCACTCCACGTATCTGGAAGATCTGTAGCTGAAACAGAAGGGATTGCTAATGGAGCTGTGAAATTGGTAAGAAAATGCGAATAAAGGAGCTTGGCTGTAACTTGATGGGGTAAAAATGGAGAATCGTTTAAGTAGAGAAGAAAGGGAAGACTGAGCGACGGGGCGGAAGACGGAATGAGGCCAATAGAATTGACAAGTAAAGGATAAAGACGAATAAGACAGGATTGAATAAGGCAGAACTGTGCACGATGCTGAGGGGTATCAAGTAACAGAGGGGAAAGGCGATCAAAAGATTTCCAGTGAAGAGAAGAATCAAAAAGTTGAGAAACCTGAACGACGCCACTTGCAAACCAAGTGGAGAAGTTCAGGTACTAAGAATTTGGAGAACGAAGGGCAGAGGAGAAGAAAGGCGGTTCCGCTAGGAGATCGTTAGTCGAAGCGGGGGGGGGGGCGGACTGGACATAAGGAGTGCCAGAGGGAGAAAACGGTACGGTAAGTAGCGGGAAAGTGATTGGGAATGAGTGGAAAGAGGTCCATGTGGATAAAAGTAGCCAGAGAAAGAAAAGGACTTCGTGGAAAGAGCAAAGTGTCAATTATAGTAATCGAAGAACCGCAAGGAAGGGAAAAAGTCCTCAAAAGATGTTGGAAATGGAAAGCGTTCGATTTAAGGGACAAATCCGGAAGGGAAAGACCACCAAAAGAAACCGGAAGAACAAGCCTGGATCGATGAACTCAATGTACGACATCCCATATAAAATCTGTAAAAAGATATTGAACGTGACGAAGAAAGAGGGGAGGAGGGAAATGAGCAAACCAAGTATGAGAAAGGGCCGGGAGAAGAAAAGCGGAAAGAAGATGCGACCTGCTAAAAAAAGAAAGAAACGGTTTCAAACGGCGAAAAGGGGCAAGGCATCGATTCATGTCCTGTACCAAAGGGGACCAAGTGGCGGCAGCAACCGTCACCGGGTTCCCGATGAACACTCCATGAAGTTTGATGACCGTGGTTGACCACCGGGCACACCAAGGGCGGTCGCCGCGGGACGACCACGAGCCAGCCCACAAGCCAACAGATTTAGAGGTATTTAGGGCCGCACCTGAAATTGAAGCATACTCAGTATAGGTAGACAAAACAACACCAAAAGCCTGTTGGGAACGTAAAAAAAGAGTAAGGTCGTCCGCATAAGCCGACAAAACCACGCGATGGTGCCGTGTGGAGGCCACACCACGCGGAATGCCTGCCAGCAAACGAGATCGAAGGGAAATAAGAAGTGGTTCAAACGTGAGGGCAAACCGTTGACCCGACAGGGGACAACCCTGCCGGATACCGCTTGCAAAAGGAATAGCAGCCGTCATAAAGGAAGAGGTCCGAACACGAAAGGAAGAATGGGAATATAGATTGGAGAGTGCCTGACAGAAAAGGGAAGGAAAGCCAAAGTGACGAAGAACAGAGAATAGATAAGAATGATGGACAGAATCGAATGCTTGTTTCTGATCTAGTTTAAAAATAGCGAAAGGTTCAGAAAGACGGGAAGCAAGAGAGTGTAAATCACGGATGGTAGTGATGGTAGTTGCAATCAAGTGGGAAATGATCGTATAAGTTTGGTCAGGAGGAATAATAAATTGTAGAACAGGGTTAAGGCGAAGGGCCAGAATTTTTGCAAAGATCTTATAGTCGGTGTTAAGAATCGAGATGGGGCGCCAGTTAGATAGAAGACCAAGATTACCAGTTTTAGGAATTAGGCGGAGAAGAGCAAAAGCAAAGTCAGAAGAAACGAAAGTAGAAGAAGAAAAGATCGAGTTGAAACAAGCAACGAGAAGAGGAAGCAGAGCAGGAAGAAAGGTTTTATAAAAAGAAAGTGGAAGACCGTCAGCCCCAGGGGCGGAGCGGTCATTCAGACTAAAAATGGCAAAACGAACCTCCGAGGGAGAGATCGGTGAAACCAAGGAGGGGGAAAAAAAGACGGGACCTGAGGAAGATGTGATAATAATGGAGAATTCTCTGCCGGCGGCATAACCCGCAATCGAAACTGATCAGTGAAGTACTGAAAAGTTCGATCACAGATCTGCACTGGATCAGAAACAGTTGAGCCATCTGGAAGCGAGAGAAAAGAAATGTTGGAACTCAGAGCACGGTGGGATTCAAGATGTCGAAGGTGTTGAAACGGGTCATCATGAAAATGTAACTTGGAAAACTTTAACCGGGTAAGAGACGAAGAAGCAAAGGAAGATAGAATACTATGAAGTTGTGATTGAAGAGCTGCAAACGATGGATCTGAAGGAGAAAGGAACTGTAGTTTACGGTGAAGAGTAGTTAAATCATGAAAGCGGTGAAAACGGGACGAAAAAGAGAACTGACGTGCAAACGATAGGATAGAAAGTTTGGTGGAAAGCCACAGAGCTGCTGGGTCAACCGTGAAAGGAAGTTCAGAAATGGATGAAGAAATAATCGAACGAACTTCGGCCTGCAAAGTGGGATCGGAAAGGAGAAAATCATCGAGAGACCAAACCGGGGAGGGGGGACAGAGAAAGAGGACAAAAATATTTCCAGAAGAACAGGACGATGGTCGGAGGAAACAGAAGGATGATGGGTTACTTCAACAAGGGAGGAGTGGAGGAAACTAGAAACATAAAACCGGTCGAGAGGAGCCGCAGTATGAGCTAAGGCGGCCGGAGGAAACCATGTGAATTCACGGGACAGAGGATGGATGGTACGAAATGCGTCAATGAGACAAAAATTACTAACTAGTTGAGACAGTTGGGAGGAAACGTTAAGGCGACTCTCCCCGGAACCATCACGGTCAAGACCCGGTTGGAGAGTGCAGTTGAAGTCACCACCAATAAGAACGATTTCAGAAGGAGGAATTTGGGAAAGAAGGGAATTCAAATGCAAAAGAAGAGCATCAGCATCCACCGATGATTGTGGCATATGCAGATTGAAAACATGAAAACGACGGGAAAGATAACTAAAGGAGATACCTTGAAAGGAGCCCAGCAGACTCTGTGACTCAACGATATATGAAAGAAGAGAATGAAACCGAGTACAGAATGCAATCGCTGTACCGGACCCAATGTGCGTCCGGTAGTTGTGATAAAAAGCGTAGAGCCAGCGTCTCCAGCGGGAATACCCGGTCGCTAGGGTTCGTCTCCTGGAAGAGGAGGATATCTGTCCTCAGGAAACGAACGTCCTCGAAGACCAAAGCATTCGCGGCTGAAGACGCAAGGCCTCTACAGTTAAAGCAGAGCACATTTAGGGAAGGCATCACTGGGGCGGCTGCATCCAACCCTCCAGTTCTGCCTTCAAAACTTTAAGTAAATACGCCAACCGGAGAGCGTACTGCTCTGTCCCGGAAGGCAGATCAACATTTAATAAGAACTCATGCAGGAACGTCAGTTGGGTTAGCATCTCAGGAAGGTGAGAGGGTTTACTCGCTATACAAGGGAGAGTAATCAATTTCGCCAGTCTGGGGCAAGCAATCAAGGCATACAGATCTGTGAATGAGAGGGGAGTTAAGGGCACCTCAATGTCAGCAAACATAGAGGTGATGTCAACCAGAGAGGGGGCAGGAGAGTCGTCATCAGATTCAGCAAATAAAGTTTCTTCAGAATCGGGATCGGTAACGTCCATGGAATCATCGTTCGGCAAACAAGAAAAACGGTTGTAGATGGAAACTGAAGAAGTAACAGGAGCCGGTCCAGGTGAAGGTGACGAGGATGTAGCCGTCTTCCTGGATTTCTGGCGGTCAGAGGAACTCGCACGACAGTTCGCTGAGTAAGGGGAGTTTTGCCTTTTGGTCCGCTGAACCTTGGGGGTGGAAGCCCCTTCAGACGCTGGCAGCGGTGGAAATTCCTGCAGGTCAGTGGATGCCGAAGCAACACGGACCACTGGAGGTGATACGGCAGAGGTGGAACCAGGAACAGCAGCTGGAACAGATTGAGTGGGGAGGGTGGGGGCAGAATCCGGAACGGTGGGCAGAGTCTCCGCTGGAACAGCAGCATCTAGTGATTGAGTTGGAACAGTAGCAGCTGTGGAATGCGGGCATGCCGATGCAAGGTGAACTTCACACTTGCATCGGAAGCACTGGACGCCAGCAAACAGATTGAAAATGTAAGTCCGGGTTTCGGTTATGAGTTCCAGGGTGGTTGGATGGTTAACTATTGCTTGTGGGGTTGGAAAGATGACTCGGTATTGGCGACGACCGCCCTGAACATGTTTCAGGGGGAGTCGCGAGCAGCAGCTGGGAGATATTTTGTGGTACCAACCACTCGCCCCATGGTGTTAAGGGCATCAATTAATACCGAGTCAGGCACAGCTGTGGGTACTGGAGACAAGGTGACAGTCACTGGTCTTTGAGCTGCTGCAACTGGTTGGAGATGTACGGAACCAATGTCCAAGCCAAAAGCCAGGATTTTGTCCACCGCTTGTTGATGAGTGAAGTGCACGACAACACCCCCTCCCAAGCAGATAATAGACACAATGCTTTCTCCGGGTACAACTTTAGAAATAGCATTTAAATACTGGGGGAGGGGGTGTCACGCAGAGCAGGAACAAATACACTTAAAAGTAAGGCAGACGAAAGTTCCTTACCTTGAGGAGAGTCGAGTGGTAATGTTATCCTTAAAGCGGAAGCAACACGTGTAAACTCTGGTCGCGAAGACACAGAAGCACTTTGTAAAGTAGAAGTTGCACTCACAGCCGCGGCGAACGAACGAGACACAGGAATAGAAGAGCTGGGTACCCCTGACCCAGCTTCCGGCACATTTGTAACCAGCGGTACAGTTGGCGACGAAACCACAACACTATTTGACGAAACCACAACACTATTTGACGAAACCACAACACTATTTGACGAAACCACAACACTATTTGACTGAACACTATCCATGGTGGTCACGGAAGATACAGACGACGAAGAAAGCGCAGAGGAAGGAGATATAGACGGGTATATGGCACTCATGCTGGTGGAGGTAGTAGCCAGCCCGGCTACTAACCCTCACGGCTCGAGCGTTGCAGCTTGCAAAACTCAAAAACAGGCGAAAAACGAAAAAATAAGCACGTACAGCTTGTATGCCTCACTACTTGCGAGGAAGGAACTCAGGCAATAGCAACACACGAACTTTCAAAGAACAAACGCAAAAAAAAACACAAACTTCACACGAAACTTCCAATCCTGGCAGGAGCTCGAAAAAAATTCGACTGATCAGGCATAAGCCAGCGCTTAGACCACTGTGACACCAAGGCATCTGCCATTTCAATGATCAGAAGCCAGCGCTTAGGCCACTGTGACACCAAGGCATCTGCCATTTCAATAATCAGAAGCCAGCGCTTAGGCCACTGTGACACCAAGGCATCTGCCATTTCAATGATCAGAAGCCAGCGCTTAGGCCACTGTGACATCAAGGCATCTGCCATTTCAATAATCAGAAGCCAGCGCTTAGGCCACTGTGCCACCAAGGCATCTGCCATTTCAATAATCAGAAGCCAGCGTTTTGGCCACTGTGACACCAAGGCATCTGCTATTTCAATAATCAGAAGCCAGCGCTTAGGCCACTGTGCCACCAAGGCGTCTGCCATTTCAATAACCAGAAGCCAGCGCTTAGGCCGCTGTGACACCAAGGCATCTGCCATTTCAATAATCAGAAGCCAGCGCTTAGGCCACTGTGACACCAAGGCATCTGCCTTTTCAATAATCAGAAGCCAGCGCTTAGGCCACTGTGACACCAAGGCATCTGCCATTTCAATAATCAGAAGCCAGCGCTTAGGCCACTGTGACCCCAAGGCATCTGCCATTTCAATAATCAGAAGCCAGCGCTTAGGCCACAGTGCCACCAAGGCGTCTGCCATTTCAATAAATGTCATGTTATTTATAGTGCATCTTGATTTTTAAGATCGGCTTTTGCGCAGGTCTAAATTTTTAACTGATTAATAGCACTTAAATCAAAGCGCAATTTATAAATGAACGGGCGTATTCATTATATTTAGCAATGAAAGAAATGTGACCAAGTCAAGACAAGTCGAACAAAACACACAGACCAAGAACACATAAGACAGTATTCCTTGTCAAAGACTTGCCAAACGTGTAACCTGGAGGAAAGTTTTGATATCTTAAGCAGTTAAAGAGGTAACACATTTTTTAAATCTGATGCAAGTGCTGACAAATAATGGATAAACTGCCATGCTACTAATCCTGGATTCTTACAGTACTTTTATCTTCGTTCCTGTGTCAGATTTCAGGGTGTAATAATGACTTTCAAGAACATCTAAGGCTGAAAAGAATTGACAGTTTCTGAAGGAATAGAGCCGTTACCCTATCAAAGAGCACAACGATATGTTATGTAGTTATTATCTGTGTGAATGAAGACATCTTGGCAGTCCGTCACACACAGAGGTTTTCGAAAGTATGACACTGCCGCCTATAATCAGAAGCCATCGCTTAGACCACTGGTGGGGCAGTGGTCTAAGCGATGGCCTCTGATTATTCGTTTGAGAGGGGTCCGTGTTAGAATCCCGGTGAGGCATGGATGTTGTGTTTGTCTAACGGCACAGGCTCTCTCCCTTCCCTGGAATCAGTGACCCTAAATTAGGGACGGGCGACTGTTTATAGCCCATTGTGTTGCTCACGGTGGTCGTTAAACCTCCAATAAAAAAAAAAAAAAAGTCTGACACTGCCGTGAAATAGGTAAAGATGCGGCGAGAATGTTGTCTTTTCTGGTTGTAGACTTGCTTTAAAAATGCTTAATCCATTAAGAAAATGAAATGTGTTTTAAATAGCTAAAAATTACTACTTTTTATTTTCATAAGAGAACAGAAGGATATGCAAATATCTGAAGCACACACTGTAACTTAATTCCTCATAAACAAAAATTGCCGCAGAAAGGATCTCGGGAATAGAAAAATACACGCGAAAAGAAAAACCTGCAGAAGGAAGGTCGTAACATTTCTCTGTACTGTTCTTCTCAGATTGCAACAAATTTACTTAATTTTAGTTTTTTGTGTTGTTTGAACACCTAGAGAAAAAATTTGCTGCACATCGTCTTAAAACGTGACAAACACGAGGCGCAATTTCGCATTATGATCTATCTAGTCTCGTGCATTTCTTCAAAATATGAACTACAGGTTTTACATTGTTTGTCTTTGTATTAGATTTTTACTGGTGAAATGTCGGAATATTGATGTTAACTTCAAACACACAAAATACTGCTCAAGATAAACTTTGTTACTTAAAATAATCAGCAGCAACACACCTTTGCCAACGAGATATAAGTTTCTGTAAGCCGTCGTGAAGAAATGTCGAGCTTCGGGATGCGACAAACTCATAGATTGTCGTTTCGTGTAATGTTTGATTGGGAAGCGATTTACCCTGCAGAGAGGTATCCAGGTGCTTGAAAAAATGATAGTTCACAGGGGACAGATCAGATAAATAAGGAGGACAGGGTAGGTAAATTCCGGGGAAGAGATATTCTTCTCATAATGCGTCAGAATTACACTCACGGAAAATGAAATTTGCGTACCAAGAAAGAAGTATCGGATTGAACTGGAATTTTATGGACGTAATGATACAGATGAATCATACACATGATGGCAAAAACAAAGATGCAGGGCAATTACAGAGGGTTCTGTGGCATGCTGCCCGGTCATCTTCAATAGCGCGTCGCATCGCCTCGTGCTGCGATACATGCTGCAATACAGTCCGGAATGGAGGCGAACAGACGTCTGATGTTGTCCTGCGGCAGACTAGGCCACACGTGTTGGACGGTGTGCTCCAAATCCCGGATAGTGCAGCACGGCGGCAGCTGGCGTTTCAACTGGTCCCACACATGCTCGATAGGGGACATGTCCGGGGAGCGGGCAGGTCATGGAAGTGTCTGGACATAACGTAGGCATTCCTGAGCAACCCGAGCCGTGTGCGCGCGGACATTTTCCTGTTGGTATAGCGCACGTGGAATCGCGGCCAGGAATGGGAGCACATGGGGCCGTAGGATCTCACCCACATACTGCTGGCCCGTCAATGATCCCCGTACCACTACTAGAGACGACCGGCCAACGTAGGTAATGGCTCCACAGACCATAATGCCTCCAGTGAGGGAGGTGTGGTGCTCGATAGCGAGGTTGGGATTGTGCCGTTGAACCGAGGACCTTCACACCCGGACACTGTCCCCAAAACAAAGCGGCACTCATTGCTAAACACCACACGTCGCCAGTCTGTGGGGTTTTACGTCGCTCTGGCCTGGCACCACTGCACACGGAGGCAGCGATGTTCCGGTGTTAATGGCAGTACACGTAAGGAGCGCTGAGATCGCAGATTAGCTTTCTCGAGGCGTCGGGAAATGGTTCGTGGGCACACAGGAGCCGCTACATCTGCCGGTGTAGTGGACCGGGTCCGCGTGGGATCCGTTCGTGCCTGGCG
Organism: Macrothele yani; assembly: GCA_039090855.1. Taxonomy (NCBI): domain Eukaryota; kingdom Metazoa; phylum Arthropoda; class Arachnida; order Araneae; family Macrothelidae; genus Macrothele; species Macrothele yani. The sequence goes on from CM076990.1 coordinate 83,808,568, forward strand.
AACGATCCATCGATCCTCTCTGCCGGTGGTCCACCTGGTCTTCCGCAGCCACTCCGCCGTTTAGCAGTGCCGTCACGTGTCCACTGCTCCCAACAGAGTCGGACGGTATGGTCAGAACGATCCACGTGGCGGACTATACGTCGCACCGACCACCCTGCGATTTTCAGCCCGATGAGCAGGCCGCTCTCAAAGTCCGCATGTTGCGTAAATCGACATTTCTGGTATCTACCTGGCATTCTTGTCACTCTGTACTGTTGCTTGCGTTGGCCGGTGCTTTTCGCTTTCATGGGGCATCGACTACACGCCGGTTTATAAGGCTGCCGGTTCGTGCTTGCAGCGCCAGTATAGGATGAGCGGTCATGCGCACTCGCACCAAACGTGGATCATTTGCATACCAGCACGCACTCTAGCTATTTGCAAAGTTTCGCGGTTGTAGCATGTTTTCTTCTAGGTGCGCAAATTTCATTGTCCGTGGGTTTATTAACATAGGAATCGAACATCTCTGAACTGCCAGTATTTCTGCTCATAGGACAACATTAATCATATCAGAAGACTTGGAAATTACATCTCTCTGGAGCGGGAAGGGAATCGAATCCGCGTCTCCCGATTTCAGTTCGAGCATGCCGTCTTTTTCACCACCCAGGACGACGAAGTCCCAAGTATGTGAGTGAAAAATGAGATCGGTAGATGCGGGTTTGATTCTCCCTCCAGGGCAATGTAATTTTCTAGTTTTCTGATGATGTTCCGTGAAAGAGAAAATAAAGGAAATTCAGAGAAGTCTGATGGTTGTGCTGGTAATTCGTATGAGGTAAGGTTTCGTACCTCAACTGGTTCAGCATCTGGATCGCCTGGTGTGCAACGCAGGGCCTCACGTGGTCACGGAGAAGTATGGGGACCATGGCAATAGGCCAATAATGCCTTCTGTTTTATGGGTAGTTTTCCATGCATAATGTCAAGTTCTTGACAATTCCTGTCCTTTGGTTGCGAGAAGAAGTGGATCACACCAGCTGCTGAGCACTAAGCACTGACCATCGTCTTTTTGATACGAAATACCGGCTTCCCCAGGGTCGGGCCATTGCGCCGAACGTCCGCGATCTTCATACATCATCCATTTGTCATCACAAATGACGAGGCGCCACAAAATGTCGTTCGTTTGATAACGGACAAGTAGAGAAGAGCAGACATCAGATCTACGTGTTTTGTACTGTTCCATCAACTTATGTAGGACTCATTTATCTATCTCCTTTGCTTTGCCTTTGGCCGTTAAGCATAGGGAAATGGTTGCATGGTGTACTCCGAGTTTCTCGCTAAGTGCCCGTACCTTTTGACGTGGAGTGGATTCATTCAATTTCTCGAACTCTGCGTCATCAATAGCTCATTCTGGTCTACCGCGTGGTTCATTTTCGAGGCTCATACAGACAAACAGGAATTTAGCAAACCAACGTTATGTCTTGCGTTCACTGACGGTGCCCTCCCCAAATACTGTATTTATGTTGCGAACTGCTTCCGATGCATGTTGTTTAAGTTTAAACTTATATAAAAAATGACAAGAATTTGGCCCTGCCCCCATCGTCCTCTTTGCCACAGAAAAATCCCCTTCGAACTGATGCCACGCACGCTTTAAATTTACATATCACAAGCACCATCGTGCGATGTGTTAATTCTCCTTTATTACCTGCCAACTGCACGACATTTTTTCCACAACAACTTAATACAAAAGTCACGGAGAAGCGTGTGCTTCTGCTGAAAACTTACGGATGGGAAAATTATTTAACGAGTAACAAAAACTGCACATAATGTCTGTGGTACCAGAACCCCACGCCAAATTAAACTCGCCACGGTCTGCGAAATGTTTACAAGTCCTCCCACTATAATAAGGTTTGGTGATATCTCATAATCAAATATCGATAGGATTACATATCGAGATGGTTGAGATCAGTCAAACAAAACATCGATATGATGACCATAATGATGCCTTGATAGTGTCAAGCAGAAATTATTACGAGGAATTTTTAAAAAAAAGTTGATTGGAGGTTTAACGACCACCGTGAGCAGCAACTCAATGGACTATAAGCAGTCGCCCGTCCCGGGCTACTGGTTCCAGGGAAGGGAGAGAGCCCCTGCCGTAAAACAAAAGCAAAAACATTCATGCCTCACCTGGATTCGAACCCGGACCCCATTTAGACGAATGAACAGTAGCCATCGCTTAGACCACTGTGCCACCGGGGCGGGGAGGAAAGTTACGCAGTCTTTAGTGTAGGTCCAACTTAGGCAAAAATTTTCTTAATAATCATATTCAGTTTGCTAAGTCCATTCAAAGCTTCATTAATTTATATCAATAAGTTCCCATCATTATAATTTTCGGCCTGAAGTAATGGTCCTACTTTCTCTTTTGGTTTCACTGGGCGCGTCAAATTTAATAAGCCATCTACTGCGTTGTTCTGTTTCTCTTGTTTTTATTCAGTGATTTCAGCAGCACCATTTCTTTTGTTACATAATGTTTTTGAGTCCCGTTTCTAAAATCTCTGTAAAAGCGCAGTTACCACGAAAATATGTGCTCAACATGTATAGAGTTTCTACTTGAAAGGAACTTACGAGAGAGAAACGGTGAAATCCGCGTTGTAAATGATGCAAATTGCTCTTTTCTGCACAGCGTTAAGAACTGTTATGAATAATCGGCGCAGTTAGCAATCTTTAGTTGAAAAGGCTTTTGATTTGTACAGTGCCAACAGTTGTTCAGCATAAATGCATCACCTCATTCGAAAGAGAAAACATTTGCATGTATTCTTGAAGCACGTTTAGCTGTGGTATTGTAGAAATGCAACTCTGTGCTAAGACTGGCTGAGAAAGAAATGCAGATCACGAGTAAGCAGAGAAATAATGTCCTTCCACAGGGTTCTCTGGCTTACATAAAGGAGGAATATTTTGCTTTAATTTTTTGCTAACAATAAAGGAGCGAGTTTTGCTAAAGTGTGATGTTGTAATGAGATTGTTCTCACCTCAAAGAAAAGCGATTGTAGTATTTCAGTTCATCCTGATGTTCATGAACACTATGCATAAAACCCATGGTATAAGTTGTGAGGAAAATTATTTAATATATCTTCTAGAGATGTTTCTTTTTATTAAATACATAAGAGGAGTAGTTGAAAAGTTTCTAGCCTTTCATAAAAGGAACGCTAGAATGTTATGAAAATTGTTTTTTTTTTCAAAATACACTGCCGGACAATTGCTGAGGACGGATGACAATAGCAACGATAGCAACCATGAAATGGAAGGCAGGAAAACGTGGAAATTAGCATAAGTGCGGGATACAGTAAGACGTGTTGTGCGTATGCAAATTTTGGATTGCCGAACTTGTTCGTGACGTCATAGCGCTGATAAGAGATATAAAGGATTTGACGCGTATTGACCGTTGTTGTTCAAACGCAAAGTTGAAAGGGAAAGGATCATTTGACGAAATTGCAATTTTCAGTATGTCTTCCCGACATCACCTAGATGATTTTACGCGTGGCCGTATTATTGGCAAGATTGAAGAAGGGCGAAAAATAACAGATGTTGCCAGGGAGTTCGACGTCAGCCACAGTGTTGTTTCAAGGCTTTGAGAATCATTTCAAACAAATGGAAAGTGTAGCAAACGTCACGGGGCAGGTCGTGTTCGCAGTACGACACCTGCAGAAGATCGGTACATAGTGCTATCAACAAAAAGACACCGGCGCAGCACAGCTAGTGAGGTAGCAAATCAGTTTATGGCTGCTACTGGCAAGCGGATCTCCCGAAAAACTGTCGCCAGACGTTTGTATGAAGGAGGACTATATGCCCGCCGTCCTGTTGTGTACATCCCATTGTCCAGACGTCACCGTACCGCCCGTTTGCAATGGTGCCATCAACATTACAATTGGACTGATAACGACTGGTCTGCTGTCCTCTTCTCAGATGAGAGTAGATACAGTCTATCGTCTGATTGTCGACGACAACTGATCTGGCGTGATAGTATTACTGCATATTGTCCAGCAAACATACAGGAAAGGGACCGATATCCGACATGTAGTGTCATGGTATGGGCTAGCATCATGATCAATGGCCGTACGTCCCTCTATGTGCTTCCAACTGGGACCATGACTGGCCAACGATACATTAATGATGTTCTGCTACCTCATGTTCGCATGCTCCGTGGTGCTGTCGGTGATAGATTCATTTTCATGGACGACAACGCAACATGTCATCGAACAGTCGCTGTCCAGGAGTGTCTTGAGAGCGAGGATATTCAACGCCTCGTATGGCCAGCACGTTCTCCAGATCTGAATCCCATTGAAAATGTGTGGGATGCTTTGGGGAGGAGTCTTGCTGGTCGCCAATTCCCTCCAATAAACAAGGACACCCTCATCCGTGCACTGACAGAGGAATGGGATAAATTACCCCAACAGCTGCTTGATAATGTTGTGCAAAGCATGACACGACGTGTGGAATCTTGCATCGCCTCCATGGTGGCCATATCCCGTTATAACGAAGTGAATTTCTCCGTCATTTTTGGTCTACGCCGGGATTCGAACCCGAGTCCGCTTATTCCGGAATAAGTCACCCTACCAATTGAGCTACGCGGACGTTGATTCTGATTGCTATCTGCCTTTATGTCGTGTGCGTCCTTCTGGCAGGTACGTCACATCTCCCCCCCGAAATAGGGCCGGGGGCATGGCCCACGGGTCAGCCGTGACCATGAATCGTTGCAGGCAGCCATCCACTGTAGAACGTGCACTTGAGAACTCCTAGTCAATCTGGTGTGTGGAAAGCAGCGTCACACATTTTTATTTTTCGAAGAGCTGGAGAAGAGATTCTCTGATTTGTCCTATCTCGCGGTGTGGAAAGAACATCACACCATTGTGAGATTTTTAACGGTCGGGTAATCCGGATAGTTCGGGCGCCATTATAACGAAGTAAATTTCTCCGTCATTTTTGGTCTACGCCGGGATTCGAACCCGAGTCCGCTTATTCCGGAATAAGTCACTCTATCAATTGAGCTACGCGGACGTTGATTATGATTCCTATCTGCCATTATGTCGTGTGCGTCCTGCTGGCAGGTACGTCACACCGTATTGACATCTTACGCCGGAACGCCTGCGGACGGTAATTGCATTTTTTTCACGTTTACGTATTCTGCACAAAATGGCCTGTTTGTCCCTTGAACCCGTTCCAAAGGCTTCTGGATTTCAGAGCACAATAAATTGTCTTTCTTGTAATGTCCTGGCATTCTGACATTATTTTATTTCACTTGGTATCCAACCACACTTACTTTTTTATGCGCTATATAGCCGTTTATGATCCGTCCTTAGCAATTGTCCAGCAGTGTAGTACCCCTTAACCAGTGGCGTATATTCGAGATTAGCTAGGTTAGCTGCTAAGCCCAGAGAATGCACAGGTCAATTAAATATACAAAAATAAAAGATAATTATCAACTGAATTAAGATATGTCGATGCTTTCACTGCGAAAAGAAACACGTGCGGATTCATTTCTTTTGTGTAAGAGAATCAGTATGGCGAGCGGAGACCAATGGGGCTCCTCCTAGCGGAGGAATGGTGTCGTCGTAACGCAGCCAGCTCTATAAGAGCCTTCGCTGTTCTGATTTGAAAGCCGTCCAAGAGATCACCTGCTAGCGTTTCCATGACAACACCAATGAGCGGCTGAAAAGGAATGGGACACTGCTTTGGGCAACGGTTCGCTCAGAAAAGAGAAGACTTAGACTACCTGAGTCTTAGGCCGAAAACAGCACGTGTTTCTTGAGAGTTGTTTCAGTTTGTGTGAAGTTTCAATGAATTAAAATCGATGATATTATATCTTAAATTCGTTGCCTTGTTGGATTTGAACTGTTTTGATAAATGTTGTGAAAGCTTTCCTGAACGTATACTGTCAGAACTTAAAGAACTCTATGCTTCAAATTTTGATACAACTCGGCTGAAAATGATCTGAAGGTGTTTTATTCCCTTGAAGAATACAAAAAGAAATCAGTGAAAGACACGACTTGTTACATAAAGTTGAATAAATTGGACATAGTGTTTAGTGAGGAGTACAAATTAGCAGACCTAACTTTAAAGTTTCCATCAAGAACTCCAACTGCCGAAGGAAGTTTTTTTGTGCATTAAAAAGAATCAAGATATACCTTAGAACCACACAAGGACATGTACATTCGAGCAACTTGGCTGTTTTGTCAACAGAGAAAAATACCCTTTTTAAATATGAAAATGTAGTCGTAAGAAACTTTTAATGAAAACGTAACACTGAAGCTCACACAAAAGGAAAGAAGAATGGAATCCATGTACAAATAATGTATTCAGAAGAAGGATGGAGTTCCGGTACAAATAAGTGTTCAAATCTTAATACTCACAATTACTTGGTATCATATGTACCTAAAATTTAGATAAAAAGTTACTTCTATTGCTTGACAACTAAAAATTAAACTTTGCAGTTTAAAAAAAGCAACCAGTACGGTGGGGTGGGAGACGGGTGAGATAGCCAAGGTCTCGGACTTAAGATACGCCACCGCCCTTAACACTAGTCTCACAGCTCCTCACCAGCTTCCACAACCCGCTCAAACAAAATTCAGAAGAATTTGACACAAATCATGAATAGAATACGGGATTACACCATACAATACAAATTTTGATGATGACAATCTGTTTTTTGGTGTAAATATGACTAGGATGGTAAGTCAGATAATATCCGAAAATTTAAAAATTTGGTGGATGGTTATATTCAAATTAATCGGAAACCTGAGACTTGGTCGTTCTGGGTGGTGTAGTGCATACCCGGGGACTATCTGGAAGACGCGAGGTCGATTCCCTCTCCAGAACGACGAAATTTTCAAGTTTTCGGAAGTTATCTGACTTACCATCCTTGTCATATATACACCAAAAAAACCGATTGTCATCTTCAAAATTTGTATTGACACAAATCATTTATTCACTGCACCCATCACAGCATTATCCCTAAAGAATTTCTGCCCTTTCAAGCCCTTGCTGAGATTTGGAAATAGAAATAGTCCGACGGAGCCAAATCCGATTAGTAGGGTTGATAACCTGCTGATAGCTTGAACACACAGTCACATAACCCTAAGTCACAAAGGCTGTGTACACTAGTACATTGCCTCGATGGAAGATCGCTCTTTGGTTTCGCGCCTCTTGAACTTAATTTCCTCTAGAAAAAACCTCAGCAGATTAGAATAATACCCTGCAATGATAGTGGTACCTCGGTTCAGGAAATCAACAATGAATACTCCTTTTGCATCCCAGAAGACTGATGCCATGACTTGCCTAGCCGACGTCTGCAGTTGAAACATTTTTAGGGGATGCTTCTAGTGTTTCGACTTCTCCATATTCATTGTTTTTATCTACAAGAATCAGATGGGGCGTGATATCAGCAAAACGTTGTCCCAGGGTCGAAATGGTGCACCTATGTTCCGTCCTCAGCGATATATTGCTCACAATACTAAGCTCTGAAGTGCTGTATAGTCGCATAAAAACAGTTGACTCTTTTCCACTTCTGACCTTCTGAACTGCATTCAGTGCTTTAGGGAGCCACCTAAAAGAAACCATCTGCATTCTTTAAAACATACACATAGCAGCGTGAGCTCATCCATTTGAGATGCTGAGTGTTGTCTCAGTATTCTTCAATTGCATCATCATGTCATGAATGGCATTCACATATGGGCAGGTGTCAACGTAGTAAAATACCTCCTACTGCGGGGTGCATTTTCAACACTGACTTTTCCAAGCTTAAATTCTGCAACCCAGATTTCAGCTGTGCCGTATAAGATTCCCCTAATGCTTTTTGCAGGTCCTCATGAATTTCTTTTCAATGGTATGTTTTCGCTGTTTCGACTTCCCCATATTTTTCTTTCGAATTTCTTTCGACGACATTCCCATTAAATGTAGCTACTCAACGACCGCACCATGCTTGATTCTCTCAACAGTTGCCGTCTTCATTCATTTTCCTTGCCTCAATGCTATCTGTAAATGAAAAGGAAATAGTTACAAACCTGAAACACTTTGTAAACGCACAGGAGTCACAGCACAACTTGGCATTATCGTTTTTCACAAACGTCCCCGTGATCCACACTTATCCAGAAACTTTTCAACCTCCGTTCATGTGGCACAAATCAATAGAACGTTTCAGCTACATTAACATAATTTGTAACAGTGATATTGCATATATGACATGTACAGCCAACTGCGAGATCACATGTTTAAAGTGTACTATTCGTCAATCAGAAAAAGTATGCATTTTTCCAAAGAAACAAAAATTAAACTTACCAAAGTTACTTTGAAAATGTTTTCGACAGATCCATTTTGTGCCGTCGACACTTTGGAAGTATCAAAACAATTTTTGTCTACACATGTTTCACGTAATGTAGCTTCTCCTTCGATTAAAGGTGTGTCACTAATCGAAGAGATATCAGCATCATCTGCAGAGTCAGAATACCTGTCATTTGAGAAGTTGTGACTGGAACAGATGTTGTGCTCGGAATCAGTGTCCGATGAAGAAATGATTGCACTGATGTCTTTCGCGTTCGCTGTTGGCTTTGAAATTCTTATCTCTTCACATTCAGCATTTTCACCAATAACAGACAGATTCGACGTGATATCTGCAAAAGGTTGTTTATAATTGACAGCTTTTTCAAAGGCGTCAGTTTCCACGGTTACGACTTCATTGTCATAACTGAAAGTTGACATCTGATCTGGCTTTGCGTAACTGCCTTTACAGATCAGCACTGATTTACTGTTACATTTCACTGGACAGCCATAAAGTTCATGCAAATGAGATTCTCCACACCCTGAGGTTGCGCAGAGATCACAATCTTTCTGGTACGATTCTTCGTCGCCTTTCACATCGCAGTCATGATTTTGTAGAGATTTTACAGCATGCTTTACACCTTCGCCGCAACAGTTTTGCACGACCACTCCATTTCGTTTTTCAATCTCTCCTCCCAAGTCATTCGGAACCTCTTTTATTTTAGCGACAAAATCTTCTCTACCAGTTTGCGTGTTTGTCTCACTGCGATTCTTCGCACAGCTTCTCAGTTGAGACTCCTCGGAGACGGTATTCTGCGTGATATTGCTTCCCAGTATGTCTTCTTTATTTTTTCTCCTGCTAATTTTTTCCAGGGCGTCTATGAAGCGCTCATACATGACTTGTGATTTAACCTTTTCTTCATCTATAAAATGATTCATTTTCGAGAAAATTGTTTGGAATTCTGCCATATAGGAAGCTATCTGTGAATAATTTTCCGTGATCCACTTACGCCCCGAATTCAACTCCGTGATTGTATGCAGAGGTAGAAACGCAGCCCCGCGAAGAAATAGATTGTTTTTGTTCGGTGGCATGCAGATGACTTTCAGTGCAATGTCGGTGCCTCCGGCTTCTATAAACTGCTCAGCCATACTTTCCACAATGTACTTGCTGAAGGCAACTTTGTCATAGATAAGGCAAGCTGACAGATGAAAGATCATTCTGAGAAGGTCTTTGTCGCGTTCGTAAAATTCGGCGCACTTCGTTAAGGCAAAAAATATGCCGTGTTCACACAAGAGCTGTTGCCCATCTTCCATGCTCCGCCTTATCTCTAAAATCACGTGAAATAAAACTTGCTTGTAAAAAGTGGTAACGTCGCTGCAGGTACTCTTCGGTTTCCTCAAAAGCTCGATGCGTTTCTGCAAGAAAGTAAAAAATAGTAATCTCAATAATGTACTTTGGTCGAATTACTTTTTAGGCATGCACGTTAACAGCATACATGATATCACGTCTCTTGGATTGTTCAAGAAACGGTAAAGACATTTAAAAGTGAGTTTTATTAGTATGCAAATGCGATAGCGAAAAGCATACACTATTCCGGACTTTGTGAAAATTAAAAATTAAAATTTACGGAGAGTAAATGACCGTCAGATATCCTTTTTAAAGTTACGCAACATTATTGAAGAACTAGCCTGCCGCGCGTCGTAGGACGGCTGCTTTTAAGCTTTAAATAAATATTCGTATATAGGGGATGTTGCTCGACATAGGACGTGGTGAAATTTTTAATTGAAGCAGATTGAAAACTTCAAATAGACGCCGGATTTTTGTAAGGAAATATAGTAAAAACTCATTCATGTAAGAGCTGAAACTGAGATGCGATTTTTGTCACTTTGACATCTCAAAATTTCAGTTTGTTTTTATTGTAGGTTAGAGCATTTTAAATAGATCTGGGTATTTATATTAACACTGATTCGTTTTTTCGAAATTACTCTGCAATGCGAAGAAAACGAAATAAAACGACATAACACCTACGTAACAGAACAAACATCGCAGACAGTTGTAGTACGTGCGTGTTGCCACAGATGAAGACGTTTGTCTTGCTATATTTTATATATAAAACACAAAACGTCTGTTTGTCTGAAGCAACAAAAACTCTCGAACGCCGAACTGAGTCATCGTGAAATTTGCATAGCTTATTAATATTGTAATTTCTAGGTCAATGCAACTATTTAAAGATCTCTAAGTTGCTCCGTTCTCGAGTTATGAATTAATCAATAAGCTAATCAATAAAATCAGCGTCGTCTGCTACGCCATCGTTATCTGTTCCAAATCCGAAAGCACGTGACTGCATTCATCCACAGGTGTCCCTATTCTTTGCGAACTGTGCATAAAAAAGTGCAAAAGCGAACTTTGCGAAATCTTAACGAAACGGGCTAAAATTTTTGTCAACACCCTGAATTGGCAATAAGAGGAGCCCCTCAAAATTTCACCGGAATCCGGTCAAAACTTTTTAAAATAGGCATGGAATTTTTAATTCATCGACCAACAGAATATATAAGAAGAAACGGTTAATAAAATTTTGACGGCTAATTTAAAAAGCTATTTACCGATTCAGGCGAAATTTGGAGGTCAAGTTCCTATCAACGATTTATGGTGTTCATTAAAATTTCAGCCAGTTTCATAAAATATTCGCAAATATATGTTTTTAACTTTTTATCCCAGAAATTCGCCCCTCAAAGAAGTCTAAAACTGAAAGCACGTGATGCATTTGATCATCGATAACAAATTGTTAACAAACTTTGTTCAGTCAGTGTTCCAATGCTGTGTCTCCTGGACGCGTGTTAAATAATTCGTAACGCTTTTGGTCCATTTGATTCTACAGCTCTATGCTGGAATATCAAGAGCAAAGGATCCAACAAAATTATATATTGTCACCGATGAAGGAGAAACCAAAAATGTTGTGTACGGCCAAGTGCTGAAATAATCACACTATGAATAAATAATTTGTAATGACCGAATTTGTGAAATCAGCTTTTTTCTTTCTTGCAAGCATCAATTTCTTTCCCGATTTTTTCAGTGACATATAAGGGAATATGAAATTAATAAGCCTTAATCCCTTGCAAAGCCGGGTAGTAAAGCTAGTATTTGGGTATATAAATAAGTTTAGAGGTGAACAAAACACGTTGTTGGAGAACAGAAACAATATTTTAATATTAATCGAAGTATGCTCCCTCTGAAGCTACAACTTTACCCCATCTTTCGGGCAGTGAACGTATGCCCGGAAGGAAGAATTCCGGTTCCTTGGAAGAGATCCAGTTGTCCAGCCAATTTTTGATGTCTTCATAAGAACTAAACCGTTCTCCAGAAAGTACTGACTGCATCGACCGGAACAAAGGGTAATCCGATGGCGCAATATCTGGCGAATATGGCGGGTGGGGTAGAACTTCCCAGTCGGATACTTCAAAGTACTTTTTCACAGGTCGAAAAACATGTGGTCTTGCGTTGTCATGCTGTAAGATGACTTTGTTGTGTCTGTTCTCTCATTCCGGCCGTTTTTGCGTGAGAGCTCGTTTTAAACGCATTAATTGAGTTCGATACCGATAACCAGTAATAGTTTCTGACGGTTTCAGCAGTTCATAGTGGATCACACCCTTCTGGTCCCACCAGATACACATCATTACCTTCGAACCATGGATATTGCGTTTTGGCGTTGAAGGACCTGGTTCACCTGGTTTCACCCATGCTTTCTGCCGTTTAGGGTTATCGTACCACATCCATTTCTCGTCGGCAGTAATAATACGATGCAAAAAACCATTTCTTTTTTGCCTTTGAAGCAGCAATTCGCAAATGGTTTTTCGACGTTCAAGGTCTCTTTCCAGCAAAGCATGTGGAACCCAATTCCCTTCTTTTTGCACCATTCCTATGGCAGCTAATCATTCTGAAATGCATGGTTGACTAACATTTAATGCTGCTGCTAGTTCGTTTTGGGTCTGGCACGGATCCTCGTCGAGTAAAGCTTCCAATTCGGCGTCAGCAATTTTTTTGGGAGGTCCAGAACTTTCTTTATCACTGACATCGAAATCGCTCCTTTTGAATCGTCTAAACCAATACTCACATGATTTTATGGATGGGAAACGTTCACCATATATTTCTGACATTAAGCGATAGCTGTCGGCAGCACTTTTCTTGACAATAAAGGAATGCACTAACACTTCCCGCAAATGCTGTTTTCTCGGGCGAAAGTTGCCATTTTCCATAGAGTAAAACAAATACGTCTTCGCACCTCAATCGAACGTCGTATACTAACTCTGACAGCTGGCGTCTCGTACTGCGATATCGCAGTGTTGATACCTTAAAATACATGCGAGCAGTAATAAGTACGACACCGAACGGAAATCCCTCAAAACTTATTTATTTGGTATTTCTCTTTGATTTTACGTATCGTGTGATAGCGGCGAGCTTAGTTCCGATTTTGGCCACAGAATAAAAGCAGATGGCGCTGCAAATACTGAATGACGTCAGAGCGTTAGGGGCTGACGTAGCCTATTATATAGGTTTTATAAAACTAAAACATTCATTATGATTGAGCGTAAATCTCACTCGTTAGAGAACATGTGGTTTTAATCTCCAATGACACAAACATTTATGTCTCAAGGATAGTTTTTATTTTTGTTGACGAGCTGTTGTGGAGAACCTAGAAATAAGAAAAATAAAAGTGTATAAAATAGCGTTTCGACTGCAAATGTAGCAGTTCGATTTTCAGAATATCTAAGGAATGTTATGATGTAACATTTTGTTTGGAGATTTAATGACCACCTAGAGCAACTCAATGAGCCATAAGCAGTGGTCCATCCCTAATTTGGAGCCAATGGTTGAAGGGAGGGGAGAAAGCCATTGCCGTAAGACAAGCGCATCATCCATATCTCACCCGGAATTCGTGCTTGAATCCAACCAAGGGCGTCTAGAAAACACAAGACCATGACATTAGAGAGATGAGTTCCCTTCGTTTATGACGTCATTTTCATGTTACAGGGACTGGTACGTCGGTGCCGTGCTTGACGTCACACACGACAGCGTTGGGAACCAATCGAAAGCCTTGGTTTCTCTGTGACGTCAGTAAAAAAGAGGGAACTCATTTCTCTAATGTAATGGCCTTATGTTTTCTGGACGACCTTGATCTATCTCAGACGAATGATTCGAAGCCAGTGCCTCCTACCACTCTCGTCCGTAAAGGGGGGGGGCGTTCATTAACCTTTTACTTGTAACTTAATAAAGAATTATTCATTTCGCATCAAGCTCTCTAAACATTTAGCGTATTAATTGGCATAGGTTTTCAGTAACATAGAGTTAAAATGAAAAAATAACTAAATATGTAATAACTGCCATGGGTCTTCTGCACTAACCCTACTCTGTGACCCTTATCTGATAGGTCAGCTGCACTTATAGCTGTACGAGACCAGCCATCTTGTATTGCTGCCTTCTCTTGTTAACCAACGGGCAAGCGTATTTCACAAATTGCACGGGCAATTTTGCACATTTTGGAACACCGTTTGTGGCTGACGCAAGATATATGATAAATAAAGAGTTCCCTGGTTTCAGAATTTTTATTGACCTTTCCCTTCATTTTTTATCTGCAGCGAAAGCCGTACCAAGGCGTCTTCCATAGTTTTATTAACTAATAAAAAGTACTTAAAGAGTCCAAAATGAAAATCTGAAACCAGGGAACTCTTTATTTATCATATATCTTGCGTTAGCCACAAACGGTGTTCCACAATGTGAATTGCCCGAGCAATTTGTGAAATACGGTTGCCCGTTGGTTAACAAGAGAAGGCAGAAACACAAGATGGCGGGTCTCGTAGAGCGTTAAGAAGGGAGCGGTGGAAACAGAAGGCCCACAAACAGTGTTGTTGTTGCATTGCATCATTGTTCAGACAGCGATCACAGAGGTAACATGGAGTTTATGTACAGCCAAAGTGGGAAAAAAACTATAGATACATTTAGCATACATTTTCGATAAAGATGTAGAAACAGAGATGGGGTGGAAGTGGCGTTATACAGAACGCAAATGCTGGGCAAAAGTGTACCTGGATACTAGTGCCTCGGTTATTTTACAATCCGATTTGTGTCACAACCATTACCCACCAAAACTGCTGTCCCATCAAATCATATTCAAATACTGTATATAGTGTTAAGCGAAAACCAACAGAGGATATTTCGGAACGGCCATTAAAACTGATCATAATACTGCGGGAAATGACTGTTTACTAATTGAAAAAATAAATAGCAACAATGGAATATTAGTGCCAAGGAAAGGAAACGAATTAGAAAAAGAAAATAAAAAACATAGAAAAAAGAATAAAAAAATTAAAATAAGAGAAAAAAAGAAAAAAGCTGAAAAAAGAAAAAATTAAAATGAGAGGGAAAAAAAAAGCTTTCTGAGGGATGAAGCGTCAACCGCCATGTGGTATCCCCTGGGTAACGCTAATAGACTTTGTCGATTTTACCATAGACTCTTTTTTTTTTTTTTTGATTGGAGGTTTAACGACCACCGTGAGCAACTCAATGGGCTATAAGCAGTCGCCCATCCCTAATTTAGGGTCACTGGCTCCAGGGAAGGGAGAGAGCCAGCACCGTAAGACGAACACAACATCCATGCCTGACCGGGATTCGAACCCGGAGCCCTTGCGGACGAATGATCAGAGGCCAGCGCCTTAGACCACTGCGCCACCGGGGCGGCTACCATAGACTCTGTCGAGGTTCACTGTTCCAGCAAATGTTTCCTCAGATTCCACAAATAGTAAAAATATCAATGTTCTTTATTGCAACAGACTTATGAATAGTTCAAGACATGTCCGATCTTTAAAAATATAAAACATGCAGTAATAAATAATGAAAGCACCGGCAGTTCGCTAAGTGGAAAAAGGGCAAAGAAATCGGCGTATTTTTCTGTGAACCGTATGCTAAGTTTTAATAAACAGCGAACCTCTTATATCAAGTTTACTTTCCGGGAATTGCTCTCAAATCACAATGTTCGTCCTAATTCGGAAGAGAAACGCAGATTCCAAAGAAAAGGTAATTGAAACACACCTCAAATTTGGTGGTCTCTGAGTGTAGTAATCTCTGGGGTATGGGGGTTGAGTGGATTGTAGTAAAGTGTCTGTGTCTAGGTAGGGCAGTTAGCTCATTAATCAGGAGAGGCTGGGAGGGCAGCTGACTCTTTTCGTAATGGGGTCAGTGCAGTCGACAAACACGCTATGTAAAAACGACTGGCGTGCGAGCGCCCCCTCCCCACAAAACACGATTACATCAGAATAGACCACTAAAAGAAAATTAATTTGCGCTTGGGGTTCTGTAGACGGAATGGTCACAAGCGTAGGATTCTGGCTACTTGTACGAGCTGGATCCAGGTGAGAGTCTTGAATGCAGCATGGAGGCTCTGGGCCTCTCACATTCCTGGAACCAGTGGCCCTAAGTTAGGGACGGGAGACTGCTTAGTGTAGCTCACGGTGGTTGTTGTTAAACCGCTATACAAAGAAATTCCATGTGAGAAGGTGAGGGTGACTGAAGTACAGAATAGCGACTTATCTAGACCTCCAAAAGCAAGTATGTACCTTGGATGCGAAAGATTAGCTTACGTGATAATTGACTGTGGGTCATGCAAATGTAGCATTTATCTATCGAGGGACGGCGACACTGGCACCACTGAGCATCTATTCGTTGTGAATAAATGTCTCCATTAAATAAAATCTAATTCAAAATGTGATTATCTGTGATTGAAAGTGGAAATTATACCCTTGTGAAGCAGGGCTCGATTTACAAAGAATCGGGCCCTAGGCACAGCACAAGATGAGGCCCCCCCCACCCGTCCGCATTCTTGAAAGAGTAAGTACATTTGTCACCACTAAATATTATCAATTAATTTAAAAGTTGAGTTAATAAATGGGACACTGGGAGTGAAGAAATAGGAAATAATATCTACTTCCATTAAATCTTAATATTAGCAAGGAAATTCGGACTTAAAGACATAGACGAGTAAGTAAAACACTAAATCGTTTAGTATTGCTATTTTTGCATTTAATTATGTAATAATTCAAATATCCACAGATGTTAAGTTTTTCATTCCCTTTCAATTTTATTTCTAGCCGATGAACATTATTTAGACTTGGTACAGGCTGATTTTTGGGGCAAGGTGAACTTCCATGCGGCTGAATAATCACCTATGATGTGTTCAATATTATAGTAGAATAATTCCATTAACATAGAAATGATACTTAGATTTGAGCAAACATGCATAACTGGATAATTCTTACACTCATAAAAGCACATTATTCAGCTAATTAATTCAATTAATTTAGACCCAAGTTATTTAAAAATATGATACTTTACAATATGAAATACTCAAAGCTTCTACAAAGTGTTTCAGCAATGCAAAACGTCTCTCAAGGGGTGAATAGTATACATATATAAGGAATGTAGCACATTTATATTTCATCTGCAAGTTTTAGATGAAAAGCACTACGGTTTTCCTGAATTATCCATTACTCACATTTGAAATTAAAGTGTTAATCTTCATTTCAGGAAAATAAAAAATTCTTTTTCCTCCAATTTTTTTCCGTTCATAATAATTACTAAAATAAGCATATTTTTTTTTGCGTTGCTATCCTGGGGCCCCCTAAAATGAGGGGCCCTACGCCCGGGATTTGCGGGCCTAGGTGTAAGTTAGACTCTGCTATGCAGCACTTTGAAATCAAGAATAGATGATAGCTGTGTTTTCATTTTAGGGTTTAATGATCCACGTGAGCGCCAAAAGCTGTAAGATATTGTCCATCTTAATATGGGCCGCTAATTCAGCTAATTAAGTGGTCTAAGCGATGGTTTCTGATGATTCGTCCGAGATGGATCCGGGTTCGAATCCCGGTGACGCATGGATGTTGGGTTTGTCTTACGGCACTGACTCTCTCCCTTCACTGGAATCAGTGACCCGAAATTAGGGACGGGCGACTGCTTATAGCTCATTGAGTTGCTCACGGTGGTCGTTAAACCTCCAATCCAAAAAAAAAAAAAAAAAAATATGGGCCAATAATACCATAAAAGGAACAGCACCAACGCCGAAGCATTCGCACATCACCCATACCTCATCCGGAACTCGAAACCTAGCCGAACTGGAACGGTCTCTGATCGGGAGACAACTGTTAAAGACAAACGGAACTGGATTATTAATTCGCTGAACGTACCATTCATTTATTAAAGCGCTTTTCAATAATTGCTTTTTATTTTCTTTGCATTTAATACTGCTTGTCTGATGTGCATGTTGTACTAGGGCCATCCAGAAAGTAAGCGCCGTTCGCTCATCACTCCCTCCGAAATATTCAATTCAGCGTCGCACATGCGCAGTTGTGTGGCCTCATCCATTAGGCACGCCCTGACGAGATTTTGTGAGGTTGTGTTTATGTTTATGTTAAAGGTATGTGCTGTGCGTTAATATTTTTTAAGTTAATACACTGCTGGCCACCCAAAATGCAACACCAAGAAGGAAACGAGATAGCAAAGCCAGATTTACTGGACACATAACAACAGATACAAAGATGAAACGATTGAGCTTACAGGCCCGTGCGACTTGAGGAACACGCAGACATCAATAGTTCGTGTGGCTCTCATAGCTGGCAATAACGGCCGCTACACGCCGCGGCATCTAACGAAAGAGGCTTTGGATGTGGGCTTAGGATATGTCGGTCTAGGCTGCTTCCACACGTTGCCATAGTTCATCAGGCGTAGCCGCGGGTGGTGATTGCCGGGCCACTCGGTTGCCGATCAGCGATCAGACGTGTTCGATGGACGACATATCTGGAGAACAGGTGAGCCACGGCAGCAGTGACACCTGGTGGGCCGTGAAGAATTGTTGCACGATGCGTGCCACGTGCGGGCGCGCATTGTCCTGTTGAAACGTGGCTGCTGGCAGGTACTGCAGGTTAGGGAGGACTACAGGCTCCAAAACGTCGGAGATGGTGCGGTGGCTGTTGAGTGTACCGGCGATGCGTACCAAAGGGGTGCGGGTGTCATATCCAATTGCACCCCAAACCATAACGCCACACGACGGACCGATATGGCGATGCATAATGCAGGCGTCATACAGTCTCTCGCCGCGGTGCCGCCACACGCAGATCAGACCATCGTGGTGTTGCAGGCAGAAGCGGGATTCGTCGGAGAAGACAATGTCGTGCCATTCCGTAGTCCAGGTGCGGCGTTCAACGGCCCACTGCCGCCGCACTCGCCGGTGGTGTAACGTCAATGGTAATCTGAGCAATGGGCGCCGTGCGACAAGTCCCCTCTCCTGCAGACGACGTCGAACGGTACGTGCTGCCACACGTGTTGCGCAACACACCCTAATTCCTGCGCTAACGTTCGTGATGTGGCGGTGCGAGCCGTCAATGCCCGCCGCACAAAATGTCGGTCCTCTCGCTCGGTGGTGTGCCGCGGCTGCGGCAATCGCTCACGTCGGTCCGTCCGTCACTCCTGCACCCACTGAATCAATACTCGCCTCACTGTGGCTGGATGTCGTCCCACACGGGCGCCGATGTCTCGGTACCAAAAACCGCTGTCGCGATAAGCCACTATTTGTCCTCTGTCGAACCCCGAAACGTGCTGGAATGACTGCCGTATTCTGCCACGAGGCATCAGGAAGCTTCCCACGCACAGGTTCAGCAGCACAACACACTTCCACTACTTACACCACGCCTTCTGTGCACCCTTCTTATAGTGCTTCTCGTTGGCGTACCGGGCGCACATGATTTGCATATGCCCTGCAATGCTAATCGTTTGCATATCCTCTCGCGGGTGACGCATGCTGCGAATTTCAGGCCAATCGGATGCTTCCTTCTTAGTGTTGCATTTTGGGTGGCCAGCAGTGTAGAACGGCCCCCCGACTGAGAAGTCCAGTCTGTGATAAGGTTTGAAGACGGAGACGCAGAATTTGTTTTCTTCTTCAAGCTTTTCAGTGAGATTATGCCTCTCATTGATATATTTTATAATATTGTACAGAAAAAGATTAGCACACCCATTTCTGTCAGCCATCATCTTCAGTAATTCCAAAAATTTGTACAAGTTATTCCATGTAAAATGTTTGAAACATCTGTTAATGTTGATCTGTCTTCTGGGTCTAAATAAAGAAAGCAGGATAACATAACAGCTTGAGCAGTAGAGTGCTGCGACTTAATGTCGAACCAAGTACAACACAAATTCGGAGCAACTGAACACCAACATTTTTTCAATTTAGCTTATCCTACGAAATTTCCTGAATTTGAGAAAAAAATTCCAAGTGATGCAGAATGAAGCTGCACAAATTTCTATCCTCTTACCAACAGCGAAAAATTTCAAACGGAATTCAAAGCTTAACTTTGAATTCCGTTTGAAGTACTAAAGGACTTTTCAACGAAAAGTTCTTTACAGCAGCGAAGAATTCAAAGATTCCAAGTCAATTCGCATTTTGTACAGTTTTTTTGACAGAAAATGACTTAGAGATTGATTTTTCAGAAGCAATAAAAATTCTAAACATAGCTCTAACTTCTCCCATGGTGACAGCTGAATCTAAAAGATGTTTCAGTACTTGGAAGCATGCAAAAACTTGCTTATGTAATACAACGAGGCAAGAACGGTAAACGCCGTAACTGTTTTATCTGTTGAAAAAAGTTCACTTCAGAAATTGACAATTTTAACACGAAAATTATTCAGAAGTTTGCCGAGCAAAAAACCTAAAGAGCTCAGTTCCTTTATAAGGCAAAAACATAAACTTTTGTTTTATACCATACAGAACAGAACTGCATGTATACACTGTAAATAAAATATCTGCCTCATTCTATATGGTTAAGTATGATTTCAGCACGTGGTTTTTGGAAACCTCACAATCCACTGAAATACAGTACCGAAGAGGATTGGGAGCAAC
Source organism: Macrothele yani (assembly GCA_039090855.1). NCBI lineage: Eukaryota > Metazoa > Arthropoda > Arachnida > Araneae > Macrothelidae > Macrothele > Macrothele yani. The sequence continues at coordinate 83,828,784 of CM076990.1, forward strand.
TTCAAAAATATTTAGCCTTGGATAAATTTAGGTCACTACGCCAGTGTAATTGAAACGAAAATTCTAACTGACGTCAGCGGACGTCATATTAATATTTTTTAAACGAGATTTCACTTTTTAATTTTAAGAGCTTTTTTTATAATTCAGAACAATTCCTAGTATTTGTAATGAAACTAAGTTAGCCACCCCGGTGGCGCAGTGGTCTAACCGATGGCGTATGATGTTGGGTCAGGTTTTGAATCCCGGTGAGGCATGGGAGTTGTGTTTGTCTTACGGAGCTGGCGCTCTCCCTTCCTTGGAACCAGTTGCTGTAAATTAGGGACCGACGAATGCTTGTAGCCCATTTTCTGTAAAACGCAAGTTCTGTTTGTACTAATATACTTTACTCTTTGCACTGTGAAAGTTACAGTTGTACCATGGAATTGTAATTCTTTATTAGTGTCTTCCCTATGCCGTTGCACCTTGTGTACATATGTTGTTGTTCATTACATGTTAATCTATAGTATTGTGATTGAGGCACTTGTTTAAGCTTAAGTAATAGTTCTTTTTTATAATTTGACAGTGTTTCACAATAGAGATATTGCATTCAATTTGTATAGAGTTCACACCATCATTGTAATTAGATTATTTATTCGCTTATCTTTCAGACACTGAAAAGTATAAGCCTTATGCTCTTTTCTTCTTTTTTCAAGATATGCTCAAAATATACATGTTTGTTTTTGCACTGTAAAATTTATAGTTATACCTTGTACTGGTGTTCACCTATTAGAGATGGCACTGTGCTGATGCACATTGCGAACATATGTTGTACATAGAATAAGTCAATCCTTCAGTCCAGTATTGTCAGTGTTATGAATTTGCTTACATTGTATATAGTGCATCCACATAGTGTAAATATCTCATCGTCATTGTAAATAGGTCATCTTCTTGTTTATCTTTTGGTAACTGTTAAGCACAGGCCATCTGTATCTTCCTGTCCATGTTTGCTCCAAATAAAAAAAATTGTTGAAGCTCATGGTGGTCGTTAAGCTTTTAATAAAAAAAACTAAGTTATCATCAGTATGTTTAACCATCTGTACATTTTCTCTCTTCCACTATCTGAAAAATACAGAGTCCAATAGTTAAGCTAAGTATGGAAAAAAAAAAAAGAAAACTTTCTAAAGCTTAAAACATAGAGTAGTGCCCAAAAGTCCGGCACCAGTAAAATGATAGTCAATTTTTGATGTTTGAAGTCTACTTATACAGACAGCGTAATGGTAAAGTCAGGAATACATATTATACATCATTTGAAAGGAAATCTTATGCTAAAGCCAAATATTTTTACAGAATGTTATTACCAGTAATAGAATGAAGTTACAAGCAAAAATGTGCAAGTGAGGAAACACAAATCCAGTTCTGAAAAAGCGTTCGCGCCCCTCTAACCCACTATAGCTTTCTCCGGCGTCCTCTAGTGGGATATAAAAGTATGTAGAATCGTCTGCCGACTTGGAAAGCAGCTTCTGGTAGTCAATTGACGGAAGTTTATGCAGAATTCCTGGTGATATTTGAATTTCGGAATGTCAAAAGACCCGAAAATTGGCCAGGCCTCTTCAAACCAGAGCAAAAATTATTACTTTTCATGAACTCGGATTCAGTAGTCGTAAAATTGCTGTTAAATGTGGCTCTGATCATTCCACTGTCTTGCGCACCTTTAAAAGAGTTGCAGAAACTGGATGTGTAAGAAACAAAAAAATAACAGGTCGACCAAGGCTGTGTACTGAACGTGATGATCGCATGCTGATTCGTTGTTCCTTAAAATCAAGGTTTGAAACAGCCACTGATTTAAGAAATGAGTGGGAGAATGAAGTAGGCATTATTACATCTGCACGTACAGTTCGTCGTAGGCTACAAGAAAATGGACTGACTGCACGAAAACCTTTCGTTATTGAACAGCAACGGCTCAAAAGAATTGCTTGGGCGAAAGCACACGAGAATTGGACTGTTGATGAATGGAAAAATGTTATTTTAGTGATGAAACAACTGTTACTACTTCCGGTAATAATGAAAATAATTATGTACGTCGTCGGGCTGGTGAAAGATATCAAGCATGCTGCACCCAGGCAACAATCAAGAACCCACATTCCGCGATGTTATGGTCTTGTATTTCAGTCAGTGGTGTTGGCCGTCTGCACATTGCTGATGGCACATTGAATGGATCGAAATATGTGGATATTTTGGAGTCCAAACTGATACCATCTGCACAAGACGTGGGATTGCGGAATTTTATCTTTCAGGACGATAACGCGGCATGTCATCTCTCAAAGTTGGTTGACGAGTGGTTTACAATCGAAAAGTTATAAGAAAACTTCAGTGGCCAGCACAGTCACCGAATCTTAATCCCACAGGGAATCTGTGGATGAGACTGAAGCAAAAGATCCCTCAACAAGGACCCACATCTAAAAAAGCATTAATTGAGTCTAAGGGCCGTATGACACTGAGTTATCACCAATGGACAACTAGAGAAGCTCATTAGTTCCATGCCAAGAAGGTGCACTTTGTTACTAAGAAACCGTAGTTATCCAATTAAATATTAAAGCGTGTTTTTCTTGTTGGTAAGTTATTTCAAGTGTCCTGGTAGTTTCAATAATACATTGTACAATAATTTTACGTTAAATGTATTATACACTAATTTCACAAATTCCACTATTTTTTGCTATTTATGACTAGACGCTGTACTTTTGCTTGTAACTTCACTTCTGTTAGTGGTCTGCAAACACATTTAAATTCAGCATTAAATTTCCTTTAAAATGATGTATAATATGTATTTCTGACTTTCCATTACGCTGTATAAGTTGACTTCAAACATCAAAAATTAACTTTCCGTCAACTGGTGCATAACTTTTAGCCACGATTGCAATATGAATTATTTTTTTTATCACTAGGGGCTGCGCCTCTAGGCTCGCTACGCTCATTTCCAGAGTAGCGCTCGGGCCCTGCAGCCCGATCTCCAAGTACATCACATGAAATAAAAACTGGAAAATTCATATACATTTCAATTTTTATTGCATGTCTAAGCAAATAAGGCTTGTTATTCCGAAATAACAGAGTTTTTTTACTGTCGTTAATTCTTGGAAGGTCGGACTTTTGTCGTTTGAACTTACAGCACTTACTAAATTTACCACTAAGGAAAACAGAAGCGGTCCAAAAAGAATTTCCGTAAACCGTAAACCGTTACGCTAAACCGTTAAGGTGGAGGCTACGTACTTCTATCTCGTTGGGTGGACGTCAAGTAATCTTGCTTCCTATACTTCCAATTGACAAACGTTTGTACACATTTCTTTAACAATTATTGTGTTCCCAAGGATGAAAATTTGAAAATCGATTAAAATAGCTTCATATTATAACTTGGAATACTTAATATTTTCTAAAACATAACCATAATTATATAAAAAGTCAATAACTTTTCCTTTGGTGGTGTTGGAACCAGAAAATAGACGGCGCGACTTGTACTTTCATGACGTCAGTAGACAAACAAATGTTGGATTACATAAATATGGTTATGATTTAGAAAATATTAAGTATTCCATGTTATAAAATGAAGCTATTTTAATCGATGTTCAAATTTTCATCCTTGGGAATACATTAATTTTCCAGAAAAAAGATGGCGCGACCTGTACTTTGATGACGTCAGTAGACTAAAAAATGTTGGATTGCATAGTCATGGTTATGTTTTAGAAAATATTAAGTATTCCAAGTTATAAAATGAAGCTATTTTAATCGATGTTCAAATTTTCATCCTTGGGAACGCATTAATTGTAAAGAAAATGTGTACAGAAGTTTTTCCATTGGAAGTATAGGAAGCAAAATTACTTGACGTCCACCTTAAACAACTGAGATAGCTTTACCAACAAAACATATGCATAACAAATTCTCTGCGTCACCATGGCAGCAGGTCACGAGACCAGAACGTTCCTCTGTGGTTATCGTGAAGACAGACCTCGTTCGCATCTTTCCTTTTCGTCTGTAAAAAATGTTTTTTTCCTGTGGATTTTTCGTCTTCTTAAGTGGTTCGTGTTGACTGTGTTGTGTTTTCATCGTTTTGCCTCACTTGAAGTGAGTGTGTGTGCTTCCTGTTACGTTATTTTGTGTTTCTTCTGTGTGACGCAGTTGCAGCACAGAGTGTTGTGTTTCTAGGCTTAGCGGCCACGATGGCTGTTTCCCAATTACAAATGCAAGTTCCGACAGCTGATTTTATCTCCGCTGGATTTTCTTTGGCCACATCGACCGCTTCTGAGACAACTATGACCTCTTCAAGTGTGAATTTGTCTACTTCTAGTTGTGTTTCTACTTCTAATGTGCTTCGTCCTAATGTTTCTGCATCGAATGTTCTACGTCCTAATTTGCATATCCTGGGTACCGAGTCACGTTCTGCTGCCGTGGCTGCTACTCTTCCACGCTCGTATGCTGCGACTGCTCGTCCAAACCAATCTTCTCATGCACCTTTTTCAATGCAACCAGAATTTTCAAGAGAAGATAAAGTTCTCAAAATTCGGATTTCTGACGACTCACCAGCAGGTAAAGAACTTTCCTCAGCTTTGTTATTAAGTGTGTATTTTCCGTCTCTTCGTGACACCCCCTCCCCCTCTATTTGGAGGCCTTGGTTAAAGTTGTTCCCAAGGAGAGCATTGTTTCAATTATTCGCATTGGAGGAGGTGTTGTCGTTCATTTTGTTCACCATAAAGCCACCGACACCGTTCTTGCCACAGGCATTGATATTGGCTCCTTTCACTTCTAACCTGTTGCTTCTGCACAGCGCCCGGTCACTGTGACATTATCTCCTGTGCCTACTGCTCTTCCTGACAACTTACTTGTTGCTGCACTCGGCACTCTTGGTCGAGTAGTGGGAGAGACAAATTTTTTTCCAGCTGCTGCCAGAGACTCTCCCTTCAACTTTGTGCAAGGGGGTCGTCGCCAATATCGTGTTATTCTCCCCATTGACCAAGCCATTTCTTAGCGCCCCACAGCTCTGCAACTTGTTACCGACACACGAACATACGTTTTCAGCTTATTTGCTGGTTTCCTGTGCTTTCGGTGCCGAGTTGAGGGACACCTGGCTTCTGAGTGTCCCCACCGCACACCTGCACCTGGTGCTGTCCCTTCGATGAAGGTTCCCGATGCACCTCCATCATCCACTTCTTCCTCCCTTACTACTGAACAAACTGATGATCCTATGTCAACCACGTCACCATCTCTGCTGATTGCTCCTTCCATGACCGCAGATATTTCGTTGTCTTCACCTATTTCAGAACTGCCATTACCATACAACTCGGAGAAGGCGCTATCTTTCAAAACAACTACGCAGTTATTGCCAAGCACTGAACCGTCATTACCATTATATTCCGAGCAGCCGCTTTCTTTCGAAACTTCTGCGTCTTCATTACCCTGCACTCAAGCGCCACCACCGTGCAACAAATTGGCACCCGTTTCACAGCCTGTTTCGCAAATTCAAACATCTGCTTCTGAACTGTTCAAATCTGCTCTCAATGATGACATCTCATTTCCACCTCTTCCTTCTTCTGTGGGCTCCTCTGGACCCAAAACTTCCGGGAAACGCCCAAATCCTGCGGAGTCTTCTCCAAAGCGTTCGCGTCGCTCAAGGCGTTCTCGGACCAAATCTTCTGCCACTTCCTCTACAACCTCACCTGGCGTGGAGAATTTTTCTTCTCCACTTCGTACAACAAACAGATTCGCATGCCTTCCTACTGAAGATGATATGGGTGTTGCTGCTAATTTAAGTGAATCAGCATTGATTGCTTCGGATGTTGATGAAGAGGATTCTTCTCTTCCCACCATAACCAAACTTTCAACTCTTTTCAAAGACTGTTCTGTTCCAGTGCAACCGCTCACATACACCGAACTTCTTGAACTAATTCAACACCCTAAAAAACGCAAATTGCTAACAATCCCGTGTATTCAATCCAAGTTAAATAGGTTACCTGAAATGCTTCAACAACTTCAATTACTTGATGAACTTTTGAGCAATACAACTCTTCCTCCTGATGCTGCCCAGTTTCAGCGTCGTCTTTCATACCTGTTGAAGAAGCTCTCAGCTGAACTCGAAAACCATCTAAAGCCTGTTCATGATATCCCAACTGACTTGTGTTAGTTTCAACTGCCGAAGCTTTGCTGCGTCGGGAACTAATGCTTTTGTCTTCGAAGATATTCGTTATCTTAAAGCTAACATCATTCTCCTGCAGAAAAAAAACTGTTTGCCTTTGACAGACATTTCCCGCTGGCGACGCTGGCCTTTTGTCTTTTTTCACAATTTCCGTGCCCATTTGAGGTCCGGTACCGCAATTGGCATTCATAATCGTTTTCTTCCGTTTCTGTCTGACGTTGTTGAGTCACAGAGCCTGCTCGGGGTTTTTCGATACCTTTCTTTTCGCTTCCTTTCTACCCGTTTTCATTTGTTAAATTTGCACGTTCCTCGTAGTGATTCAGAAGCTACATCCCTCATTCTTCATGCAACTACAGTTCTCGCTGAGATTCCGTCTTCTGAAGTTGTGATCATGGCTGGTGACTTTAACTGTATGCTGCAACCTCTTTACGATCGTGATGGATTTAAAGATTTCCGCTCTTCTCTGGTTTCGCAACTCACTCAACTGGTCTTTAATTTTGATCTCCAAGATGCATTTCGCCTTCTCCATCCTGTGACCCGTGATTTCACCTGGTTTCCTCCTGCAGGATCCTCCAACGCTGCTGCACGTTTGGACCGATTTTATGTTTCCAGTTTTTTGCGTTCTTCCCTTGTTTCTGTTTCACATGCTCCAGCTGTTTCCTCCGACCATCGTCCAGTCGTTCTACAATTTCATCTTCCCTCCACTGGTGTCCCTCACCCAATGGTTTGGACCATTGACGATTTCTGCCTGCAAGATCCAACTTTTATTTCTCATGTCAACTCCATTATTGCGCATTCAGTCAATCAACTTCCCTCCACAGTTGACCCGGCAGCTCTGTGGCTCTCCACCAAGCATTCCATTGCTGCGTTTGCAAAACGCTTTTGTTTTTCTGTTCGCACTAATCGTCTAATGGACATAGATTCAATCCGCCGTTCTCTTCAGTCTACCTCGCACACCGATCCTAACTTTGAAATCCTGCAAGCCCGGCTTCATCATCGCCTCCAATCATCGGCTAAATCTGCTCTGACTCGCTTGAAGTTCACCCTTCTTCACTTTCATGATGATCCCCTTCAGAGTCTTCGTCATCTTGAAGAACATCGAACTAAATACAATACCATCGCTTATCTTTCCTTACCGGATGGATCTACCACGGTAGATCCCTCCCTCATCTGCCAACATAGTCATTCATACTTTTCTGGTGGTTTTCAACCTTCTCAGATGCCTCCAGCTGATTCCTCTCCACTTCTTCACGGCCTTCCTCAAGTCCCTCAATGTCTTTTTTCTTCGCTCAGGGCTTCAATCTCACCAGCCGAAATTCGGTCTTCTGTTTTCAGTCTTAATGATCGTTCGTCACCAGGTGAAGACGGTCTTCCTCTTTCCTTTTATAAGGCTTTTCTTCCAACTCTTCTTCCTCTTCTTGTTGCCTGTTTTAACTTCGTTTTTCTTCGTCTTCCTTTTCTTCATCAGCTTTTTCCTTTGCTCTACTTCGCCTTATTCCAAAATCTGGCAACCTTGGACTCTTGATAAACTGGCGGCCTATTTCCATTCTAAATACCGATTACAAAATCTTTGCCAAAGTTCTTGCTCTTCGCCTTAATCCAGTTCTTTCGCACATCATCCATCCTGATCAGACCTACACTGTTTCTTCTCGCTCAATCGCTTCTAACATCACTGTCATTCGTAACTTATACTCTCTTGCTTCTCGACTCTCTGAACCTCTCGCAATTTTCAATATCGACCAGCGTCAAGCTTTTGATTCAATTAACCACTCATATCTCTTCACTGTTCTTCGCCAGTTTGGGTTTCCTTCCGCCTTCCGTTTGGCGCTTTCCAATCTTCACTCTCACTCCTTCTTTCGTGTTCGTACTTCAGCATTTCTCACCTCTGCTATTCCTTTCGCTAGTGGGATCCGGCAGGACTGCCCTCTGTCGGGTCAACTCTTTGCTCTCTCTTTTGAACCGCTTTTGATTTGTCTCCGTTCTCGTTTGTTTTCCTCAGTTCCGTATGGAGTTGCGTGCACCCGTCACCACCACACAGTTCTTTCGGCATACGCCGATGACTTAACAGTTTTCATCCGTTCTGAGGGAGCATTCGGAACTCTTCGAAATACCTATCTTGAATATGCTGTGATTTCTGGTTCTTCACTCAACATGGATAAATGCTCTGGATTATGGGCAGGGTCGTGGACGATCCGTGCTGACCGCCCATGGGGTGCCTATAATGAATAAAGTTCTCCGCTGGACGTGTAGTGCAGGGAAGTTTACGTTAAGTCACGTTAGGGTTATTGGAAGGTTACTTGACGTAGCTAAAGTGTACCTAATCTTCAAAGTGCTAGAGTTTGTTTAGGTAAGACTCGCACGTGCAATAAATTCATTGAATATGGAACTTCTTTTACTCAGCGTTTCTCATTTTCTTGACTATCAGTACTATAACTTCGGTTTTAGTACATTAGTACCTTGAAGGCTCCTTATTAGAGCGGTAAACACAATATACCCTGGACTTAATGGAGACACTTAATGAAAGAGACTTAACGGCCAGACAGAGGTCTGACAATAATATGAACTGAGAAAAACGTACTCACTTTAAACCTTTTATTGGAGAACTCCTGGTATTATCCAACACACACTCTACAAATCACACGACTACTGAATATCCGAACTTTCGTAGAATCGCATAACAATAATTAAGAAGAACCTATCACATAAAACGAAGCTCACTTGGTATAGTTGAGCGCGCCTATATATACTGCATACCACCACGTCATGACTTACACTCGTTGCCACATATTATTCAGCGGGAGCTAAACCAAGTCACGAAAGCGATAAATTATCCACTACCTGTCATGTCGCATATTTTGCATGACCTATCGTCAACTAAATGGATGTCAACCTTGGATTTGGCGAGTGGATATTGGCAGGTTGCGGTACATCCAGACTCCGTCGATAAAACAGGCTTTGTGACTCCTTTTGGGGCTTATGAATACCTGCGTATGCGCTTTGGACTAGCCTCTGCACCTGCTACTTTCCAAAAGCTTATGGATACGGTTCTCAGACCTGTTCCAGGTCCCCATGTGCATGTATATTTGAATGACATTATTACATCCGAGACTTTTGACGAGCACCTTTCTCTGCTTAAACAGGTGTTCCAACTCATATACAATGCTGGCTTGACGTTAAAACCTAGTAAATGCCAGATAGCGAGGGACGAGATTGTATATCTGGGGTTGAAAATCACTCCCCACGGCTTATTTACGGATGATGAAAAAATCAATCCTATTGTTGACTTTCCACTGCCAAACACAGCCAAAGAACTATCACGCTTTCTGGGAATGACCGGATGGTATCAGCAGTTCGTCCCCGCTTATGCTACAATCTGTGAGCCATTGTATGCTTTGAAACGTAAATACAAGAAGTTTGTTTGGACACCTGAGGCTAACGCTGCGTTTGAAGCACTAAAGTCTGCGTTGACTCAGCCTCCTGTATTAGCTTTCCCAGATCATACTAAGGTATTTGATATTTACACTGACGCATCCGCAGTTGGTCTTGGTTGCGTTTTGTTACAAGCTGGGCATCCAATAGCTTTTGCGCCCCGTACTTTAGCCAAAGCTGAACGCAATTATTCAGCTACGGGACGCGAATGTCTTGCTGTAGTGTATGCTCTTGACAAATTTCAATGTTATCTAAAGTTCGGATATTCAGTAGTCGTGTGATTTGTAGAGTGTGTGTTGGATAATACCAGGAGTTCTCCAATAAAAGGTTTAAAGTGAGTACGTTTTTCTCAGTTCATATTATTGTCAGACCTCTGTCTGGCCGTTAAGTCTCTTTCATTAAGTGTCTCCATTAAGTCCAGGGTATATTGTGTTTACCGCTCTAATAAGGAGCCTTCAAGGTACTAATGTACTAAAACCGAAGTTATAGTACTGATAGTCAAGATAATGAGGAACGCTGAGTAAAAAGAAGTTCCATATTCAATGAATTTATTGCACGTGCGAGTCTTACCTAAACAAACTCTAGCACTTTGAAGATTAGGTACACTTTAGCTACGTCAAGTAACCTTCCAATAACCCTAACGTGACTTAACGTAAACTTCCCTGCACTACACGTCCAGCGGATAACTTTATTCATTATATGCCCGCTGGTCTTCAAGCGTTGCCAAACTTCTCGGAGTCTACATTGAAAGCCCCTCTGCGGTCGCCGCTGCTACCTGGACTCCCCTGGTTCAGCAGGTTAATCGCCGCCTAGCACCTTTTCACAGTCTCAAGCATTTTCTGTCGTTCCTCAGCCGTGCCTACCTCCTCAACACCTTTCTCCAGCCATTTCTTTTTCATGCTTGGATTGTGCACCTTCCTCCGCCGTTTTTGCTTCGCGAACTTCAACGTACCTTCACTAATTTTGTCTGGATTGTCATTCATTGGATGCAGCACTCCACTCTCGTTCTCCCTATTTCTTTTGGTGGCCTCTCTCTCTCCGATATCTCTCTGAAGTTCAAAGCTTTCCACCTTCAAAATTTCCTTCGGAATTTCTCTCTCCAACCTTCTTCTTCTCACACCATTGTCGACACGCTTCTCTTTCCCCGAAGTCCCCACCTCACTGTCTCAACTTTTCTCCACATGGACTTTTTTCCTCTCGTTCCGAGCCATTTCCCTGAGTTTTACAGATCCGCTCTTACCCTCTGGCGTTCCTTATATCCTATTCGCCTTCCCCCTGCCTCTACTAACGATCTCCTTGCGGAACCTCTCTTCTTTTCTTCTGCTATCCGCTCCTCTGCTTCTTCATATTTGCACTTCTCCACCTGGTTCACCAGTGGCGTGGTGCGAATCTCTCAACTCGTTGATTCCAACCTTCGCTGGAAATCGCTCTCCCAGATCACTCCTCCTCTTTCGGATTCGCCCATTCATCGTTCTCCGCTGCGATTACTTCAAGTCAGTATTTGTCGACTTTACTCTCTCCTCGCAGATCAACATGGACTTATCTCGCAACCTTCAGCGCCTCATAGCCTTCCTTTTCTTGTGTATCTCAATGACATTCCCTTCCTTCCTCATCAGGTACCTGTCAAGCTTCTTTATCAGCATTTTTTAACACATTTTCTTGAACCAATGCCTATTCCCAATGTACCATCTTCAGATTTGCCAGCCACCTGGACAGACTCTCATACTACTCTCGGCTGCCCCGGTGGCGCAGTGGTTTAAGGTGCTGGCCTCTGATCATTCGTCCGTAAGGAGTCCGGGTTCGAATCCCGGTCAGGCATGGATGTTGTGTTTGTCTTACGGCACTGGCTCTCTCCCTTCCCTGGAACCAGTGACCCTAAATTAGGGACGGGCGACTGCTTATAGCCCATTGAGTTGCTCACGGTGGTCGTTAAAACCTCCAATCAAAAAAAAAAAAAAAAAAATACTACTCTCGCCTCTCCAAAAGCTCGTGACATTCGTTGGTTACATCTTCATGGCCGCCTACTCACTCCTCGAACTCTTCACCGTTTCCGTCATCTGAGTTCACCTCTTTGTTCTTTTTTTTTTGTTCAACCCTCGGAGAAGTTCATCATGCATACTTCTTGTGTCTGATGTTACAGCCCTTGTTCTCACTGATGTTCTCTCTCCTTCAAAAAGTTTGTGCTCACCTTCACACCATGTCACATTATCTTGTGTTACGTCACCACTATCCTTCGGCTCCCACGCATAATCATGTATGCTCCTTCCTAATTGTACAAGCGAAGTATACAATCTATCTGTACTATCATCGCAGCGTCGACCAACCTTCCCTCCGCCGTTATCACACAGCTCGTCGTTTCCTCTGCCGCAGATATCGTCATTCCGTTACAGCCAGACTACAACTCGAATTTGACACTGCACAAGCAAATAACACTGTTCCAAACTCCATGTCTATTTGGTCACCACAACAGCCTTGGTTCCAAGTCGTCGAAAATGCCGTGGAACTGCTGGCTTAACCTTCGGCTCTCCACTACAGTGTTTTATTCCATCATAAGTGTTCTTCATTAGTGTTCTGTGTCTACTTTTCTGCCCAAGGGCGAGACTTACTTTTACTACTGAATTCGCGTTTTGTTTTGATATTGTATACCTTTGAACTCGTACTGTCCGCCCCGGTGGCGCAGTGGTCTAAGCGATGGCCTCTGGTCATTCGTCCGAACGGGGTCCAGGTTCGAATCCCGGTGAGGCATGGATGTTGTGTTTGTTTTACGGCACTGGCTCTCTCCCTTCCCTGGAACCAGTGACCCTAAATTAGGGACGGGCGACTGCTTATAGCCCATTGAGTTGCTCACGGTGCTCATTAAACCTCAAAAAAAAAAAAAAAAAAAAACTCTTACTGCTTTACCGTCTATTTTTTTTTTTCGGTGAACTCACAGACACATTTTATTACTATTGTCATCAAAGGACTCGTTGACTTATATTTTTTACTACTGTTAAACTGGGCAGCCTGCGTGCGCCCGCTTTCTCACACCTTCACATTGTATTTATATGTTATTTTAAATGCCGGCGATCACCTTGTTCTCTCCCATTTCTTGTTACTGTATTTATTTTGTACTTGTATATATTTTGTTCAGGGTTTTTTTCCCCAACATTTTAAGCAATAAATACATTATGAAGACAAGCCGTTCGTTTCTTTCCTTTGCGTCTTTAAAAAAATGCTTAAAAATCAGAAAATGATTTTTTCTTAATTTTTTTTTTTTTTGTAAAAAAGGAACGATAGTTGTAAGTTTATGCTGTAAAAATTGCAATGCGTTATAATTTACAGTTTGCCATAGATCCGTTTTTAGCACGTCTTTTGTAAAAAAAGATCGTGCTTATGTTATCGGTTTGTCCGTCCGTCCATCCGACCGTCTGTACCCACGGTATCTCTGCAACTATTAGTCCAATTCGAAAAATTCTTTTTGCATTCGAAAGCTTGAAATATGCGAATGATGATCCTTTATTTCGAATTTTTTTTACGATGTACAATTTCGCCGGTAAAGGGCGTAAATGCAGATGATGTCGAATTCAAAAATACGTTTTATTCCACATATTTGCTTCTAAACATCCGATTGAAAAAATCTTCTACCTTTCGATTCCATTTATGTCGAAGAGTATTTTGGATATAGTATCTTTTTCAAATTGCGCATAGATTTTCCGCTAGGGGGCGTAAAAGTAAATTGCCTTTTTCCCGATAACTCTTCTTCTAAACCTCCGATTTGAAAATTTCTTTTTTCAGCGGATACATCTCTTGATGCACAATCTTTTGCATATAATTTCTAATTTTTGGTAAAGAATACTTTGGCCACCAGGGGGCGCAAGTGTTAATTTTCGCTTCTGATGTATTTGCCATAAAATCTGAGCTTCTAAAGCATCGATTGAAAAAATTCTTTCGTGGACTGATGCCACTCACATCGATAAATCCTTTCGGAATATTTTCTTCCTAAAATATTCCACAGTTTCTCCGCCGGGGGCGTAGATGTATATCTTATTTTTGTCAATATCTCGACTTCTAGGAGTCCGATTTGAAAAATTCCTTCTTTGTTGGATAGTGTTTTCCGTGTGACATGTTTTTCATATAATTTCAAAATTTTCAAGTAATTCATAGACTTTCCGCTATTGGGCGTAAAGGTAAATTGCGTTTCCCCCTATATCTCTGCTTCTAAATCTCCGAGCTGAAAAATAATTTCTGCACCGGATACAGCTCTTCATGGGAAATCGTTTGCACATAATTTCTAATTTTTGTAAAAAAATTGTTTAGCCACCAGGGGGCGTAAACCTTAATTTCCGCTTCTGATGTATTTGCAGAAAAATATGAGCTTCTAAATTCTCGATTGAAAATAACGTCGTTTGTAGACCACCGATACTACTCATGCCGAAAAACTTTTTAGAAACATTTTCTTCTTATAATAGTGCACCGTTTCTACGCCAGGGGGCGTAGATGTATATATTTTATTTTTGTCAATATCTCGACTTCCGGGAGTCCGATTTGAAAAAATCCTTCTTTGTTGGATAGTGTTTTCCGTGTCGCATTTTTTCATATAGTTTCAAAATTTTCACGTAATTCATAGACTTTTCGCTAGGGGGCGTAAAGGTAAATTGCGTTTCTCCTTATATCTCTGCTTCTAAATCTCTGATCTGAAAAATTCTTTATGCTCCGAATACAGCTCCTGATGGGAAGTCGTTTGCACATAATTTCTAATTTTGCAAAAAAAAAATGGTTCGCCACCAGGGGGCGTAAACCTTAATTTCCGCTTCTGATGTATTTGCAGCAAAATATGAGCTTCTAAATTCTCGATTGAAAATAACATCGTTTGTAAACCGGTACTACTCATGTCGACAAACCGTTTAGAAACATTTTCTTCTTGAAAAAATGTACGGTTTCTACGCCAGGGGCGTAGATGTATATATTATTTTTGTCAATATCTTGACTTCTAAGAGTCCGATTTAAAAAATTCCTTCCTTGTTGGATAATGTTTCTATTGCGACATGTTTTTCCTATAAATTCAAAAATTTCAAGTAATTCATAGACTTTCCGCAAGGGGGCGTAAAGGTAAATTGCGTTTTCCCCTATATCTCTGCTTCTAAATCTCCGAGCTGAAAAATTCTTTTTGCACCGGATACAGCTCCTGATGGAAAATCGTTTGCACGTAATTTCAAATTTTTGTAAAAAATTGTTTGGCCACCAGGGGGCGTAAGTCTTAATTTCCGCTTCTGATGTATTTGCAGCAAAATATGAGCTTCTAAATTCTCGATTAAAAAAAACGTCGTTTGTAGACCGATACTAATCATGTCGACAAACCTTTTAGAAACATTTTCTTCTTAAAATAGTGCATGGTTTCTACGCCAGGGGGCGTAGATGTATATCTTATTTTTGTCAATATCTCTACTTCTAGGAGTCCGATTTGAAAAATTCCTTCTTTGTTGGATAGTGTTTCTAGTGTGACATGTTATTCATATAATTTCAAAATTTTCAAGTAAATCATAGACTTTCCGCTAGGGTGCACAATGGTAAATTGCGTTTTCTGCTCCTAAAACTCTGATTTGAAAAATTCTTTCTGTATCGCATACAAGACCAGACGGAAAATATTTGTCACGTAATATCTAATGTTTGGTAAAGAATGGTTTGGCCACCAGGGGTCATAAGTGTTAATTTCTACTTCTGATGTATTTGTAACAAAATCTGGGCTCCTGAAAACTCGACTAAATTTTTTTTCCTCGAACCGATACTTACTGCTCATATGGATAAACCTTTTGTGAATACTTTCTTCCTAAAATAATGCATGGTTTTCCCGCCAAGGGACATAAAGTCACATCTTATTTTTGTCGATAACTCTGTTTCTAAGAGTTCGTAAGCTCACGATTCCGTTTATAGCAATATCTGAGGGATTAAAGACCCGATTGAAAAACTTCTTTCTTCCCTCAGATACTATTGTTTTACATACCGGTTCCATTGACTTTGAATAGCTTTGATAAATTTAATTTGCGTCGGAACGGATTCAAAAGACGTGCTTATTACACCCGAAATTACGGTGTCATCTTTCTTGTTTTAAATGGATCCCATCGCGAAATAGAGAATTTTGTAAAATGTAGAAATTAAATTTCTTGCAAACTAAATCGAAACTCAAAAAAAAAAAAAAAAAAAAAAAAGGGCGACGAGGTGCAAAAATTCGGTTATGGCACTACAAGCCTACAAAGTTACGTGGTTCTGTTGCTGTTGGTGTGTCCGGAACGCGACCTGATAACACTTTTTTTTTTTTTAGAATAGGGAGAAACTGGAAGAATATGGGTTATCTAACCCAGCCATGTGGCACATTACCTTTAAATTTCTCTGAAGAAAAGGAATATAACAGTGGAATTATTAACGTGGCGAAATGCTCAGCGTTGAGATTATGGTGCGTAATTCTAATTTACTTACTTTATACAAATACAGTAAATCATTATTCTTCCGGATAAACACAAATCGTGTTCCCAGTACCAACTGCTTACAACTGCTCGCATGACGCATGTGCATTGCGCGGTTTCAGAATTACTCAGACCGGCCAATGAATTATAAACTTTTATGGGTTGGACTTCCTTTACCTCGAATTACAGTACGTATGCTATTTGGCATAGATTCTACAAGGTGTCGGAGTGCATCTACATCTACAGCATACCAGGCGTTCACCGAACAGTCCTTTAACTGGCTCAGATTTGACGGGAGAGGACCTTGCTCTCTGTTTTCTAACATGTCACATACATTCTCAATAGGGTTCAGATCCGGGCTTTGTGCAGGCCAGGGAAGATGGCCAAAGTCGTTGTCATGCTCGCTGAACCACTGCTGAACACATCTTACGCGATAGACAGTGGCATTGTTGTCCATGAAAGAGCCGTCACCTGCTGGATAAAATGTCAACAGTGCAGGATGGACTTGACTAGCGACAATGTTTAGATAATCATTGGAGGACACCTGACCTTCCACCAATATCAGAGGATCTGTTCCACAGCAACAGAACGTGTCCCACACCACGCCATGACCTCCAAAATCTTGAGTTGTGTTTACAAGGCAAGCTGGTCAAGGCCGTCTAGAAAATACAAAGCCATGGCATTAGAGAGATGAGTTCCCTCTTTTAGTAACGGCACGCTGAAACCAAGGCTTTTGATTGGTTTCCAACGCTACCGTGCGTGACGTCAAACACAACACCGACGTATCAGTCCGTGTACACGAGAGTAACGTCACAAACGGAAAGAACTCATCTCTGTAATGTCATGGCTCTGTACATGTTAGATGGCCTTGGCTGGGTCTATTGCTTCATGGGTCTCCCTCCAAACTCTGTGCTTACCGTCTGTACGGAATAAGATGTACTGCGACTCGTTGGACTGTATGGCTTTTTCTAGTCTTCCAGGGTCCAATTACGGTGCTCATGGCACCACTATAGACGAACTTTCCGGTTCTTCGAAGAAATCAATGGCTTCCGTATAGGTATGCGACTGCTAATACTAATCTTCTTCAATTCCCTGATCATGTTCTACGCGATATGGGTCGTGGCCTTCATTAAACTCTGCGGTCAGATTTTGCACACAGGAAGTCCTGCTTCACCATACAAGCCTTCTCAGACAACGGCGATCTCGTTCCTGACAGATTGCCGTCGCGCAACACTGTAAAAAAATTCTGAATTTCACGAGCCATTTTTCGTGATTCCTTTCGTAAATCAAAGAATCATATTTCTGATACAATCTTTTCCGTGAAATGACGCGGAAACCCCGAATTTCATGGATATTTCGTACGCTAGGAAAATTCTGAAATTTCAGAAACCTTTTCGCCATTCCTATCCTATATTGGTGGTAAATTGCCGTTTTTAAGAGGTGTTAGGGAAAATTCTGAATTTTCAGAAACCTTTCCGCAGTTCCTTTCGTATATTAACGGCAAAATTCTGCTCTCACTTTTTCCGTATAAATATCGCGGAAAATTTCCAGTAACAGGACCGATTCGCGGGAATGTCCTTGAGATTTGATTAACTATTAAATTCCATTCGTCTGTCGGAGGACCCGATTTCGAAGTTCTGTAGTGAGATTTGACATTGTGAATACCATATCAATGAAACTTTGGTTATTGTGGTAGAGGATATTTCTTCTCCAGTGCCCCGTTTTTGTGAATCAGTATATTGTTTTACCGTAAGAAATAGAGTCTATGGGCCTCTTAAGAAAAAAGCTATGGTAGGTGTCAAGAGTAAGTTTTATACGTGGGAAGATCGAAAAGTAACACATAGCAATTTTTTTCTCTTTACAGGTCGCAAGTAGGAAGTTGCAGTTTGGCAGACGAGTTTGAATATCGCGCTACAGACCGGTTTGGCTGGACAGGTGTCGCCGTTTTGGAAGACAGAGTGAACGATCGCACAAAGTTGTCGCGTCTGTTAGCGTAGTCTGCGAATGAAGAGCAACGCGGTGTAGTCCCATTTTTGTGAGCTCAACTGAAAACTCTGACGGAAATTCACAAAGAAATGGTCGAAGTGTATGGTGGTGATTGCCTGGACGGCAACAACATCCCTAGATGGTGCAATTGCTTTCCAGAGGGCCGTGACAGCCTTACCGATACGCCACGTCCCGATCAACATGTAACCGCGTCATCAACCTGCCACTGTGAGAGGCATTGAACAGGTAATTCTGAGTGACCGGCGGATTAATCTGGGCACATTTGCACAGAAGTTCCACATTTTGTACGGTATAGCGTACGATATTGTGCATGACAACTTGCAATTTAGCAAGGTTAGTGCGCGATGGGTGCCCAAAGAACTTGACAGACGACCAGAAGGGACAGATAATGATGTGATCCTTGGATCACTTGATGCGTTACGCAGATGGAGGACACAAATTTCTGGCAATTGTAGTGATGAGCGATGAGTTATGGGCATACCAGTAAACTCCCGAAGCAAAGAAGGCTATTATGATGTGCAAACATTCCGACTCCCCGTCACCAAAAAAATTCAGAGTAACCCAATTTGCACAAAACGTCGTCATGACGGTGTTCAGGGACATGCATGACGTTCTCCTGGTGGAGTTTCATCCAACGGGGACCATTGTGAATGTCAAAACCTACGCTCACACATTGACAAAGTTGTGCCATGCTCTTTTAGACCCAACATAGATGCTGCAAATGTCAGACTGCTTCATGACAACGCTCGCCCACAGGTTGCACAACACGTTCGTGACAAAATTGCACAATTTGGCTGGGAGGTGCTCCAGCACCCACCGTACAGTCCGGATCTGGTTCTTTTAGACTTTCATCTGTTCGGTCCTTTGAAGAGATTTCTGGGCGGGCAACGCTTCGATTCGGCTGACGAAGTCAAATCGGTTGTCCGCAGATGGCTATACACCCAGAAAACGGACTTTTATGAACAAGGTATACTAAAACTGGTACCACGCCGGAATAAATGTCTCGATCGCCTTGGTTCTTATGTTAAAAAATAGCTAAGAAATGTAAATATGTTTTGTTTTCCCTATCTATTAAACTGTTGCCAAAGATAAAAAATAGTGTGCGTTACTTTTCGATCCACCCTCGCATTTAAAAGCTTTGTAAAATAATACTATAAAGCAGTAAATTTCACTTTTTCTTAAAGATAATTGAAAACAAGATCTCAAGTTCCAAGGCATTCTGTTGCTTCGAAGCATCACGATGAAAAATACGTAATTTGTAATAAGTTCTCCTACAGAAAAAATAAAATTATTACACGCCTATTCAGAAAAATGATAAACTCTAACAGAAAATAGAAGGACTAATTCACCAACGTTAATAACAAAAGAAAATTCATTATCGCGCGCTTTAAGTTCAGCTTTATACGTGCATGTGCATTTCGTGCCTTTCTGGCTCAATGCTAGCCGAAGCGGTTCGCGTCGAAGACTCGCTAGTTCGAGCTCCACTAGAAGTAAAGAGAGGGGTTTCATAAAACAGCTGAAAACCATAGTTTTTGTGAAAAATGTCTGTAAATAAATAAAATCCCGAAACAGACTTTTCTGAAATAAATGAAATTACTGACTGACTACGGAAAATTTTTCAAAATACGGAAGTTAGAAGAAAAGGAACTTTTAAAAACGGAAATTTCGTCAAAATTCGAACACCTACCTGCAACTTTGCTGCAAGTTATTTTCAGGAATTTTCCGTAAATTCAAACCTTTTATTTTCGTACAGTGTACAGTTTTGCCTCTTAGAAGAGCAATGTGGGTTGTTTTCCCATTCTCCCACAATAAGCCATTTATGGAACTCCGAAAGATTCCTTGTTTTTCTCATTATGATCAACACTGCTGGCGATTACTGATGAGCAGCAGTCTTTCCACCTAAAATCTCTGTCTTGTGTTTCCAATGGTAAAATTTCTTTACATATCTTCTTCGCAATTAATGTATTCTTAAGGACAAACATTTGCATTCATAAAATTAACTTTAAGTTATAGCACGGAATACTTAATATTTGCTAAAACATAACCGTAATACATTAAAAATTAAATGAATCATTTTTCTTTGAGTAACGTTCAGACCTGTCAGTAGATGGTGCGACCTGTACATTGATGACGTCAGTAGACAGAAAAAATGTTGAATTGCTTACTTATAGTTATGTTTTAGCAAGCATTAATATCCCATGCTATAACTTAAAGTTAGTTTTACCGATGTGCAAATTTTCATCCTTGGGAATACATTATTTTTTTACAATAATTTGACCTACTTAAATTAAATATTCTGAAAATAATTTAGCTGAAAATATGAGCAGAACTCTAGATACGGTTGATTTCTTATTCCGAAATGAGCAATCAAACATTTGTTTGTCCACTGACGTCATCAATTTGCACGCATAGCCATCTGTTGGCAGGTCTCGACATTACCCAAGGAAAAATTAAATATTTTTAATAAGGTTAAGAAAATATGTAAAGAAGTTTTATCATTGGAAGCATAATATAATGCAGCGTTTTTAGGTGAAACCACCTTAAATATATGGACGCACATGACCACGCATTTTGCATATACCCTGTGTGACGTGCCTGCCCAGCAGGACGCACACGACATAAAGGCAGATAGCAGCGATAAAGAACGTCAATTGGTAGAGCGACTTATTCCGGAATGAAGGGATCCGAGTTCGAGCCCCGGCGCGGACAAAAATGACGGAGAAACTTACTTCGTTATAATGGCACCCGAACTTTCCGGATGACCCGGCAGTTAAAGATCTCGCAATGGTGTGGTGTTTTTTCCACACCGCGAGACAAGAAAAATAAGAGAATCCGTTCTCCAGCGCTTCGAAAAATAAATGTGTGTGACGTTGCATTTCATACACCAGATTGACTGGGAGTTCTCAAGTGCACGTTCTACAGCGGATGGCTGCCTGCAACGATTCACGCTCACGGCTGACCCGTGGGCCATGCCCCCGGCCCTCTTTCTGGGGGGGGGAGATGTGAATTGCCTGCCCAGCAGGACGCACACGACATAAAGGCAGATAGCAGCGATAACGAACGTCCGCGTAGCTCAATTGGTAGAGCGACTTATTCCGGAATGAGGGGATCCGGGTTCGAGCCCCGGCGTGGACAAAAATGACGGAGAAATTTACTTCGTTATACCTGCGTAAATGTCTTTTGCGTACATCTGCATAAAGGTTTCTAATTCAGTGCCCGGTGAGTGTAGAAAAAATGTAATTTTCCATCAGCGCCGTATCGATGGCAAAATTATATTAAATTCGCCAAATATTGTGAATGTTTTGATATTTGCTTCTTCATTTGGGATTACCAACGCAAGATTTCCCAAAAGAGTTTAGTAGCTGCAAAGAGAGAAAGCTGCATTCATGGCAATCGCGGTTTAACACTGGTGTTTCAGAACTTAATGCTGCGCCAGCTAAAATGTCATGCAACTGAACAATTTTTAAAATCTCGTAATGAAATTCAGATTCCATTCTCTCGAAAGTTCATTACAATGACGTGTTGTGAAGACTTATTCGATCAAAGTTTTGTGTTTGCTGATGTTAACGTACCTTGACGTATGCCTCTCGGCTGGCGTAATCCATTTCATGGTACATGTATCCCATAATCACTTTACTTTCTTGAATGATGGCAAAGCACAAGGCCGTAGCACCATTCTGAAAAGAAAAATGAAATGAAATGCATTTAATGCTTGAAATTAAATGATTTAAGGATTTCAATGCAGTCACATTTATGATCATAAAACTACAATTACTTTTACTCTCACTGATCGGGACAAGTCAAGCCGACCCCCAGGGAAAAGCATATCTTCCTCTGCATGGTGTCCCAGAAAATGAATTAAATACGAAAACAACAGCAACAGCAGCGAGAAAAAACAACAACATGCTGAACAGTCAAAATTATATCTTAATAAATAGAGAGTGGAAGTTATATGTTCCATAGAGGCTCCATATTCAACAATAAATTGTCTGTTCTTCATACAGAGGAGGAATTACAAGACAATTATTCAGTTTAGTTTCAGATTTAATATTTAGAGACCATATTCCAGATGGAAGCAACCGTTTAGATGGATGCAAATGGAAGTCGCAAGGGAACAACTTCCATTTGCATCCATCAAAAACACTGGAAGAATAGTCGATAAAATTCCAATCAAGTTCACAACGGAAAAGCAATCATCTGAGCAAACGTGTAAAATACAGACACCTTTCTCTGAAACGAGGGTATCTGGTTTCGCTGAAATCGAGATTAGTACTTTCATCATTAAGATAAGATTGGTCAGAAACACGGTTTGAAACCGTTTGTTTTTATACTATCCAATTACCATAGTTGGTAAGGATAAAAACTATACCACATTTTAAAAGCAGATTACATTTACAAAGAACCCGTGATTCATCGAAGACATGATATATGTAATCCTACATTATCCATGGTTTCTCCTGAAAAACCTTTACCGCAAATAATCCACATAATTAATGGATGTTCTG
The DNA here is from genome assembly GCA_039090855.1 of Macrothele yani. Lineage (NCBI taxonomy): Eukaryota > Metazoa > Arthropoda > Arachnida > Araneae > Macrothelidae > Macrothele > Macrothele yani. The sequence goes on from CM076990.1 coordinate 83,851,322, forward strand.
CTTTCAAAAGTAATTCGTTCTTTCTCTCAAAATACCTTTTAATCTCAAACATATTGTTTTGTTGTTGAGCATTTTGCAAAACTTTGTATTACCGTTAAACTTCATTTCTGTCCTTTATAATTATTTTCTGTGCTTTATAATTATTAGAGTCATAAATCAGCCAATAGAGATTTCGATCGATCATGTTATTTATAATAGCAAAAGAGAACTTCCCTATGTGTGCGTGCGCCGTAGCTATAAGTCATTAGAAAATCTCGGGAGGCACTTCCAAACATGGAAGACTGTTTTTTATAGCTGTCAGAGTTGCAGTACTCGACTTCAAATCAAAATTATAAACTGGAAGCAGAAATGTTTACTGCGTTATGCGATTTCTGCTGGAACAAGAAAATGGGAAAGCGTACTTACGTACGTAGCCTCGAACGAACGGGAATGCGCTGCCATTTACGCCGACATCAAAATGTTCCCGTCACATGTTCATCACAACAAACTTGAGAAGGGTTGGAAATTACGTCACTATTACTGAAAAATCACTGTCACCGTTATGGCCAGACATTAAAAGTAACGCTTCTGCAATCACTGTTAAGGCGTTACAATTTGCCGCGTCACAATCAGGGCAATGCTTGGGAATCAGCAGGTACATTACCTTTTACCTTGTCACAGTTTTGGTCTTGGCGGCTTCTTTACCACGTTCTAAGATAAATCTCTACTCTGTAGGTGAGTTTTACTAAGCCCGTCCAAAAAACACAAGGACATAGCATTAGAGAGATGAGTGCCCTCCGTTTGCTACGTCACTATCGTGTTATACAGATTAATACGTTGATGTCGTATTTGACGTCATGCACGGCAGCTTTGGAAACCAATCGGAAACCTTAGTTTCCGATTGACATTGACCTTACTAAAAAAGGGAACTCATCTCTCTAATGCCATGGCCTTGTATTTCCTAGATGGCCTTGGTTTTACACTCAGGACTGTTTACTCCTCAAAATGAGGTGAGCGAAATCGTCATCACCCGAATCCCATTTGGGTAAATGGTGGGAACGTGAGGAGGTAAAAGCGTTGGTATAGTTCTGGAGAACAGGGGAATACACTCACGGACAATGAAATTTACGCACCAAGAAGGAATTATCAGATTGAACTGAAATTTTGTGGACGTAATGATACAGATGAATGATACACATGACGGCAAAAACAGAGTTGTACGACAATTACAGAGGGATCTGTGGCACGCAGTCCTGTCATCTTCAAAAGCGCGTCGCACCGTCTCGTGTGATGATATAAGCTGCAATACGGTCGGGCATGGAGGCGAACAGACGCCTGATGTTGTCCTCCATTAGACTGGTCCACACATGTTGGACGGTGTGCTCCAAATCCCAGATGGTGCGGCACAGCGGCAGCTGGCGTTTAAACTGGTCCCACACATGCTCGATAGGGGACATGTCCGGGGAGCAGGCAGGCCTTGGAAGTGTCTGGACATGACGTAGGCAGTCCTGGGAAACCCGAGCCGTGTGCGGGCGGACATTATCCTGCTGGTATAGCGCACCTGGAATCCCGGCCAGGAATGGGAGCACATGGGGTCGTAGGATCTCATCAACATACCGCTGACCCGTCAATGATCCATGTACCACTACTAGATATGATTAGCTATCGTAAGCAATGGCTACCCAGACCATAATGCGTGCAGCGCGGGAGGTGTGCGCTCGATAGCGAGGTCGGGATTGTGCCGTTGACCCGGGGACCTCCACGCCCGGACAAGATCATCATCTGTCCCCAAAACGAAGCGGTACTCATCGCTAAACACCAAACGTCACCGATCTGTGGCGTTCCACGTCACTCTGACCTGGCACCACTGCACACGGAGGCGGCGATGTTCCGGTGTTAATGACAGCACAGGTAAGGGGCGCTGGGATCGCAGATTCGATTCCGCGAGGCGTCGGGAAATCGTTCGTGTGCAGACTGGAGCCGCTACATCTGTCTGTATAGTGGGCCGGGTCCCCTTGGGATCCGTTCGTGCCTGGTACCCGATCCGTCGATCCCCTCTACCAGTGATCCTCCTGGTCCGTCCGGAGTCGCTCCGCCGTGTTGCAGTGCCGTCACGTATCCACTGCTCCCAAAACAGTCGGACCGTATGGTCAGAACGATCCACGTGGGTGGCTATACGGCGCACCGCCCACCCTGCGATTTTCGGCCCGATGATCCGGCCTCTCTCAAAGTCCGCAAGTTGCGTAAATCGACGTCTCTGGCATCTACCCGGCATTCTTGTCACTCTGTACCCTTGCTTACGTCTGCCGGTTCTTTTCGCTTTCATGAGGCATCGACTACACGCCGGTTTGTAAGGCTGCCGGTTTGTGCTTGCAGCGCCACCACAGAGTGTGCGGTCATGCGCACTCCCACCAAACGTGGATCATTTGCTTACCAATTACGCACTCTAACTATTTCCAAAGTTTGGCGGTTGTAGCATGTTTTCTTCTAGGTGCGCAAATTTCTTTGTCCGTGAGTGTAATACCTCTTTATTATTTTCTCTCTTCCATTGCGGGCTCAGATTAAGTGACAATGATACTTCGCTTTTTTCCTGTTTCATATCGTACCCGTCACAAACGGTTATTTTGTCTCAGTTACATGCAAGATAGTGAATCGCCGTTCTGACCTTTTTATAATTTCTTCATCCATATCGTAAAAGCTGATGTCGTCACGGTTTAAAGTCACTGCTACTTTAGTGGAAGTGTCACAGTCGTCACTGTGACTGTAAAATGAATGTTAAGGTGGTTCCATCTGTAAACTCTGCATTATGTTTCTAATAGTAAAAACATCTGTAAACATTTTCATAGCAATTAATGTATTGCCAATGATTAATTAAACTTTGCGCAGGGTTAAAAATAACTTTGAATAATGGCATAGCACACTTAATACTTGCTGAAACTTAACCATATTAAAAATATTTAATTTTTCCTTGGGTAAGGTTGATACTTGCGAACAGATTACTGTGCGTATAAATTGATGACGACAGTGGACAAACAAATATTTGATTGCTTATTTCGGAATAAGAAACAGCCATACCAAGAGTTCTGTTTATATTTTCAGCTAAATTATTATCACATCATTTAATTTAAGTAGGTCAAATTATTGTAAAAAATCCTTCTATCCCATGGATAGACGCAAATTTTGATTCCGCTCCGAACATTAATAAAATTATTGACAAAAAAAAGTCAGCAGTAATGTAGGTAGTGCTGAACTCTTATTCCGAAATGAGCCATCGAACATTTTTTGTCTACAGATGTCATCAAAGCACAGATAGCACCATCTATTGACATGTCTCAGTATTATCCAACAAAAAAATTACTAATTTTTAATGTAATTGTGGTTAAGCTTTAGCAAGTATTAAGTATACCATGTTATAATTTGAAGTCTTTTTTTATCGATGTGAAAAGTTTGATCCTTGGAAATGCATTAATTGCGAAGAAAATGTCTGCAGAAGTTTTAAATATAGAGCAGAGTTTTTAGGTGGAACCGTCTTAAGCTTACCCCTACAACAAACAAAACAACTTTCCTTATTTAGTCGTTGTTATTCTGTTGGCGGTCGGAATTTTTTCTGGTGACAAACGTATATCGCTCTCATTATGCATGAAACGCTATTCTACTACCGAGTCCTGAGTTGAGTGAAATATAACTTTACGTACAGTTCATAATGCATTTCGCAGGATGTGTTTGTAAACTCACCTTTTGTGAATTTCCATGGCTACAGTTAGAACTATGGAAACCTAAAAAGAGAGAGAAATGCCAGAGAAAAGAAATACTGTATTTTAGTATCGGTTAACATAACTTATGAAGAGGAACTGTGGACTTATAACTGAAATATTTTCTGTATTTATGTATTCTTAAGATATTATTACTATACGACTAACAAGATTTCTGCACATAGAATGCATAAAAAGCGAATAATTTTTGGAGTTCCGTATGCCGCTTACAACACAGTCACTCACTGCAGTAAAAACCAGAATTGCATCTTTAACATTATCCGGAGCAGCGCTGAGTACAGTGAATACTATCTAGAAAATATAAAGCCATGACATGAGAGAGATGCGTTCTATTTTTAGTTGATGTCACGCGGAAACCAAAGCTTCCGATTGGTTTTCAACGCTGTCGCTAATGACGTCAATATGACACGGACGTAACAAGGTGGTGTAAGATGAGAGTGACGTTACAAATGTGGGGAACTCATCTCTCTAATGTCATGGTCTTGTACTTTCTAGAAGGCCTTGATACAGTTCAGCTAGTTCTGAATAATTGTTTACCAGGGAAAATAAAAACTTTCCTCAATATATTTACTAAAATTAAGGAAACAGCAGCACACAATCGTAACAGTTTAAGAATAGCAACCAGGTTATCAATTTATTCGGGTCCAGCCAGTTTAGCACAAAGCTTTGTACTTCAAAAAAAAAAAAAAAAAAAAGAAAGAAAGAAAGAAAGAAAGAAAAGGAGAGACTTCGAATAGGCGGGAACCACGTATGCTTCAATTCAGGTTTACCAGAAATGCTTAATGTGCAATAGTTTCCGGTATTACAGTGAAGCGTTTTTACAAGTAATGGTGTAAAAACGATTATCGGGTTGAAAGAGTATTATTTTGGCAACAACCGTAAGCTGAAGGAGATCGTTTATATGTGATTCCGGAGCTGCTGAAAGTATTATTATTTTAAAAGGCATTACAAATTTTGTGCGATGCCATATCAAAAGTGTAAGCACGAGGCTTACTCTGAAATTAAAATGTACGGTGGTGGATTCTTTGTTGCTATAGTGTTAATCTTTAAAAGTATTGTATGGCTACCATGACAAAATTTTTAATAAATTCATTGTGAGTGACTTATTTCTTACCTATCTCTAATTGACGGATCCTTTTATTTTATTTGAAAAAAGTAAAGATTAATTTCCTGAAAATTGAAACAAAGAATTCTGATATTCGAGAAACATTATTGAAAAAACGGTAGCGAAGAATGTTACTGAGACATCAATTATTTTAACGAAGCGCAATAGAAGAATGTGGTTATTTTAGCATAACAGGAAGGTTTATTATTTTTTCATCGAATTCTCGTTTGCGTTCAGCACGCTTTTTTGACAAAAGATGTAAATTTAATATACTAATGATATGCTAAAATGAGCAGCCAATAACTTCTATAAAAATAAAAATTCCAGTCTTTTGTTCTGCTTTCTTCCATTATGCCATGCGAAGCGCTAGCATACGACAGATCTGATAATTAAGTAATGAGACTGGGTCAAAAAACGCATTTACTTACTCTTTTAATCAACTACAATGTGATCACCTTCGAAGTAGTTCCCTTGAGCTTGCACACACTTATTCCAACGCTGCTGCCATTGCAGGTAGCAGCTGTGGAACTCATCAGCCGAGACACTGTTCAAGGCCTGCGTCACAGCCTTTTGGGCGTCTGCTGCTGTGTCAAAATGGCGTCCTTTCACAAATGATTTCAGTTTTGGGAATAAGAAAAAGTCGCAGGGAGCCATGTCGGGTAGGCGGATGCGGTAGTGTTGCATTTTGCCGTTTTTCTCGCTGTTGTACTGTAAGATTTTTTGACCAATTTCGCACAAATTTGTCTCATTCCCAGATCTTCAGTAAGCATTCGGCGAGCACTTCCGCTATCATTCTCATTATTAATTGCCTATCTACGTCGCATAACTTCACTCACCTGGGGGTTGTAATGTCCTTTGTCCGAGTTATTGTTGGTCGCCCACTCCGGCGTTCTTCTTACACATTGGTTCTGCCCTCACAAAACATTTTGTGCCAGCGGAAGGCTTGTGCTCTTGACATTACCTCATTGCCGAAAGCCTGCTGCAGTTTTCCGTACATTACCGCCGCACTTTCACCGAGTGTCACACAAAAAACGATGGCATACCGCTGCGCAATATTCCGCGATTCCATTTTAATGACGAGGAGCACACGCACAACTTCACGAGCCAAGCAGCTACTACACACTGAGGCGGCGAGGCCTTCCAGGGTGCTGCCACTTTGACTACGGGTGGGGGAAGAATCAATGCCACACATATGTGACGTACGAGGCTGCAGCGTTCGTTGCCACAGCGCGCGTTACAAAATCAGTCTCATTACTTAAATGTCAGACCTCGTATCTTTAGGTCACTTACAGGAAAATTTTTTCATCCGAAACATTGCGAAGACTTTTTATCGAGAATCATGGGTAAACAATCTTTTGCGAAGAGAACTTTCTGAATATCAGTCAAATAGTTTTTGTTATTACTCAGTACTTACATTATCTTCAATCAAAATGTCTGATCCGGCTACGAGCAGTTTTCGACAAATATTGAGATGTCCAAGACAAACAGCTAGGATTAACGCGGACTTCCCGTCGGCCATCTGCTTGTTAATATCTAAATTTTCTTGATCCAGAAAGAAGCGAACGCAGTCAGTCCAGCAACTTTCCACAGCGAGAGTCAAAGCAGAATGTCCTTCCTGAAAAGAAAACAAAGAAACTTAATGTCCTACCTCCAAGGTAGAGACCAAAAGCCTTTGACAACAGATAATAGCAGATGGGTGTAGAAGTAACAACTGAAAAAAAAATTGATACTTCTGAGTATAAGACATCGCAGAGATGCCACGAAGAAATTTTAATGAAAGAGTCTATGAAAAAAACAACCAACAGAGCCGTCATCATCAGTTTGGAACGCTGGACTACGATTGGTGTGTTGGATTTTTGTTTGGCGGCGGCTGCTTTCAGGCGTTCTCGATACTCTCTAGTTCATTGGCCTCAGTGGCGTTTATTCGAAGCTAGCTGCAAAGCCCGGAGAATGCACAAATAAAAGTTAATTAAATATACACAAATAAAAGTAAATTATCAACGGTATTAAGATATGTTAATGCTTTCGGTGCGAAAAAAAAAACACGAGCGGATTCGCTTCTTTCGATTATGAGAATCAGTCTAGCGAACGATGAACAACGACATCAACGTAACGCAAATAGGTCTTCGAGAGACTTTGCTGTTCTGATGCAAAGAGCTTCAATACTATCTCCTGCTAGCATTTACATGACGTCATGAATGAGCTACAGAGCTCGTGAGTGGTCACTGCTTTGGCCAAGGTTTCGCTCCGAAAAAACGAAGACTTCGGACTACCTCAGTCCCTCCATGCTTCCAGCGCGTGTTTCGCAAAAGCTGCTTCAGTTTGTGTGAAGTGTGAATGAATCAAAATCAGTGATATTATATCTTAAATTCGTGGCTTTGTTGGATTCGAACTGTCTTGATAAATTTTGTGAAAGCTTTCATGAACATCTACTATCAGAGCTTAAAGAATTCTATGCTTCAAATTTTCATACAGCGCGATTAAAAAATGAAGTGAAGGTGTTTAATTAAACTAATGAATACAAAACAAATGAGTAAGAGACATTACTTGTTACATAAAGTTGAATAATTGGACATATTGTTTATTGAGTTGTACAAATTAGCAGATCAATACTAAAATGTTCATCAACAACTGCAACTGCCGAAAGAAGTTTTTCCGTTTTAAAAAGAATCAAGATGCAACTTAGAGTCACACAAGGACATGCACATTCGAGCAACTTGGCTGGTTTGTTAATAGAGAAAGAACATTATTTTTAAATATGAAAAAGTACTCGGAAGAAACATTCTTGTGAAAAGATAACACTCAAGTTCACACAAAAGGAAAGTAGAATGGAGTTCGTGTACAAATAAGTGTTCAAATCCTAATCCTCATAATTATTTGGTATCATGTTAGCAAATAGCATGTACTTAAAATTTAGAAATAAAAAAATGTTTCTTCTATTACTTAACAATTAAAAAATAAACTTCACAATTTTTTAAAAACAGTACTGTGTGTGTGGGGTGGGGGTGGAGGTGGGGGTGAGATAGCCCAGGTTTCAGACCCAAGATACGCCACTGGTTGGTCTGCAGTCTTCTTGGGTTTCTCACATTCCTCATCACTTAGTTTTGCCTCTTGTTCGATTTTCTCCACTTTTGTTTGCGCTCATTCTGCGAATTCCGCGGCACTATCGAAAATGTTAAACCTTTCACACAAAAACAATTTTTTAAAATTTTAATTTAAACCACTGCGATATGTTCTTTATATATTTGAATAGATCTCGCCGATAGCTTTAAAACGATATCACGCACTATCGTGTTGTGCTCACGGTTGACGGTATAGACTGAGTCAAAACCGGCGGTACACCATGAAATATTGCATCATCTCTCCCACGCACAGAGAGCGAAGGGAGCGTCGCGCGCACGATGTGTTGCGCAGTACGCGAATTGGACTCCATGCAGTTTACGAATATGCTAACACGATTAGTATGCGGCAGTTATTTTTAACGCTATAATGATTTTAATTGGGACCTATTTTTGTCACAGGAGGTCGGCCCTAAGTCGCTCCACACTAACCGTGGAGTTAGACGTAGTCCTACTCAAAATACATAGACCAGTGGAGTTTGGATCGGCGAGATGGAAAGTAGGTTTGTATCGGCGTGATAGAAAGTAGGTTTGGATATAGTTCAGAGAAGAAGGAGCCTTCTGAAAATGTTCTTGCGAGCAGCAGGCGAACATTATGTAGTGCTCAATGTATTGGGAAAGACAACACACTTGTTTCAGAGCAACAGCAAAATAACTTAGATAAAGAAAGAACACTTTTTTCAGGAACTTCACTGAAGAAGCGAACACATGTGCAGTCTACTACGTTACAATATCTACTGAGATATCCCAGAGATACAGATATCAAACTATGGCATTTTTAATACGATGTAGGTCCACCGCTGTTCTGTCATAGCTCCTAGCTTACAATAAAAAGTCACAGCTCTTCTGAGAAGGGTCATTACCTTTATTTTGTAGAAAGTGTTTTCAGTTCTGCCACTAAAGCTGATCTCTAGAGATTTCTCAAACTTCTTTCCATTTTGTCTTACAAGTTTTCGATTAATTGTATCGCGTGACTCTGAGCTCTACAGAGTACTAAATCCAAGTTATACTTAAATCCAGGCATAGTAGACATTTCGGTCTGACTGTTTTCTTTTCCTAGAAGGGAAAGTAACCTTTCTCCGTAAAATTCCACAATATCCAGAAACTACAGAATCTGTGTTCGTGGTTAGTGCACACGTTGTGTTCGTAGTAATATCGATAGAACCAGACCAATTTTCTACCACGAAAAGCACTCATCTCTCTACTATCAACCTTTTATTACAATACTTTAGAATTGAAAAAGTGTAATAAACTCCGTCAACAAAACAAGAGGGTTGACAGTACACATCAAGACGAACAATGTTTGTAATGGAACCTAGGGCCGCATTCCACTCCTAGTGCCAGAAAAAAACATGTTCGAAAAACGTCCAGCAGGCACACGGAATTCCGACCAGTGCATGAGAAACACAAGATGCAAATCAGGTGCGCTGAACACGTGCGTAGACGATGAGGAGCAAGCATTTAAAAACGCAGCCGAACCCGTTCAGCGATATTACCGTGCGAACATCACATGAGAATTGACATATTCGTGTAGAGCATGGAGGACTACACCTACAAGGAATTGGTGGATATGCATCTGATGAACGGCCACGTATGTGGTAATGGACATGAAGTACAAAAACTGTACCGTGAGAGATTTCCGAATTGTCGTATTCTTTACCATTCGACCTTCGCCGGTGTTGATCAATGACCGAGTGAAACGGGCTCGTTGGCTATCTCAAGGAGGGATACTGGACGTTCGCGACGTCCAGTATTCCTCCTTGAACATTGGTGTACGGGACACGTGTGTACTCCCTGGAAGATCTCGTCGCGCAAATCTCTGTTGCTGCGGACAAGATCAACACCACACCGGGAGTCTATGAGAGGTTTCGACAGTCCTTCATTCGCCGGTGTGGGCCGTGCAACGACGCCCTTGGACGCCAGTTTGAGCAGCTCCTTCGAATCTTTCTCTGATGCGATTGGAATTGTGCAACTCATAAATTAGGTATGTCTCTTTGTTTTCACTGTTGAAGGCTCAACGTGGATATGTAACTCTTTTCTGGCACTAGGAGTGGAATGCGGCCCTAGGTTCCATTGCAAATATTGTTCATCTTTTTTTTTTTTCGATTGGAAGTTTAACGACCACCGTGAGCAACTCAATGGGCTATAAGCAGCCGCCCGTCCTAATTTAGGGCCACTGGTTCCAGGGAACGGAGAGAGCCAGTGTCGTAAGACAAACACAACATCCATGCCTCAACGGGAGTCGAACCGAGACCCCTTCCGGACGAATGATCAGAAGCCATCGCTTAGACCACTACGCCACCGGGGCGGCATTGTTCATCTTGATGTGTACTATCACCCCTTTTGTTTTGTTGTAGGAGTTTACTGTATATACACTGATCACAAACAGTTAGGGATATTGCATGAAATGAAGGATGTATGTATCTCACTCAAGCAACACACATTTAAACAACATCAGTGAAACTGCGTAACACAAAAGATAAACAGTGCGTTTACGAAAACAATTTATTGTGCAATTTCTGCACACAACAAAGTAATACAGACAATATGCTGTATAGACAAAATGGTAAATTCGTAGAATGTCCATATCTCTGGATTTCAATACCCGGTAACACGACCACTGTGTCGAAGACCGTCTTGACACCTACAAGGCATGCTTGCAATGACATTATTGATGAGTGTCTGAGCCAACTCGTCCCCCCATATTACCGGCATTACGTCACGGAGGTCTGCCAGTGTACTGGAGTATGTAACGTGGTTATACAGACGTCGCTGTACAGCGTCCTAAATGTTCTCAATAGGAATAAGTTCAGGAGACCTCTGAGGCAGCTGTAACGATTCAATACCATGATTTTCCAGCACCTGAAGGACGTAGCAAGGACGGTGACTAGATGCATTATCATCGAGAAAACGGAATGCATGTCCAATAGCAGGGTGAAACATTGTCACAATGGGCACAATAATATCGTTTTGGCACATTGAAGCATTCATGTTGCCTTGACAAGCATACAATGAAGTAGGGCTATTAAAACACACTCCTGCTCAGGCCAGAACTGACTGCCTCTGGTAAGGGTGGACGGACTGTACATAGTGTGGTTGCATTCGTGTCCTCGTCGAATATCGGAATAAAGAGCGAAACGGGATTCCTCTGTACATGGTGCCACTTTGCATTCCATGGCATGTACTGTTGGTTCGAGGTACATATACCTTTTACGAGGGCGAGCTGATACTAGTGCTATACATCTCAGAGGCCTTGCTACTTGTTAAGGAGATTTCGTAGCGTTTTAATACATACTGTGACACCAGATGCAGCTCGAAGTGATTTCTGGAGTTGGCTACTGGTGATACTAGTCCTTCCGGTTGATGGAGAGTCTGTTATTTATGGAATTTTCTCGTTATCATGAAATTTTTATTCTTCACTTTTTTTCAAGTTCGCTTAACAACATGTGCTACAGTCCTCGAATGCCTTTCTGTAAAAGTGCGTTATCCCCTTAGTAGATGTTGCCTTTTGGCATTTCCATTCATTGTCCGCTTTCCTACATGGTTCTATATCTCTGTCATGAAAATTTGACGCCAAAAATTCCATTTTATGCTCAGTCTTCAATGTGAATCTCGCAAGGAGCATACAAATCATACGTTCAAAATCATTAAGTTCTTGTCCACTTTCCATTTTAATTGAAAGCGAATGCGGCACTTATGTCTCCCTTACATCCGTACTAGAGTGGTCAGAGGCGCCGGCTTCTGGATGACGGTTCGAGTTAAAAGTCACGGATGAAATATGAGTGGTGTTTTGTTCTAAAGTATTGGTCCTGTCTCTTCCCCGGTATCTGTGGACCCCATCTCAAGACTGGCGACTTCTAGATACTCACGACGGTCGCTAAACTCCAAAACATGCTAATTAACTCCCGCAGCACTTTAGATCGTGTTTTATAGTTTTGCAATGACTCTCTTTAGCATCGCGTAAAGTTTTGCTAGGATATCCCAGTACTATGGGCAACGTCGCTTCGGCTTACGTACGCTACCTATCAAATATACAGGGTTACTGCCTATGTCAGTGACGACAAGCTTCACAATGACATACTGTATGATTAGTATATAATCTTTGAAACTGCACCGAGAAGCGCCTATTTCATTCAGAATTTTAATTTGAAACGGAGCTGTAATTAGGTTATAGCGTCCAACACCAAAAGTCTGTTTATTATGGGATTTTCTTATTATTATGAAATCTTTATTCTTCACAAAATAAAATGTACATTAGAAAGACTTACCTGGTAGATCACTTGTTGTAGAAGATTTACGTATTTACATTTGTGTTCTGGAGTTACGGAGCTTTTACACTCCTATTTCTGTCATTCCGGTGATGTGCATTAACACCAGCGTCTGTGAGTTGTTATGCTGTAATATGTTAAAATATTTTCGTGTGCGATTAATTCTGATTCGATTAAGACGTCATAATATCAGTAGCAATGCAGTGCACTAAATACTGCCTTTTGTCATTAAATATTGCGAAAATAACCTTTTGTCCTTCCAACACCCTTTATACTCAAAAATTTGAGTTTATAATTGATTTAATGTGAAGTACAGTGTTTTACAGAATCAGCAGGTGTATCAGCTTCATAGAACCAACTTCTTGTTAATTCTTATGTGCTGTTTTGTTTCTAAGGTTTAACGACGCCACACGAGCATTAAAGGCTGTAATAAGTCGACTTCCCCTAATTTTCTGCTATTAATTACAAAAGTGGGAGGGCATTAGGGTTCTACAGGGCTGCGCATTATCCACGCCTCATCTGAGACTCTGGCTCAGGTCCAGCTAAGGTGGTTATTTGGAATCAAGCGTCTCTGACTATTCGGCCATTGGAAACAACTCCAATCGCTTCACATTCTCCTACGAATGCCATCCTGTAAATTATATCTTTTAATACCGCGACAAATTTGTTAAGACTATAAAAAATACTAAATATCTCATACTATTCTAAGAATATGAAACATACGTAAGTAAATCAAAAAGTAAAGACAATTTGAAAATTACACGGTAAGCGCAACGGATAGAAGCTGACGCAATACAACACGTTTGCAATGGATTATGGATAGTTCGAACACTCACCGCGCAGCGGTCCGCCGTTATTCCAGTTGTTGAAGCCAGGGTCAAATTTACATGGACGTTCCGCTGCGGGATCGCACCGTTTTTGAACAACGCGCCGTAGTGTGATTTCTTTGGGCTGAGCACGTAAAATCTGCTGAAATTTACCGAAGGATGTTCACTCAGTACGTAGGTGAAAACAGCTTAACTCAACGAAAAGTTTAAGAATGGACCGAAAGGTTTAAAGCGGGAAGAAGAAGTTTAACCAACGAAGCTCGATCTGTCGGCCATCAACATTATGCACAAAAGCCCAAATCAACAGGACGATTGGCTTGATTAGATATGACCGACAGATTACGTTGTCCACTATTGCTACACATTTGGATATCACCTATGAAACCGCATATGCCATTAGAGGTCTGCGAGGGCCAAATTTGGTGAGCCCATCCCTGCTCAAGCCCGTACACTCTAGGTCCAGCCCGGGCCCCTCAATTGCAGCTCTTGTTCTAGGACCGCCCCGTGATGTTCCATTTTGTATTATTTTGTCTTTCTATTGTATTTTATAAAAATGCGAAAATTAAATAATGAAATGAAATATTATTGAAAATATTTAGTTGAATGTAAGCCTAAAAATATTTACTAAACGTTAACAATTATCGAAAAATATAACCTTTGAAAAGAGAGAAAAGGGAAGAGTAAACACGTTCAGAATCTCCCTTTCTCTGAGCTAGTAAGCTGTAACACTACAAAAGTCAATTCCTATAGAGATTAGGGATAGGAGAAAAAATAGATGTCGTCTCATTCTCTCATACAAACACAAACAAACGCCCACCCCACTACAGACACCCTCCGAACCCCACTCTACACAACACACACACTCGCTCGGGGTGGAATCTTTTTGTTGTCAGCAAGCCTTAAAATGGTTTTACCATCTTCATACATATAGATTGGTAAAAACGCTGTGAGTGTCTTTCCTTGCTTTACTGATTACCCACTGGGCTATGTCATGGAAGTAAGTAAAGTCAGCGAAACAGTTAAACACACCAGGAAATCGGGGAACATGACATTTTTCTTTATTTACCATTTCGATAAAAAAAACAACTGGTTCGACATGGACCAGCCCGCGCAGATCTCTACATGCCGTAGTGCATGATGAATTGGGTACTGTAAAGTTTGCCAAGGTAGGTACCCAAACAGCCTTCTGATGTGCACAAGCAACAGTGCGTGGAGGTTGCGACCCAATTCCTGAAACGTCGTGAAGAAGATCCCAGTGTTTTGGAACGGATTGTCACCGGTGATGAGACATGAATTAAGCACTGGGAACAGGAAAGCAAGAGACAAAACATGCAGTGGAAATACCCTTCTTCTCCAGAAAAGGAGAAATTCAAACGGCAGCCCTCCTCCAAGAAAGCCAGGCTGACCTGCTTTTGGAACATGCAGGATCCTATTCTGTCGCATTTTCAGGAACGCGGACAAACAGCGACCAGTGCAACGTACTGTGCTATGCTTAGAGAGAAACTGAAACCTGCAATTCGTAGTAAAAGAAGAGGAATGCCATCGAAAACAGTCTTGCTGCACCATGAGAAAATAAACACGTTCCTCCAAAAATTTCGTTCCTCACAAAACGTTGACATCGGCCGCAAAGGTGGAAGCAATGCAACAACTGCAGTTTGAACGTTTTCCACATTTCCTTACAGCCCTGATCTGTCTCTCCATGCGATTATCACATATTCGATCCACTTAAAGAGCCTCTATGCGGTCACAGGTTCACCTCTGATGACGAGGTTAGGTACGCAATGCCGACCTGGATTCGGAAGCAGCCGAAAAGAATCTTCTCACAAGGAATGAAGAAGCCAATGGAACGAGATACAAGAAGTGCAAAGCCCTGCAGGGGACTATGTAGAGAAGTGAGATAACTGTTATATTCATTTGCTCACAGTTACCGAGATTAAAGGGTATGTTGTTTTTACTTTTTGATTGTCTTTACTATAAAAAAAAAGACATAACGATTTGAAACATGGCAATTTTAATACTGCGGAATTACACTGGCGAAAAGTGAAAAAAGAACACCAAGAAGGAGACGTCTGATACCGACGAAATTTATACAGCACAATAACGGAATACAGAGGATAACGTGATCAAAACATTATGGCAAAATACAGCTGTATTTGCTGGTAAACTGAAAAATAACATTTCCATGTAACATGGTTAGTACAAGGTTGAACCGCCATGAACTGCGTCACACTGTGCAATTCTGGCATGGAGTCTGTCGTACAGATGTAGAATGTAAGTTTGGGGTATTGAGTTCCAAGCATCCTCAACCTGGACGCGTAAATCGGGGATGGTCGTTGCTGGCCGTGGAGACCGGATAAGTTGTTGTCCCATAAAATCCCACACGTGCTCAATGGGGGACAAATACGGTGAACGTGCAGTCCATGGCAGTTGTCTCACACACTGAATTGCATGTTGCGTTGCACGTGCCGTGTGTGGGCGTTCGTTATCTTGCTGGAAAACACCACGATGGACCGACCTTACAAACAGCACAACAACAAGCTGAATGAGGTTGTTGATGTAGGAGGTGCTGTTTAACGTACCCGGTACAAACACTAGTTGTGTACGGGAGTGTAGGCCCTGTGTGTCGCTGGCGGATGCAAGAAGGGTGGAGACGCTCCCCTGTGCGTCTGCGAACACGCATACGGCCATCGGAGGCTCCCAAGCAGAATCTACTTTCATCGCTGAACACGACAGATTGCCATTGCGTTCTCCAGTGCAGACGTTGGCGACACCACTGCAGCCGTTCCTTACGGTGGGCTGGAGTCAGAGGTACACATGCCAGAGGCACACGTGCACGTAGTCCTGCATCCAGTAGACGGTTGCGGATTGTTCGCCCAGTCACCTCAGGTGCAACGGCAGCTCGGATTTGCGTCACAGTGGATGTTCTGCTTGACAACGCCGCTCTTCTTATGCGTCGATCGGTCCACTCATCAGTCCGTCTGTGACTCCCGGTTCCACGTCTTCTCGTGTGGGAATGTTCCTCGGACCATCTAAGCCACCATCGTGCCACCACGGATACTTCCCGTCCCGCTCCGCAATACGACGATACGACCACCCGGCCGGAGTCCGACTAGACGACCTCGCTCAAAGTCTGATAACTGCTGAAATCGTACACGTCTTCCATGTCCAGGAATTGCAGCTTCTTCAGGGTCTTCGCATGTGTCCGTACGCCGACGACTAATTACATTCACTTCGCCGTACTCCTTAAATACCACCGACGATAATTTGCATGTTATGCCGTGCTGTGTCGTAAGCGCTCACCGGTTGGTCTCGAAATTAACATCACACCTACGTAAACTCGACTCCATTAACATATGTAAATTTCATGATCGTCCACCAATTCCTTCTTGGTGTTCTTTTTTCACTTTCCGCCAGTGTAATATGAACAATTTCATAACTTGCTCAAGAAGACGTTTGTTGCATTCTTTACCAATCTAATGTTTCATACGTAATGGAAAAAATATTTTCTGCATTACAAAAACAACGCTATTTAACTACATACCGAGTTAGCTCTGTTGATGTTATAATTCTTGCAATTTTTCAAATGATCCCACAAAATGCGAACAGCTTCAGAGTCTTTCTTTTTCACAGCCGTCATCAGAGCATCTGTTCCATCCTGTAAATGTAAATCGAACATGAAAATACTTTCATAAAACGTTGGAAGAAAGTTTTATGACGCTGAGCAGAACTGCAGAAACATGCTTTATTCTGAAAAAGAGATAAGAATCAAATTACATTAATAAGAATGTAGGCATAACTTCCTATATCAGTTCATGTGTATGAAAATCTGTGGTTCACTAGTTTCACTATTGAAAGAATTGCATAAGCAAATTTCGTTCCTCACAAAACGTTGACATCTGGTACACCGAGTAAAAAAAATCTGCCGCTGAATATAAGCAAATTACCATAATAAACAGAACAAGAAAGATGACACCTTATTTTCGGGTGTAATAAGCACGTCTTTTGAATCCGTTCTGACGCAAATTAAATTTATCAAAGCTATTCAAAGGCAATGGAACCGGTATGGAAAACAATAGTCTCTGACGGAAGAAAGAAGTTTTTCAGTCGAGTCTTTAATCCCTCAGATATTGGTGTAAACGGAATCTTGAGCTTACGAACTCTTAGAAACAGAGTTATCGACAAAAATAAGATGTGACTTTACGTCCCCTGGTGGGAAAACCATGCATTATTTTAGGAAGAAAGTATTCTCAAAAAGTTTATCCATATGAGCGGTATCGGTCCAAGAAAAAAATTTAGTCGAGTTTTCAGGAGCCCATATTTTGCTACAAATACACCAGAAGCAGAAATTAACACTTATGACCCCTGGTGGCCAAACCATTCTTTACAAAACATTAGAAATTATGTGAAAAATATTTTCCATCAGGTCTTGTATGCGATACAGGAAGAAATTTTCAAATCGGAGTTTTAGGAGCAGAAAACGCAATTTACCTTTATGCGCTCTAGCGGAAAGTCTTAAATGATTTACGTGAAAATTTTGAATTTATAGGAAAAACATTTCGCATCGGAAACACTATCCAACAAAAAAGGAATTTTTCAAATCGAACCCCTAAAAGTATAGATATTGACAAAAATAAGATATACATCTACGCCCCCTGGCGTAGAAACCATGCATTATCTTAAGAAGAAAATGTTCCTAAAAGGTTTGTCGACATGAGTAGTATCGGTCCACAAACGACGTTTTTTTTAATCGAGAATTTAGAAGCTCATATTTTGCTGCAAATACATCAGAAGCGGAAATTAAGATTTACGCCCCTGGTGGCCAAACCATTTTTTACAAAAATTAGAAATTATGTGCAAACGATTTCCCATCAGGAGCTGTATCCGGTGCAGAAAGAATTTTTCAAATCGGAGATTTAGAAGCAGAGATATAGGGTGAAACGCAATTTACCTTTACGCCCCCTAGCGGAAAGTCTATGAATCACTTGAAAATTTTGAAACTATATGAAAAACATGTCACACAGAAAACACTATCTAACAAAGAAGGAATTTTTCAAATCGGACTCCTAGAAGTAGAGATATTCCCAAAAATAAGATATACATCTACGCCCCCTGGCGGAGAAACTGTGGGATATTTTAGGAAGAAAATATTCTGAAAAGGTTTATCGATGTGAGTGGCATCAGTCCACGAAAGACGTTTTTCAATCGATATTTTAGAAGCTCAGATTTTATGGTAAATATATCAGAAGCAAGAATTAACGCTTACGCCCCCTGGTGGCCAAAGTATTCTTTACCAAAAATTCGAAATTATATGCAAAAGATTCCCACTAGGAGATGTATTCGCTGAAAAAAAGATTTTTCAAATCGGAGTTTTACTAGAAGGGTTATCGGAAAAAATATAATTTACTTTTACGCCTCCTAGCGGAAAATCTATGCGTAATTTGAAAAGGAAACTATATCTAAAACACTCTTCGACATAAATGGAATCGAAAGATAAAATAATTTTTTCAATCGGATGTTTAGACGCAAATATGTGGATTAAAACGTAATTTTGAATTCGACATCATCTGCATTTACGCCCCCTAGCGGCAAAATTGCACATCGTAAAAAAAAAAAAAAAAAGAAATAAAGGATCATCATTCGCATATTTCAAGCTTCCGAATGCAAAAAAAAAATTTCAAATCGGACTAACAGTTGCAGAGATACCGTGGGTACAGACGGACGGACGGACAAACCGATAAAAGAAGCACGATCTTTTTTTACAAAAGACGTGCTAAAAAAGAATCAAAAATAAGTGAAATTCACATTAATACTGTTTTTCATTATATGCTAAAAGAACTCGTGGAAGGCTTTTGGTAATAATTTATGCGGTAAAGATAATTTCATTGAGATCATTATATTTTCAGTCCAGTTTTTATTACCTAAAACCATAAAAGCATAAAACCACGGAATTTCATCACTTGTGCCGATACGACGCAATCGTGCTGTTGATTTGCATTAATGTGTGACAGAGAACGACACGCCATTTCTCCTGCACGGGTGAACAATTCAATGGTGCCTAGAGGTGAAACCAAGCTACGAACAATGCGGATTAAAAAGACGCAACGCCCCCTGTAACTGAAAGCCTAACAACTTGTTCATGACTTCATCATAGGTGGACCGCATGTTCGTTTCCCGTGTTCACCTGATCACGAGAATAGGCAGAGCACAAGCAGACGGAACAACAGATGTTTACATATACTCGATATTTATGGTATTTCGCGTCGCAAATCTAACTGGGTAAGCAATAAAAACATAATTGTGGTGACATAACTCAGCGCCCTCTACAGTTGTGCTTTATCACAAATTCAGTCGGTTTTGCTACACAAATACTACAAATATCTGAACATTTACTGTTCTGCCTGTTGTGACTACACCAGAAACCTCGTATTCTCCTTGGCTGGCAAGCAATGGAAACAAGCATGCGGTCCACTTATGATGACGTCATAAACAAGTTATTACTCTTTCCGTTAAGGGGGGGGGGTCTGGGTCTGAGTGTGGCACGTTAAGGTGTGGGGGTTGTGGCCTCCTGTAACTGAAAGCTTAATAATTTGTCCATGACGTCATCATATGTGGACCGTATTTTAGTTTTAAGTACTCGTCAGGCAAAGAGAATACGAGGTTTCTGGTGTAGCCATAACAGACAGAACAGTTGATCTTCAGATGCAGTCATTATTTGTAGTAATTTGTGTAGAAAAACCGACTGGATTAGTGACATAACTATAGGAAGCGCTGAGTTATGTCACTAGTCAACACGATTATATTTTTATTGCTTATCCAGTTAGTTTTGCTGCGCAAAATACCATAAAAATCGACTATATGTAAACATCTGCTGTTCCGTCTGTTCATGCTCTGCCTATTCTCTTGGACAGACGAACGAGGGAAACGAAATTAGGGTTCACCTATGATTACGTCATAAACAAGTTGTTAGGATTTTAGTTATAGGGGGCGTTGGAAGACCCCACCTCAACTGCTAATTGTCGTGTACTGGTTCGGTTGTTCACTGTCACAGCTTTGACCAGGGTCACTGTTGGTAGTCGTTAGACGCCCTGAGCTCGGCTTGTCCTCGAGACTAATGTCCCCAGCATTGTAGCACGGGTACTAATTTCGTGCAGTGCTGCTGACCACTGTTTCCTTGACTTCAACTGCTTTCGTTTCTGTCGCTGCTGCTGTCGCGTTTCACCCTTTTTTCCCAATATCAGCGTAAGAGCCCCCGAAAAGCACCTTTATCGATCTCCACCTTCTCACCTGCTAATGCAATGTGTCTCAGTGCCAAACGCTTGTCATCAGGCTCGTGTGTTCCTCGCCATCGCGGTATCCAGTCAAAGCTGGCGCCCGTCTCTCACAAAGATGGAGGCCAAACAATACACTGAAGTACCAAAAATAAAAACAGACAAACCCGGGATACCTCTCTAATAAATACCGCGTTCGTCCTCCTCGCGATCGGATAGCAACAGCAAAACAATGGAGCATGGACTCCACAGGCTCTCTGTAGTACTATGGAGACAGTGTACACCATTCTTCCTGAAGAGCGTCCCACAATTCCGTAATATTCGCCAGTGGAGGATTTCTGGCATTGGCGGCACGTTGAACAGCATCCAAAATGTGTTCAATAGCGTTTAAATCCGGCGAACGAGGGGTCAAGTCACGATGCCGAACTCCGTGGAATGTTTCTTCAGCCATAATCGGGCGACTGGAGACTTGTGCGGTGGGGCATTGTTATGTTGAAAGAGGTCACACCCATCGGAGTGGTTGAATGGCATGAAAAAATGTTCCTCAAGGATGGGTATGTAGCCTCCACAGGTCAGAGCGGTATGCAGACGTATGAGGTGTCCTAATGCGTGCCAGCTGAAAACACCCCACACAATAGTAGGGCCACAGCCGGCCTGCACTGTTCCTTGTAGGTATGAAGGATCGACTGCCTCGTGGGGTTTTCACAATACCCGGAGTCGGTCATTTGCCCGAAACAGTTGTTACCGCGATTCGTTGAAGCAGGCTACACGTTTCCAGTCACCTGGCGTCCAATGACGTTGTTCCCGAGCCCAGGCGAGGTGAGGTGCACAGCTTTGTGTTGTCAGGTCTGCAACTGTACCTGGGTGGGCCGTCGGCTCTGGAACCCCATAAAGCACAGGGAGCGTTTCACTGTCCAAACGCTGATGTTGCTACTGTCCCCAGCATTGAATTGTGCTGTGATTTGCGGCAATGTGGCATACTGGGAGGATGTTACGTTGCATGCCAGACGCTGCTGTCCATGATCGTCCAGGACTTTTCTGTGGCCACACCGGACTCGCACTGTAGATTTTCCCTTGTGTTTGTGTAGTCCAGATACGCCCTTGAAATTGTTGATCGTGCACATCTAAATCTCGTGGTAATTTCTGAGATGGATTTACCCATCACCCTGGCGCCGACTGTCGTACCACGCTCGAAATCGTTTAAATCCTGATAAGTTGCCAGAACTGAGAATGCTTCTACTTGAGTGTGCGGAGATATCTGCCTCTATATACGTATACGCCGTTTGCGAACGATACCATTTACCGTCTGGGTGTGGTGGCATGTGATAAAAATCGTAGCGCCCTTTCCAGTTTTTTTAGACCTTAGTGTATGTGTATCTCAAAGCGAGAAGAACATTCGATTCATCCTGGTATGTCTATCTCATAAACTTTTTTCTGTGCTTCATCAAGCTGAACTGCAATAGTGACTCGAAAATCTTCTCCTCCAAAGCATGTTTTATTGCAGCGTGCTTTTCTTTCAGTCTAGCAAAAACACCGACCACCATCTGCTGGAATAATCATATTTTAATGGAACACCTTGCTTTTGTCGTAGTTATCGAGCCTTATTTGTTTACTTTACACGGAAGTGAATCTAATGAAATTTACTTTGGTCGCAAGCTGAAATGCTCATTTAGCATTACAAAGCGTTTTGTGTATTTTATATTATAAAGTCGAGTTCTTTTTAGCATTTACAAAATATGGTTTTGAGCACTTGATAGCAGTTATTTTGATGCATGTTCTTAAACACAATAGCAGAATTATTTTTTTTTATGTACGGTAAAGAATTATTAAGTGTGGTTTTCTTCGAATTACTATTTAATTTAAAGTGAGAGTTTTTACTCAGCCTTGAAGATATTTTCTTATACGCTTCTTTCTGAGTTTACAGTTCACCGCGAAAACAAATCACTAAGAAGAAAGATTTAAAAATTCGGAAAACGTCAAATGCCAGACACTTACGGGAAAAAATATAGCTTTTATAATAAAATTTCTTCCGTCTTGATAGGATTCTAGCCTCATGTTTTACCCTGAAGGAGGGAAGCATAAGTTTCTGTCAGAAGTTATGTAAATAAACCTTCTGTACAAGCTGTCAGTTGATCATATTCATTTAAGGAAAAAAATTATGATGGGTTCAGAAAGAAATTTGTGAGAGCATCTTTGTTCATTCACCGCAGGCTAATTAGATCACCGTATAAATTTCACGTCATTTAGAGAGAAGATGAAGTTTAGAAAAACTTAGGTTCATATTTCAATAAAATAGGAAAAGTAATAGAATGGGAAGCATTATTCAAGGTACACTAATTAATTTCTAATAAATTACTCCACTGACTTCTCGAACCGAAGACGGTCCATTTCCTTACCAACGAGGGTTCTTCATCTGAGTTTGTCCATGTAAGTACCAAAGCCAAATTCATCTTTATCCAGATCAAATTCTAAATTATGCAGCCATTTAAATATTGATTTTTAGCGTGATTTTCTTCCCTCAACTCTACCCTCCACGATATCTTTAAATATTTATTCCTCCCTCTTCATTACATGAGCACGCCAAATCAATTTTCTTTCTTTCAGCGATGTAGTCACCTCTGGCTTTGCAAATAATTCTCCCACAATTTCTTATTTTTTCTTCTTCACCATTTACCATTTACTCTAAAAGGCTCAACAATTGTTTCAATATGCAATTTTCAAAAGTCATGAGCTTAGTTTCCATATTCCTTGCCAACCTCAGCACACTACACTACAATTTACTGAATTACCGTTTCATATGTTTTTAGTTTTGAAGTTTTGGGCAGCAGTTTTGAGTTAATCATCTTTCTCAATGCAGAAACGCATTTGTTACAAGCATATATCGTAAACGCATTTGTTAGAAGCATAAACGTAATATATATTCTCGAAATTATTTTCTTCCTGTACCAGTCTTCCCAGAAATTCGAATTCCTCAACTGTTTCGAAACACATTTCATCCACTTCCAAAAATTCATCTTCCAAAGATTCATCTTTCTTGCTGAACAGCAGGCATTTAGATTTAGCAATATAAACTTTGAAATCTATTCTCTTTGATTCTATTATCAGTATTCTCAACATATCTTTCAACTGTTGTTCATTTCTACCTATCCATATGACAGCGTCTGCGTAAATCTCTACGCGCCAATGTCTGTGTTTGAGACTTCATTTCAGCCTCATGCGTCTGCTGTGGTTGAGGGTCAAAGGAATGCGCAGCAATGGGCTGTTAGCAACCAGTCCTCTGTTAAGCAGACGCCGTCGAACTGTACTGGAGGACAAAGCCTGACCTTTGACAGTGTTCCACTGCTGTGCTAACACCGTGGATGTCACTGTGCGATCGGTCACTGCCATGCGTAGAGAGATGTCTGTCATCCTATCCAGTCTTGCGGTTTTACGGTCCATTTTCCAGAATGTTCGTACGTCCGAGCCTCATCTGTCCACTGGCGCCGAGTTCGCATCGCTGTACTCTTATTTCATCCACTACGAGTGGCGATTTCATTGTAGGGAAAATCCAGCTTCTCACATCCAACAATCCTTCCTCACTCAAAGTCCATCAGGTGTTCATAATGCGACCTTCCTTGATGACGGGGCATATTGAGACTCAAGAAATACCCTTTGGGCTCAGTGTCGGCTCCTCACTGATGGCAACATGTCCTTTGAGCCAGATCTTTATACACAAGACCGGACAGTTCAGAGGGCGCTGCTCTGAAGCTGCATGCATATTTTTACTGACATTTTAATCATTTGTATGTCCAACCATAGTTCTGTAATTCATTAGATGTAGATATTTCCGACCTAAACACTTATTGTTAAAAAAAACCCAACAGGAAACAGTTGCTCTCAGCAAGTTTCTTTTGAAATTTAGACATAACCCGGAACACTGTTAGCAATGGTGCCTCAAAACTGAGGCAATTCACTGGCTCAATGCAAAAGCGTTTTCGTCTTATAAACAACAGCACAATAATACGAAATATGGCGAAATTTTTAAATTTGTGCCCAAATGAAGTTGAACATTTTGGTAATTTCTTTGAACAATTTTGGAAAAAATTAAATATAAGTATTTTCCCGCCAAGATGACACGCAGGGAACAATTAATGGGAAATAATTAATGAAACAGTATGCATAATCAGGAGATCTTATCAAGTTATATGCAGCTTATATTCGGCACAAAAATTCTGAGCTTACCATTTTTGGGATGGTAGGGTCTGCACTGTAATCCAATAACACTTGCAATAGAGACGCATGACCTTGTTCTATTGCGACAATAAGAGGAGTGCGCCCATCCTACGAAAAAAGAAAAGAAAAGAAAAAAAAAAAAAAAAAGGAAAGAAAGGTCATGAACGGAAGGGAAAAAACAATCAACATTTCTATTTTATTTAGCAAATGGAAAAGGAATATGGCAGCCATATGGTGAAGAAAGAAAGTGAAGAAATAAAACGAAAAGCTGAAACTTCCCTAGTTTTACATTTTATTTGTAACTAGATTGGAGTTATCCATGGAATGCAAAGATACTGAATGGGGATAGTTTCTTCATATTTGGTCTATAAATAAGCTTCAGGCGTCCCATGTATCGGGTGTGTAAAAGAGAAACGGTGGAATTTTTGTCAGAATTTCGTGCTGGTGGCAACATTGAGTCGAATGGCACGTGTTGGCGGACAGCCCACACATTGCGGTTATTTGGACTACAACATGGCGACAGGCAAGGTGCATATTCGTCATTCTGTATTGCTCATGTTTTATCTCTGGAAAACCGCTGTAGAAGAGTAGATTTCTCTACTATACGGCGAGAAATTTTTAGGTGCAAACACGTGCCGTGAGTGGTTTGTGAAGTTCAGAAATGGTGATTAGAGCATTTCGAAAAAGCAGCACAGTGGGTGCCAGAAGGAGATGCAGAGCTCAGACATACTGCAATGATGATTAAATGCAACCTGCGGGTATAAATACATCTATTCGAATTTAAAACGCTAGAAACTTATCCATAGACTTAATATAAAGGTCTATGGAGACTCATGAAATGAAATAAGTTTATGTTAAGTGCGTATGCCGTAAGCAGTGTTAAGGTGCGTCGCATAAATATAGAGATAGTCGATTTTGCCCCGTGAACGCAATGCGAATATAGGTAGGAAGTTGAAGTGGTACCTAATTAGACATAACCCTACAACAAACGTTTCGATCCGTCGAGATGACCGGATTGTGTGAAAAGAACACCACAAAGTGAAATAGTGTAATTTTATGTGTGTCATAAATATAAGGACAACTATGTAAAGTATCCACATGCAAATGAGATGTACAAATTAGCATGTTGTACGCACGCGCATGGGCCGTAATTCGGTCCAGACTACAAAAGACAGCGGACCTGCCGTCAGACATTCATTTGCCGAAATGCCACGCAACAGTCAACTTTCTGGTGAGGAGGTACAAAAGATTTGGAGACTGAGAGCAAATGGATTGCCTGTAGCGAAAATTTGTAAAGCCATGGGGAGGAGTAGGGCAGTCATTTACAAGACTTTATCAAAACGCGGTGCGTTAACTGCCAGAAAACGGCCTGGAAGGCCTCGAATAACAACCAAACGAGATGATCGTGCCATCATGCGTTTAGTTTCATCCCAAAGGTTATCATTACGTCAAGTTTCTCGGACTGTTGGTGTCACCGTCTCAAAGCACACAGTTCATCGACGAATCAAGGAAAGTCGCAACATGGAAAGTGCTCCGTAAAATGCGCCGTCTGCCACACCTCACGCGGTGCCACAAGAAAGCTAAATTGTCATGGGCAAGCAGCCACATGCACTGGTCGGACGAGTGGATCACAACTATTTTCTCCCATGAGAAAAAGTTCAACCTAACGGTTTGAACTGCTATTGGCATGATTTACGACGCGAGCCACGCACCTTCTTCAGCAGACAGAAAGGAGAGGGATATATGATGATCTGGGGAGCTTTTGCGTTCAATGGGACAACGGATATAGTTTTTCTGCAAGGCAGGCGAAACTCCAAAACGTATCAGGACATACTCAGCAGCCAGCTTCTACCGTTTGCCGAAACTCTAGCGAGTGTTGATTATCTGCTCCAGCAAGATAATGCCTCTGTCCATTGGTCTGCATCGACGAAAAGCTGGTTTAACACTTATCATGTGACCTTAATGGATTGGCCAGCACTCAGTCCAGATCTGAACCCTATAGAGAACCTCTGGGGTATTCTAGCTCGTGATGTGTATGCGAACGGACGGCAGTTCTCAAGTGTGGTGGCATTGAAAGAGCAGATTGAACGAAGCTGGTACGCACTCCGTCCAGAACACTTACTTGGTGGACAGCATGCCCAATCGGGTTTTCAGTGTTATTCGGAACAACGGCTCCACTATTCGAACCGGAGGTTCTCATAACTAGTAAGTCTTTATATTTTTGAGACAGCGTATTTCTGTTGTTTTCTTGTACTTGGCGTTGGAATTGTTATGTTTCCGTCAAACTATTGTGCAGCTGCTTGTCCTATGCTACTTTTGCTATAAATATGAGGTGTACATTTCAGCTCGTTGTTTTATATGAGGTGTACATTTCAGCTATTCGAGAATTTGTTCTGTCGCTATATTTATGCGACGCACTATACGAATGGTTTAAGCAATTCAAAGACAGTCGACAGTCAACTGATGACGGTGTCCGTTCAGTACAGCACTCGAAGTCAAGCGACGACACCCGTGTGGCCAAAATTCGCGAAATCGTACACTGTCAAAAGTTTTCTGAAATTCACGAGCCACTTTCCATCATTTCTTTCGTGAATTAACGAAGCATATTTATGATACAACCTTTTCCGTGAAATGACGGAAAGCAAACTGAATTTCAGGGATATTTCGTACCACGGGAAAATTCTGAATTTGCAGAAACCTTTCCGCATTTTCTTTCCTGTATTGACGGTAAATTACGATTTCAGAGATGTATTAACGGAAAATTCTGAATTTTCAGAAACCTTTCTGGAATTTCTTTCGTATATTAATGGAAAAACACAGTTCTCACTTTTTCCGTATTCGTATGACGAGAATACTTGAGGTTTGATTAACTTTTAAATTTCAATCGTCTGTCGAATTTTGAAGTTCTGTAGAGAGATGGGATGTTGTGGATAGCATATCGCATAAATTTTGTTTATCGTGCCACAGGATATTTCTTCTCCTGTCTCCTATTTTGTGCATCAGCTATTTATTATATATGTATATTGTGTTACTGTAAGAAACCGGGTACTTAACTTATTGTACAGATGGTTATCGATGTCTATGTATCAGTCTTTGGACAACTTAAGACAAAAGCTATTATAGTTATCAAGATTAAATTTTTTATTTAGTACATTTTTTTTTGTGAAATGATGCTATAAAAAGTACATTTCACCTTTTCTTAAAGATAACTGAAAGTCATTGTAAGTTTAAAAAAATCAAGTTGCAAAGCATTTTGTTGCTTCAAAAAATCAGGATGAAAAATGCTTAATTTGTGAAAGTCTTCCTACAGAAAAAAAATATTACAAACTTATCCAGAAAAATAATAAGCTCCAACAAAAACTAAAATGACTAAATCATTTGTATTAATGACAAAAAAAAAAAATTCACTGTCGCGCAATTTGTTTTACGATGTACATGATTCGAATTCCCAAGTGCCTGTGGCTCAGTGGTTAATTGCATGCGTTATCTGTTCAACCAACCCAAATGGTGCGCGCTCGATCCTGACTGGAGCGAAAGGATTATCTGGGGAAAGGGCTGAAAAATGCAGGACCGTCGGCTTCGCGGAATTTCAGTTCAAATACGAAAAAACTTGAAATGAATTTTTCTGACTACGGAAAATCTGTGAAAATACGGAAGTTAAAATAAATGGGCACTTTTAAAACGGAAATTTCTGAAAAGCACGGCCACCTGTTAGCAAATTTGGTGAACGTTTTTTTTTCAGAAATTTTCCGTGAATTTACAACATTTATTTTTTACAGTGTATGCTCAAATCGTCAATTAACAGTTCCAGAATTCGCGGACGGTTCCTGGATTGCAACTGGATCATGTTATCATATTCTGAACTAAAAATTGACAATTCATCGAATTGTCGCAAAGTTGGTCCAACGTCTGTTGACTCAAAATGAGAGAGACAATCGCGTTGCAATTTGCCAGGAAATTTTCGATCTCTCAAACGAAGACGAAAATTTCATGAAAAGAGTTGTCACCGGTAATGAGACGTGGATTTATGGCTATGATCTCGACATGACAATGCATTCTTCACAGTGAATTGGGAAAAGTTTACCAAGACCGAAAAAAATGCGAAAAATCAGGTCAAACGTGAATGTCATGTTAACCGTCTTTTTTGATATCGAGGGCGTTGTCCATCAGGAATTTTTACCGGAGGGACAAACAGAGAATCGGTAGCATTACCATGAAGTACTGAAACGTCTGCGAATAAATGTCAGGAGAGAAAAAAACCCCGAGATGTACAGAAACAAATCTGGTTCCTCCACCACGACAATGCTCCGGCACACGCATCGCTGCTGTCTCGTGACTTTTGTGCCAAAACGGAGGCAACTGTGCTTACTTACCCAGACTTCCTACTCTCCTGATTTGGCCAACTCGGACTTTTTTCCTGTTTCCAAAAATTAAAATCCACTTTAGGAGGACAAATATGCGAAGCGATCTACGACATCAGGGAAAATTCGCAAGCAGACCTACGCGCTATCCCGAAAAAAGCCTACAGGAATGCTTCAAGAACTGAAGACGGCATCAGGAGCGGTGTAGCAACAGAGGAGGAGAGTACTTCGAAGGCGACTGAATGATTTGTGACTACGCCCGAATGATTTATACAAAAAAAAAGTAGGAGAACATTTTGGGCAGACATCGTATTTCAACACTTTTTCTTTATTGCAAAATCAAATCTTTTTAAAGCAAAAAGTAAAGAAATAATACTTGAGGTAAAAATAATGGCATTTTTCTTGTGCATATACTTTTACTGTCACACTTACATTTCGACACAAACAGAAACTATGTATTATAAACAAAAAAGCATATTGAAGACTTAAGAATGTCGGTAATCTCGAGAAATAGAATACAATATTCGTGTGTGCTTTTTTCACCCGTTTTGGAGTAAGCTCTGTTGCAAAGGGATAACAACTACGTATTTGTGAGTTAATGTTAATAAAACGA
The DNA here is from genome assembly GCA_039090855.1 of Macrothele yani. Classification (NCBI taxonomy): domain Eukaryota; kingdom Metazoa; phylum Arthropoda; class Arachnida; order Araneae; family Macrothelidae; genus Macrothele; species Macrothele yani. The sequence continues at coordinate 83,880,847 of CM076990.1, forward strand.
AAGTTCAAGAAAACTGTGTTGAGAAGGAAAACGTTTCAGTTCCGTCTCCTTGGGTAGCGTGATAGAAATAAATACAATCTATTTGAGTCACCATAAATAACAAGAAAAGCATAATAAATAAAGTAGCCAGGTTATGTTTAGCTCTTTCAAACAACGACGGATATCCGCGCGTTCCATTTGGCTATATATATCCCCTGAAAGTAGATCTCGTGCAAACACTTGAACTTTATTTATTGAGAAGTAGTGCTATCACTGAGGTACAGCGCGAAAAGATATCGACCTGTACGATTCAACGGGATGAAAGAGGGCTGAAAGGAAAAGGAAAAGGTCGGATAATTTTCTATTCTGGAAAATTTGGATTAGAGTATTTATCAATACTGTGTATAGAAATGGGTCAAGGAGTGGTCAGCGTCTAAAACAGGTCACGTGATGAGCTTTCATACTCAATAACGAATCGCTCTTTTTTATTTTAATTTTAAAATGAATTCAATTTCAGACCAGAAAAAACAAATTTCTGCATAATTCCTTTGCCCCATGTGAGATTGGTAGAGTTGGTAGCAATGTACAATAAACAGATTAGCCATCGTCTCAATTTCTATCACCCAGTCTTCGGATGAATATTAAGCTAACGTGATAAGCAAAATCACTGTAAGTATGCAAACAGAAACCACATGGGATTTCTGTACAACGTCTGTGTCATCGCAGGAGAAAATTAATCTTAATTACTCGTGTTAGCTGTTGCAAATTTTCTATCAAGGTCGTAATATTATCACTGCGTAAAGATGCTGCCAGTGAAACAGCTTTTAGCTTCCAAGAAATTGAGCGATTATGTCAGCACTTTAATCACCAAGCGTTTTCCTCATTATTTTGTTATAAATACACTGCACCATTAATATCAGAATACCTCTACATTTGTAGTAAATTCTGTCCTACGCAGCACCACATCACAGACCCAAATACACTGAACTGCCAAAAGTCATGGGATAGCAGTATACAAATCTTTAACTGGCGCTATCGTCGTATAAAGGCTTCTAACCATGACACGATTTTTATCTGTTGCGAGGGGTAATCTCGTGAGTCAGGTTGAATAATCGCCAATAGGATTATGGCAAGCCGACGTGAATTATCGGAGTTTGAACAAGACATGATAGTGGGAGCCAGACGGATGGGACATTCAATTTCCGAAGTTGTGCGAACAGTAAACATTCGTGGATCCACGGTGTCACGTGTGTACCAAGAATGCATCAAGGAAGGCATTACCACCCACCGTGGACAGTGCAGTGGCCGACCACGGGTGCTGAATGACCGTGACCAGCGGCGTCTGACCGGGATTGTCTACACTTACAGACAAGCGACAATGACTCAAATAACAGGTCCATATCCAATGCAAGAGGTACCAGAGACATACCCATCAGGTCAGTGCAGCGTAATTTAGCGTCCATGGGGTATGGGAGCAGAAGACCCACCAGAGTGTCTTTGTTAACACCACGACATCGGACACAGCGCCACATCTGAGCTCGTGAACACGGTATTTGGACCCTGGAAGACTGGCAACATATGGCGTTGTCCGATGTGTCACAGCCATGGACCTAAGCTGTCAGCAAGGCTCTGTAAACCTGGTGGTGGTTCCATACATGTGTGGAGTGTGTTCACGTGGCACGGTTTGGGTCCTTTGGTCCTCATAAATACGTCATTAACCGATAATCGCTTTGTTGCCCTGCTGAGTGACCATTTGCAGTCCTTCATGGACTTCATGTACCTCAAAAACGATGGGATTTTCCAGGAGGACAATGCACTATGTCATCGGGCCAAAGTTGTCCAAAATTCGTTCGAGGAGCATTCTGGACAGTTCCAACGGATGGTGTGGCCACCACGTTCGTCCGATATGAACCGAATAGAATACTTATGGGACGTTGTGGAAAGGTTCATTAGCACCCCAAATCCTACACCTACAAATACCATGGAACTGTGGGCGGCTATTCAGATAACATGGTTCATGATAATCCAGAAGTCTTCGGGCCACTTGTGGAATCGGTAAAACTTTCAGTTGCTGCACTTCGCCGGGCTAGAGGAGGTCCTACACAATAATAGGTACGTATCTCATGACGTTTGGCATTTCAGATATAAAGATGCTGGTACAGAGTTAAAAACTTTGTGGTAGGTAGCAACTTGATTCAAAATCTACCACTTTTGAGACACTGCATGAAACATAAAAATATGGCGCAATGGATGAGGTCTCGCCGTATTCAAGTTGGATTACATTACATAGTGTAAAATTGCGTTTTTGTATGTTTCATGCATCATACAATGATTAAGATTTGTCTCAAAAGTGGTGCAGCTGGGTGTAGCACCACTTTTTGGTGCAACCTACTGCAAAAGTTTTGACAGAGTAGGGCTATGATAAGACAATGGCGCAACTGTTAATGCAAGATACCTCAATCGACAGAATTAACTGATTTCCAGCGCGGATTGATAATAGGGTGACACAAAAGCAATTGCTCTGTTCGTGATGTTTGGGCGGAATTAAAGATCCATAAGTGGACAGTTGGGAGTGTGATACACAAATTGAAGCGGTCAGGGTTGAATCTGCCGAGAAACAACCCGGTAAACCTTTAAGGATAACAGGATGTAAGCAAAGGACTGTCCACTCACAACGCAAACTGACATTATCTCAAATCCGGCAAACCTTATGTGAAACTATTGGGATTGATATTAGCACCAGTACAGTGTACTTGACGCCGCACGATATGGGTTACCAAGGCCGAGCAGCCATACACAAGCCGCTATTCACTTCGACTAATGTCACACGCCGCTTATCGTGGTGTAAGGAACGTCTATCTGTAGATCAATGGGAAACTAACTATAAATTGCACTGAAGAGTCACGGTGCGCAGTGTACCTGTCTGGTTTCGGTTCCTAGGTGTAGTGGATGCCGGGAGAGAGATAGCTTCTGGATTGTATCTTCCCAACAATGAAGTTTGTTGGCGTGAGCGTGATGGTAGGGAGTTGTGTTTTGGACCCATTGGTCGTTGTAGACAAAACCATGCTTAGACGTCCTGGACAATTATGAGATACCAATGCTGTGGCAGTATGTTGGGGAAGGCACATACATCTATCAACGGGAAAACGCTCCATGTCATACTACACTGCTGGACAATTGCTAAAGACGGATCATAAACGGCTATATAGCGCATAAAAAAGTAAGTGTGGTTGGATGCCAAGCGAAATAAAATAATGTCAGAATGCCAGGACATTACAAGAAAGACAATTTATTGTGCTCTGAAATCCAGAAGGCTTTGGAACGTGTTCAAGGGACAAACAGGCCATTTTGTGCAGAATACGTAGACGTGAAAAAAATGCAATTACCGTCCGCAGGCGTTCCGGCGAAAGATGTCAATACGGGACATGGCCACCATGGAGGGCGATGCAAGATTCCACACGTCGTGTCATGCTTTGCACAACATTATCAAGCAGCTGTTGGGGTAATTTATCCCATTCCTCTGTCAATGCACGGATGAGGGTATCCTTGTTTATTGGAGGGCATTGGCGACCAGCAAGACTCCTCCACAAAGCATCCCACACATTTTCAATGGGATTAAGATCTGGAGAACGTGCTGGCCATGCGAGACGTTGAATATCCTCGCTCTCAAGACACTCCTGGACAACGACTGTTCGATGACATGTTGCTTTGTCGTCCATGAAATGAATCTATCACCGACAGCACCACGGAACATGCGAACATGAGGTAGCAGAACATCATTAATGTATCGTTGGCCAGTCATAGTCCCAGTTGGAAGCACATAGAGGGACGTACGGCCATTGATCATGATGCCAGCCCATACCATGACACTACATGCCGGATATCGGTCTTTTTCCTGTATGTTTGCTGGACAATATGCAGTACCACTATCACGCCAGATCAGTTGTCATCGACAATCAGACGATAGACTGTATCTACTCTCATCTGAGAAGAGGACAGCACACCAGTCGTTATCGATCCAATTGCGATGTTGATGGCACCATTGCAAACGGGCGGTACGGTGACGTCTGGACAATGGGATGCACACAACAGGACGGCGGGCGTATAGTCCTCCTTCATGCAAACGTCTGGCGACAGTTTTTCGGGAGATCCGCTTGCCAGTAGCAGCCATAAACTGATTTGCTACCTCACTAGCTGTGCTGCGCCGGTGTCTTTTTGTTGACAGCACTATATACCGATCTTTTGCAGGTGTCGTACTGCGAACACGACCTCCCCCGTGACGCTTGTTACACTCTCCATTTGTTTGAAATGATTTCCAAAGCCTTGAAACAACACTGTGGCTGACGTCGAACTTCCTGGCAATATCTGTTATTTTTCGCCCTTCTTCAATCTTGCCAATAATACGGCCACGCGTAAAATCCTTTAGGTGATGTCGGGAAGACATGCTGAAAATTGCAAGTTCGTCAATTGATTCTTTCCTTTTCAACTTTGCGTTTGAACAACAACGGTCAATACGCGTCAAATCCTTTATATCTCTTATCAGCGCTATGACGTCACGAACAAGTTCGGCAATCCAAAATTTGCCTGCGCACAACACGTCTTACTGTATCCCGCAGTTATGCTAATTTCCACATTTTCCTGCCTTCTATTTTATGGTTGCTATCGTTGCTATTGTCATCCGTCCTTGGCAATTCTCCGGCAGTGTATTAGCGTTGTTACAGATTAGTTCGGGGACTTGTGCGTCGAAAAGTTTGACTGTCCTTCCAAGAGTCTTGACCTAAGCGTGAGCCTTACAGAGAATCTCTGGAACGAATTGGATCGCCGTGTGCGAGGAATAAATAGCCCAAAATACAAACCTGAACTAATCACTGCTTCAGAGTTAGAATTGCAGAACATGTCTTCGTTCATCTAAAAAAAACTGTTAATAAGTCTTTTGACCTGTCGTAACAGTCAAAAGTTTCAGCACACAACATTAAATTTTCTCTTAATAAAGATTATTTGTAGACATGAAAGTATCAGGATATTAATGGTACGGTAGTAGCGTACTGAGTGGATACCGGCACCTTTGCATTTGGTGACATCATCATCATCATCATCATCATTGTCAACCATTATCAATCCACTACTGGACGAAGGTCTCCCCAAATTTCTTCCACAACGGTCTGTCTTGTGCCAGTCTCCTCCATGTTACTCCCACATACTTTCCAATTTCATCCACCCATCTCCCATGTGGCCTTCTTCTGGGTCTTTTCCTGTCCCTTGGAATCCAATCTAAAATTTCGGCTGTCCATCGATGGTCTGTCCTTCTGGCAGTATGTCCAGCCCATTGCCATTTCAGGGATTTAACTCTGATCATGATGTCTTCCACTCTTGTCATTTTTCGGATCCACGAGTTCCTCTTGTTATCTCTCCTGGTTACACCAAGCATGCACCTCTCCATGCTACTTTGAGTTGTCTGCAGCCTTTGTATGTCTCTTTTAGTTAAGGTCCACGTCTCTGCACCATACGTAAGCACTGGAAGGATGCCTTGATCAAACACTTTTCTTTTAAGACATAATGGCATATTGCTCTTGAAAATTATGCTGTTTCTTCCAAAAGCTTTCCAGGCAAGTTTTATACGCCGATTAATTTCTTCATCAATGTGACCCTCACTTGATATCTGCTGTCCAAGATAAACGAACGTATCTGTTATCTCCAGCTTTTCTCCATCAATCGATAAATCTTCATTTCTTGTAAAAGCATTGTACATCACTTTTGTCTTCTGAAAGTTCATTTTTAATCCAACTTCTTTACTCCAGTCAGCAAGTTCCTGGATCATATTCTGCAGCTCTGATGGGGTAGTTGCAGAAATGACTACGTCATCAGCAAAACGAAGGTGAGTTAGATAATCTCCATTAATTTTTATCTCTTTGTTTTCCCAGTTCAGTGATTGAAAGACATTTTCCAATGTGGCATTAAAGAGTTTCGGAGATATGGTGTCACCTTGTCTCACTCCCTTTCCAATTTTTATGTGTTTTGTATTTTCAAATAGCCGAATCTTTGCACTTGCATTTTCATAGATGTTATTAATAATATTAATGTACGCATCTTCAATACCGCAGGATTTCAAAGCCATTGTAACTGCTGATGGTTTCACCGAATCAAAGGCCTTTTAATAATCGATAAAAGCCATGCACAATGGAAGTTCATATTCCCTCGCTCTTTCAATTAGTTCTCTCAGTACGTGGATATGATCTATAGTTCTGTAGCCACTCCTGAATCCAGCTTGTTCTCTCGGTTGAGCCATATCCAGTGTTACCTTCAAGCGGTGTGAAAGAACTTTAGTGAAGATTTTATAAACCACTGATAGGAGGCTGATAGGTCTGTAGTTCCTGAGATCCTCAATGTCACCTTTGTCACCTTTGGTGACATATGTGATAAGAAATGTTGCGTCGTTAACAAAAATGTTTTAGTGAAATTTTATGGTAAGCAAACAAACATTGGCCCACGTTGGCTTCGCTAATTGATGCAAAGGCCCAATCTGTAGTTTGAGATGTGAATAAGTAATTCAGATCCCGGTAGTGGTATACAGACGGAGCAGTTGAAGGTTTTGTAAACTATTCGTTTGCCAATAAAGGAGATGCAGTTTGTGGCATCTCTTTTATTGCTAAGCGAGTTTTGTTGTAGAAAACTTTGCCTACTGTTTGCCTCCAAAAACCTAGCCACCGTGCAACGAATTGTCGAAGGCAATACAAGGTTCACTTATGAAATGATGGACGATGCCTTTGGCGTTGAAGATAGACGATGCCTTTGGCAGTGTCAACCATTTTGTTCGAAGAACTTCGTTTAAAGAACTATCATGTTTAGATTACACATCATGTGAGAATAGGCAAGAAATTTTCCATAATTTGAGTATGGGCGACTATACTTCATTATTTGAAAATCGCAGCCGGTGACAAAACTTATCATCCTTTGCAATTGAAACAATCATGACGATTCCCAAAATACGCTTTGCATAATTTGTGTGTGTGTGTGTGTTAACCAGATTTGCTGGGAGAAATGCAATTTATTTTCAGATACTTAAGAAAGATTAAGATAAGAGTGGCAATAAAGAATATTGGAAACCGGACTGAACTGAATAGACATATTCAAGATACAGATCGTGGAATAAATGCATTCTCTAAAAGTTGTTGCTCTTTTCATAGGAAAGTGGAAGTACCAGAAATTCAGAAAAGGGGAACAATAATACGTGGCCGGAGAGTTTGGTTATTATCGATGGAATAAAAACACTAATTGTGTTGACATAGTCCTAAGTAGGGTTTTATTGTCCAATTTAAATATTAGACAAATAAGTAAAAATTAAAACATTTCCTAGTAAATTCCCTAACAGGCACTAAATTTTAGTATTTCATATTCTTTTAGGAAATCCTGACTCTCTCGACAAGAAATTTGTGCGCGAATCTGTAAAAGTGCGCCCATGCTTCCAAAAGTGGAAAAAAACAATGAGTGATAAAGAAATCGATATGTAGAACTTGCTCGTTACATCCATTAAACTGGAAAAGGAGGAAACAGTTACGCCAGTAGGGCAGTAGGGCCATTCAAAACTGGGGGAGGGGAAGGACTATTAAAAGGCTAAGTGCTTCTCCGAGCGGCAAACTACGTAATATTAGTGCTTGATAAAAATTTAACAAAAAACTTGTGTTTTATACAGATGGTGCCCAAATGAGGTGCAGATCGCTGCCAAAGAGAGGTACAAATTCTCGATTTGGCCACGTCTCTCCTCCATCCCACTTTGCGCACAGCGATAATAAATCTATGGGGCGGTGGTTGCAGGACGCAAAAAAAAAAAAAAAAAAAAAAAAAAAGAAACGTTTGAGCAAAAGAGCTAACGGTTCTTAATAAACGGGTACAGATCAGAATACTCTAGCTGCACCACCCAAGCAAGAAACATTCTTTCTCCCTTTATCACTCAAGGACAGTGTCTGCTCGTATCGACACAGAGGAAAGTAGCAAGCGAAGGAAATAGTAATCTATGGAACACTGTCCGAGGCAATCAAGTCTCTCGGGACATGTAGCAAATTGAGAGGGCCTGCACTATTTTGACTGCGGTGCACTATCAATTCTCAGCTTAATTGCACGTTCCAAACTTCAGGAGATACCAAGCACTTAGGGGACTGCAACGCTTTGCGTTTATTGATTTATTTTTGACTAAAACGCTATAGTTTTTCTTACGCGCACTCAGTCATTGTGAAAATGTTTGCAGATATTCTACCCAAAAAATAGATCCGTAAAACGTATGTAAAAGTTAAATACATTCGTCTAAGCTCCCTTTGTAACATGAAGCAGATGCAAATCAGTAAGTGACTAAGCTGAACTGATATATACATTTTTAAATATGGAACCAATATGACTGCAGAGTTTGCCAATAGCAGCGAGAACGCCTCTGCGCTAATGACACAATTATGACTGGTTTCCTCGCTTTGAGCTACGATTTTTGGGAGGAAACGAATTTCATGCAGAATTCCAAGGCATCAAATTAACCGACCATATCGCCAGTTGGGAGCATTTGAAATGGGACGGATTTTTAGTCTCTGTGAGGACGGGTAATCGACTCGTAGTATTGCGTAGCAATTGGTCAGTGACAAACCAGCAGTGCAGAAACACTGGCAATAGTTTTTGAAAAAATGTACAACCTCTCGTTGTCTTGAACTGATGCACGTATGACGACTACACCACGGGAATATCGTTTAATCCGGCGACAAGTTTCCGTCACCCCTACATTAGCTTTCTCGAATGCCAGAAGAGCGGTGCATGTTGCTTTAGGTCGTTCAGTCACAAGATATATCCTATCTCGAAGACAGGCAAAGACCTCCATACGGCGTTCATTCCGTTTCTAGGCCATGTCCCACGATCATTGTGGGCAGCGTTTGAATTAAAGTAGTGCGTCGAGCAAACTGGCACACAAAATGGTGTCGTCTGACCTTCAGAAATCTCCCTTTTCTTTGGGGGTCCGATGATCGCTGATTTCATGTATGGAGAAGACGGGGAGAACGAACCAATTAAAGAGCACGAACGGTAGGCATCATGGTCTACAGAGCAATCAGTCGTGACAGCTGAAGATACCTAACGTTGGCAGTTTGACAGCTCCACGGTGTATGGAGAAAATCCTGAATGCTATTGGTATGCCATTCTAAGGGGAGCATCTGGAAGAATGATTTAGCAAGATAATGTGCGTCTGCATACATTTCCGGGGAACGTCTGCGCGATGTCAATATTCTGGAGTTGCCCACGAGATCCCCGGATCTGTCTCCAGTAGAGCATAAATAGGTCATGGTTTCATAACAGCTCAACACGCACCTACAGCCAGATGCTGGAAACATGGTGGGCAGTGCCGCTGGAGCCGATCAGAGGTCTATACGATTCAATGTCACGACACTTTGCTGAATGCCTTACCAACAGAGGTGGGTGGCTGTACCTGTTAGTGTTGTTCTTTATATTTCAGGTAATGAAATCGTCCATTATTCTTAAAACTTTAATCATGTCTTTCTTGTCTCCCATATTTTTCCATCGGTGAACATCAGATGAATTTTCTCACCGTTTCTGGATGCTTCAGTGTTACAGAGAGTATAAGATTGCTTCATTCAGCATGTGTTCAAGGTATTTGATTTATTGCGGGGGTTGAGAGAAAAATTGGAACACATCTCGTAGCCCAACGTAGTGTCGCACAGGGTTACCGGTAACTGGTACACCACAAAATGTCTGTATTTGCTCTGTGTTGCTGCAAGTTAGACAAATTAAAGGCTTAGTGTTGCAAAAGAATAAGCTGTTTGCAAGGAGCAAAACAGAAGCTTGATTTCTCGAAGGAAAATATCAAACTGATTTATCATTAAACTTAGTTTTACAACGACGACGTTTCTTAAAAGCGAAAGGTGAGGCAGTTCTATTCAGAAGATCTGAACATTTTCATTGTTAGTAGTCTTTCTCAGAGCTACTGGGAAGTGCTTTGTTGTATTCCTTTGTGTTGTGGAAAATTCCGTCATAGAAGGACATTACTCTGGAGGTGAGTACTGTGAATATACGTACTTAAACTAAGCACTCCGATCCTAACAGCTTTTCCGCATCTCAAAACTTCCTAGTAGCCCAGCAGCATAAAAACAACGCTATCGCATCCACATATGAATAAAACACACTATTTTGTGTATCTTTATCTCTCACATATACAGTCGTGGCCAAAAGTACTGCACCAGTAGACCGAAACTCAATTTTTGATGTTTAAAGTCAACGTATACAGCGTAATGGTAACGTCAGGAATACATATTACACATCAATTTAAAGGAAATTTTATTCTAAATTCAAATATTTTTAGAGAATGTTATTACCAGTAATAGAAGTGAAGTTACAAGCAAAAGTACAGCGTCTAGTCATAAAAGCAAAAAGTAGTGGAATTTGTGAAATTAGTGTGCAATGCATTTAACGTAAAATTACTGTACAATACATTATTGAAACTTGCAGGACACTTGAAATAACTTACCAACAAGCAAAATACGCTTTAATATTTAATTGGATAACCATGGTTTCTTTGTAACAAAGCGCACCTTATTGGCATGGAATTAATGAGCTTCTCCAGATGTCCATTGGTGATAACACGGTGCTATACGGCCTGTAACGTACCAGAAGATGTGACGTACCTGCCAGAAGAACGCACACGACATAAAGGCAGATAGGAATCAGAATAAAATATCCGCGTAGCTTAATTGGTAGAGTAACTTATTCCGGAATGAGTGGACCCGGGTTCGAATCCTGGCGCGGATAAAAATGACGGAGAAATTCACTTCGTTATAATGGCGCCCGAACTATCCGGATGACCCGACCGTTCACAATCTCGCAATGGTGTGATGTTATTTCCACACCGGGAGATAGGAAAAATAAGAGCAGCACTTCGAAAAAAAAAAAAAAATAAGGGGGAGATGATGTAACGTACCAGGAGATGTGACGTACCTGCCAGAAGGACGCACACGACATAAAGGCAGATAGGAATCAGAATAAAATGTCCGCGTAGCTTAATTGGTAGAGCAACTTATTCCGGAATGAGTGGACCCGGGCTCGAATCCTGGCGCGGATAAAAATGACGGAGAAATTCACTTCGTCATAGGCCCTTAAAGACTCAATTAATGCTTTTTCAGATGTGGGTCCTTGTTGACGGATCTTTTGCTGCAGTCTCATCCACAGATTCCCTGTGCGATTAAGATTCGGTGACTGTGCCGGCCACTGAAGGTTTCTTATAACTTTTCGATTAAACCACTCGTCAACCAACTTTGACCGATAACATGGCGCGTTATCGTCATGAAAGATAAAATTCCGCAAACCCATGTCTTGTGCAGATGGTGGCAGTTATGACTCCAAAATATCCACATATTTCGATTCATTCAATGTGCCGTCTACAATGTGCAGACGGCCAACACCACTGGCTGAAATATAGGACCATAACATCACCGAATGTGTGTGCTTGATTGTTGGCTGGGTGCAGCATGCCTTATATCTTTCACCAGCCCGACGACATACATAAATATTTCCGTTATTAGCGAAAATAGTAACAGTTGTTTCATCACTGAAAATAACATTTTTCCATTCATCACTGAAAATAACATTTTTCCATTCATCACTGAAAATAACATTTTTCCATTCATCAACAGTCCAATTCGTGTGTGCCTTGGCCCAAGCAATTCTTTTGAGCCGTTGTTGTTCAGTAAGCAATGGTTGTCGAGCAGCTTTTCGTGCTGTCAGTCCATTTTCTTGTAGCCTGCAACTAACCGTACGTGCAGATGCAATAATGCCTACTTCATTTTCCCACTCATTTCTTAAATATGTGGTTGTCTTAAACCTAGATTTTAAGGAAAGACGAATCTACATCAGATCATCACGTTCAGTACACAGCCTTGGTCGACCTGTTCTTTTTTGTTTCCCACACATCCAGTTTCTGCCACTCTTTTAATGGTGCGCAAGATAGTGGAATGATCACAGCCACATTTAACAGCAATTTTGACGCCGTGCTATCACCAATGGACAACTAGAGAAGCTCATTAGTTCCATACCAAGAAAGTGCACTTTGTTGTTAAGAAACCGTGGTTATCCAATTAAATATTAAATCGCATTTTGCTTGTTGGTCAGTCATTTCAAGTGTCCTGCAAGTGTCAATAATGTACTGTACAGTAATTTTACATTAAATGCATTGCACACTAATTTCACAAATTCCACTATTTTTTGCTTTTTATGACTAGACACTGTGCTTTTGCTTTTAACTTCACTTTTATTACTGGTAATAACATTCTGTAAAACTATTTGAATTTAGAATAAAATTTCCTTTAAAATGATGTATAATATGTATTCCTGACGTTACCATTACGCTGTATAAGTTGACTTCAAACATCAAAAATTGACTTTCGGTCTATGGTACAGGAATTTTGGCCACAATTGTAAGTTGTTTCGATAAATAAAATAGGTCCATTCATTATGGAATGTTGAAGTACCGACGTACTTATTTCATTTTGTTTGATTTCCTATTTTTAGTTATTATATCCCCTGCTTCAATACCCCGCAAACAAGAAAGGACGTGGAATAATACATATATTCATATAATTTGCATTAAATAATCAATTTTACGTAACAGCAGTATACTTGCAATTGCAAGACCTTTGGAAAGTATGGTACTTGTGCTAGACTAAGCCATTACTACTAATCGTGCACACAGGTAACTTACGTTCAGTTGTAATTTTACTCACGGCATACATACTTCAAGGCAGTACATTTCGGACAATAATATGTATTTTGACCATACAACTGCTGCTCCCATTACCGACTTGCATGTTTAGTGACGTATGTTTCACGCCGCTCTGGTACCGTGAGTCACAATAAGGTTCTACAGACACATTACAAAATTCTTTTGACTCAGGGGCATAGGCTCGTGTAGAAGCATTTTAAAAATTTCCCCAGGAATTACGATTTACGATGCCTGGACACTGAATTGTTTTTGATTTGACGAACATAAAATGCGAATTTTCTGCGGTCTATTATTATTAAATATATATACACTCAGTACACAAAACATAGAGATAGAGGTGATGGGTAGTTGATATGGGCATCCCCCGCGCAGAGTGGTACAGACCCAAACTGAACGCAGGCGATATATAGCTGGACAGCAGGGCTTACCAAAAGTGTATTGCAATCGACAAACATAGGTGTACGGGGTGGTCAGCGTAAAATAGATAGGTCATTCTGTCGCCCAAGTGGTAAGAACCCTAGGGTTCCCGAGGGCAACCGTATCAAGGGTGTACATCGAGTATGCCATCAGTATACCATTGACGGACGTAACAGCGCCCTGAGAGCTAGCCGTGGCTGACCACACACCATTGATGACCGGAGTCGACGTAGATTAATGACATCCAGGTTAAATATCGGAGGCCCAAGTAGCGTCAGAGGGTGAACGGTACGGGGTACGCTGCATACCCTGAGCTACAGGAGTTTACGTCCTACTCGCGAGCCACTGTTGACTGCCCGTATGGTGCTAGGAATATCAAAACTGGATCTCTTCAGAGTGGCATCGCATCGTGTGATCAGATGCTACTGTTGACTGCCCGTAAGTCTCGTATGGTGCCAGGAACATCAAAACTGGATCTCTTCAGAGTGGCATCGCATCGTGTGGTCAGATGCTACTGTTGACTGCCCGTACGTCTCGTATGGTGCCAGGAACATCAAAACTGGATCTCTTCAGAGTGGCATCGCATCGTGTGGTCAGATGAATCCCGTTTCCAGCTCTACCAAGCTGACGGGAAAGTGCAGGTGTGGCGTCGGTAGCATGAGGCCATGGCCCTGTCGTGCCAGGCTGACTATGTTTCAGGCGGTTGTGGCTCTTTAATAGTTCGAGGAGCCTTCCCACGGGACACATTAGGCCCCTTAGTGTGTCTGGAGAAATCCTTAACTGCTACGCCCTACCAGCAAGTGCTGGCTTATCTCCTACACGCTTTCATAGCCTTCACGCATCCTGCAGCAGATGATATGTTTCAGAAAGACAATGAGCCACCCCACCGGACTGACACCAATCAGACGTTGCTGGAGGAACACACATCTGAGTTTGGAACCATCCAGTGGCCCCGACAATCCCCGGATTTAAACCCTGTAGAAGCTCTCTGGAATGCCGCGGAGCGGAGCATGAGCTCCGTGGATCCTGGACCGACGTCTCGGGCGGAGTTGCAAAAGACAGGGTTGGCATTACCTACGGAAATCCTCCGGCGTCTGGTGGAGTCGATGCCTTGGCATGTACAGGCTGTTATTAACGGTAGAGGAGGACCAACACGCTATTAGATAGGTATCTCTTACGTTTTGTCCATTGAATGTATATATTATTATTAATTATGAAGGGCATGTCTTCGATGAAGCTAACAAAAACTTTCTTTACGAACTGAAAGATTCTTCAAACATGTTTTCATAGTGCTATTTTTCTGAAAAACGGAACCTAAATCAGCACTTGTCACAAAATATTATAAAATGCATTTAACATATTTATCGCCATGATCTCTGTCTAACACAAAAATAGTTTTTAAAATCCGATTTTTAGAAGCAGGGATTTCGGGAAAAATACGATATACATTTAAGGCCCTAGCGGTTAAACCATACATTATTTAAAGTACAGGGTGATTCATAAAGACGTATACAGTTTCAACGCACTATAAAACAAGAACAATGTAAGATATTTTATGTTACCTGTAACAGAATTGTAGGGGAATGTTTCATGTTTTTTTAGAGACAGTCACAGATGTGCACCCTTAGTCACACGACACACATCGAACCAGTAATATATTTCCGCCCAAACGCGAGGTAAGATATCTGAATCAAGTGCAGTGATAGTGGCTGTGATAAATCTGGGATTCTCCGTTCCCCAAAAGCGAACATTGTGCTTGTTTACCTAACCAGTCACGTGAAGTGTAGCTTCATCGGTGAAAAACCAAGTGATCGGCAAAATCGTCATTTTTAAAACGGTGCTGCATTTCGGCATAAAATTCAAAGCGCTTTGTCTTGTCAAGGTCAGTGAGATTTTGCAACATCTGCACTTTGTATGGAATCATTTTCAGCTTCTTTCTCAAAATTCTCCAGACAGTGGGCTGTGAAATCTGCACTTCACGACTCACCCTCCGCGTTGATTTTCCCGGGATTCGTTGAATGGCGATGCAAACACTATCGACGACTTCTTCTGATACACGCGGTCGTCCAGGACTTTTAAATTTGCACAAACAGCCCGTAGTTTCAAATTTTTTATGCCAATCGTAGATAGATTTTCTGGTTGGAGGTTCTTTTCCGAATAGTGATCGAAAATGCCGTTTGCACAACAGTTGCAGATTCCGTTTTGCTCAATTCAAGAGCACAAAACGTCTTCTCCACTGCCGACGCCACCATTTTGACGCGCGCGCTATCACCTACGTCACTTCCCTCGGTAGCGGGATACAAACTTTATGAGTACATCTACCTAACGGTTCGCAGTTGTAGTCCGTGTCTTCAACTGTTACTGTTTTACAGCATCTGGAAACTGTATACTTCTTTATGAATCACTTCGTATAAACTGAAGCTAAAAATGGCCTTTGTGGTAAAAAAGGTATCGGAAGGTAAAAATAATTTTTGAACCTTTTTTTAAGCAATTACATAGAGTAAATTACAATATAAATTTACTTGTACATGCATTTAATATTAATCTCCTTAACCGCGAGGTTACGCATCGAAAAAAGACCATAACGATGTGTATCATCGTTCTAACAGTTCAGGATTTCTACTGCAAAAATAATTTTTCAAATGAGACTAACAGTTGCAAGGATATAAGCACGTACTTTTTTATCCAAAGACCTGCTAAAAATGAGGGGGGAAACAGAGAAAATATATCTTGACGTATTATTAAATCGAAAGATCTGTTGAGAAACTTTACCCTACATTTAATTATTTTGAATAATTTTATATTACATACATATACTATATAGAAAGTCCACAAAACACATTTTAATTTAAAATTCATAATTTTTTTTTACCCAAGTTTGTACGTTTGTACTTTCCCCAGACAGCAACAGCAAATTCAAGGCCTTTTCACTTCCAAGAAATACAGCTTGAATAATAGTTGGATATTTTTCCTGCAAAAGAAAAACTGAATTCATTAAGACCTGAACGTAATGCAATGCTTTATTTTTATTCCTTATTATACGATTATTATTATTATTGTTATTATTTTGCTAACGTGAATATACCTTAGACACTAAAGTAAGATGTTCAAAAATACTAAATGTCTTAAAAGTAGGTGCGGCACCCAGGTGTTACAGGGGTTTAAACTCTGGCTTTTGACCATTTGTCTGAGATGGGTCCGGGTTCGAATACCGATGAGGCATGGATGTTTTGTTTATCTTACGGCTCTGGCTCTCACCCTGCCGTGGAACCATTGGCCCTAAATTTGGGACGAGCGATTGCTTACAGTACACTGAGTTGCTCACGGTGGTCGTTAACCCCTCCCCCCAAGTAGGTTTACAATTAATAATTTATTTAACAGAACGTTGAATAAATCACAAATTGTTTGGAGCAAAGATGTTTAAATCCAGTGGGGAACTACTAAGTTTTGCAGATAATTTGAGGTACGTCGAGTTTTTGTCTAAACACTTCTGGTTTACTTTGCACGAGTTTGAATAAGCATCTTTCTGCATTCAAATTCTTGTTCTTCTGAGCGGAATTTTTATGTGAGTCAGCGGCATTTCGTTTTCCGTAAAAGAAAAAAGAATTTATTGCAGTTTGATTTTCCGGAAGTGAAGTCCTGAAAGCTTTAGTTCGCTTCCTCCGACAGCCACAATATTTTCTACTAATTTTTTATCACCGTCATACGCTTGTCTTTATTCAAATTATCAACCGCAGTTAGCGCCTGGAACAATACTGATTCAACGTATGAAACTCCATCCATACATTACGTCCTTCTACGAAATGTGAGTAGCTACGAATTTTTTTTTATTCTCATTTCAGTGGTGACATTGCTGTTACTGAATATTGTGTTGGCTACTCGGGAATTTTTTGTTCTTTTGTTTTCTCATAAACACAAAGAAACAACTAGCTAAACTTTTCTTACAGAGTATATCCTGAGAATTTGTTCATAAGAAAAACGCCTAATTTTCAACGGACTGGGAAGTAAATTGAGTGTCGTATCATGATTTTTCTTGGAATATACTAAATAGTAAGTCATTTACGGTATTTGGATCTTAATTGGGCTTTTCATTGATTCATGCACCATACACTGAAGTAGAAAATTATTAGGAACACCCCATAACCCACTGGAAAAAAGATGCCCTGAAACGATTTAGTCGTGTGGCCAAAAGGGTCTCAGCTTTCCTGTTCTGAACGGCACGTGAAGTCGTGATCGTCATTAGTCCGTTAGCGGGTTGCTGTGAAGTTGTTCATATTTTATTAGTTTTATTTATTTATTATTGTGATTTTCTTAGAAAAACGAATTAACATTCGTAATAACATATAATGTTCATTTACCACTGCAACACAAGAAAATGTTCGAGGGTTTTTTGAAAAAAAAAAAAAAAAGGATTATTTATTTCTGCCCCCTGGTTTCTGCTGTTACTGTTACACAGGTAAGATTTCTCTTCTGTTTTAAGTAACTGAACGTGCAAAGTTCAGTTATTTATACACTGACGGAAAAAAATCCCAACACTAAGAAGGGGTTGTGTTAGATAAACGACAGTTGTTAGGTGGTGAGAGTACATCTGTAAGATGACGTCTATGCAAATTTCGCGCTCGGCGCATACGTGTGGCGCTAGTAGCGCCCCTCGGAACATGCAAAGCAGGTTTGCTGTAAATACGCGCTGTAACGTTCGTGAGCGTTAGTTATCGTTGAGATTCGACGTAGTGTGTTGATGTTAGTCAAGAATGCCTTTAAGAAGACGAAGAAGCCATTATCAACAGCTCACGGAGTTTGAACGAAATCGTGTAATAGGGCTACGAGAAGGTAGATTTTCTTTCCGCAATATTGCAGAAAGAATTGGCAGGAATGTAGCCACTGTGCATGATTGTTGGCAGCAGTGGTCAAGGGAAGGTACTGCCTCAAGAAGACCGGGTTCCGGCCGGCCACGTGGCACTACTGAGAGGGAAGACCGCCGTGTACGGCGTATGGCCGTGGCGCATCGTACTGCGCCTACGGCAGCAATTCGAGCTGTAGTTGCCACCACAGTGACACAACGAACTGTTACAAATCGGTTACTTGAAGGACAGCTCCGAGCCAGACGCCCTGTAGTGTGCATTCCACTTACTCCAAACCACTGCCGTTTGCGACGTCAGTGGTGTCAAGCTAGAGCTCATTGGAGGACGGAGTGGAGATCTGTTGTGTTTTCTGATGAAAGCCGGTTCTGCCTGGGTGCCAGTGATGGCCGTGTGTTGGTTAGAAGGAGGCCAGGTGAGCGCCTGCAACCAACCTGTCTGCGGCCGAGACATACTGGACCTACGCCTGGAGTTATGGTCTGGGGAGCAATTTCCTATGACAGCAGGAGCACTCTCGTGGTTATCCCACGCACCCTGACGGCACAGTTGTACGTCGGTCTGGTGATTCAACCTGTTGTGCTGCCATTCATGAACAGCATTCCAGGGGGTGTTTTCCAACAGGATAACGCTTGCCCGCATACCGCTGTTATAACCCAACATGCTCTACAGAGTGTCGACATGTTGCCGTGGCCTGCTAGATCACCAGATCTTTCTCCAATCGAGCACGTATGGGACATCATTGGACGACAACTCCAGCGTCACGCCCAGCCAGCATTAACCGTCCCTGTATTGACCGACCAAGTGCAACAGGCATGGAACTCCATCCCACAAACTGACATCCAGCACCTGTACGACACAATGCATGAACGTTTGCGTGCTTGCATTCAACATTCTGGCGGTTACACCGGTTATTAATGTACCAGCATTTCACATTTAAAATGGCTCTTCTCGCGCTTACAATAAGCTGTGATCTTGAAACTTTAATCGATTAAAAATGTTACCTATACAAATGTATTGCCGCCATTTCATTCCTCTACAACTATTTTTTCGTGGTGTTGGGATTTTTTTTTCGTCAGTGTATATACATTGAAAAAAGGATTTGTGATGCATATGTTTCGTTGGTAAAAATTATGTCAGTTGTTTAACGGTTTAGCATTTCCGTAAGATGTATAAATCTTACGGAAATGTTTTTAGCACCGCTTTTGCTTCCCTTAGTGGTAGATTTACTAAGTGCTATAAGTTCAAACGACAAAACTCCGCCCTTCCAAAAAATAACGACAGTAAAATAAACTCAGAAAATATGTTCAAGTCAAGCAAAAAAAAACGCAAAAAGTACTTAAAAGTCTTCTTCCTTGCGTAATACATTAATAAGGAACAGACTGACAACGCACACCGGTAATGTCAACATCACGCCAGAACCAAACATACCGACGCCGGAACCTCCGGAATGACGGCGGAGCAAAGTCCTTCAATAAAAATAGAAGGAAATTGAAAAAGGTTCTGCAAAAATCCAACAGGGAGTTCACCAGGAGCGAAACAAAAACTGTAAACATGCCGCCATCATAAAATCGATGCAGACATCCAACATACCATCAAAAATATTAAAATATTCGCATTTCGTGCCACAACGTTTTAAGTAACTTGTCAACAAAACAACAGCACATTTCATTTATTTTGTGCGGCAAATTTCATTCTCATCAAGCGGCGTTCTAAGCGAAAACGTCGGAAATACTTTATCAGTTTCGTTTAAACACTAGCATTTCCTTCATTTTGTGTAAAAATTTCGAAGTACACTCACGGACAATTAAATTTGCGCACTTAGAGGAAAACATGGTACAACCGCGAAACTTTGCAAATAGCCAAAGTGCGTGCTGATATGCAAATGATCCACGGTTGGTGCGATTGCGCATGACCACACACCCTGTGGTGGCGCTGCAAGCACGAACCGGCAGCCTTGTAAACCGGCGTGTAGTCGATGCCTCATGAAAGTGAAAACCACCGGCCGACGCAAGCAAGATTACAGAGTGAAAAGAATGCCGGGTAGACTCCAGAAACGTCGATTTACGCAACTTATGGACTTTGAGAGAGGCCTGCTTATCGGGCTGAAAACCGCAGGGTGGTCGACGCGCCGTATAGCCCTCCGCGTGGATCGTTCCGACCATACCGTTCGACTGTGTTGGGAGCAGTGGACACGTGATGGCACAGCAAAACTGCGGAGCCGCTCCGGACGGACCAGGAGGACCACTGGTAGAGGGAATTGACGGATCGTGCGTCAGGTACGAACGGGTCCAATGGGGACCAGGTCCACTACACAGACAGACGCAGGGGCTCCTGTGTGCCTACGAACCATTTCTCTATGCCTCGTGCAACGAATAGGCGATCCCAGCACCCCTTACGTGTGCTGCCATTAACACCGGAACATCGCCGGTTTCGTGTGCAGTGGTGACAGGCCAGAGCGACGTGCAACGCCACAGACTGGCAACGTTTGGTGTTTATCGATGGGTTCCGCTTCGTTTTGGGGACAGATGATCATTGTGTCCGAGTTTGAAGTTCCCTGGGTCAACGGCACAATCCCAACCTTGCTGTCGAGCGCCGCACCTCCCCCACTGCAGGCATTATGGTCTGGGGAGCCATTGCCTACGATAAACGTTTAGCTCTAGTAGTGGTACGTGAATCATTGACGGGCCAGCGGTATGTGGATGAGATTCTACGGTGCCATGTGCTGCCATTCCTAGCCAGGATTATAGGTGCGCTATCCCAGCAAGACAATGCCCGCCCGCACACTGCTCGAGTTGACAAGGACTACCTACCTCATGTCTAGACACTTCCAAAGCCTGCGCGCTCCCCGGACATGTCCCTATCGAGCATGTGTGGGACCAGTTGAAACGCCAGCCTCCGCCGTGCCGCACTATCCGGGATTTGGAGCACACCATCCAACACGTGTGAGCCAGTCTGCCGCAGGATAACATCATTCGTCTGTTCGCCTCCATGCCCGACCGTATTGCAGCATGTATCACAGCACGAAGCGGTGCGAAGATGACCGGACTACGTGCCACAGATCCCTCTGTAATTGTCCCGCAGCTCTGTTTTTGCCATCATGCGTATCATTCATCTGTATATCATTACGTCTATAAAATTTCAGTTCAATCCGATACTTGCTTCTTGGTGCGAAAATTTCATTGTCCGTGAGAGTAATTTGTGAACTAAATATTAACACATTTTATTCATATTTCAACACAACGTTCGAAGTTCTTCCGATTCAGCCCATCAGCACATTACTGCTAGCTGAGGCGACGCACACTCGGTAGCTGGGAGCTGGGACACAGTTGTTCATATGAACTGAGTGACAGCCGTTCGTTTCAGGGCCTCTTTCTAGTGGAATATGAGAACACCTATTGTGGCGTACTACAGAGATGAACCGCGTGTTAAGACGACAAATCTGCAGCGGTACATTCCGTCCGTGTGGCTTAGTTGGGAGAGCAACTTACTGCGGAGTGAGTTGTTGTCGCAAAAAAGGTACAAGAGGTAATAAGACCTCCAGAATTAGGGCAAAGGGACGTGTAACAGCAAGCTATTACATAAGTTTTGGAGGTCTTTTTCCAGAGCCAAAATTGAATCAGCTATGAAAATCCAGGCGCCATTTTTTTAAAATTTCGGTGTTTAACAACTTTCGTGAACAACTCTAAGTACAGTCTCTAATTTAGAGTCACTGGTTGACGGGAAGGGATAGAATTAGGGCAAAGGGACGTGTAACAGCAAGCTATCACATAAGTTTTGGAGGTCTTTTTCCAGAGCAAAAATTGAATCAGCTATAAAAATCCAGGAGCCATTTTTTTTTTAATTTCGGTGTTTAACAACTTTCGTGAACAACTCTAAACACAGTCTCTAATTTAGAGTCACTGGTTGCCGGGAAGGGACAGAATAAGCGCCATAAGGCAAATACAACATCCATGCCTCATTCGGAACTCGAACCCGTGCCCGGCTTGGGCACTACCACCCATCCACAGGGGAGGCAGATTGTTGGTGTAACCTTCTCTAACAATTTTGTTTGACGTAGGATTACGTCTAATTCCGCGGATAATATTAGGCATCTTACGGCCTACGGCTTGTGACAAAAATAGGTCCCAATTGAAATCATTATGGCGTTAAAAATACGTGCCACACACTAATCGTGTTAGCATATTCGTAAACAGCATGGAGTTCAATTCGCGTACTGCGCAATACATCGTGCGCTCCATGCTCCCCTCACTCCCAGTGCCCGGGGGAGATATTGTAATATTTTTGGATGTGCCGCCGCGTTTGACTCAGTCTATATCGGCAACCATGAGCGCAACACGACTGTGTGTGATATCGTTTTAAAGCTCTCAACGAGATCTATTTAAATTTACGAAGAACATTTCGCAGTGGTTTGAACTGAACATTTTAAAAATTGTTTTCTTGTGAACCGGCGAACACTTTTGACAATTTCGTGTTTTATCTGGACAACCGTGAGTGCAAAACGACTGTTCGTGATATCGTTTTAAAGCTTTAAAGCTCTCGACGAAATATATTCAAATATATAAAGAACATATCGCAGTGGTTTAACCTAAAATCTTTAAAAATTATTTTCCTGTGAAGGGGTTAACATTTTCGACAATGCTGTGGAATTCGCCGAATGAACGCAAGCAAAAATGAAGAAATTGAGAACGAGAGATAAGAGGAAGTAACGAGGAATGTAAGAAGCCCAAGGAGACAGGGCACCACGTTGGGTAATTTGTGTACCGATCAGCTTTGTGCTCGCAATGTATCCAGTATTATTTGTACAAATTATGTTAGCTACTTTTCATGTCATAGATCTGTGTTGGCTATAACAAATTAAATAAACGCTTTGAAACCATACTCGACTAGCTCATTTCAATAGTAGTCCTACGTTCCAAACTGATGGCTCAATCAGAACTGAGCCGACCTGTATTTTTTTTTTCAACGTTTTTAGATTTTGGAAAATAACAAAAATACAGGTGAAACGATTCTTCAGAATCATGATTATATAGGTAATTGCAATAAAATACATATTCCCGTAGTCACGAAGCACTAGTGATTCTGTATCATCATTTCGTGTGCACCTGTGACTCAGTAGTAAAAGCCATTGTTTAAGAGAAAAGAAAGTCAAAAGCAGGCAATTTAACTCAAAATATCAGAAGTTGAAAAGCGAAAAAGAAGGTTTCACGAATGATAAATTAAACTTCAGTTATACAGATAAAAGCGAACTGCAGGCAGTGCAACCACAAGCTCTTTTCAGTAACGAAATTAAAGATGTATGTTTTGAGGCGAATTTCTTTTGGCATCTGTTCCTTGTACAAATAAACCCATCGCTCTTTCCACGTTAAGCAACGCACAGCAACCGAAAAATTGTTTTTCGGCCGCAGTCGGGGAATCGAATCCCGAATCTCACGATATCTAGCCGAGCGCGTTAGCCTTACACCACAGCGGCCAACAATTCACGGTGCTATGTGTGTTTTTCTTTTTCAGTCAGTATCTGACATCATAAATCCGTAAAATGGGCTCAGCTACTGAGACGTCTCCATCTGGTGGGCATTAACGGCATTGGCTATATTATAATTATAGAAATAATCGAAAGGGCGAGATCCAGGGTTAAAATAATCTAAATACGTGGTGTCAGTTGAATAAATAAATCCATCGCTCTTTCCACGTTAAATAACAAGCAGCAGCCGAAAAATTGTTATTCGGCCGCCGTCGGGGAATCAAATCACGAATCTCTCGATATCTAGCCGAGCGCGCTAGCCTTACACCACAGCGGCCAACGATGTGATAAGTAAACTGTACGCAAGAATTCTCCCAGTCTAGAGGATTTCCGAAAAGAGCATCATTACAATACTCCGTTGTGGTTCACAAAAGTAAAGCTGCTTTTCTATGTTTTAATCTAGCCTCAGGCGCTCTGCAGCGCTTCACGACCAAAGAACCAGAAAAACCTAACAAGCCAACCAGCATACGATTTATCGGCTAAGCTGTTCAAAAACGGTGATGAGATAGACTAGCTAGGTGTATCAGTGAATCGCATAAACGCTTAAGTTGTAAACTCGAAATTTGGTCGTTCTGGGTGGTGTAGTAGTTAGCATCCTCGGGCGCTATCAGGAAGCTGCAGGTTCGATTCCCGCTTCAGGACGACGAAATTTTGAAGTTTTTGGATATTATCTGACTTCACATCCATGTCATATTTACACCAATAAACGGATTCACATCTTCCAAATTTGTATAGCTAGGTGTAGTTTACCACTGAAAATCTATCGTACCAAATCAGATATCAATGAATTCCGATTATCAGACTGTTAGAAAGAAATTGAAACCTATCACGAGAAACACGAAAAAATACAATTTCATGAAAAATTAAACACTCGAGTTGCTCTCTCTAGTATACGTTGCCTTTTCCAATAAGTCCCCATTTTAATGAACTTGCTCTAAGCAGCGCTTTCTTTTTAGGTATTTGACAAGTACACTCACCGCGAAAGTTCGAATTTCATTACATTAACGAAAATTTCAAATTGCAATGAGATAACCTTTTTTACAGGATCATAATAATATAGAACAAAATAGTATACTGCTGTGTGAAATACTTACCAATTTCTTCAATAGCGCTTTGTCAAATTTACTCTCCCTGTGAGCCATTTCTAATAATTCTTCGAGAATTTCGATAGCTGTTTGTTGATCACAAGATTGTTTACGACATCCACCTTGCTTAATAGACTTCTCTTGTTTCCGTTCACTTTTTCCTGAATGATATTGTGCCCTTCTGTGGCTTTTGTGTCTTCCCATGATATTCTAATCACCATTTGTAATTCTTTGCAGAATTAATGACTGACACATTAGTCGAAACAAAACATATGGTTTCTAAGACAGTTCAAAGCATCTGTGAATTCACGCGATGTAAATATTGCCACAAGCAAAGCGTAAGAAAACAATGTTTCCAATTATGTGAAAGAAAAAATCGCTTTCAAAATAGCATCAGATCTAACTCAAAATTGTCCAACTTGATTCAAGCGCTACCTGTTGGTAAATCAAAAATTTGATTTAAAATGACAAGACAAGTTGGTTAAAACAAGTGAAACGACAGAAATAGAGAAACATTTCTCAGATGTGAAACCAGTTTGGCCGCCCCGGTGGCGCAGTGGTCTAAGGCGTTGGCCTCTGATCATTCGTCCGTAAGGGGTCCGGGTTCGAATCCCGGTCAGGCATGGATGTTGTGTTTGTCTTACGGCACTGGCTCTCTCCCTTCCCTGGAACCAGTGACCCTAAATTAGGGACGGGCGACTGCTTATAGCCCATTGAGTTGCTCACGGTGGTCGTTAAACCTCCAATCCAAAAAAAAAAAAAGAAACCAGTTTGAAGGTAATTTTTTTACGAAACTATGAGTAGAAAAACTGTGAAAGAGAAATAATAATGAACACGCAGTTTAGAATTTTCTCTTTCTTGTTTTTTTCTCTCCTCTCTCTTTGATTCAACTAATTTCTTCAATATGCTAGTGCTTAGTTGAATTACAGCTTAAGCGTTTATGCGGCACGATTCGGGTAAAATGGTATTATACCGTAGTATTCAACGCCTGTTGACACCATTGCGATAAATTATTATTCGTTTGTGTGTGTGTGTGTGTGTGTGTGTGTGTGTGCAATCGAATCGTTTTAAAGGGAAAAGGAGAAGAAAGCAGTTTCCATGTCTTTTTAAAGAGGTTGACTCTGCCAATCAAGGAGGTCAGAATAGATGGAGTAAGGATGACGTCACAAACTTGAAGAACTTGGAGCAGACGACTTTAATGCTCAATCGTCTCAGCAACATGGCGGCAGAGACTGTAATTGGCTGTGACGTCATGAACATGACGTTATTGTGGCTTCACTTTGATTACACAAGGGGAACGCCTGGCCCTTACTCCATTTACTCTAATCTTTTTGCTGCCAATGACGTAACAAAATCTTCAGACGGGATTTTCGAACTCACACAGATAGTTAAGATGATTGAATATTACGTCCACTTAGACATGTAGTGCACTTGGCCAACAGATTTGTAACACACAGTTTTGAGCCACCTCTTCGGCATTTGACTGACTTTGATTTTTCAGTGCAGTCAGAGAAAGCCGAGAACTACCATAACCAGTTACCCACTATACCAACATAACCACTAGTCTTGAACCATCGACCTTATATTAGATGAAGACACCACTGGCTCTGCCGCCATAGGCCACAGCTAATTTTTGGAGTGACGTCACATCCAGGCAAAAACAAAATAAATTATACAGTTGATTATTAAAGAGTAAGCTTGTATAATTGATACAGGTTATGAAACCAATCATTTCATCTGTCTATACGTGTTGAAGCTTTTGTTCCATTGGTTTCAGTTGTTTCAAAGCAGCTTTTTGCCTGAATATGACGTCATCTGCATCACGGACGGTGACTTATGACGGCCCGTGCTGCGTGGATAGGAGTGGTGACTCTACCTAATATGTACTCGATGGCTTGAACGGTTGCTCCGTGACGTCACTATGGTTGACTAGACCATTGCTACATCACAGCGGTGGTCTAGTCAATCCTAATATAAACTCGCTTAGACCATTGCTCCACAAGAGTGGCTGTAATGAAATCACTGGAAGCAATTGATGTCCTTTCCAATTTAGTATGGCGTAATCTCTGAAACAGTTCACTAAGATTTATTGTAAAAACAAACAAACGGACAATGCTTTGCCATTTTGTTTTACAAGATAGTTTCTGATTTTGATTTCTTCAAGATACAGAATTCCAGACAGAAAGTCTACAGAAATAACGGCAATATATACATATATTTCTCTTTTGGTTGATGTTTACATTATTTCCTTTGTGTCAACAGAACTTTCCGTACCAGCAGTGGCACGCATAGCTCTACTGACACAAAGGGAACAAAAATGTGCGTATGAGCAGGAGGCCAACAAGAATAGGATATGTTATGTATTCATGTTGACAAGAACTCATCAGATTCTTTTAACGTCATTTCACGGAAATTTGCTGTGACCCAGACATTTTATTTTTTGTTTCCAGTACGTATGTTTTTAGATTTTGTTATTATTATTTCGATCGGTTTAGCTCTAATAGAAATGCAATCTCGTAGTTCTTGGTGTTAACTGAGCCTTGCACAAGAAAAAAATGCTTAAAAAATTACTCTAATGTATGTTCTTCTAGGAAAAACAGCTTATACAAAACACGACAGTTTCTGCGAGTAAGGCATGAAATGTATAAAGTTCACTTTAACACAAAACTAACAAATGTAGTTCATGTAAGTCGTGGTTTCAATTCTACTAATAGTCATTCGTCAGATGTGACGTGTACAATTAAGGTGTTGCAATAGATTAAATGGCTATGCAAAGATACGGCACTGAGATCTACCGAATTGTTGTCACAAGAGTTATGTCCTAAGTTGAGAAAGAAAGCGGTATCTTGCTTATTCCAGAACAATCGTGATGTCAAAAACCAGTAAATTATAGAGATATGACATCAATGTTGAATTCACTACATTGCGAATTTTTTGGTAATAGTAGTCCTTAAACATGAGAGGATCAGTCATGGCCACGGTGTATAATAAGTCAGGTGATTCGACTCTCCGTGCCACAGAGAAGAGAGGTATCAACAGTTTGAAAATCGGACTGTTAATGTCCCAGCTCACCAGGGGGCCGTTGTGGGCCGATCGTTCACGCTAACCATCATAGGATTATGTGGTGTTTATGATTTCATCAGTGCAAAATCGGTATTTATCTTGAGTATTTTTTATTTATTACTTTGTGTAATTATATTGTATGGAGTTCCAGAAAATTTGAAGTTTCTATACATAAGGTTAAAGTACATCAACTCTGTTTTTACTTAACGGGAGATAAACTTATAGTGTAGCTAAATGTCGAACTGGAATCTGTTCAGTTCTGTTTTAGGTATGGGCGAAAGTGTTTTGTACCGAACTCTAGGTCATCGTACAGGTTATGCAGCATATAAAAACTTGTATCAACCTCTATTTTTTTTTTTATTGGAGGTTTAACGACCACCGTGAGCAACTCAATGGGCTATAAGTAGTCGCCCGTCCCTAATTTAGGGTCACTGGTTCCAGGGAAGCGAGAGAGCCAGTACCGTAAGACAAACACAACATCCATGCCTGACCGGGATTCGAACCCGGACCCCTTACGGACGAATGATCAGAGGCCAGCGCCTTAGACCACTGCGCCACCGGGGCGGCATCAACCTTTATTGACCCAACTGTAACATAAATAATTACTATGGACGTTGGGGGTTGTGGCAAGGAGGTATGTATGGTAATGGCGGAGTTGTTATGAAACGGACGAATGATTGTTGTTTTGAAATAAAAGTTTACGTTCTCAAATGGAGTTCGTTACTGCTTAAAAGAAACTTCGTGCCTCTTATTAAGGCTTAATATGTAACACCAACAGAGTTGGGAAAATGGTGGCAAGCATTTAGATGTCATACATTTTTCTACAGCTTGCAATGTGGAAAAATTTTACGTTAAAAGCATTAACCGTTGTTTAAATGTGGGATGACAAATTTTATCCATTGATATCAAATATGTTCATCGTACTATATGCACTCAGGTCGGAGAAATCTCCGCCGAGAAAAAGCAGCCATTTTGCCACGATGCACTTTCTCTGCCGTTATCGTCAGCACAGATGGAGGGAGCGCCTTATTCATTAGTATGATTAGGTACAAAAATAAAACAAATGTGTAAGATATATTGTTTATCACTAAATGAAAACATCAATAGTGAATGTTTTCTCGAGCTGAAGATTAATCAAAAAGTTTTTTTGCGAAAATTTCGGTAAGTTTTCAAAATCTGCAATTTCCGTTAACGATACTCCAATGACGTGCGTAAAAACTGATATTCCATGTTAAAATTGCTCCTCCGAATGTATCGCACCATCTCATTTTACAAGAAGTACAATTTTTATTGACGATAAAGGGTCTATTCTCTATTGCCTCAGTAAAAAACTCAGCATCGTCTGCTCAGAAATCCTCACGTTAGAGTACTCACTCTGTGGCCAATATATATATATATAACGCTTATTTGACGAATTCCATGTGATAGGCACAAAATTGCGTGTTTGCGAAGCATTCAAGGTTATTTTTGTTTAATTCCAAGCAAAATAGCATTCGCAAAATACGAATGTTTCTGCCGCTTCCTCTCATAAGAAAGCATAGGCTGTCTCAAATCATCGGCCCACACGTTGTTCGCGCCGTCTAGTGACAAGTGACATTAACGGGCAATTTTTGTTTCCCGAGTCGTATCACCTGACTAACATACAGCGTGGTCATGGCCATCTTGATATCTACTAGGACTGGACGACTGCCTTGTTACATCACGAAAAGCGGCCAAAATCTTTAACACCATTGGCTGACTCTGTCACTATGCACAGAGATTCTAGAGCTTTTTGTCGTATTTGGTGGTGTAACCAAAGAGGTTAGAATAAGACTTCTGAAGATTCCCTGAGTCTCTTAACCGTAAAGCCGCAAAGGTTGGAAATTTGTTAAAAATCTTGAAAATTTTACTTACTAAACAGTTAATCGTTCACAAAATTTCATAGATTTGCTAAGCGGAGCATACACGCAAAACATATAATCAGATTGAAGAAATATCAAACAAGGAATGACGAGCTAGGTTTCGAAGTCCAAATATTTGGCTAACAGAATGTTAAGAGTTTTATGAGGCTGAACTGTATGAAGAACAGGCTATAAATATTCCAGGTTATAAGAACAGGCTATTTATATTTCCAGGTTTTCCACATTATACAGGAAGTGCCTCCTATTAAAAACAGCAGACGTGTTTTAAAGAAGGAATAATGCTGACAATTACTGTCCTAGTACAAAAACGAAAACAACGAGTGTAACATACTTGGATAATACAGAATTATTCATTCATTTTAAAAATACTGTCAGTAATGACTTTAATGACTGATTTCAACACGTTTTATTTCATCTGAATTTCATCAGTGGGCCACGTTAGGCCTAGCTAGCCATGGGAATGAGTTTTGTAGAAAAAGTAGTCAGTTCTCGTGATTTAGTCTGCAAATACGTAACAACAGATTTAAACGAGGACTGCGATATGCATATAAATTACATCGGTTCCTATAGAAAAATTCTCTCATCCAAATGCTATGAGTTCAGAAAGTAGATAAAATCCTCTGCTCGAATGATGTAAATAATGATACAGAAGCAACGTGCTTGTTTCTGTGTCACACGTCAACAAATGGTGCTGCATCCCGACTCCTAACTTTTGTCTTCGCTGTTTTTGGCATAATGTCTGGTAGGTGATCTAATTTTGCCTTGGAGTTTTATTTCGCCGTTCGTGCAGAATGCGGTATTTAGATACCTTCCAGGAATCAATGCAAATAATTAAATGGATAAAATAGAAGAAATGATTCAACATGTGGCTATTCTTCCGCATACGGGCGCACGGCTCATTTCTCACAGCTAAGAAAACAGAACGCTAGCACAGCTCCGCGAGCATGTACTGGAAGCATCAAGCTACTGTTTTCAATGTAGAAACGGATCTGTTGTTGTTTACATTCGAATGCAAACAGCATGGTTTTGGAGACCTTTAAAAAGTGGCATAATGAAACAAGGTGTACATAAAGACAATCTAGTCGATCGATTGATGAAATTCATATTCCGAAGGGAATGTAATGCCAGGAGCGCAGACGTCTTTGAAGAAATGCTTCAAATAATAAATCACGAATGGCAATGAAAGTCGATGCATTTGTTTTGAAATTTTCTTTTTCTATATATTTGTAATACGAACTAAAATATTACTTGTAAATAGGAAATAAATTTTTTTTATCAGTATCCGAACGTATATAGTGGTAAGTTTATTCTTTTTTTATAGTTCTTTTTTGGGTATCTCAGTTATTGTTTTTCATGCAGTCCATGAAATATTTTGTTTGATGAAAGCAACGTCAGTCATCATGATGAAATAAAACCAGTAATCACAGAATGCAAAGATAACCACTTTTACCATTTCTCATAATGTTTACATTCGAATGTAAACAACAGCAGATCCGTTGCCACATCGAAAACAGTAGCTTGATGCTTCCAGTACATGTTCGCGGAGCTGTGCTAGCGTTCCGCTGTCTTAGTTGTGAGATATAGAATGGGATACTTAATGCTTGCTAAAACCTAACTATATTAGATCTTATTCACCTCGCATTGCATCATGGGAAAGCCTTTCCGAGGGCGAGACCAACAACAGTTTGTTTACATGCGTTTTCCATTGCTTAACATGGCGTTACGTCGCAAGGGTTCAGGAAAATGACTATTTTCGTAAATTTATTAACGGCATGTCTAACTTTTGCTTTTTTTGCCGCCCCGGTGGCGCAGTGGTCTAAGGCGCTGGCCTCTGATCGTTCGCCCGTAAGGGATCAGGGTTCGAATCCCGGTCTGGCATGGATGTTGTGTTTGTCTTACGGCACTGGCTCTCTCCCTTCCCTGGAACCAGTGACCCTAAATTAGGGACGGGCGACTGCTTATAGCCCATTGAGTTGCTCACGGTGGTCGTTAAACCTCCAATCAAAAAAAAAAAAAAAAAAAAAAACTTTTGCTTTTGCTCATCGTATGGTTGTGATAATAAATCCTGCAACCTAAATTTTGTAGACGAAAGGAAAACATTCCTTAACTTTCCTCTGAAAAAAACAAAATTATTATTATTTTTTTTTGACTGGAGGTTTAACGACCACCGTGAGCAACTCAATGGGCTATAAGCAGTCGCCCGTCCCTAATTTAGGGTCACTGGTTCCAGGGAAGGGAGAGAGCCAGTGCCGTAAGACAAACACAACATCCATGCCAGACCGGGATTCGAACCCGGACCCCTTACGGACGAATGATCAGAGGCCAACGCCTTAGACCACTGCGCCACCGGGGCGGCTGCACAACAAAATTATTAAAGGAATGGCTGTGTAAAATGAAACGCGGTGATTTCCAATCCGATGTGCAGTCTCCAATATGTTCTGTCCACTTTAACGAAAAAACTTTTGGATATTATGAAACTACGAATCAAAGGCAGTTGAAACCTCGTAGTATTCCTTCGAATTTCAAAATAGAAAAAAACAAAAACAAAAACAAACAAACGAAAAAAGGGTAGGAGAAAATTGATGGAATATTTGGATCGGTAAAATACGAATTAAGTTCTACTTTCCTCAAAGAATAAAACAAACATATCTATAATTTCCCTTTTATTTAACAATTTCCCGTTCATTTAATTTTTAAGCGGATTGCCTAGCGTGCGAACTCTATTTTGTTTCCTTATTACGTATTTGTCTGAGCTCCTAAATGTTTTTGCTTTACAAAACAAGGTACTCAGTTTTATGTTTCAGATATGTAGCCAACGTCTGACCATAAGAACAAGAAAACTTAATATACCGTGTATGAGAAATGCTACATTAAAAACTTCATGATTACTAACGGCGATGGTCTCCTGCATCATGCAAAATAAACATCGAACACAAAATTGTCTTGGTATATTTTTGCAACATTGATTTGTTCTTTTAAGAAATTAATTTCTTCTTCTTCGCCCTATAGCTCTATTAATTCCTCGGCAAAATCCATGACGTTAGGATTGTAAAAATTAGCCAACAGTAAGGGATAATCAAATAGCGAAAACATTGAATCAGCAGCCATGTTGGTCCTCATAAATCCACTTTTGACGTCACATGAATAAGGTCCATTAAGCAATCCAACATTTGTTTGTCTACTGACGCCCTCAATGTATAGGTCGCGCCATCTATTAACAAGTCTGAACATTATTCAAAGAAAAATGATTGAGTTTTAATGTAGTTATGGTTATGTTGTAGCAAGTATTAAGTATCCCATGCCATAACTTAAAGTTAGTTTTATCGATGTGCAAATTTTCGTCCTTGGGAATACATCAATTGCGAAGAAAATATGTACAGAAGTTTTACCATTGGAAACATAAGGCAGAGATTTAAGGTGGAACCACCTTAATGAAGCAGTACCACTTTGCGCGAAGCCTAGGCCGACAAAGTGTGGGAAAGCTCATGGTTTTCAATGCTATTACAATGCATTTTGTGTTGGCCGAATCGCCTTCTTTCGTTGCAAATGTTTCCAATTTCTCATCGTAACTTCTTGCCAATGTGTGAGAAAATGCTGGATTTATAAAATTCTTAATTATTTTGAGGATCGTTCCCCTTTTTATTTTAAATTGAAGTACACGAACATTGGTGAGAATTCTAAACAAAACATGACGTTAAAATTGTAAACTTCACTCGTCTAAGAAGTATAAAACATTTCGATTTGATATTAACACGGTTTCTGCAACCAAAAACCATGCAATTCCAAAATACAAACAGATGAAATTACACAGATATCATGTACACAATGGCAAATTCGCACATCTAGCGGCTTCACGGTTAAGAGACCAGGGCATCTCCAGAAGTGTTATTCTAACCTCCTTGGACGTGTGCCCGTCTGCGGAAGAATAGCCCCAAATGCTCCTGGTATGTCAAATGGAATTTATACTTGGCTGGTGGCGCTAGCATCTGATCATTCGTTCGAGGTTGGCCATGGTTCGAGACTAGCGTCTCGCGACAGCGATATCCACATGTATCGAGTTATCTCATTGGCAGCAATAAAACCGGCACCCACCAATTAGCGACCGGCACTGAAACAGCACTTGTAGTTCGTATACGTCGTCGAAGTCGTGACACAGATTGTTTACATCTTAGTTAACATTAGTTTCTTCATTGGCGGCTGTCGGCACAAATCGAGCAATTTAACCTGTTTGCAGTATACATCCAAATATAAAAATGGCTATTCTTCCACAAACGGGCGCATTCCTCATTTCTCACAGCTAAGACAGCGGAACGCTAGAACAGCTCCGCGAGCAATCTACTGTTTTCGATCTGGCAATTAATCTGTTGTTGTTTACATTCGAATGCAAACATTATGGGGAGTCATCTTTGCATTCTGTTCTTATTTTTTTATTCATCATGATGACTAACGTTGGTTTCATCAAAAAAAGAAAAAAATATTTCGTGTACTAAATGAAAACTATAACTGAGATGTTGAAAAAGAACTAAAAAAAATGAACGATCTTACCACTATATACGTTGGGAGACTGATAAAAAATTATACTTTCGTATTTACAGTAAGTATTTTAATTCGTACTGAGAAATATATAGCAAAAGACAATTAAAGAAGAAAAGCAGCGATATTTATTGCCATTCGTGATTCCTTATTATTTCAAGGGTGGGTAGCGAACCATATCTTTCACACCATGATATGCATGTTTTTCTATCTCGTACGACATCGTTAACGAGACTATACAAATTCTCTCACATGCCTCATATCTAGGGTCCAGTGGCGATGTTCCCGCGCCCATGCTAATCTTTGCACCCCGTGATGTGTGGTCAGCAGCGGTACCCTCGTGTGACGATGGCTTCTGTACCCCATAACTTCATGGAATTTTAATATTATCGAAGGGTGTAATATGGACGGACAACTTAATATTTACTGAGCGTTGCCAGATCGAAAACAGTAGATGGCTCGCGGAGCTGTTCTAGCGTTCCGCTGTAAACAACAAGCGCCGTTTCAATGCCAGTCGCCAATTGGTGGGTGCCGGTTTTATTGCTGCCAATGAGATAACTCGATAATGTGGATATCGCTGTGGCGAGACGCTAGTTCGTTCGAGGTTGGCCATGGTTCGAGTCCCTGGTTAGTCATGGTAGGCGTGTCTGTCCGATTGCGATGGATCTGTCTCTGCCTTAGAAGCAATGGCTGTAAGTACGAACAATGGAAATGTGAATAGCAATGGAATTCATCTATTCAGTTGCTAGTAATGTAAGCAATAAATGTCATATTTTCCGCAAAATTTATTATCTATGCAACAGAAAAATGTGTTGATTTCTTCTACGTATAATATATTACTGTCTTCCCTTCGGCGGAAGAACCATATCCTTCGCCGCTTAACAGTGGAAGTGAGCAGACCGTCTGTAAACAATCCAGAGTGATACACACGAAGCTCGGAACTACTTAGAAGCGCAAAATTAAAGAAGTTCTTCTGAATTGTCATTTTCACAAAATTGAAAGTGATTATACCAGGATATTGGTTATCCTAGTAATAAGTAATTGTGCTACACTTCGAGATATTTTGTAAAAAGGACACGAAAACCTGAGGACAAAAGAACACGGTTAGCAAATGTTAAACCTAATTTAAAGACGAACTCCGCATTGTGCGAACTGGAACAAATTCATGCGCAGTGGAATTTTAGGACAAAATAATTTTTTCGGGATTTTAAAATATGGAGAATTGACATGAGAAAAACCTAACTTTTTTACATCATTTTATTTTTTCAACAAAGCCGATTGTCTTCCATCAAATTCAAGTATTTTCTTGTTGGTGATTTCATATATCCTTATTTTGCTCCTTGCGTGAGCAAACGGCAAATGCTTCTTTAGGTGAAATGGGTTTTCTGCTTTCCAGGGATTAAAAAAAAATTTTTTTTTGATTTGTTTTCTTTGAAATATCTTTACAGATATTTTTTTAAATGTTCACTTATTTTTTAAACGCGTTATTAGGAACGCTTTGATTTGCGGGTATAATTCTGCTAGAGGTTTTTTGATACGGAGGGAAATTTCTTTTTTAATCGTTTCCGCTTTTAGCTTTTTATAAGTTGCAACATAAATTGAAAATTTCTTATTTGCCACCCAAGTATGTTGAATGCGATAGTGAAATCCTTAAAACTGTAGTTCTCATAAATATATTTTTCTTCGCACAATTGAATTTCGGATAGTTCTTCAGTGGTTTAGTTTAAAAATAAGCATGCTGAGAAATTTATTAAGAAACATTCCATTTTTTCTGCAAAACATTGAACTTGTATTTCTCAAATCGAGTTGTACAGGGAAGAATTTTATGCTCAAAATAAAGGACGCTTGTTTGTAGTACATGTATCTTGACTTCACTTGTTAAATGAGATACTTTTTTGGGAGTAAATGCCTATGAAGTTGTTGCATTATTATGTATCCGACAGTTTATTTGAACAGTGTTTGACGTTCTGGTTTTTCTGATCATTCGTTCAAAATGGACTCGCGTTCGAGACCCAGATGAGGCATGAGTGAGCAAATGGTTTGAGACGCCGGTTCTTAACCATTCGTCGGAGGTAGCCCCGCGTTCGAAACCAAAATGAGACATGAGTGAGCAAATGTTTTGAGGTGCCGGTTTTTAACCATTCGTCAGAGGTAGGCCCGCGTTCGAGACCCAGATGAGGCATGAGTGCGCAAATGGTTTGAGGCGCCGGTTTTTAACCATTCGTCGGAGGTAGGCCCGCGTTCGAAACCAAAATGAGACATGAGTGAGCAAATGTTTTGAGATGCCGGTTTTTAACCATTCGTCAGAGGTAGGCACGCGTTCGAGACCAAAATTAGACATGAGTGAGCAAATGTTTTGAGGTGCCGGTTTTTAACCATTCGTCAGAGGTAGGCCCGCGTTCGATATCCAAATGAGGCATGAGTGAACAAATGGTTTTAGGCGCCGGTTTTTAATCATTCATCAGAGATGGGAGGTCATTCCTCATTCGTTCCACACCAGAATGAGGCATGTGTGATGTGCTTGTCTGATGGTGCTGATTCTGTCTCTTTCCCGAAATCAGTGTCCCTAAATTAGGGACAGGCGATTGTTTATATTCCTTAGAATTGCGCATTTTATTATTGAGGGTTTAACGACCACCGTGAACAATTCGATGGGGTATAAGCAGTCTTCCGTCCTAATTTAGGGCTACTAGCTCCAGGGAAGGGAGAGAGCCAGTGCCGTAAGACAAACACAACATCCAAGTTTCACCCTGATTCTAATGCACACCCATCTCTGACGAATGGTCAAGAGCCATCGCTTTGACCACTGCGCCACCGGGGCGGCAGAATTGCGCAGGGTGGTTATTAAACCTTGAAACGATAACAAAAGAGAGAGATGTGTTCTGTATTACTTAAGAAAGAAGCTGAAACATTCAGATTATTCGTAGCAGCTTGCTACTGCAAGAAACTGAATGCTCAATACAATTTAATTAACTCAAATAAATTTAGAAATTTTCCACCATAGTGGCCGAATGGGTTTGATGTGGCTGCCTCTGACCATTCTTCGAAATGGGCCAGGGTTCAAGTCCAGATAAGGCATGGGTGGTGTATTTATCTGATGTCCCTGGCTCTGTCCTTTCCCTGGAAACAGTTGTCCTAAATTTGGGAAAGGTGACTACTTATGGCCCTTAGAGTTACGGCGGTCGTTAAGGCAGGAAAATAAAATTAGGATTTAACATTTACTTCACGCAAATGCATTCAGTAACAAAGAATTCTGTTATTCTTTATCGTTATCGGTATTACCGACGCCATTGTAAATTGTTGACATCTACCAAGAAGTTCCTTTAAAACAGTTAAGACTTAATTTATTAAATATTGTTCGTATTATCAGTTTAATTCATCCGTATTTTGATAAACACACAGAATTGTCTATATTAAGCTTCAGGAAAAATAAAGGAAAAATGTTTGCACACTTATCATAATTTACAAATGATCACAAATATACTGTCACCTCAAATATTCACTTCTGGGCTATGAATACACAAAAAAAGTTCTTCCTCTTATCACAGGTTTTTTTACCGATAAATATAAGATTTTCAGTATTTCTATAACATGTAATCTGTTTTTTCAGGAAAACCGTTGTTGAAACATTTTAATTTTAGGCATCAGTTTGTTTGGAGTCAAGAATAAGTGAGTACTCCTCTGGGTTTTAATCTCTTAACCGGCTGGAAGGAGTTAACTCGGGTTAACAAAATGGGCTGAACTCAACTTAAACAAATGTATTCGCTGTCTAAGAAGTGTGCCGAACGCTACTGGAACGAATTCATTCAGGGTATGTTTAGTGGTCCCAAATCTGCTCGTGCGAGTTACCTTCGAAACTAGAGCCTCGAAAAAAGTTGCTTTCGCCGTTCGATTTGTTATTCAGACTGGTCACTCAGGCATATGGTTGACACCAGTGCTTCTCATAAATTAGCTAATAAAGCAATATGGTAATGGAGACTAATTTAAAGAAGGAGAGAGAAGCAAGTTTTTTTACCCAGTTGCATGATGTTCGTTTCAGGAAGATTAGCCTTTCCCTATCATGTTTTAGGCCATGGAACAGGTAATATAGGACTAGAAAGGAGATCTTATCACCTATGACATGTTTTTTTTCGCCGCTGCTGAGATGAGCGGGAATAAAGATAAATTATTTTACCGTAGCTTTAGTAAAAAATACTGTCGATATGTGAACATTTCTCTGTTTAGAAGGACCAAAAGTTTGGGGCACCGTTTAGTTCAAGCACAGTACATCAGCCGCTTAAAGGGTTAATTAAATGTTCATAGGCGGCACTGACCTCCAAAAAAGAATGAAAAATGAGTGAATAAATAAAAGCTAGCAATTCGTTGCACACGTCTTCGCATCACTCACATGAGATCTGATTGGCCTAGTGTAAAAATGTGCTTTTAGAAGTGACTGAGGGTGTTTCGTAATTGTATTCATTCATGAAGCCTGTATGTAGACTGAACAATATTCCAAAGAGTAGTTAAAATGCTAGTATATTTATGCAGAATATTCAGTGTGATCAGGGAAAAGAGACTATGTAGATGTATACTTCCATCATATTTTGCCCTACATTTTTTGAGTTTTTATGGGATCATAAAAAATGGAGAACCGAGGAAGGTGAAGCAGCATAATTTCATCAGAAAGATTCATGAAGGATATAAGCTCATCAGAATCCAGAAGAATTAATTAAAATCTATCCATTAGATAAAATTGGGAGCAATCAAGTTGTATCATTTCATTTGAGGAATTCTGAAAGATGGAAGTGTCATCTCTTCAGGTCGCTGCGTTTTTCTGAAGAGCAGTAACTTCAGTCTCTTGAAAGTAGAAAGAACGTGTCAGAGACTTCACGATGCATTAACTTCATTTTCCCTAGTATGCTAGATCTTTAAAAAAACAACCGATCATACTACCTCTAATGCCCCAAGTTCTTCAAATAGGATATGCAGATGAATTCCTTCCAAAAATAGAAGGATTTGTTTTTTAAATTAACGACCACCGTGAGGGGTTTTAACGAACCCCATGAGCAACTCAATGGGTTATAAGCAGGCCATAAGAGTTTCTCGACTACTATGAGAAACTCTCATGGCTATACGCAGCCGTCCGTTGTTAATTTGGGGTCAGGGAGGGAGAGAGCTGCTTAATGACACAAACAAGCTAGTTGATGCTCGACGAGCTGGTCCTCCTGATTTATTCCTTACACCGCGTTCACGTGCCGTTTTGCATGTTCCAATGAGCCATCCTTGAGAAGAAGGCAGGTGTACGTAACAATCTGGCATATCAGTGCATTGCCGCCCCGGTGGCGCAGCAGTCGTCTAAGGGCTGGCTTATAACCATTCGTCCGAGGAGAGTCCGGGTTCGAATTCCGGTGAGGCACTCATGTTGTGTTTATCTTACAACACTGACTCCCTCCCTTCCCTGGAACCAGTGACTCTAAATTAGGGACGGGCGACTGCTCATAGCCCATTGAGTTGCTCACAGTGTTCGTTAAATCTTCAATAAAAACTGTTAGTGCATTTTCTTATCATTTTCGATGATGCATCATCACTGTGATCATCTGACGCCACCTCGATGGCCCAGTGGTCTAAGGGATGGCCTCTGACCATGTGTCTTTGTGGGTCTGTGTTAGAGTTCTGTATGAGACGTCGGTGGTGCGCTTGTCTCACGGAACTAGCTTTCCTCCCTCTCTACCCAGCAAAAACAGTCTTACTGGCCCAGCACTATGTTGCCGCTGCCGAACCGTCTATAAAAGGTCCGAGCGGCCAACAGAAGGGCCAGCAGTTCAGGCCAGCTGCTGGCCAACAGTTGTCACCCCCACCAGTTGTCATATGGCACAACACGGCCACCAGTTATCCCTCACAGGCCGTAGCTGCTACAAGTGGCCTTTCAGCGGCCCTGCAAGCACGTGCCAAAAGGATGGCTAGCCTAATGTGGTCCGCTAGTTTCCCGCCAGTGGCAACCGACAATCACGTGACGGAACTGATAGCTTGCCGAAACTTGTCCGCCAATTTCCCAGCAGTAGCCATAAAAAAATAAAATAAAGGAAAACCGCAGTTTCCCAAAGCTACAATTACTTTTCTTTTCGCCTTACGAAACTTCTGCATTACAGCACTGCGTTGGGGAAATTTTCTCAACAGGTCCTGAAAAAACGCCCGTTTGGATCTAGGTAGAAACGAACCTGGGCTGTCGTCGTAGGAGTCCAGCTCTCTACCAACTGGACTGATTTGACACGCACGAGAATGGCTTGAAGCTCACTCTCTTTTCTGAGGAATGTGTAACGAATGGCTTTCTATTTAATTTTACAAAATTGCGAGGTATTTTTCTGAAAGTCAGTTTCATATAATTCATAAACTTATTTTTTCAACGTACGATTGTTTTTTTTACCTTAATGGAACTTCACCCTTTCGACGAGTGTACCAGCTTAAATGCGCTTTCCAAAGTTTCGAGCTGTCATTCTCGTCTTGAAAGGCGATTGTTAAATTAATATATTTACCCGTTCATATCACATTCTGTTACATTTTTAACGTTGTATCTTTCCTTTCCGCTGTCCGAAGCTAGATTTGTTTTAAAGAGGAAATATATTTTATTTTACTTCTCGTTATTTATAGAAGTGAATTCCACCAGTCTTGTGTGTTCAACCCATGGATGAGTACATTATGTCCATATAGCGTTGCTTTTTTGTTTTGTTTGTTAAAATAATTGATAAATTTTGTACGCGTATAATTCTTCTTTTTTTTTTCAACATAACGCTTTTTTAATGTTTTTTCAGGACTTTTGTTTCAAGCAGTTTAGTGAATTTTAAAACCAAAGATTACACAGAAATTATTTCTTGTTATTCATGGGAATGAAGTGGGTGTATTTTATGGCTGTAATCTAGTATTTCATGGCTTTATTTGATATCTTCGTCGACGTGGCATTTCATTAGGAAACTAATTCGCCTCTACATGTGCTTTTTTTCTTAACATCCACTAAAATAACACGGTGGCGATAGCGTCATCTTCAACTAACTGGTACCACGAGAGACACAGCACGTGTTGCTTCTGCGCATGCGCAGCTCCGTTGCTTCCACCTGGTGTTTGGGTTTCATTGGTTGCCAGCTACGGGCCACTAATGGCATTTGCTTGGTGGCCCACAATTCACGGCGATGCCGCAGGGTCATCAATGGCTGCCAACTGATGGCGCTGCCACCTACGGACCGCTGCCGGGCCGTGAGCGGCAGATTTCAGCCACTAGTAGCCCATTACTTCCAGCTGGTGGCCAGCAGTATCCCGACACTTGTGTTTTTGCTGGGTAGAAGCATGGCGCTAAATTAGAGACGAGTGACTGCCTATACCTCTTAGAATTGCTCACGACATGATCGTTGAACGCCCCCCCCCCCCAAAAAAAATTAACTAACAACGTTGTCCTCCATATGATTTCATTGACGTCACGTTGTACATTTTGTACATATTCTGCTGTCATGTTGGTTCTGAGAGATATTGTTTTAGGGTAAATGGCAAATATGTATGATAAAGAAATATCGATTCGTTATTTCAGTTTAACTTGTGAAGAAAAGAAGATACGGTAGAGAACTATTATTGCTGGTTATAGTAATATGAAAATATGAAAAAGTAAGGAAGAACGTGCGCAGCACAGAGATGAAAACGTTTGACTAAGATGATGAACGTACACAAAATGTGCAGGGTTTACCTAAAATAATATACGGCCTTTATTTTTATGTTGATGAACGACGCCACTCTTGCATCGTAAGGTTGATATCAGCATATGTGTTATTCTCGTTAGTCTGTAAGATGATGTCATACCGACGCCCACTTATTTTTTCTGCGACACTATTAAAAATTTCAATGTATTATTAGGAGCCCAACACTCGGCTGCTAATTTATCACTTAGCCCGTATTAATTATACCCTCGATCGTCATTGATCGCCGAGATAAACTTTTTTAATACCGTTGATCGTAAAATAATTGCGCTTGATACTATGTATCAACAGGCCACGTACTTGAATTAATAAATGGGCTTTAACCGTATTATTACACATGCAGCAAGACTCATTTCACTGGAATTTCTAACGGTGAAGAGTTGCGCAGCGTTCTGTCAATGGGTGGTAGGTGAGCACAGCAAGAAATCTGAGAATTCCTCCTTTAACAACCTCTTATTAGAGAAAGTACACTGAAGAGCAATTGAATTAGAGACAGCTGGCGTTATGTAAATGTGGCGCTGTGGACGGCCCTGTAAACGGAAACGGCATGACGTATGCAGTGATCCGACAATATAAGGGGTGATGCGACGGGAATCAGTAAGAGTCGGACGCAGTATGGGTAAGACGAAGGATCTTAGCGCATTTGACCGTGGGCAAATTGTCGGGGCCCGACGAATGGGTCACTCCATCTCGGAAGTCGTGCAGGCACTGGGATTTTCACAAGCCACTGTGTCATGGGTGCACCGTGAGTGCATCGAATCCGGCAAACCCTTCCCTGCAAGGGCTAACTGCCGTGGACAACAGCGTGTGGATGCGCGGGGTTATCGTCGGCTAGCTCACATTGTAACAGCGGATAGACGGGCCACAGTGCAAAAACTCACTCAGCAATTT
This sequence comes from Macrothele yani, assembly GCA_039090855.1. Lineage (NCBI taxonomy): Eukaryota > Metazoa > Arthropoda > Arachnida > Araneae > Macrothelidae > Macrothele > Macrothele yani. Next base: position 83,923,571 of record CM076990.1, read on the forward strand.
AACACTGGTACACAAAAACGTGTAAGCAGCCACACCATCCAGAATCATCTCCTCGTTATGGGGTACAGAAGCCATCGTCACACGAGGGTACCGCTGCTGACCACACATCACGGGGTGCAAAGATTAGCATGGGCGCGGGAACATCGCCACTGGACCCTAGATATGTGGAATGTTGCCTGGACTCATGAGTCGAGATTCACGTTGGTACATGCGGATGGCAGGATACGAGTACGGCGCAAACCACATGAAGCGATGGATCCTTCTTGCCAGAAGGGTACTCTTCAAGCTGGTGGGGGTGGCATTCTCGTCTGGGGACTGTTTACGTGGACTGAAATGGGACCCCTGGTACGTGTGACATCGTCCCTCACAGGTCAACGTTACCAGGATATCCTGGAAGACCATTTGCTCCCGTTTGTGCGTCTTCTACATCCCACTGGGGACCTCATCCTGCAACAAGACAATGCATTGGGCCATCGCTCCCGAATTGTATCAGAATGGTTGGATGAACACTCCACTGACGTGACCTCGCTTCCTTGGCCAGCTAAGTCACCTGACTTCAATCCCATCGAGCACATCTGGGATGCCATCGAGAGAGATGTTCGAGGCTCTGACTCCCCTCCATCAAATCTTCGTGAATTGTGGGAGCTTGTTCAGGGGTCGTGGATCCGTATGGCTTCTCAACGCTTCCGGTGTCTTGTGGAGTCCATGCTGAGACGAATCGCCGCCGTCATCAGGGCGAAAGGTGGTGCTACACGTTACTAGACAGGTATCTCTAATTCAATTGCTCTTCAGTGTACATCTAGTTGCGTACATTCCCTTATATACAGTATAAGCATATACAGTGTTTGCTTACCACATTAATACTTTAGAGGTTGTACTTTAGAATCGACTGTCCTGCTCTTCAGACTACACCAAAGTATTGATCAGTGTTCAGGGTATTAATGAACGTTATTCATGTGACGTCAGAAGTGGAATTCTGCGGACCAACATGGCTGCAACATGGCTGCTGATGAACATGGCTGCTGGACCCATCTCAGATGAATGATCAGAAGCCATCGCTTAGACCACTGCGCCACCGGGGCAGGCTGTTGATTCAATGTTGTCGCTATCTGTTATCCCATTCCGTTGGCTAAATTTTACAATCTTAGCGTTATGGAATCTGTCAACGAATTAATAGATCTACAGGGCGAAGAAGAAGAAGAAATTTATTTCTTAGAAGAACAAATCAAGGTTGCAAAAATATTCCAGGACAATTTTGTGTTCCATGTTTATTTCGCATGACGCAGGAGAACATCGCCATTAGTTGTTATGAAGTTATTAATGAAGCATTTCTTGTACGCGGTACATTTAATTTTCATGTTCTTATTGTCAGACATTGGCGAAACATGAAACATAAACTTGGGAACCTTTTTTTGCAAAACAAAACATTTAGAAGCCCAGATAAATACGTAACATGGAAACAAACTAGGGTTCGTACCCTACTAGGCTGTCTGCTCTTAAAAAATGAATGCGTAACATTAAATAAAAGAAAATTATAGATATGTTTGGTTTTGGGGGTAAGAACGTAGAACTTAATTCGTAATCTACCGATCCAAATCAGTTTTCTCCTTCTACCATTTTTTAAAAATTGAAATTTCGAAAGAACACTACAAGGTCTCAACTACCTTTGGTTCGTAGTGTTATAATATCCAAAATCTTTTTCATTAAAGTCAGCAGAACATATTGGAGAATGAACATTGGGATGGAAATCATCGCGTTTCATTTTACACAGCGATTTCTTTAACAATTTCGTCCTTTTCAGAGGAAAATTATGGAAAGTTATTCCTTCATCTATACAATTTGGGTGGCAGGATTTATTAGCACAACCATACGATGAGCAGAAGTTAGACATGCGGTTAATAGGTGTATGAAAATCGCGATTTACCTGAACCCTTGCAACACAACGCCATGTAAAGCAATGGGATTATGATCATTCGTCCGAAAGAGGTCCGGGTTCGAATCCCGTGAGGCATGGATGTTGTGTTTGTCTTACGGCACTGGCTTTCTCCCTTCCCTGAAACCAGTGGCCCTAAATTAGGGACGGGCGACTGCTTATAACCCATTGAGTTGCTCACGGTGTTTGTTAAACCTCCAATAAATAAATAAAAAAAAAACAAAAACGAAACGCATATAAAGAAACTACTGTTGGTCCGCGGCTACGGAAAAGCTTTCTATGATGGAATGCGAGGCGAATAAGGTCCATTAATATTGAGACATTGGAGTAGTTTATTTGGCATTCAAACTGCCATTTTGCGCGCGACAGTATCTGATAACTGTAATTTTCCTGCACATGGCATAGTGAACTAGCGCGAAGTTGAAATGTACGACTGATTACTTTTTCCTCAGTCCCGTTGTGACTTCCGCTTGATTATTATTTTTTTTCAATTGAGAGGAACGACGGGTGATACAATGTCCACAGGCTTCGATATGACGCAGGGAAAGTACTAATGGGTTTATCGGACTCAGGGGTGCCATTTATTTTGTTCACTTATCAGTCATTGACTACGCACGATGTTCTGCCGTCGTGAATTCCATCAATTTCCTTGTGATAGACGTCCTTGTTGCGAAGCTTAAACGATGTTATTACTTAATGATGCAGAAATACGAGCCTGCATCTCATGATGTTGGCATCCAGGCAGTGTTTTTTGGAGTTGGGATGATGCCTGTTGATCGAATCAATGAAAAATGTCCCCTGTGGGCACCCGGCGAGATTCGTTGGTTCTCATACAGGCTTCAACCGCGAAACCAGAAAGCCGCACGTTTCTGATACGAATCATCAAGCGACGTTTTAGGAAATGAATTATTTCATTGCCTTGTTCCCTCTGATTGACAGAAACCAAATATATCCACACACAAACAAGAAAGTTAAAAAGGAATATGAAAATCACTGGGCGAATTATCTGCAATTTGGGACCCTTTAATTTTTATACTGAGTTGAATGTAGAAGTGTGCATCATCTTAAGTATCGGTCGAAATTTAATTTAAGTATGTTTAGATTATATGATCATATGCGGTGTTTTTGTTTGTGTAAGACGCAAAGGCGGTTTGATGACGGCACTTCTTTTTGATAAACTGAGAAATACATTTCTGAAAGAAACATTTTCAGTAACGTCACAGCTTTTATTTGTAATAACGCCACTTCACAAGTAAACAACGAATGTCGGAACTATCATCGCTGTGATTTTTAAATATTAGTTCCTTCTCTTTTATAACGTCAGCAGAAAATGTAAACCATTTAGAAAACGAAGCGATACGTCGTTTAAATTTAAAAGATGAAGAATGGGCAGAACGACAAAAAAATGACCGATACCGAACAATCCCCTTGACTTAGTGGTCAGAGGCGCAGGTTTCAAGCTAGTCGTCCGAGCTAGGCTAGGGTTCGAGTACGTTGTTGGTTTGTCTCTTTCTGTCGGAAGGCACCACAGACAGCCCAAGATCCCGCGTTGTACCGCAGGCGACACGAAAAGTTTCATCTTCGGAAAACAAATGCACGAGGAATACTGTGTTGTTTTTGCAAACACCTTAATTGTTTGAGAAATCCAGGGGTCTCTGAGACTAGAGTGACCTGTAATCGGAGGACCTATGAGGCCGGAATAGCAGACTTTGGGGGGGGGAGGGGGGAATCACTTGTCTCCCTTCTATGCCGCCCAGTGGCGCAGTCTTCTGACCATTCGTGCGAGATGGGTCGGAGTTCGAATACCTGTGAGACACGGATGTTGTGTTTCTTTTACGGTACAGGCTATCTCCCTTCCCTGGAACCAATAGCCCTAAATTAGGGACGGACTACTGCTTACTGCCCATTAAGTTGCTCACGGTAACGGAAATGAGGAACTCAGGAACACCGATTATTATTAATAACAATAACACGATTAAGGGAACACAAATGGGCGCAACAGCGAACTGAAAATACAGGTAGAGAACAAGTTGAACGAAGACGTACCCCAGAAATAATAGCTCAGTTAATCGAAGGATGAAACGCTCGTCTTTTATACCTTTTTTTTATTGGAGCTTTAAATTTTTTTTATTGGACTTGGTTGACAGGCACATTGACATATACTGTATATTGAACTTGGTTGACACATACACTATATTGACAAAAGTAACCGGACACCTAGAAGAGAAGCACAACATTGCATTTATTGACGTACGGTGTCGGTCCACCTTTGGCCTACACGTGTCTTCACGAGCTCCGTGTTTGAGTGCTTCACGTACGTGTTTTGTGTGTCCCATCATTGTTCTTCTGTGTGTGTGCCGAAGTTAAACGTCTGTGCTTTCGTTTAAGATCCCTCACGAGTGGGTAAGTGCTTATTTTTTTTCATTATCAGTGTTTTAATTTACACATCGAGCTGGTCGTTTTTCTTCGTTAACCTTTGCCATTGATTATGGTATCTGCAGATGGGGGCGCTGTTCTCATCCGCATCGCTGCAGCTCCTCGCGTCACCTATTCAACGACAGACGCAGCCGATCAATCATCTTCGCTTGCTAGTAGAAAGCCTCTTAATTTTCCTCCTGTCATTTGCACGTCTTCTCCTGCTCAGGTCTCCGACTCTGCCGTTGAGAACGTGGATGTGACTTCCTAGCCTCTGCTGGCGATGATGAATTCATGGACGTCTCTGATGGCGTCGCGAATCTGCCCTCTACAGTTTCTACTGCCTCTGCTTCCAGTACATTGTCTCATGTTGCGTCAATGCCTTCCAGATGAGGCGCTTCTGCACGCACGTATTCTGCAGCTGCCTCTGGTATTCCACCGGCTTCCTCCTCGTCTCGTCTGCATGAATGAAGCTTGAAGATATGGATTCTTACGTTAGTCTCAACGGTGACACCATCTTATTAGACATTTCCGAGAACTCTCCTGCTGGTCAACGTCTTCATTCGACCCTCGAGTTGGGGGTTTGCTTTGATGCGCTGTCCAACATTCCTTTGAAGCAATACAACTCCGCTCTCAAGAAGATGCTTCCTTATGGTGTCATCATCAACCTCACCCGAAAGTCACGAACTGTGATTGTTGATTTTTCGAAGAAAGAATATGCCGAGCTTGTCTTGTCTCTGGCCTGTCAATTGGCGATCGTCACATCTTAGCCGAATACATCGCCCAGCGTCCTGTTCTGGTCTCTCTACATCCGGTACCCCCGGAGATCTCTGCTGATATGCTGTGTGCTGCACTTAGTCGATGCGGCAGAGTAGTCGGCCCAGTGAAGACTCTCTCCTCTTCTACCTCTGACCCCGATGATAAACACATCTGATGCTTCCGTAGAACTGCTCGCATCATCTTCCAGTCGGAAGAGCATCTCATAAAGTTTCTACGGTTCCTCGATGTTCTTTGCGGTAACGAGTAATGAGCAGAGCTCCTCACCTCTGCTCATTGCTCACGTTGCAAGGCTTACGGCCAGCAGCAGGCTCATTGCCCCCATGCAGAGCCACTGACTCCTGGAGCTAAAAGGCAGCATTCTACCTCTTCCTCCGTTTCTGCTGCCATGCCTTCTCCTGCGTCTGCACCTTCTGGACCCAGTTCTGCCGAAAATCTGATTAAAGCCTTCGATCAACATGTGTCTTCCAATTTGATTTCTCCACTCTGTCGGATTTTCCACCGCTTGACTCCTCCTTGCCTTCCCGTGTTCTCTCTCCATCAGAGGACATCACGGCTGATCTTCAAACTTCATTCACCGTCGGCACTTTTGCTCCCGGCGATGAGGTGGACCTTTCCTCTGATTCCACATCTCGTGTGTCATCGATCCACGGCAAACGTCGCTCTACTAACAGTACCGAGACCCGGAGGAAAAAGAAGAAATCACCTTCTCCGAATGGCCGCCAACATCGTTCCACCCGTCTAGCAGGCTCCAAGTCTCCCCTGTCACGTTCTAGCTCTTCCTCACCAAAGTCCAAGGGTCCTCTGCCGACGTTTGAAGATTTCTCGACTCAGCTTACCAACGCCTCTCTTCCTTCAGAACCTGTCTGCTTTGAAGATCTTTAGGAGTTTTTCACTCATAAAACAGATTGGGAGGCTTCTCTCATCTTTTTACAGCAGTTTGAAGCAGTTATTCCCGAGGTCTTCGACCAAGCAACCTCCATCCTCAAATTCCTCCGGCATAGTGCCAAGCAACCTGACTACGTCTTGTGGTGTCGTTTTATCATCAATAGGCTCGGCACATTCCAGAAAGCTGCTATAGCTGCCCTTCATCCGACGTCGGACTTACCCATTCAAGACCGCTACTCTGAATTGTAGGGGGTTTGCTAGCTCTCTCGCTAACGCTCTCGTTTTGTAAGATCTCTCGCCTATTGGGGCCGACTTACTCCTTCTGCAAGAGATAAACTGCCACTCCTCGACACTTTTTCATATATGGCGCACGTGGGACTTCACCTTCCACCGTGCTTTCCGTTACTCTGTGCACGGTGGTACAGCAGGAGTATCAGTCTGCCATCTCCGCATGCCCTGAAAGCTCTTTCAATGCTACGTAGTCACAAATGACCCCGTGGTTCGCTGGTACACCAAGTCCGTTACATCTCACGGTGAGTTAAGTCTCTGCATTAACTTTTTGATGTTCTTTTGCACTGCGGTGCCCCGCCTGTGATCATTTTGTTCTTCCTCAAGCATTGCTCTGTTTGCATCACGTTGTAAATTTGTCATTACTCATTCAATGTACATATCATCGCTTTTATCAGTTTGTATCATTCCTGTTCTAATTTTTCTTTGAGACGATTCCATGTTACTCGTCTCCTCTGTTTTGTTACATTAAAGGGATTCTGAAACCACCTTTGGCCTTAATGCATGCACTGACCCTTCGAGACAGGCTTTCTACAAGATTTTGGAACACAGCGATAGGTATGCGCTTCCATTCAGTACATAATGCTGCCACTAACTGTTGCTTAGTAGTAGGCCTTCGTTCCAAACTTCATATGCGGCGCTCTAATTCATCCCATAGGGGCTCTGTGGGATTAAGATCAGGGCTCTGTGCTGGCCAGTCCACAAACGATACAGAATTATCGTCCAACCACGCCGTAACAGTCCTTGCTTTATTGGACGCAAGTCGTGTGTGTTTGAGATCCGTATTTAGCCGTCTACTGAGTGTGTTTTGTGTGTTCTGCCGTTATAATTTTTTTTTTGCGCGTACCTTCAAGACGAAGGTTGTAGCTTTCATTTAAGACATCTCCCGAGTCGGTGAGTACTATTTTCAGTTAGCTATCAGCACTTTATTTTCTCGACCAGTTGGTCGTTTTTACTAAATTAGGCCTCGCCATCGGCGATGGCGACTGCTGATAAGAGCAGCGTTCCCGCTTTCGTCACAGCTTCTCTGTCGATCCTTATCTCTGACAGAGCAAACCAATCAGCGTCCGTCTTTAATGATAAGGAATATCGTCCTCCTCCTGATGCCTATTGCTCTTCTTCTTCTACTCTTCGACTCCCTGACTCCACCCCTCCTGGTGGTGATGTTACGTCGTTCGCTTCTGATGCTGCCGATGACGTAATGGATATTTCTGAGGGCGTAGCTTCTCTGCCCTCTGTAGTCTTGCCCAGCGTTGTGTCAGCTCCTTCATCCAGCGCTGTACCACGGCCTTCCAGTGGAGGATTGCCTTCCCGCTCTTATTCTAGCGCTACCTCAGGTGCGTCCCTCCCGACGCAAGCGACTCGCCTTCCCCTTGCGGATGCCCAAGTCCAGATACATGGTGACTCACTTCAATGGACGTTCCGCACTTCTCACTGGCTGCTCAGGAAGTTCATCTACCCGCGAGTTGGAAGTGTGCCTAGATGCTCTTCCGAATACACCGTTGAAGGTCTATTGTGATACGCTCCTTGCTTTTCTTCCAGCCGGAGCCATTACTCACCTCACCCGTCAGCCGCGGACGGTAATTGTTTATTTCACATCCAAACAGCATGCGGACACGCTTCTAAACTTTGTTCTTGACCTGGGAGATTACCACCTCGCAGCTGTACCGATCGCCAGGCGCCCTGTTCAGGTCTCCTTGCATCCGGTGCCCCCGAAATCTCGGATGCGATGATATGTACTGCACTTAGTAAGTGTGGTAAGATTGTTGGTCCTGTTATCACACATTCAGCTGCGCCCAAGGATCCTGCAAATAAGAATGTTCGTAGTTTTCGCCGGAGTGTTCGAGTCATCTTTCCATCAGAGGAGCATCTCCGTAAGTTCCCACGGATCCTAACCGTCCGATGTGGGCAGCTCTCCTACAGGATTGACATGCTGACATCAGAACACTGTGCTAATTGCAAAGAACTTGAGCATCAGCGTGCTCGCAGCCCCAATAACGAGTGTCCAGCTCCCACGGCTTCTAGAACGCCTCCCGCCTCTAAGTAGCCTTCTGCTACATCTCGCTCTCGATCTGCACGGTCTTCAAGTGTGCCAACTGCCCCTGGCCTGAGTTACACAAAAAGTATATCTAAAGTCTCTCGTCAACGATCGTCTTTTGATGCTAACCACACCTCCCACCTTCATCTTCCTGTGCTCGCCTCACCTATTACTTCTCATCACGTGGCAACATCGGGAGACCTCGCCGCTGGTTTCCCACCAGTCTTCACTGTTGGTGTCTCCGAGTGTGACAGCGGCGCCGATCCCTCCTCTGACTTTGCGTCTGCTTCCCGAGCAATGTCGTTCCCTGGAAAACGCATTTCCGGCACTCGTACAGGTACCCGACGTAAGAAGAAGAAGAAATATCCCCCTGCGGATGGGCGACCCTTCCGTGCTACTCAGTCTTCGGGAGATCTTTCTCCCTCTCCTCTGCCTACAGAAATTGAAAGGGACACTGGTGATGATGGGTCTCCGTCTTTGTTTGAGGTCTTTTCTTGTGTACTCTCCAAATGTGGTGCTCCTTCAGAACCTCTCAATCTTGGAGATTGCTATCAATTTTGCACATACACTACGAACCTTGAGTCGACGTATGACTACCTCCGCGAGCGCGAAGACATTCTTCCCGCGCTGCTCCTGCAAGCCGGATGCATTGCTAAGTACCTTCGTGGGTTTGTACATGACCCCCTGCACCACTCATGGACCCTTGGCTGCGTAAACCGATTACAACAACTCCTGAAAGTTTGCTCCGCGACTCCTCCAATCAACGACTGACCAGTCCATTCAAGGTAAAGACCCTTAATTGCAGAGGGTTCGCTAGGCCCCTAGCTAATGCTCTTGTAATGGAAGACCTCTCGCCCGTCGGGGCTGATCTGTTGCTGTTGCAAGAAACAAACTGCCATTCCTCCACTCTGTTTTCTCGCTGGCGTGCTAGCGATTACGTGTTTCATCATGCATTTCGATATTCATCTCATGGTGGGCTTGCTATCGGAATACGTTAGCAGTTCCGATCCACCCTCTCTACACTTTCAGTGCAAAACTTATGCCGGGATTTACTCCAGCAAGTCACCTTCACAGTTGACGGAGCTCGATTTCACATCTTTAACGTGTATATGCCGTTCACCTCTAATCATTTATCCATCTTGTTCACCAAACTCCGTCAAGCTCTCTCGAAAGTCTCGCCTTCGGATTGTGTGCTCTTGGGTGGAGACTTCAATTGCACTCTTGACCAGGCACTGGATCGCTCTCCTTCGTCACGAGAGCGTCGTACGGATCTCGTCGCACTACCCCATGACCTTGTGGCTGATTTTTCCTTCACCGATGCTTATAGGCGTCTACATCAACAAGAGACCTCACACACGTGGCGCTCGTCTGGGAGTCAGCTTTCATCGACTGCACGGCTAGATCGGGTTTACGTTTCCACACCGCTTCTTGCGTCTATTACCGAGTTGCGACATCAACCTAATGCTTCCTCAGACCACTGCACGGTCACCCTCACAGTGTTTGTTGCGGCGTCACTCCCTCGGACTGTACGTCCGTGGACGCTTGATTCCAATCTCCTCACTGATCCTGACTTTTGTGCCTCTGTACGTTCTTTCCTTGCTGCTCGTCGCACAGGGTTGCTTTCCGCACCCTGCACCTTGACGTATTGGCTTCATGTCAAGCATCAGCTCCTCTTACATATCAAGCAACTTTCCTTCACCATGACGACTTCCAGTCAGATGCTCCTCGATCACGCCAGGCAGATGATCGCACTGATTGGGTTGTCAGATCCGCTGTTTCCAGCATATCAGGCGGAGCTCCAGGCTTTGCTGACACCTCTAGCGTAGCAAGCACTTTTACGTCTGCGTATTAAACATCTTAATCCGGAGGAATGCACCTATGATTTTCTAACATCAATGGGATCTGCACGTAAGTCTTCTACCTCGCTTCGTCATCTTCGCCTCCCCTCTGGCGAAACCACATCCGATTCGGCAGCGATTTGCTCTCACGTTCGTCAGTTCTATACCACCAAGTTCAGTGAAACTCCTTTCCCTTCTCCCTCTGCTCTCCCCCATCTTCTGAATCACCTGCCTCAAGTTACGTCTCATCTTGCTCACACCCTGTCTCTCTCACCCACATCCACGGAGGTGTCCGACACCTTCTCTTCCCTTAACCCCCATGCCGCTCCGGGTCCGGACGGCCTCTCTTTTCTTTTTATCGTGCGTTCTTGTCTCTTCTGTTGCCTTTACTCGTCTCCGCTTTTTCTGCTGCATTTAACTGTTCCCCCCTTCCGAGGAGTTTCACTGACGCACATATGGTCCTATTTCCCAAGAAAGGTGACCCTCTTGACTTGGGAAATTGGCGCCCCATTTCTCTTCTCAATCAAGATTATAAACTCTATACTAAGCTTCTTTCCCGTCGACTAAACTCTGACCTTCCTCACATCCTTGCTGACTCTCAAACCTATACTATTTCAGGCCGTTCTCTTTCCTCCAATGTTCAGCTTCTTCGCGATCTCATTCATCTTGCCAAGACTCATTCTGAACCTCTTGCTCTCCTTTCCTTAGACCTCCGTTCTGCTTTCGATAATATCTCACACGCCTATTTAATACAAACCCTGCTACACTTTGGCTTTCCTCCCGATTTTGTCTCTGTTCTTCTCTCCCTCTACCGGGACGCCGTTTTCCATGTCAAGACGGCATCTTTTCTCACAGCACCTGTTCCCTTCAAGCGGGGAGTTCGTCAGGGCTGCCCGCTTTCTGCTCAACTGTTTGCGATTGCCGTCGAGCCCTTTCTACGCTCTCTGCAAACATCTCTCCTGGCACAACTTCCACCTCCAGTTGCCAGAACACGGCATCACTCAGTCATTTACTCTGCCTATTCAGATGACATTACCGTCTGCATTCGTAGCGACTCACAGTTCCAAATGCTTCGTCGTTTGTTCTCCGCATATGCTTCATGTTCTACAGCTGAACTGAATACGTCTAAGAGCACCGGATTGTGGTGCGGGTCGTAGTCCAATCGCATGGATGCTCTATGGGGGGTCACACGGTCATCCACTACCCAACGCTTCCTGGGTGTGCACTTAGGCGCAACACAAGCTACATCCAGTGCAACTCGTACGGAACTCCATCCTCGCCTCCTCCGCACAGCTGCGTACTGGTGTCATGCGCAGTTCTGTACGTCCTACTACCAGCGTGCAAATCTCTCTAGGACATACCTTCTCTCCATCTGCAAGCATTCTTGGATTGCATCTACGACCCCGTTTTTCTGTCTCCAGGAGGTTACACGCTGCCTTACTCGAGTAATGTGGGCATGTCATCACTGGATTAACGTCAAGAAGCTCTGTGCTTCTCCCTCCTATGGCGGTGCTGGCCTACCTGATGTCCCGCTGTGCTACAAAGCAGGCCGAGTGATCAACTTCATTCACCTTTTCACGGCTCCAGTGGCTTCGCAGTTCAGGTACGTGACGTTCTTGCCTCCTTGCGTAACCCACATTTTCCCTTTCTTTCTTTGGTTTTCATGGGTTGCTGTCCTTTCCCCCCTCCAAACTCCCACCTGCATATTCTGAAGCCCTCACTCACCTTCGCTCTCTCCCTCTCATTCGCTCCCCTCCCTCTTCAATTCTAGAGTTTCTTTCTGAACCCCTTTTCTTCAACTCTTTTGTTCATCTCCCACTTCCCCTGCTTTTCATTCCCCTCCTGGCCCCGAGCAGGTGTAGTAACCGTACAAGACCTCATTAACTCGAATCTATCCTGGCGCTCTTTCTCTGGCCTTCCCCCTGCTATTCTCTCGTCCCTTCCCGCTCGTTTGGTCTATGACTCCCTGCTTACTGCACTTCTTTCGCTTTTCCCTGATCTTGTCTCTCCCTCCGGTCTCGTCTCTGTCTTTTCTGCCCCTCTTCCGCTGCCGTTTTTCCTCCGACTCTCCAACTCGGTTCTTCCTATCTCCTCTCTCTCCTCTAAATCTCTTTATCGTTTTCTAGTGCACCTTTCCACCCCTTCACCGCTTTCTATTCTCGAGGTTCCCCCTGCTTCTCTTCCTCTTGTCTGGGCCGCTGCCCGCTCACCCTTATCCGCTTTTCTTGAAATTAATACCCACTGGCTCTTTTTGCATAATCGCCTCCCTGTTCCGTATTTTCTCTTACGTATGCCCCTTCTCTCCTCCCCTCTCTGCTCCTTCTGCGCACAGGAGGCAGAGGTTTCTCACGTCTACCTTTACTGTCCCATCCTGATGTCTCTCCTCCACCAGGTTTTCCGCATTGCCAGTCGCTCTTGTTCTGCAGATCTTCCGTTCACTGCCTACAGACATCTTCTTCTGCGGGCTCATCCACCTACGCCTCTTCCTTCAGTATGTGCCTATCTTTTCGTGCTGGTTAAACACGTTATTTACGTGTACCTTCAACAACTCCGCAGCGTCTCCTCGCCGGTCTTTTTACACCAGGCCAGCGCAGCACTTTTGTGCCATTTCCGAGATCGCTTGCTATCTCGACTACGCCTGGAGTACCAGTCGGCTTCTTCCGGCCATCGAGAAGCCACCTTCTATGCTACCTGGGCGCTGGTCGCTCCATGGTTTGTGGTTGCTTCTGGACTGCTACACCTATCAGTACCCTAGGACACTCTGCACTTCCTTTGCTGAGTTCCGTGGCACCCTGGTGCCCCTCCTCCACTCTACGACTCGTCTCCGTGTATATCATGTGATCGTGCTACAGCCTGTGCTGTAATACCCCGGTTTTTTTCTCGTTTTCAGTGTGCATATCATTGTGATCTAGTCATTCGTATTGGTCTTCTTCGTGTCGTACTATGTTTTACCATATTTACATTGTTATCAGTGTGCCCTATGATTCCGTGACCTCCCGTCACGCTTGGGGTTGTACCCTGGTCACCGTAAGTGCTTTCTTTCTATGCATCTAGTGTATTACACCGTGTTCTTGTAGTGTGTTTCACTTTGAGATGTCATGGGGTGTACGTCTCTATCTCCCATATGTTATATTTGCCTCACTCACACACCTTAGTGTATAGCCATTTTCATTGCACCTGTTTGTGTTTTGTACAGTACTATGCTTCCACATTGTGTACATACTACTCTCATCCCAGTGTACTTACATGAAGGTTTTTTTGTGTATCCTTTGTACCTCTTGCATTTCTTGTGCTGTACCGTGCTTTCACATTGTGCTAATGCTTTGATCGTGCACGTGCAAATTTATGGCAAATTCTGTCATCTGTCAGAACATATGGCTTGTCCTGTGCTTTCACTTTATGCATATACTCTTAACATCGCAGAGTGCATTCATGGTTTATCGTGTGCTTTTTACTGTACTTGTAACATTTCTTGCGCTGTATTCGTGTCTTCACATTGTATACTTTCTTTGGTCATCCCTGTGTACAGTATGGTTCATGTCTTTTTAATGTACCAGTTACATCTATTGCGTCGTACCGTGCTTTCATTTTGCGTTAATCTTCTTGTCATCCCAGTGTGCATTGCTAGTTTTTCCCTGTGATCTTACTGTCCCTTCTGCATTTTTTTCGTGCAATCCACGCTACCGTTGAGTTGTGAATGCTAATGTCATCTCAGTGTGTTTTCATGCTTACTCGCGTAAATTAAACACCTACACCCCGCCTGTATTATGTTGCTTTGGTGCCCTCGTTAAATAACTTGCGCATTTGTGCACGCTGTGTTTTATCTCATGTATGTAATTGTTTTACCTTCACGGCGGTGTTTGTGCTGTTCTTTTTCTCATTTTGTATTATTGTTTCGCCTGTGTTATCCTGTACATCATGCCCAGCCAATTTCATGTGTCACGATGTGTTTCTCTCTGTCACTTCTCCTGCAATTTTTTGCAATAAGCTTTGTTTGCAGCATTTGTTATTCATCCCCATTGTCATTGCAGTGTATATACCATCATTTTTAACAGTTTGTATTATTTCCCAGTGAGACGCCCAACGCTGTAAGTCTCCCTCTTATGTTTTTCTTATGATGAATAATAATAAAGCGATTTTGAAACCTTGCTTTATGGCTCGGTGTATTATCCTGCTGGTACCAACAAGGCTGGGTTCCATAGTATTACCACGGAGTTAGTACGGCATAATTGTTCAGAATATCGAGGCAGACGTGCTGGTTAACAGGTTTGTCCACGATAACCTTTGGTCAGGGACCATACCACGAAAAATACCCCCACACGAGTGCACTGCCTGCTCCAAACGTGACCGTAGGAAAAGTACACTGTGGTAAATAGCGCTTAACCGACTGCCGCCATATACCCACATACGGCCATCAGACTGATGGATCGTGTATCTGGATTCAACAGTCCATAGGACCCGTTTCCATTGATCGACGGTCCACGATAAATGTTTTTTACACAATGCTAAACGACGAGTAGCATTCCGAGTGGAGATGAAGGGGTTATGAGCAGCAGCACGACCACTGCAACCCATGGAATGAAGTTCTTTGCGAATGGTACGTGCACATGCCGAGGTTTCAGCATTTTTACTCACCTGTATACTGAGGTCTTGTGCAGTACTCCGTCGATTAGCTGTAACGACTCTCTTGAGGCTTCGACGTCCTCGGAAGCATATCCGGTGCGTAACTGGAAGACCCTGGGTTCGACTCCCGGTGGCGGCCAATGAGAATTTTTCCGTGACTCATTTATAAACGTGGAAAGAGCGAAGACCTTTATTTGATGTTCCTGGTCCACGTCCAATGTCTGTATTAATTCCTCTATCACTGATTTTCTTTGATCTACCGGTACGTTTTGCTGCTTCAGGCATGCCATGTGTCTTCCACTTATTCAGTATAACCAAAACAGTTGACTTAAGTATGTTTAAACGCCTCTCGGTTTCTCTTATGGACAACTCACTAATATAACATCCAAAAATCTTTCCTTTCTCAAACTCAGTTCTCTCCCGCCGCGACATTTTCACTCAACCTCATAGTGCGATAAAATCGCGGTCAGCTGCAGGTTTGTTTTTATACTGTTTGCAGCTGTACCGCGCATTTTAACAACGCAGCGGATCCGTTAATTTGCGTTTGAAGGGGTGTCAGGTGACATTTGTCAATATAGTATATATACAGTATAGACATTATGTGTTTCAACGAGAGCAATGCACATAGGTGAGCAAGGATGTCAGTGAATAAACCCCCGAAAGACAAACACAAACAACCATGCCTTACCCGGGATTCGAACCCAGACCCTTCCGTTGGGCGAATAATCAGAAGCCATCGCTTAGACCTTTGCGCCACCGGGGCGGCCTTTTATACCTTACCATTCTGAAATACGGCAGATATTGTACCATAGGAATAATACCCCAGCACGCATTATCGTACTAGAATGTATTTGAAACTTGAGTGATGTATTTAATTTTCAATGAAATTTTAGCGAAAAGAAAAGTACGAATAAAACCGAATCCACTAATATTTAGTGAACGTAGAGAGATGAGAAAGTGGTCTCCCATTAACGTATTAAAACAACTGTAATTGTTAAGGATACTGAAGTACTAAACTCAAAAACTATGACTGGTAGACGTACAAAAAGAATTTCTGATCTGGTCAACGTTTGTATGACGGATTGATATTACTGGCAATAAGTTGGCTATATCCAGTTTTTTCCACACTTTTGATTTTTCGAGGTTCTTCGATTAGATAAGGAAGATCTAGCAGGAAATCATTACTTATTCGTTCTATTCTTCATGAGTTAAAGAACTCTTCCTACTTCTTTCATATCGAAAGGAAGTAATTTATTATTTTCTAATTCTTCCCACTCTGGTGTAGATCGTCATGTCTGCCAGAAAGATGCCCAGTTCATGAGGTAGCTTCATGAGAATAGATATATAATTGCCTCTGCTAATTCCGCTAAGTAATCTGGCGTGAAATTTGTGATCTCTGCATACCTACATCACTTTTCCTGCCCCACGGGTTGCTTTGTTTTAGTTTTTTCTTGTAAAATAGCTGTTACTCCTCAGTCATTCAAAATGTTTCACTTGGTTACTGAAAGTGCAAACTAAACTTCCCATATGTAGTGGTTTAGGAAAATGATTTGCTGCTGTGATCGAACAGGCATTTGACTTTTCAGACAAACAGAAGATTCATGCCTGACGGGATTCGAACCTGAATCCATCTCAGGGGAAAGGTCAGAAGCCAGCCCTTAGACCACTGCGCTACCGGAGTGGAGGAGGGGGGGCGTAGTATATTTGATTTATGGCACTGTCTCTCCTCTATCCCTGGAGCTAGTGATCCCGAATCAGGGACGAGCAATTGCCTATACCTCTTAGAAACGCTGATGGTGGTCATTAAACCTCGAAAATTGTTACATCATTTGTTTTTCGTTTTGGGTGGTTTAATGACCACCGTGAGCAACTCGCTGTACTATAAGTAGATGTCCGTCCCTCAGTTAGGTGCACTGACTCCATGGAAGGGAGAGAGTCAGTGCCGTAAGACAAACACAACATCCATGTCTCGCTGGGTTTCGAACTCCGACCCACCTCACAAGAATGACCATAGGCCAGCGCTTAGAATACTGCGCTACAGGGGTGGCGTACAACTACACTGGTGTGCAAAAATTAAGGACGAAGATGAGAAATTAGCATAACAGCGAAACGAGCAGGCAGAACGGACCGAAAGACCACTCAGGAGATAGACTAGGGTCCGGTACGGTAGGGCATGCGCATATATGCAGCATGACGTGGGGGGGGGAAGGGTTTAAAGCACACGGGCGATGTACGCTCAGCAATTCGGTGAAAGTTATCGCACGGTGTACATCGGTTTGAACGACGTCGAGTTGCTGCCACCGTGTGATATGGCCATCAGACAATCCAGTAGATGACATCTGGATGACTTAACCCGAGATCGCATCATTGGGAAGATGGAAGAAGGTCGAAGTGTGACTAGTGTGGCCGAGGAGTTCGGGATCGCTCACAGCATCGTTTCACGAGCTTGGAGAGCATTTCAAACGACAGGAACAGCTGTCCGAGAGTTTAGCAGTGGTCATCCACGAGCAACCACGGCTGCAGACGACCGGTATATTGTCCTACAGGCGAAAAGAGACAGACGGCAGACAGCGGGAGAAATCGCAAGGCATATGCAACAGACAACTGGACGTCAGTTATCGCGTTTTACCGTGGCCAGGAGGCTGCACAATGGTGGTCTATTTGCACGACGACCAGTACGGTGTGTGCCATTAACGCTTGCTCATCGGAGACGGCGGTTTCGGTGGTGCCAGGAACAAAAGAACTGGACACATCAGCAATGGAGTCGAATTTTCTTTACGGATGAGAGCCGATTTATTCTGACGAGCGATTCTGGACGTATACACATCTGGAGAGAGCAGGGAACACGCAATCACACCTCCAACATCATCGAAAGGGACCGGTTTGGAGGTGGCGGAGTTCTCGTTTGGGGCGGTATCATGCTTGGTAGCCGTACTGACATCCACATCTTCCAAGGAGGTTCAGTCACTGGTGTCCGCTATTGTACCGAGGTTCTCCTGCCTTACGTGCGTCTGTTTAGAGGTGCTGTGGGTCCTGAGTTCCTCTTCATGGACGACAACGCTACACCTCATCGTACAGTGGCTGTCGCAGAGCTGTTGGAGAGTGAAGATATTCAACGCATGGATTGTCCCGCAAGGTCCCCGGACCTAAATCCAATCGAACATGTGTGGGACCTTCTCAGGAGACGCTTGGCAGCACATCACCAGCCGCCAGCAACGATTCTGCATCTGCGATTGGCGCTACAAGAGGAATGGGCGGCGATGCCTCAACAGCTCCTTGACAACCTCGTCCTCAGCATGGACAGACGTTGTAAATCCTGCAACGCAGTCAGGGGTGATCATATCCCGTACTAAAGACTAGATTTTTCTTGGCATCCGCCTGTTACATGGACGTTTCTGTCTTCTGTCCAGTTGTGCTCGAAGCTACCTTTTCAATAAAGTGCCTTTGTATCCTTTGGATTCCTTGTTTGGACGGTTTTGCTCACTTGTCCTATATTCTTACATATTGGAGATCTTATGGTATGATTTGTGTCGATGTGGAGCAATTCTGCACGACTTTACAATGGAAAAACCGTCTCGTCCTTAATTTTTGCATGCCAGTGTATCTTCCGGAACCAAAACAAGAACTGCTGATTGATTTTCTTCTTCAAAATGAGACAAGAAACAAAGACGAATACTGTAAAACCCTGATTAAAATGCTTGGAAAAGATTCTATTCGAACATGATAATTTTCTGTAGTAATGTAAGATTGATTTCCTGATTATAGAGAGCTTTTTGTTGTGTGGGAGTGTTTAATGACCACCGTGAGCAACTCAATGGCCTATGAAGCAGCCGCCTTTCTCTAATTTAGGGTCACTGGTTCCAGAGAAGGGGGAGAGTCAATGCCTTAAGACAAGCAAGTCATTCATGCCGCACCGGGATTCGAACCCGGACCCATCTCTGATGAATGGTTTCAACCCAACGCTTAGATAATTGCGCCACCGTCGGCAGACTGCTGGCCTCCGATGTTCATATTGGCTCACACATCCCAGAACTTATTCTTTTCTCATTTTTAATTTGGACACCTGAAAAGCTTCTTCTGAGTAGCCAATATATTAATGAAGAATTGCTGTTGATGGTGAAATGTAGGTAAAACGGACAGAAAGCGAGTTTACTAACATGCGTTATTCCATGGTAAAAAATGTATAGCATTGATGATGAATATTTGTTACAATACTAGCGAAAGGTGCATACATTCTTAGCTGATACTTGCTCCATTTCTTCGTTCTGTGAAGCTTGGTTCTCGCAAAACGCTATAAAGTTTCCTCTGGTCCTTTGTGTTTGACTCCTAATTTTGGCAAAGAAAGATTCCAACACTTAGCTTGTTCAGGACTTAGCATGTTTGGGGTCACTGGCGTCTTCCGCCTGCGCTCCATCCCCATATAGCACCAAGCTTCTCAAAAGGATTTTTCCTCTTTTCACGGAGAAGGGGGAGAGTCAATGCCTTAAGACAAGCAAGTCATTCATGCCGCACCGGGATTCGAACCCGGACCCATCTCTGATGAATGGTTTCAACCCAACGCTTAGATAATTGCGCCACCGTCGGGAGACTGCTGGCCTCCGATGTTCATATTGGCTCACACATCCCAGAACTTATTCTTTTCTCATTTTTAATTTGGACACCTGAAAAGCTTCTTCTGAGTAGCCAATATATTAATGAAGAATTGCTGTTGATGGTGAAATGTAGGTAAAACGGACAGAAAGCGAGTTTACTAACATGCGTTATTCCATGGTAAAAAATGTATAGCATTGATGATGAATATTTGTTACAATACTAGCGAAAGGTGCATACATTCTTAGCTGATACTTGCTCCATTTCTTCGTTCTGTGAAGCTTGGTTCTCGCAAAACGCTATAAAGTTTCCTTCTGGTCCTTTGTGTTTGACTCCTAATTTTGGCAAAGAAAGATTCCAACACTTAGCTTGTTCAGGACTTAGCATGTTTGGGGTCACTGGCGTCTTCCGCCTGCGCTCCATCCCCATATAGCACCAAGCTTCTCAAAAGGATTTTTCCTCTTTTCACGGAGAAAGCTACGAGCCGTTAATTTTTCTTTACAAAAATTAAAGCTGTACCAGGCTTTTCCTAATCAAATCCGTTGCAGCACCCAATTCTTTCTGTGTGGCGTAAGCATACAGTTCTGTTCTACGGTATTTCAACTTTCACAGGTACGAAATTTTTTTTTTTGATATCAGTTAATGCAGACAAGACATATTTTGTTTTAATTTGAAAGCGACATTTACCATAGAGGAAGCATTTTCTCTCAATTTCTTTCGTTTACGTTTCGTCAATACTTTTTTAATGATAACATCTCATAATTGCTACATTCCTCTTCACGTGTGTAGCTTGATATTATGATTCAAGAGAACCAGGTATATTTTTTTTTGTTCCTTTGTGTTTTGAGTTTTGTTACCCGTGTTTGAAAAATGAAAGTGTTTAAAGAATTATGTATCGGGCTGTTTTTTTTAAAGAGTTAAACATTCGTAGGAAAGAATTACATACAAAAC
This sequence comes from Macrothele yani, assembly GCA_039090855.1. Classification (NCBI taxonomy): domain Eukaryota; kingdom Metazoa; phylum Arthropoda; class Arachnida; order Araneae; family Macrothelidae; genus Macrothele; species Macrothele yani. Next base: position 83,943,912 of record CM076990.1, read on the forward strand.
TGTTTTTTATTGAATTTCACAATAAAACGAACTTTCCAGAATTGCAGTCTTTATTTATTAAATTTTAGAGCACATTGTTCAAGCTGGAATTTTAGTTTTGTTCGGCATCACCATCATCACTGCCACCGTCTTCGTTATTGTCGTCACCACCATCTTCTTTACCGTCATCGCCGTCACCATCTTCACGTTTGCATCTTCCCAAGAATTTCTAAAAAACAAAGGATTAAGAAACAGTATGACACCATTGCTCTCTGGAATCCGGACGTATGTTCTAGCACGTAAACAGCAGTGCATGTCGGAAATTTAAAGCATACCATTTGAAGGAGATGAAAATTTGCTTTGATACATGTTTAAAAACAGCCGAAATTTTCTTTTTCCCGCTTTCAGTTTGTTAGCCATAATGAAAATGAATTTCACACATGGAAATTTTCCTTTTCTTTATCCATACGAGAGAAAATTTTCAGGCTGTTGGCTAATGACTAATGATCTCAAGCCTAGAATATACGTTTGATGCTCACACACACACGCGCGCGCGCGCCCTCGCGCACTTGGTAAGAGAGAGATCAGAGGTCAGCAAATCGGTGTCAGTTGTGCTTCGCTATTAGTGATCTCAAAAACGGCGTCCTCCAGTGGCGTATAATCGAGGCTAGCTAGGCTAGCTGCGAAGCCCAGATAATGCACAAATAAAAGTCAATTATCAACGGTATTAAGATATGTCAATGCTTTCGGTGCGAAAATAAACACGAGCGGATTCGGTTCTTTCGATTATGAGAATCAGTTTGGCGAACGATGATCAACGACATAACGCAGTATATCTTCGAAAGCCTTCACTGTTCTAATGCGAAGAGCTTCCATACTATCGCCTACTAGCGTTTCCATGACAACAGCTACGGAGGTGAGTAGACCATTGCTTGGCGCGAAGAGTTCGCTCAAAAAACGAAGCCTTCGAACTACCTCAGTCCCTCCATGCTTCTAGCGCGTGTTTTGTGAGAGTTGTTTCAGTTTGTGTGAAGTGTCAATGAATTAAAATCAGTGAAATTATATCCTAAATTCGTGGCTTTGTTGGATTCGAACTGTTTTGATAAATTTTCTGAAAGCTTCCCTGGACATCTACTATCAGAGCTTAAAGAACTCCATGCTTCAAATTTTGATACAATTCGATTAAAAAATGAACTGAAGGTGTTTTATTCCCTTGATGAATACAAAATTAATCAGATAGAGACATTACTTGTTACATAAAGTTGAATTTGTACACCTCATAACATTGTCTATTGAGGTGTACAAATTAGCAGATCTAATAATAAACTTTTCATCAAAAACTGCAACTGCTGAAATAAGTTTTTCCGTATTAAAAAGAATCAAGATATATCTTAGAGCCACACAAGGACATGCACATTCGAGCAACTTGTCTGGTTTGTTAATAGAGAAAAACATTATTTTTAAATATGAAAAAGTACTCGGAAGAAACATTCTTGTGAAAACGTAATACTCAAGTTCACACAAAAGGAAAGAAAAATGGAGTACATGTACAAATAAGTCTTCAAATCCTAATCCTCATAGTTATTTGGTATCATGTTAGCAATAGCATGTACCATAAATCTAGAAAAAAAAATTACTTCTATTACTTAACAATTAAAAAATAAATTTCGTAATTTTTAAAAAACATTATTGTGGGGGGAGGGGGGTAGATAGCCCAGGTCTCGGACCCAAGATACGCCACCGGCGTTTTCATATCGGTGTCCCAATTCTTCGTTTTAACTATGAACATCTGAAATGATATTTATGAACAATAAATATGCATTCAAAGAGTAGGCATATGAACTCTTTAAAAAGCTTTAAGGTTTCACTCTTTGCTAGATATCTACCTTGATGCGATAACATACTTTCACAGTCCGAAATTTTTTTTTATCGGAATAACTTTCGATATTTCTTCTAATTTTATTTAAGTTTTACAGGTTGCCCAGTTAAAAGATTACGTGCACTCTTTCGAGTTGTTTAACTCATTTTCTCAAATAGATAAACAAGAAAGAACATGCACAGAGAACCGAGTATTTTACATTATTAATACTTACAGAAACCTGATTATTTTGCACTACTAATATGACAGAAAAGAATATGGCACAAGCATGACAGGAAACTGATATGACACGAAATATGACACATGACTCATAATATGACACAAGAATGACAGAAAACTTATTATTTGACATTACAAATACTGGTGAATATTTGGTTTACACTTAAAGGACAGTTAGTGGTTGTGACGTGCTAGTCCCGCACAACGCACATGAGAGATAAATGCAGATAGCAGTGAGAGCAGTGGTCAGTCTAGTATAGTAGATAGCACTCGACGCCGAGAGCTGGGGGTTCGAATCCCTCCCGTGGCATAAAAATGATGGAGAAATTTACTTCGTCGTATTGGCACTCGAACCCTGGACCGTTAGGTTTCTCGCAATGGTGTGGTGTTCTTTCTACACCGCGAGACAGGAAAAATGAGAATCAGTGCTTCGAAAAAATAAATGAGTGGGATGTTACGTTCCACACACCAAATTGTCTTGGATTTCTCAAATGCACGTTCTTCATCGGATGACTGCCTACAGTGGCACATGGTCCCGGCCCTCTTTCGGTGGGATGGGACGTGTCTGCCCCGCAGAACGCACATGAGATCAAGGCACGTGCCAGAGTAGTATAGTGGATGGAGCTCCGGAGCCGAGAGTTGAGGGTTCGAGCCCCGCCCTTGGCATAAAACTGATGGAGAAATTTACTTCGTCATATGGTATTAAGCTGATATTTTGTTTGACCTGTTTACGAATAGACCAAAACAAGAGTAATTGAATAGGACAGAAACTTCATCCAAACGAAAGAAAGAAAAAGGGACCCTATCCCTCCAAGCCAAAAGAAATTTACCAAACGAAAGGTTCACCCCCTTTCCCCTTGCCCCAAAAGTACTAAGGAATGGCAAAAGAAATAGGATGAACGAATCCTTTTACTTCTAGAGAGCAACTCCTTCCATTTCGGCAAAGTTGCATCTATATCTTCTTCATCAGAGGAAGACGGCGTTCCCTTCCTTGGACTCCTGAGAGAGTCTCTTCGACATTACCGAGATATTGAACAATTAGAAGAAGCAATGGGAGACCTAGTACAGATCGTCCGTCTACAGACAATAGATCTTACAAAGGAGATTTTACAAAAAAAAAAAAAAAAAAAAAGAAAAAAAAAGAGATTATTTTACAAAAGGAGCCGCCCCCACGGCTCAGTGGTCTAAGCGCTGCCTTCTTACTGTTTGTCCGTGATGGGTTCGAATTCCGGTGAGGCATGGATGTTGTGTTTGCCTTACGGCAGTGGCTCTCTCCATTCCCTGGAGTCAGTGGCTCCAAATTAGAGACGGGCGATTGCTAATAGCCCACAGAGTTGCTCCCGGTGGTCGTTAACCCCTCACAAAAAATATTAGAATAATATCCCCATGTAATATGCGAGTAATTCCGAGGGTTCTCTATCGTTTATTCTTTACTTATTCTGGGCCTTAATGGTTGATTTTTCCACTCTGGGATCCTGGAGTAGCAGCATAAAGCAAAAAGGACTACGTGAGACCCCGGTTCATTGGATGACTCATTCTGAACGCTCGGATGCAAGGTACCCCAAGCATTTAAAGAGAATTGAGGCATTCCTGATAGGAAACCAAAGGAAGAAGCCGTCTGAGCAAAAATTTAAATAAGAAAGATGAAACTGAATTTTGATTTATAATTAGAACGTTTTTAGCACGTCTTTTGTAAAAAAGATCGTGCTTCTGTTATCGGTTTGTCCGTCCGTCCGCCTGTACCCACAGTATCTCTGCAACTATTAATCCAATTTGAAAAATTCTTTTTGCATTCGGAAGCATTAAATATGCGAACGTTGATCCTTTATTTCGTTTTTTTTTTACGATGTACAATTTTGCCGCTAGCGTAAATGCAGATGATGTCGAATTCTAAATTACGTTTTAATGCACATATTTGCTTCTAAACATCCGATTGAAAAAAATCTTTTATCTTTCGATTTCATTTATGTCGAACAGTGTTTTCGATATAGTTTCCTTCTCAAATTACGCATTGATTTTCCGCTAGGGGGAGTAAAAGTAAATTACATTTTCTCTCATAACTCTTCTCCTAAAACTCCGATTTGAAAAATGTTTTTTTCAGCGGATACATCTCCTAATGGAAAATGTTTTGCATATAATTTCGAATTTTTGGTAAGAAATACTTTGGCCACCAGGGGTCGTAAGTGTTAATTTTTGCTTCTGATGTATTTGCCATAAAATCTCAGCTTCTAAAATATCGATTGAAAAATTTCTTTCATGGACTGATGCCACTCACATCAATAAACCTTTTCGGAATATTTTCTTCCTAAAATATCCCACAGTTTTTCTGCCAGGGGGCGTAGATGTATATCTTATTTTTGCCAACATCTCTACTTCTAGGAGTCCGATTTGAAAAATTCCTTTTTTGTTGGATCGTATTTCGAGTATGACATGTGCTTCATATAATTTCAAAATTTTCAAGTAATTCATAGACTTTCCGCTAGGGGGCGTAAAGTTAAATTGCGTTTCTCCCTATATCTCATCTTCTAAATCTCCGATTTGAAAAATTCTTTCTGCACCGGATATAGCTCCTGATGGGAAATCGTTTGCACACAATTTCTAATTTTTGGAAAAAAAAATGGTTTGGCTACCAGGGGGCGTAAACCTTAATTTCCGCTTCTGATGTATTTGCAGCAAAATATGAGCTTCTAAATTCTCGACTGAAAAAAACGTCGTTTGTAGACCGATACTACTCGTGTCGACAAACCTTTTAGAAACATTTCCTCCTTAAAATAGTGCATGGTTTCTCCGCCAGGGGGCGTTTGTCAATATCTCGACTTCTAGGATTCCGCTTAAAAAAATCCCTTCCTTCTTTATTGGATAGTGTTTCTAGTGTGACATGTTTTTCCTATAAATTCAAAATTTTCAAGTAATTCACAGACTTGCCGCTAGGGGGCGTAAAGGTATATTGCGTTTCCCACTATTTCTCTGCTTCTAAACCTCCGATTTGAAAAATTCCTTCTGCACGTGATACAGCTCCTGATGGGAAATCCTTTGCACATAATTTCTAATTTTTGTAAAAAAAATGGTGTGGCTACCAGGTGGCGTAAGTCTTAATTTCCGCTTCTGATGTATTTGCAGCAAAATATGAGCTTCTAAAATCTCGATTGAAAAAAAGGTTTTTTGTTGACCGATGCTACTCATGTCGACAAACCTTTTAGGAACACTTTCTTCTTGAAATAATGCATAGTTCCTACGCCAGTGGGCGTAGATGTATATCTTATTTTTGTCAATATCTCTACTTCTAAAAGTCCAATTTGAAAAATTCCTTCGTTGTTGGATAGTGTTTCCGATGCGAAATGTTTTTCCTATAAATTCAAAATTTTCACGTAAATCATTTAAGACTTTCCGCTAGAGCGCATAAAGGTAAATTGCGTTTTCAGCTCCTAAAACTCCGATTTGAAAAATTCTTCCTGTATCGCATACAAGACCTGATGGAAAATATTTTTCACAAAATTTCGAATGTTTTGTAAAGAATGGTTTGGCCACCAGGAGTCATAAGTGTTAATTTCTGCTTCTGATGCATTTGTAGCAAAATCTGGGCTCCTGAAAACTCGACTAAATTTTTTTTTCTTGGACCGATACCGCTCATATGGAAAAACCTTTTGAGAATACTTTCTTCCTAAAATAATGCATGGTTTTCCCACCAGGGGACGTAAAGTCACATCTTGTTTTTGTCGATAACTCTGTTTCTAAGAGTTCGTAAGCTCACGATTCCGTTTACACCAATATCTGAGGAATTAAAGACCCGATTGAAAAACTTGTTTCTTCCGTCAGATACTATTGCTTTCCATACCGGTTCCATTGCCTTTGAATAGCTTTGATAAATTTAATTTGCGTCAGAACGGATTCAAAAGACGTGCTTATTACATCCAAAAATTCGGTGTCACCTTTCTTGTTTAAATCCTTTCCGATACAAAAAACAAAATATTAAAGAGTAGATTTTCAGGAAATTAAAAAATCTGTCCAAAAAAAGAGTACACTTACACCACCTACGGTAAAACTTCTCATAATTGAAAATGCACACTGTGAGCAGGGTTATTTATTCACAATGAAAGCAAGCTGTTATAAATAAAACTTTCGGATTTCTACAATCAATAAAAAAGGTATCCACGATTAGAAATGGCTACTTATTCCCACTAACTGCTGAAAACTGTGTTAATAAAATTAACAAATTGCGCGCAAAATGTTTCGCATTGCGAAAGATGCCAGAGGCAAAAGAGATTTTCAAACAGAACAATTAGAAGAAGAAATATAGCAAAAAACGTGATATTATATTATTCCCTAGCAGAAAAGCAGTGCATCAGTGAAAGAAAAGAATGAATGCAACAAGGATCTTACCAAAACAAAAAGGATTTTTCTAAGAGATTTTTATTTTTAGAATCGAATGAATCCTTTTAAATAGAAATATACATTATGCTGATAACCCCTTGGCGGAAGAATTTTGAATAATGGAAAAATACAAAGTATGGTAAAAAAGTTTCCTAGCAAAAGGTATGCAAAGAAACAATTTTTCAAATATGTTGCCTGAAACCAGATGATAGCAACAAAAAAGTTTTAACATTTACGCTCCGTAATGGGAAAACTGAATTATTTAAAAACGTTAGTGTTCCCCATTTTTACTATAGCGAATGGCATACAATAAAAGAAAAGGAATTTGTCAATAGGATTTTCAGCAGCGGTGATATGCGAGGGTTGTACCGAAAGTAATGCAAAAGTGGACATAACGTTTTTATTAACTGACAGAGGTGGTTCAAACTTCACATGTTGGTAGAGTAACTTTTTCTCTATACAAAGATACTACTCAACATAGTCTCCATCACAAGCGATGTATTTGCGCCACCGTTGAACTCAGCTCTTGAATCCTCTTTGAAAAAATGTATCCGTAGTAAGTAGTATCTGACCAAATAAGAATTTTTTTAAATCAGGTGTTTATTGCTGTAAACATGCTGTAAACGGGAGCGTAAACTTACGATCTCTAGTGGCAAACTTGTACGTTAAGATAAATCTGAAATTATCTACAAAACATTTCGAATCAGAAACGATGCTCTACAAACAAAGAAATTTTCAAATCGCACTGTTAGAAGTAGAGATGTTGAGAAAAATAAGCTATAACTCCGCCCCCTGGTAGAAAAAGTATGAATTATTTTTAAACAGACGATATTCTCAAATGGTTCTTCGCAGTGAGAGGTTCCTGACCATAAAATAACTTTTTCATTTGATTTTCAGAAGCGCAGATATTGCTGCAAATGCATCAGAAACAAAAATATACCCTTGCTCTCCCTTGTAGCAAAACACTTCATCATCATCATTGTCAACCATTATCAATCCACTGCTGGACGAAGGTCTCCCCAAGTTTCCTCCACAACGGTCTGTCTTGTGCCAGTCTCCTCCATGTCACTCCCGCATATTACACTTATTTACTAAAAATTGGAATTGGTATGTAGCACATTTCTCACGAAGAACTCTAACCGGTGTTATAACAATTTTTCAAATCGGACTTTTAGAATCAGGGATATCGGGAAATCGCAATTTAACTTTACGCTTCCTAGTGGGAACGTGCTTACACCGCAGGAAGCACATGAGAAAAAGGCTGATAGCAGCGAGAGCATACGTTCGCTCAGTTGGGAGAGCGACTTATTCCGGAAATAGGGGACCCGGGTTCGATGCCCGACGTGGACAAAAATGACGGAGAAATTTACTTCGTTCTATCTCATATTTCGGAATTTTCAATGAAAAAAAGAATTTTTCAAATCGGACTAACAGTTGCAGAGATATGGTTTCCACAGACGGGCGTACTAAGTGATATTGTAAGCACGAGAATTTTTTTTTTTTTTTTGTACAAAAGACGATAAAAAATACAAGTAGGCTCAGTTCTGATTGAGCGTCAGTTTGGAACCTAGGACTACGACTTGCAGATCGGAGAGTTGAAATGAGTTAGTCGAGTATGGTTTCAGAGCGTTTATTTAATTTGTTATAGCCATCACAGGTCTATGATATGAAAAGTTGCTTACATAATTTTTACAAATAATGCTGGATACATTGCTAACACAAAGCAGATCGATACACGAATTACCCAACTTGGTGCTCTGTTTTCTTGGGCTTCTTACATTCCTCATCACTTGCTCTTGCCTCTCATTTTGATCTTCTCCACTTTTGCTTGCGTTCATTCTGCGAATTCCGCGGCATTGTCGAAAATGTTAACCCGTTCACACAAAAACAATTTTTAAAGATTTTAGATTAAACCACTGCGATATGTTCTTTGTATATTTGAATAGATTTTGTCGAGAGCTTTAAAGCTTTAAACCGATAGCACGAACAGTAGTTTTGCACTCACGATTGTCTAGATAAAACGCGATATTGTCAAAAGTGTTCACCGGTTCACAAGAAAACAATTTTTAAAATGTTCAGTTCAAACCACTGCGAAATGTTCTTCGTATATTTGAATAGATCTTGTTGAGAGCTTTAAAACGATGCAACGCACAGTCGTGTTGTGGTCACGGTTGCCGATATAGACTGAGTCAAACGCGGCGTCACACCCAGAAATATTGCATAATCTCCCCTGCGCACAGGGAGCGTCGCGCGCTCAATGTATTGCGCAGTACGCGAATTGGACTCCATGCTGTGTACAAATATGCCAACACGATTAGTGTGTGGCACGTATTTTTGACGCCATAATGATTTCAATTGGGACGTATTTTTGTCGCAGGTGGTCGGCGTTAAGTCGCCCCATACTATACGCGGAGTTAGACGTAGTTCTACGTTAATATGCTTTCCAGATGGACGTACTGAGTGATGCTATAAGCAGATATATATTTTTTTTGTTTTTGCGAGAGATGTGATAAAAATCTTTCACGAGAGTGACAAGTTTTCTCAGTATTTCCTTGGGAAGGATTTTAAGAGAAAAATTCGCAGTAGTCTCCTTAGTGGAGGTTGTAGAAGTGTGAGAACTGCATATTGCGGCTTTGTAAGTCTCGAGAAGCCTTAATTCAGGTTATTTCGATATATTGACTTTAGGAAGAGAGGAACATTAAGATTAAAGTACGATGCTACACATAACCCACGACACGAGTACAGGCAATTGGCTCCACAAACTAAAAAATTAATGGAGCCATCACCAGTACGTGCCCTTTCAAGCAGTTGAAATTAATATTTTTTGTTTCGGAGAATGCCTTAAAATTTAAAATTAAGGACATAACCAAGAATAATAAAAAAAATGAAGCAAATGAAAAGATTTCTTCGCTGTGCGTGTGTTCACAATTTTCTTTCCTTTACCATCAATAATAATTTATTGCAATATAGTCAAACAAATTGTACCCTGTTTTAAACACAAAACGACGATGTTATAATGTGCGATTTTGTTATTATTTCTTCACACGATGGCAGATACACTAAAACACAGATCTATAACCATTTTGTTTTGTTTGCTCGTTGTTCTGGCTTTTGTTGCATAATTTTAGACCGGAACTGGCAATTCAAATGATTAGGCTACTTTTCTGCAGCTCCATTTGTCTATTCCTCTGCAGATATAATATCGCTATATCTCCTAGTCACGCTGATTTGACAGAGGCAAATACCAGTATCACCTAAATCCTAAACCTGTTTCCCGTTTTTTTTATTCGAATTTCTTTTCGCCAGATGATGCAAATTACCGCTTTATTTGCCACGATATCCTACTTCTAGAAAACAAACAGGAAAAATTATTTTTTCATGAAATGGACGTATTAAGATTTTCTTGGATTCTGTACATATCCTGATGCGTTGTTTAAATGATATGAATGCCTATTTACAATGTAATCTTTTCTTTTTTCTTTTTTTTTTACCGAAGAAGCACTGGGAGAATTCTTTATGAACAAGTATAAAAAAAGTTTTTTGCACATGTTCCAGCCTTTCTTTGCTCAAATATACATTTCGTAGTTGTTCTGATATTTCTATTCCTAGAGATAAAATTTTTCTTTTTTTCAGATGTTTTCTAGATCGGCGAAATAGATGTATATTTTAGTATGTGTATGCTCGTGAAATGTATACTGAGGAATGTGTTTGTTTGTTTGTTTCGTTTGTGCTAGGTAGAACCAAGTGTTTCATTGCTTAGTTCCCGTTTCTCCTGCCAGGTGATGCTAAAGAGGAACTACAGAAGACCCAATGTTGCATGTACATGCATGCTATTATTGCCCCTGTCATGATAGAAGATTGTACAGAATTTCTGAACGTGGTGCATATAACGGTTATTTCTTCTGAAACCATTGCCCTTTCTTACTTTCCTCCTCACTTATGTATTTAACAGCTGGGAAGATAAAATTTTCATTATACTTACTCCAATCAAATTGTCTCTTGACGCTTTGCATTCTAATCCTTCAGCACAAGGGCATCTTTTCATGTAGACATGTTCTTTCCATAAATGTTTTATTGGTTCAATTTCACAGATGTCCTCTAGAATTCGAGAAAAATAGAATTTTTTTTCTGACAATGAAAAACCAATGAGTAGAAAAAATATGACCATACACAAAGAACGAGGTAGAAGTTTTGGTTTTCTTATGAGAAAATTTCGCACTGACTTTCGTGATGGTAAAGACTGATTGATCTAATGAAGAAAATTCATGCAACTGAAAACATATGTGCATTTATTGCTTTTTAAATACTCCCTATAACACACCACTCGTAAATAATAGCCAACTTTTGCAAAATACGATTACAACAAATCTAATTTAAACAAGGTACATATTTAGCCACATTTTGTGAGCTCTTCCTATTTTTTGAAGCTATGAATCTTTCCCGACAGTAATAAAGCAATTACCAAGTAAAGGCATTTCGATGAAACGAAAATGGGCAACGGTCAAAATCATTGTCGAAATCTGATTGTGCCGCATGCTGTTCCATGAAGTGACACAACAATGGTTAATTTCATTTTTACTCAAATATATTTATTAAAATATATTTTACTAAACTATGGTTAAACATTATTTCATCACGTTTTATACTGTATAAACGTAACAATATCTTATTGGAATCTGCGTGAATTACGAGAGCCTGATGCTTATTGTGATTAAAGCAATTACAAAAATGCATTTTAATGCTGTTCTCGGTGAGCCACCTAAGTTAATTTCCTCAAATATCTCGAGAACGGTGCACTGTAGCGAAATCTGGCTTCCAAGAGAGAGAGAGAGAGGGGGGGGGGTTACAAGTTACCTGCTATTGACGAGAGCTTTGAAATGGTGGCGGTGTAGATATCCTAGACTTAAAAGTTACAAATCACCCTCACTAACACCCTTGCGATTTAGCTTTTCTTTCTATCATGTGGTCAGATTTTAACTTGCGTATGCGAAGATGGACTTTCGTAGCTCCAGTGGTGTGCAAATTAATTGGGACAAAGTGAAAAAAGTTCGTTTCCTTGAGTTTATCTGGACGTTGCTCGTTATTGACGGAAGTGGGCGTACCCAAACTGCGCAGAAATGCGACCGTAACCGTCCAGAACCTGTTTTTGCTAGGTTCATCTGCCTGGTGGCAGATTACGTTCAGTTTTGTGCCGGCGTTTGATAACAGCATACACGAGTGAGTTGGAGGTGTAAAGTGCGGTAATGGATATTTCGCCAAGGAAACGCTCTAAAGTTTTAGCGCTTAAGGAAAATACTTCGATGACTATTCGTGAGATTTCTGCGGCCACAGACGTCAGTAAATCCGGTGTTTCAAGACTATTGAAGGACTACAAAGACAGTGGATCGATGTCACCAAAACGAAAAGGGATCTGTGGACGAAAACGTAAGACATCACCACGAACTGATAAATGGATAATAAGGAAAAGTATAATATGTTCATCAATGACAAGTCAGTACTTGCAGAAAGAGGTTTAAAGATACGCAGCCGGAGGTTTAAAGATACACTCATCCACAGTGCGCCTCAAACTATTAGAAGCTGAACGACCGGTGAGGAGACCTGTAACAAAGTAGCTCCTGACAGCTTCAATGAAGAAGAAACGCTTGCGATGGGCTAAAAAATATAATCACTGTATTTCTGATTATTAGAAAAGAGTGATGTTTAGTGATGAGGTCCATTTTTTTGTCTAAGGAAAGAGAAAATTTGTTGTACGACGGAGTATAGGTGAACCTGTCCGGGAAATACATTTTCAACAGGAGGTGAAACACCCAGTTAAAAACATGTTTTGGAGGGGTTTCACCTTTGCAGGATCTGGAAGCCTTCGCCCTATTAAGGGAATGATGAATTCCGATAAATATTGTGAAATAATACAACGGACGGTTGTTCCCGAGATGAAGAAGTGCTTTAATGGTGCTCACGGAATTTTTCAGCATGACCTTGCTGCATGCCACACTTCCAAAAAAGTGCTTACAGTGATGAAAGAAAAGAAAGAAGACTGACATTCTAGAGTGGCCTGGAAATTCACTTTATCTCAGTCCAATTGAGAATATGTGGGCCATTGTAAAATCTAGGCTCATAAAGACTAATTGTTCAACATGAAAGACCTCATTTCGAACATTATTCATGTGTGGTATCATGACCCGGAACTGAAATTTTTTTTGTCAGAAACTAATACATTCAATGCCAAGACGTGTTACACAAGTTATTGCAGCCAAAGGTGGCCACAAAAAATACTAGATTGCTTGTAATCCATTCATGCATGGAAGGTATGCAATAAATGTTGAAATCTAACCTTGTCCCAATTAATTTGCGCACCACTGTACATTATATTTCCTCGGTGTCAGGGTCGTTTTCTACGTTCATCTAGATCTGAATAAATGTAAAACAAAAATATTAATAAATATTGTCTTTGAAAAACTAGACAGTTTAAATAGTTAGTATTGCCGTCGCCATGGTTTAGCAAATATTTACTTTTACGACTGACATATCTTCTTTCACTGGTTTTACGAGAATAAATATTCATTAATCCACCTACCTAAGTATCACACAATGTTGTGGATTAAAAAACCTTATTGCTTGTTGATATGATTTAATTCCACTTAGTATATACCAGATTGTAGCTTGGTGTGGTCGCGAGTAACGCGAATAAATGCAATGTGTTACACGTACTGTGACGTACCTGCCAGCAGGACGCACACGACATAAAGGCAGATAGGAATCAGAACAAATGTCTGCGTAGCTCAGTTGGTAGAGCGACTTGTTCTGGAATAAGCGGCCTCGGGTTCGAACCCCGGCGTAGACCAAAAATGACGGAGAAATTTACTTCGTTATAGTACATAAATGTATACTTTCGAACAACTTGTTTTATTTCACACCTACAAAGGTCTTGGCATGAAAAAGATGCAAAGCTTAAATTATCTACTAAGGGAACTCTCTCGATTTTTCGAACAATTATCGGTGCAGCATTGTTTTAAGATCCTTTTTGTATGGAAGATGAGGAGTTGGATCTGACCGCCTGTTATCGGGCCTAATTTCTCATATTCAAGGACTTATGGTGAACTTCATAATGAAAAAAATATCAAAAATTACATTTTTGATATTTTTTATATATCATATTCAAGCATTTTGGTGAACTTCATAATGAAAAAAAATATCAAAAATTACATTTTTGATATTTTTTTATATATCATATTCAAGCAGTTTGGTGAACTTCATAAATCTATGAGCTATGTTGTGTATAATTTTACTCAACATTGCTCATAGATTTTTGCAATCGCATTTTGAGCTGTATGCAGACAAGCGTAGTTTCCTGATGTAAGAAAACCCCCTTTCACTGCCCAAGCTTTACCTTTTTTTCGTCGCAGTCTGGACATTAGCATTATTGTTTCTTTTGAATTTCTGTTTTCAAACTAGACTACACTCTACGTAGTCCACAAAACTGAGCAAATGCTCCTTGGCGTGTATTCCTCCTCTAGAATACAGTGCAGTCAAATACTGAAGACAAAGTGACTTTTTTCTTTTTGATTGGAGGTTTAACGACCACCGTGAGCAACTCAATGGGCTGTAAACAGTCACCCGTCCCTAATTTAGGGTCACTGGTTCGAGGGAAGTGAGAGAGCCAGTGTCGTAAGACAAACACAACATCCATGCCTCACCGGGATTCGAACCCGGACCTCGTTCGGACGAATGATCAGAGGCCATCGCTTAGACCACTGCGCCACCGGGGCGGCAAAGTGACTTTTGACGCCGTTTTATATTAAGACGGCATCAAAAGTCGATTGATCAAAAATCTTTTGATCTTTGCTTGAAATTGAGGATAATTTAGATTTGCATTATCGTGTTAAATTGATTACTAAGAGTGTGCACATGCCGTCATTACACGATCGTAATATTCAATATACAAACTCCGATTAGCTTATAATTCCATAATTAGAACGTTGTACCTGACGATGAAGTACTTGGCACTTTGAAAGATCTTGTACCTTTAAGTACTGCTTGGAATTAAAATCAAATACTTTTAGTTTTAATACAAGTTTGTATATTGAATATTCCGATCGTGTTGTTACGGCTTTTTTACGTTACTAGTAATTGAAGATAATATAATGGAATTAATCCGTTGTTTAAGCTTATTTGGAGACAATTCATAGTTGCAAGCTCTGTATCAAATTTCATAGTCATTGCATTTAACGATGTGTGGTGGAGTGTGTGCAGAACTGAGTTCGCGTCAGCCATGAATCTAACTGAGACTTCTACTGTGGCTTGCAGTGGGCTGCCGTTGAATTCAGCAGTTTGGTCTAGCTATGCGTTAACGACTCTCGAGGCTTAGACTTTTGGAACAAGTAAGAGAGCTTTTTCCATTGACAATCCTCCACGTATCTGGAATATCTTTCGTCGCTACATTTGCGTTATTTCCTTTCTTAAAATTCTGAGTGCATTGTATTCATAACGAGTTTCTCTTATACTTAAAAGGCTTAGTTTCTGGGAATTCAGGGAGAGCACATAAAGCTGCGCAATTGTTTCATCTGCTAGTATATCGCATTCATATGAAGTGCGAGTTACGACCCACCGAGAACGCTGCCAGAATCCGTTACGGTAGTTTGGTTATGGCTTTTGTTCTTAACAACAATAGAATGTTGGCCAGAACCTTTTCTAATTGATGAAGCATGGCCCCATTTAAAAGTTACGTTAACATCCAGAATTTTCGGAACCCTTTAACACAAATTTTCGAATGACCGGGGACCATTTAACAAAAATTTTAGAAATGACAGGGGATCATCTAACAAAAATTTTAGAATGGCCGGGGACCATTTAACAAAAAATTTAAAATGACCGGGAACCATTTAAGAAAAATTTCTAAACGACCAGGGACTGCCACTGGGCAATCTGATGCTTCGTTTCTGGATCATGACGAAAACGCCATGTCTCGTCACTTCTTGCTTCTTCAGTCTCCAGGATGTCTTTTGCTTACTCCACTCGTTCATGTTTCTGGTCGCCTAACAAAGTATACGGAACAAAACGAGCACAAACTTTTCCCCCGAAATGTTGCACTAAAATTTGACGAATCGTTTCCTTATTAACACCTAGCTCATATTCCAGTATCTTCAAGGTCACATAACGATCACTTTTTATCCTTTCGGGAACTTTCTCAATGAGTTTAGACGTGCGCACTCCTGGGCCTTTCGTCATGTTCCAAATCTTTCCGCCCATCATTGAAACGTGCATACCATCGGAATATTTGTGCACGAGATAGGCAATCAGCCGAATACACATCACGCTACAATTCCACTATATCAGATGAAGTTTTATCGATTTCCAAACAGAACCGGATATTTAATCTCTGCTCCATGACAGAGTGTGACAATGTCCGTCCACCGAATGACGACATGCACAGCGTAAATGATCATCTGCACATTTTTTACGCCAACGCTGTTGCCACCGCATAGCTTATAAATGATTTATTAAACATCCATGCCTTCCGGACCCGTATGTTTTACCGGGATTTTAAAAAAGTCAGTCTCGTTACTTGATAGCCGCACTGTATTTTTATGCAAGAATTGTAGCAAAGGAATGTAGCAATGCAAATTTTATAATCTCCCGCTTAATTCAAAAACTTTCATGAATGAATAACAGTGCAGAAAGTGTGAGCAGAAAATTGCATGCCTCGCATTTCTGTATGTGAATTGAAACCCACAAATCCATGCAGCCACACTGACAGTTGTACTGAAGATTAAATCGCAAAAATTAAATACTGGACGACTAGCATGTATATTTCGAAGCGATAAATCTATTTGCAATCCTTCGCTATCCGAAGGATAACCTTGAATTTTGTAAGAACCGGAAGGACTGCTTTGTTCCAAATTTAAAGCATTGGAGTAGAATTGTGATGCCCCCACTGTTTTTACGCTTTCCAACCATAGGTTGAAGAAGCGTATATTCTCCAGCTTTTTCCGTCCGTCCGTCCGTCTGTCCGCACGATAACTGGCGTAAAAATGGTTCGATTTCGATGAAAATTTAGTATGTGGTAGGTGACCACCTGGGGACAAACCCTATTGAAAATGGGACAAATGGGGTCAAAGGTGACGAAGTAGGAGCGGGATCCATTCCATTGCCCTTATGCGTCATAACTTGCGTAAATATGGTTCGATTTCAATGACACTTTACTATGTGGTAGGGGACCACCTGGGAACAAAACCTATTCAAAATGGGAGAAGTGGGATCAACGCTCAGGACATAAGAGCGGGATACATTCCATTGCCCTTATGCGTCATAACGTGCTTAAAATGGTTTGATTTCGATGAAATTTTAGTATGTGGTAGGAGACCACCTGGCGATGAACCCTATTTAAACTGGAGGAAATGGGGTCAAACGTCGGGACAGAGGATTGGGATGCATTCCATAGCCCTTATCCCATATTACACTGCTGGCTACCCAAAATGCAACACCAAGAAGGACATGAGATAACAAAACCAAATTTACTGGACACATAACAACAGATACAAAGATGAAACGATTGAGCTTACAGACCCGTGCGACTTGCGGAACACGTAGTTTCAATAGTTCGTGTGGCCCCCATGGCTGGGAATAACGGCCGCTACACGCCGCGGCATCGAACGAAAGAGGCTTTGGATGTGGGCTTGGGGTATGTCGGTCCAGGCTGCTTCCACACGTTGCCACAGTTCATCAGGCGTAGCCTCGGGTGGTACTTTCCGGGCCACTCGGTTGCCGATCAGCGACCAGACGTGTTCGATGGGCGACATATCGAGAGAACAGGTGGGCCACGGCAGCAGTGACACCTGGTGGGCCGTGAAGAATTGTTGCACGATGCGTGCCACGTGCGGTCGCGCATTGTCCTGTTGAAAAGTGGCCGCTGGCAGGTCCTGCTGGTAAGGGAGGACTACAGTACAGGCTCCAAAACGTTGGAGATGTAGCGGTGGCTGTTGTGTGTACCGGCGATGCGTACCAGAGGGGTTCGGGTGTCATATCCAATTCCGCCCCAAACGATAACGTCAGGCGACGGACTGGTATGGCGATGCATTATGCAGGCGTCATACAGTCTCTCACCGTGGTGCCGCCGCACGCAGATCCGACCATCGTGGTGTTGCAGGCAGAAGCGGGATTCGTCGGAGAAGACAATGTCGTACCGGTCCGTAGTCCAGGTACGGCGTTCAACGGCTCACTGCCGCCGCACTCGCAGATGGTGTAACGTCAATGGTAATCGGAGTAATCGGCCCCGTGCGACAAGTCCCCGCTCCTGCAGATGACGTCGAACGGTGCGTGCTGACACAGGTTGTTGCGCAACACACCCTAATTCCTGCGCTAATGTTCGTGATGTGGCGGTGCGAGCTGTCAATTCCCGCGGCACAACATGCCAGTCCTCTCGTTCGGAGGTGTGCCGCAGCCGCGACAATCGCTCACGTCGGCCCGTCCGTCCCTCCTGCACCCACCGAATCCATACTCGCCTCACAGTGGCTGGATGTCATCCCACGCGTGCACCGATGTCTAGGTACGATAAACCGCTGTCGCGATAAGCCACTGTAACATCACAGACACTCGATCACAACACAAAACATTTATTACTTTACACAAAAACATAAACTGGAATACACTCCGCGGTACAAACTGAACTTGTTGTCTTAGCCAAAGCTCGGCATGTCCTACTCCTTCAATATCTCTCTCGCAACTCCCCACATCACTCACCACACGCTCAAGTCATTAAATGTCAATGTATCATTCCGCACTTTTGTGCGTGGAATTTCGTATTTTACAACCCCTCCTCACTCCAGAGGAACTTTTTCCAGTGGTAAAAAGTTCTTGTCATTTTACAATACAATAGTCATAGTTCACATAATGAGTCATCATCCATTTACAAAGAGAAATATATGAGTTAATTTAACAATCATCTTTACGTGTTTTCCAACAATTTCCATGTATTATATACCACAACCAAAAACAAAAACAAAATAACAAAAAAAATGTTTTCACTAGCAGACACATAGCATGATCAAGGTGGATCATCTAAAGTTGGAACTCTGCTCAGTCCATCTGCATTTTTGTGCATAGTTCCCGATCGATGAATTATAACAAAATCATATGCTTGTAAAGCAAGGGCCCATCTCATCAGACGAGCATTTGAACTTGCGTTGGTGCGTAACCAAACGAGAGGGTTATGATCAGTTTGTATGAGGAAAGTTTGACCATCCAGGTAGCATTTCAGTTTCTGTACCGCAAATATAATGGCGGCACATTCTTTTTCACTGGTACTGTATGTCTTCTCTGCTGTCGAAAGTTTTCTGCTTAGATAGAGTACAGGATGTTCAGCGCCATCTTCTTGTTCTTGCGAGAGGACGACTCCCATTTCTTGATCTGAAGCATCAGTTTGTAGAATAAATCTACGTTCATAGTCAGGGGCATACAGAACAGGAACACTAGATAAAGATTTTTTTAGTTCCACAAAAGCTTTCTCACATTGTTCTGACATATAATTTCCTCTTTACGATTTTTACTCTTCAAGATGTCTGTCAAGAGAGCTGCTATCGAGGAAAACATTGGAATATATCTGCTGTAATATCCCGTCAGGCCTAAGAAAGATCTTACTTGCGTCTTGTTCTTTGGCGTAGGAAAATTTTGTATGGCCTGAACCTTTCGTTCCGCTGGTTTTCGATATCCTTGTCCAACAATATGACCCAAATACAAGACGTGATCTTGAGCAAACTTACATTTGGAAGGTTTTATGGTCAAGGAAGCCCTCCGCAACCTCTGTAGCACTTCTTCAAGATGTATCAAATGATCCCCCCAGTTTTCGGAAAAAATGGCAACATCATCTAGATATGGTACGGCAAACTCTTCGCAGCCTCTCAAAAGTTCCGACATCATTTTGCTAAAGAAATAAGGTGCGTTCTTAAGGCCAAATGGCATCATTAAGGGCCGATACGTTCCAAAAGTAGTCACAAACGCTGCCAATCGTTGAGCTCTAGCACTTAATGGAATTTGCCAGTACCCTTTTGTTAAATCTAATACTGTAATATACTTCGCTCCAGAAACCTTTTCGACTCTTTCTTCTATGTGAGGCAATAGATAGAACTGGGTCCTTGTCACTTCATTCAATCGCCTGTACTCAATACATGGGCGTGGATCTCTTCTGGGTACTTCTACCAAAATCATGGGTGATGTATAGTCTGATTCACCAACTTCTATAATCTTGTACTGCAGCATTTTATCTATCTCGGCTTTAAGAATATTTATCTGCCTGGGCGACATTCTATAAGGCTTAACTCTTACAATAGCATTACTAGCTAGCTCGATATCATGTTCGACCAAATGAGTCTTTCCTGGAATATTAGAAAACATTTTCAAGTAATGACATAATAGTGTTTTCAGATCCTGAATTTGGTGGCCACTTGGCGCTCTCGAAGTTTACTGTTCTCCTCGATGTCAGATAAGTTAAATATATTGGGATTTTTTCAACTTGTGGAAATTTAATCTCTAAATCCATTTCACCATTTTCACAAACGGGCAATAATTTCACAAATTCTGGTCGTTTATGGTATGGTTTCAGCATGTTAATGTGATATACTTGATGCTTTACATTTTTATCTTCAAAGCTTACTACATAATTAGTCTCAGAAATTTTTTTCTCAATTTTCGCTGGTCCTTTCCACTGTTCCGCTAACTTATTTGGCCTGCAGGTAACAAAAACCAATACTAAATCTTCTTCTTGAAATTCACGTTTTACCGCATTTCTGTCATACCAATATTTTTTTTTCAATTGAGCTACCTCCATGTTTTTAATGGCAAGTTCTTGACAAATGATATCAACTGATGAACCTGTATCCCGGAGAATAGGCATGGTAACTCCATTTAGTTTTCCTTCAAAGGTGTAGGGTGCCAAGAGATCCCCTTCAGTTTCCTCTCTGATTTTATTTACGCTTCCTGAGTTCTGTGATTTTAGCTTAGGACTCTGAGGTCGAATGTGATCATAAGATGCACACTCGTAACATTGAATCTTCCGTCTGCGATCATACTTTTCTTCATTCTGAGATACATTCCGTTTTGACCACCCTTGTCCTACATCTGACTTAACATAATTTTTGTTATAAAATCCATTTTTCATAAAATTTCCCCGATCATAGTTATCTCTAGTTATTTTTCTCACTGCCTTGCATTTTCTTTGAAGCACAAAATTCACTCGACGAATTTTTCTTGGTTCCTCCTCTTACACTTTTATAATTGTCCACCATATCAGCCAAATCTGAAGGTGAGACAATATTTGACCATTTATCAATAAAATGCTCCCTTATTTCTATAGGCACCCTCTGCTTCAATTGATCTGTGATCATTAATTTTTTAGCCCTTCAAAATCGCCTATTTTAAGTTCTGAAATCCATTCATTAAAATAATTTTCTAACTCGAAGGCGAAATCTCTCCAGGTCTTCTCTGATGTACGCATGTGTTGAACAAATTTCAATCTAAATTTCTCTGTACTTAACTTATATCTTTTAAGAAGTAACCTTTTAACATATTCATAGTTTTTAGCATCTTCCACATTTTCTCTGGCAATGAATTGTGATATTTCGTAGGGCAAAAGTCCTATCAAATTCGTGACCCAATCTTCCCTTTTTATTTCTGCTTGTTGTGCTTGCCTTTCAAATAAAACTAAGTAAATACTTATATCACTGTCTTTTGGGTCAAATGTTTTCATCAAATGACGAAGTTCTAATCTCGGTTTATGAGAATTTCCATTTTGCTCCAAACTACCTCCCAGCGGCTGACGTCCAGCTTCTATTCTGAGTTTTTCAAGCTCAAATTCCATTTGTCTTTCTGTTTGTCTACGTTTTTCAAGCTCCAATTCCATTTGTCTTTCTGTTTCTCTACGCTCTTTTATACCTGCCAAACGTTCTTTCACGAAATCCTCTTCATAACCTTCAAAGTTGACAATTTTATTTTTTAATTCCAGAATTTTGAGATTTGGCATAACTTCTATACCCAATTCTTCCGCCAACTGCAGAAGTTCTTCTTTTCGAGCTCTTCCTAAGAAAGACATTTCAACAAGCTCTACGTGTACCCAATGTTTATTTATTATCGTATATGTGTATACGTTCACAGAAATTGTTTACAACAATATTCTACATTTACCTGTACTCTAGGCTCAAACAGTTGATCTGAATGTACTATTTCTTGACAGAAATTATTTCCTTCTATTATCGTATATGTGTATAGGTTCACAGAAATTGTTTACAACAATATTCTACATTTACCTATAATCTAGGCTCAAACAGTTGATCTGAATGTACTATTTCTTGACAGAAATTATTTCCTTCTATTATCGTATATGTGTATACGTTCACAGAAATTGTTTGCAACAATATTCTACATTTACCTATAATCTAGGCTCAAACAGTTGATCTGAATGTACTATTTCTTGACAGAAATTATTTCCTTCTGTTATCGTATATGTGTGTACGTTCACAGAAATTGTTTACAACAATATTCTACATTTTCCTATAATCTAGGCTCAAACAGTTGATCTGAATGTACTATTTCTTGACAGAAATTATTTCCTTCTATTATCGTATATGTGTATACGTTCACAGAAATTGTTTACAACAATATTCTACATTTACCTATAATCTAGGCTCAAACAGTTGATCTGAATGTACTATTTCTTGACAGAAATTATTTCCTTCTATTATCGTATATGTGTATACGTTCACAGAAATTGTTTACAACAATATTCTACATTTGCCTATAATCTAGGCTCAAACAGTTGATCTGAATGTACTATTTCTTGACAGAAATTATTTCCTTCTATTATCGTATATGAGTATACGTTCGCAGAAATTGTTTACAACAATATTCTACATTTACGTATAATCTAGGCTCAAACAGGTGTTCTGAATGTACTATTTCTTGACAGAAATTATTTCATTCTATTTAATTCCGTTCCCGGAAACTTCTAAAAAAACTTGCTTTGATATTTCATTCCTTTGGATAATTCTCTAAGAACAACAACAAAAACAGTACTTACATAAACATCTAATGTGGTGTAAATCCGATACGGAACTTTTTTTTCTCACGAACTAATTTCGAAAAACAAACAACAGTCACCATCCGTTGTTCTTCCCAACACAAAGAGGGAAAAAAATCCCTGTCGCGTTGGTTCTTTCTCACGCTTGAAGATCTTTCATTTCATCGATTCCCACGGTCATAAAAAACGTCGTTGAAGTTGCGCAATCCTGTCTCCCCGGCGCCTCCAGTTCTTTCTTTGGTAGTTTGAATCTCACCGGTGCCTCTACTTCTAACTTTGGTCTGTAACATCACAGACACTCGATCACAACACAAAACATTCATTACTTTACACAAAAACATAAACTGGAATACACTCCGCGGTACAAACTGAACTTGTTGTCTTAGCCAAAGCTCGGCATGTCCTACTCCTTCAATATCTCTCTCTCAACTTCCCACATCACTCACCGCACGCTCAAGTCATTAAATGTCAATGTATCATTCCGCACTTTTGTGCGTGGAATTTCGTATTTTACACCACTATTCGTTCTCTGTCGAACTCCGAAACGTGCTGGAATGACTGACGTATTCTGCAACGAGGCATCAGGAAGCTTCCCATGCACAGGTCCGGCAGCACAACACACTTCCACTACTTACATCCAGCCTTCTGTGCACCCTTCTTATAGTGATTCTCGGTGGCGTGCCGGGCGCACATGATTTGCATATGCCCTGCAATGCTAATCGTTTGCATGTCCTCTCGCTGGCGACGCATGCTGCGAATTTCAAGCCAATCGGATGCTTCCATCTTGGTGTTGCATTTTGGGTGGCCAGCAGTGTATTAAGATGGACGTAAAGTAATTTTGCTTCCTATACTTCCAATGGAAAAACTTTTGTACACATTTCCTTCACAATTAATGTGTTCCCAAGGATGAAAATTTGAACATCGATTAAAATAAGTTCATATTATAACTTAGAATACTTAACATTTTCTGAAACATAACCAAAGTAATTTTAAAAATCAATAACTTTTCCTTTGGTGGTGTTGAAACCAGAAAAAGATGTACTGTCATGACGTCAGCAGACAAACAAATGTTGGATTGCATAATTATTGTTATGTTTTAAAAAATATTAAGTATTCCAAGTTATAAAATGAAGCTATTTTAATCAATGTTCAAATTTTCATCCTTGGGAACGCATTAACTGTCCAGAAAAAAGATGGCGCGACCTGTACTTTCATGACGTCAGTAGACAAAAAATGTTAGATTGGATAATTATGGTTTTGTTTTAGAAAATATTAAGTATTCCAAGTTTTGAAATGAAGCTATTTCAATCTATGTTCAAATTTTCATCCTTGGGAACGCATTAATTGGGAAGAAAATGTGTACAGAAATTTTCCATTCGAAGTACAGGAAGCAAAATTACTTGACGTTCACCTTAAAGGAGCAATTCTTGTATGTATGTAAAGTTTATTTTGAAAACTGCTCTAAGGATTTTGATGAAAGTCGTTAAGCTACCGTTTTCTGGTACTAGATATCGATTTAGCTTGATCTCGACTTTAGGAAAATTTGTTTAGTGGGTTAAATAACCACCTCGAATTACCAAGTTTTTAGTGTCATGGCGTCGTCCCATTAATGCTATCCATGTTTGGAAATCTTATGACGTCATACTCTCGCAATTCAGATGTTGGCGCGCGGTCACGCCATCTGTCTCATTACGTCACGCGTTGTGTGTGGATCCTATTAAAGTTTTATGACGTCACACTCTTGCGAACAGATGGTCGCGATTCCCATCTGCCTCATTACGTCACGCGTAGTGTGCGTATGATGAATGGGGAGATGCTGACCGTTCACGTGTTGAAACTGTAAGTGATCTTGTCGCAGCAGAAGGTCACTACCATCATGACTGCTACACCGAGTGCTCCAAGGAATCAAGTGAAGTATCTGTTGGACGCCCACAAGGCTGTTCAAACTTGGAAGCCTTCAAGGAGCTGTGCTCACATTTAGATAATGAATGTCAGTACACTCTCTGTGAACTAAAACAAATGATGGAACAATTCTCTGTTGTTGCTTTGACGTACACAGAAAACCATCTAAAAAGGAGGTTACAGGCACACTTTAAATCTAGAATCGTCATTTCGGAAAATGTTGGTAAAACAACGTAGTAACCCTTCGAGAAACTACCGACAAAATATTGATAGATAAATGGTATGCTGAGAGAACAGTGGAGTATGAGGATGATAAAAAAAGGAATAGTTAAAGCCGCTGCAGCCATCATAAAGGAAGACATTCGATCTCAGGTGTATGACTGTTCTAAGTATGCAAGTGTGGAAGAAATGAAGACAAGGTCACCCAAACTTATTCCAGAAACCCTACAACTATTCACGGAAACTGTGACGAAAACTAAAAACAAATACTTTGATCAAATGCAAACAAGCTGCTATTAGCCATGCATTGATTGCTGTGTGCAGGCCTCGATCTTTCATCTCACCTCTCCAAGTTGGCACACCTATTTACTTGCATAGACGTTACAGTTCGAGACATCTCATCGACGTTGTTTCAGCTATGGGATTCTGTGCATCCTATAACGAGGCCTGTAATTACCAGAATGCCGCACTTTTAGGCGCGCAACTAGAGACAGAGGACGATGCATTTACCCAGTTCATGTTTGACAATGCCGATGTGAACGCAAGGAGGACACTCGATGGCTTGGAACATTTCATGCAGTGGGTGGAATAATATGTGTTACTCCATCATCTTCTGTATCGACGAACATTACAATGAAGACAGTGACGACCAGGAGCGCTATATCAACAAGACCTGCAAATCAAATTCGTCTTGTTTCATACGCGAAGCCTCAAGTTCCAGGACTGAGAAAGATCTTCATTAAAGATTTGAAGTTAAGCGAGGAAGTTGTAGACCTGGCAGTGAAGCAAGCATGTCATCTAGATATGCTGTGGCTATTTGGGACCATTGGTGCTGAAGAATATTATTTCAACTGGAATGGCTACATGCAAACAATCATGGAAGAATCAAGAACCTGTGAAACTAGAGCATTTTGGCATTTCCATTCATCAATCTGGAACCGGGAAATATGGCAATTATAAATTCCACACTGCACTTTGCATGCAGGAAAAGCAGGATTCCGTGTGTCGTGACGTTTGATCAACCACTGTTCATCAAAGCATCAGAGATAATCGCAGCATCTCACAGTTCTGCGATGTGTTCAGTTGTGTTACGCCTAGGATCATTTCATCTGTTCATGTCTTATTTAGGAGCGATTGGCATTATAGTGGATGGGAGCGGAATTGAAGAAGTATGGAAAATTGTGTACGGAAAGTCCACCACACCACACATGCTTTCCAGCCATGCATACCCAAGATCTGTACGAGCTCACTTGCTGACATACCGAGCCGTAACAAAGATACTGATACGTACGCAGCGTCACACGAATCAGTGCATATCATCGGATATTAAGACATTGTACGAAGATGTATTCACAAATCAGACTGCAGTAGATAAAGTATATACATCTGGTACCATAGATCACTTGACTGACATCTTCAAATATAGTGTCGAAGACCTGAAAAAGCGCAGCCGTACATACAAACTCTGGATGCAGTACATTCAACAAATCAATCTCGAGTTGCAGTTCATCAGAGCTGAAAAAGCCGGTGACTTGGATCTTCATCTATGCACTGTTATTTCTATGCTATCTCACTTTCATGCAGCAGGGCATTTCTTGTATGTCGAATCCGCTCACCTTTATGCGCAACAAATGATCGAAGTGCCCACGAAACTATCTGCAGCGGATTATGAGAAATTCACCAGTAAAGGGTTCTTCACTGTCAGACGTTTAGGAATATTCTGGTCTGGCATATGGAGTGACTTGTGCATTGAACAAGCACTAATGAGATCATTGAAAGCAACTAGTGGGTTTGGAATCAATGAACGTACAATGGAAACATGGATGTCAGCAGCTCCTACATGTGTTGAAGTAGCCGAAGCCATTCAAGAGTTCTGTGGAATCACCATGAGCACCTCAGAACAGCATGTGGAGCTCGGACGAGGGCGGCAAGGTAAAGATAAGAGACATCTCCAACTACGAGCATTTATTAACTGGTTTCAACAGCGTAATCCATTAGAGTTTACCACAGAAGACTTGGTAGGCATCTCTACAGGATTTGTAGCAGACAAAACTGTGAACTGTGATGTAGCTGTTGAGGTCGGAGTCGTTAATATGAAACAAATGTCGGGAAAAACATTCTTTAATGTGAAGTTGTTAAGAAAAGGCAAAGTGACACCACTAGCTGCAATGGCAAATTCTGTGAAAATCAGAAACGGGATATTCGTAGTCAACCCTCAACAACTGTTCAACAGAATCATATGTGTAAGCAAAACGTCAGCAAAACTTCGGGCATTTTTTTAAAGGTAATGACGAGACAAATTGAATGACACATAATTTAAATAGTAAAAGTCAATATTTACACAGGAAAAATCCAAAAACAGCGGACCACTGAAAACCACGTGATTCACTGATGGCCGCCAGATGCACATATATTCTAATTGTATCAGTTAATATCAATACATATCAAACAATTAGTTCACTTATTGTACAACTCATTATCTTTATTTTCGTGCCAGAATTTTGTTTCCACCTTGATTGCAACCCGAATTATGCATATTTTTGTAGAATGTGCCAACGGCGGCCATTTTTCAAGATGGCGACGAAAGCAATAGCGAAAAAGTTAGGGACTTTTGATATGTTGCTCAGGATGATGTGTTTCACTTGTATGCCTATTTTCAGATTTCTCCTAATTTTGTCCGGGTCGAGTCCTTTTTTACTGATCTATTAGGAATAAAAGTTCGAATAAACCACGATGCAAATCATTCTGGTATTATAAATACAACATTTCCGCCTTTCTTAGTATGAAGTTGATAGCGTGAGGAAAAGCAACCATTCAGAAAGAACTTCTTGCCACCTAAGTAATTGAAACTAGTTTTGTTTCGTACAGTATAAAAAAGCGCCATACCACATCCTAAACACAATATGTTTTCATTCAATCCATCTTCGCGAATGGGCAGCTACACTGGTATGCAAAAATAAAGGACGAAGAGGAGAAATTAGCATAACAGCCGAACGAGCAGGCAGAACGGACCGAAAGACCACTCAGGAGATTGACTAGGGTCCGGTACGGTAGGGTATGCGCATATATGCAGCATTACGTATGAGGGGGTGGTCGGAAGGGTATAAAGCACACGGGCGGTGTACGCTCAGCAATTCGGTGAAGGCTATTGCACGGTTTACATCGGTTTGAACGATGTCGAGTTGCTGCCACCGTGTGATATGGCCAACAAAATCAATCAATCAGTGATATGGCCAACAAAATCAATCAATCAGTGATATGGCCAACAAAGGCAATCAAGTAGACGACATATGGATGACTTTACCCGAGGTCGCGTCATTGGGAAGTTCGAAGAAGGTCGAAGTATGACTAGTGTGGCCGAGGAGTTCGGGATCGCTCACAGCATCGTTTCACGAGCATGAAGAGCATTTCAAACGGCAGGAACAGCTGTCCGAGAGTTTAGCAGTGGTCGTCCACGAGCAACCACGGTGGCGGACGACAGTTATATTGTCCTACAGGCGAGAAGAGACAGACGGCAGACAGCGGGAGAAACCGCAAGGCACATGCAACAGACAACTGGACGTCCGTTATCGCGTTTTATCGTAGCCAGTAGGCTGCACAAAGGAGGTCTATTTGCACGACGACCAGTACGGTGTCTGCCATTAACGCCTGCTCATTGGAGACGGCGGTTTCTGTGGTGCTAGGAACACAAGAACTGGACACATCAGCAATGGAGTCGAGTTCTCTTTACGGATGAGAGCCGATTTATTCTGACTAGCGATTCTGGACGTATACACATCTGGAGAGAGCAGGGAATACGCAATCACCCCTCCAACATCATCGAAAGGGACCGATTTGGAGGTGGAGGAGTTCTCTTTTTGGGCGGTATCATACTTGGTAGCCGTACTGACCTCCACATCTTCCAAGGAGGTTCAGTCACTGGTGTCCGCTATTGTACCGATGTTCTCCTGCCTCACGTGCGTCTGTTTATAGGTGCTGTGGGTCCTGAGTTCCTCTTCATGGACGACAACGCTGCACCTCATTGTACAGTGGCTGTTGCAGAGCTGTTGGAGAGTAAAGATATTCAACACTTGTATTGGCCCGCAAGGTCCCCGGACCTAAATCCAATCGAACACGTGTAGGACCTTCTCGGGATACGCTTGGCAGCACGTCATCAGCCGCCAAAAACAATTCCGCAGCTGTGATTGGCGCTACAAGAGGAATGTGCCGCGTTGCCTCAACAGCTCCTTGACAACCTCGTCCTCAGCATGGACAGACGTTGTAAATTCTGCAACGTAGTCAGGGGTGATCATATCCCCTACTAAAGACTGGATTTTTCTTGGCAGCCGCCTGTCAAATGTGCGTTTAGGTCTTCTGTCCAGTTTCAATAAAGTTCCTTTGTATCCTTTGGATTCCTTGTTTGGACGGTTTTGCTCACTTGTCCCATAGTCTTACATCTTGGGGATCTTATTGTATGATTTGAGTCGATGTGGAGCACTTCTGCACGACGTTACGTTCGAAAAACTGTCTTGTCCTTAATTTTTGCACGCCAGTGTATTTGTGTTCGGTTTTCGCAAAATAATCATCCCTTTCTCCTGAAAAAGCCTTCTTTTCTTGGGTGGTAGAGAAACTTATTGTCGCCATGATTATATATAGTTGGAATTGGTCCCTGGAACTACAGGTAAGTCCGCTTGACAGTTTGTAACCGTACCTTAGCTTGGAGAACTTTTGTCTTGATTTAGAACCGAGTTTTTCTCTTGTTATCCAATTTAACTAAGTGCTCACTGAATTATGATCGCCTACGTAACCTGGGCCCATCTTTCGCCAGGAGAACGACCTCCATCAGGCATGGCATCGGCTCTTCGAAGTGCCTGTAAAATTTTGTGGAGATCTATAACCAAGTTGTTTGCATTGCGGTACACACTTCCGATATGGAGTGAGGTGGTGTGTCCAACTGCCTCACCTGGTTACAAGACTTCCCACAGGTGTTCAATTGTGTTGCGAGTTCGGGGTCCATTTAAGATGTCTAATTCTGTTGCGAGTTCGGGGTCCATTCGAGATGTCTTACACCAATGTTCTGTTTGAATCATCCTGCATAAGACGGGGTCCGATGACATGAGACATTATCGTCCTGAAAAAAACAAGGCTGTCTAGAAAACACCAGGCATGGCATTAGAGAGATGAGTTCCCTTCGTTTATGACGCCACTCTTATGTTACATGGACTGGTACGTTGTTGTCATGTTTGACATCACACATGATGGCATTGGAGACCAAACGAAAGCATTGGTTTCATCGTGACGTCACTAAAGGAGGGAACTCATCTCTTGAAAGTCATGACCTAATGTTTTCTAGACGGCCTTGGAACAATCCATACCCCTATGAGTTTAAGTAAAATACTGTGGGTATACGTTGTCAGCAAGCAGTCCCTGGTAGTAGCCGGAGTCCATACGTTGATCCACACGCATCAGGGTCCCAGGTTATGCTAGCTAAATATGTCCCATCATACAACGCGCTTACTTGCTAGTATTGTAGATACCATTCATGAGGGATTCATTGCTGACGCCGAATTAAAGATCATCTGCATATTTCTCACGAAGATCATCTGCATATTTATCTGCAGAAAAATAAAAATGTGGTTGCAGTTATGGCATTACAAGCATTTCATCTTTCCTGTGCGTGTTCACGTTATAGGATCAACGAAGTGCTCACAGTTTTTTAAGGTCACAGAATGTCCCACTGTGACATTTATCGGCAGAGGACCGGAAGAAATCATGCAAGGGTGACATTTACCAGGAAGAATTTCGTGATTGTCATCCAGGACCATAAAAATGACACAACACGTATAGTGTTGCTACCTGCCGGAATTTTCTGTTACATTTCCGCCATTGATGTTTCAGTTTCTTATTCTATAATGCTGATAAAAGAATAGGTTGAACGCCAATGTTGGAAAAGATTTGCCCTTTCCCTCGCAGATCTGAAAATGCCAGGTTTAATTAACTGGCCAATGTTGAGGTAGAAAGATTCCTAAAAACTGCTTGTTCAAGTTTTCTTTGTAAACCCAATCATTTTCCCTTATATTTCCAGTTAAATATTTGAATTTTTGCTTCGGTGTTAATACCGTAGACTGCAGAATTAACCATAGATTTTTACTTACCGTCGGTTAGAAGTTTGTTACAAACCCCAAAAGGTCCAAATACAACACAACATTCGCCTTCGTCGCATTTTTTCTCGTCTCCTATGCAGGTCAAAGAAGCCGACGCTACCTAAAGAAAAGTGCATCTTATTAGTAATAAAACATCAATTAACACGCTCTTAAAACTTTTATGAATCGGTATGGAAAATATAGTTCTTCAAGAAAGACAACCCTAGGTGAGTATTAATATCAAATATAAATCCAGAAGGTCAATTTTACATAATGGAAAAGCTGTAACTAGAAGCATGTGATTTAAAGAAAATATCGGATGAGTTCACCGTAACATTACGATAAATAATATTTCTGTAAAAGCAAGAATTTAATGTATTTATTGTGGTGTAAGAATAGAGCAGTCACAGGCTAACATAGGCTAAGTATCTGATAGTATAATGGATGCCAGATTGGTTAGGCGGAAACTTTGGTGAATCAGCTAATACCCTGAGTTGTTTTTGAGCTGACGGCATGATTTAAAAGGTTTTATAGTCTACGGAATAGTAAAAAATCCCGGTTGTGAAGAGACAGATATCTTTTTCAAGGACATAGCGGTTTAAATTACAGTGCAGGAAATAGTTATTATTCACAGGCATTTGAACAATAGTAACAGAAGCGATTACTATAGAATCGAAGTGCAACATGATGAAATGGAAAAAGGGCTGATTGACTAGTGGTTAGTTAGACAACGAACCCATGACTGCCAATATCATTTTAGATGAAAAATATATGCAATTTTACTTGGTAGGAAACGGCTAGAAGCAAGAAAAATATTGGGTTTGTGCAGATGAAATGCCCGAAATGAGAG
The DNA here is from genome assembly GCA_039090855.1 of Macrothele yani. Lineage (NCBI taxonomy): Eukaryota > Metazoa > Arthropoda > Arachnida > Araneae > Macrothelidae > Macrothele > Macrothele yani. The sequence goes on from CM076990.1 coordinate 83,975,516, forward strand.
TGCCATCTGCAACTCTTCATAAAAACAGGAAGCACCCATCTGCCGAGTCAAAATACGTAGATCCCCTCCGCATCGGCGCACTTCTATGAACGGCTGACGAGTCTGTGGGTTCCAAGGCAATAAAACTCCGGAGTCTGTTAGGAAAAGAAAGTGGTAACGGCCTGACACAGTACTTGGTTGTTTGGAAAGATTTCCTCCAGGGAACTGCCAATATGACCGAAGAAGTGGCAATCCGTTATGGCAAGGTCTGGGGAATATGCGTGATGCAACACAGTTTCATAGTCCAATGGGTGAACCTGTTGAGTAATCTTGCGGGGCCACCCAGGTGGCGCAGTGGTCTAAGCGCTGGTTATGGCCATTCATTCAAAGGGGGTCCTGGTTCGAATCCCGGTGAGGCATGGATGTTGTGTTTATCTTACGGCACTGACTCTCTCCCTTCTCTGGAGTGAATGGCCCTAAATTAGGGACGGGCAACTGCTTATAGCCCAACGAGTTGCTCACGGTGTTCGTTAAACCTTCAATAAAAACAAAACGTCTGATGCCACGGCTACGCAGAGTAATCCAAATCTTCAATAAAAAAAATGAATCTTTCGAGAGTCATGTAGGTGCGCGTTGTCATGCAATAGAAAGATCCCATGCATGCTGCATTTCACCAGAACAGCGGTCCCAACTGATGGTCTTACCTGGTCAGGGAAATGAAGGATAGAACAAGCTGGAAGCAGGGCATTATTCTGGAACCAGGTGTAGGGATGGCTTTGGGCAGTGTTCAAGTGGCCCTGGTATCTTACACTGTGAGGTTGTTCAAGTGGCCCTTTTGCATTCATACATTGTGTTAATCGCTTATGATTTGTATGTAATCCACTTTTCATGGCAATCCGATGCAGAAATGTTTCCCATCTGTGCCTGGAAAGGAAGGAAACGCACGTCTGCAGACAATATTGGCTGCATTAAATTCGTGTGGCGCACAGACATCAAGATTTTTCACCTTCCCCAGGGCATACAGGGGTCGTAAAATCGTTGAATGACGCGCACGGACCTTTGTTATGGACACTTTGCAATGGATCAGCTTGTATGACATTCTGCAGCTCCTCATCTGTTTCATCTACTAGTGGACGTCCACTAGGAGCATTTGCAATGGACGTGACTCCTCTACTAGTGGACGACCACTAAGCGCATTTGCAACGGACGTGACTCCTTCCTGGATTTTAGGAACCATCAGCGTACGGTGCGTTCATTCGCAGTACCCTGCCCAAAAGCCGCATTAATGTTTCGGCCACCATACTTGCAGAATGGTCCTGTTTGATTTGATTCAGAAAAATTACACACCAGTGTCCTTTCTCAATGGTCCGCTTTGCTGGAAGCCTGTGCACTCAAGGTTGAACCTTTTTACAAAATGAGGCACACAACGTGTGCATCAGATATACACTGAAAAGCAATTGAATTAGAGAGAGCTGGCTTTATGCAAATGTAGCGCTGTGGGCGGCCTTGTAAACGGAAACGACATGCCGTATGCAGCGATCCGACAATATAAGGAGTGATGCGACGGGAATCAGTAAGAGTCGGGCGCAGTATGGGTAAGACGAAGAATCTAAGCGCATTTAATCGTGGACAAATTGTCCGGGCCCGACGAATGGGGCACTCCATCACGGAAGTCGTGCAGGCACTGGGATTTTCACGAGCCACTGTGTCACGGGCGCACCGTGAGTACATCGAATCCGGTAAAACCATCCCTGCAAGGGCCAACTGCCGTGGACAACAACGTGTGGATGAGCGGGGTCATCGTCGGCTAACTCGCATTGTAACAGCGGATAGACGGGCCACAGTGCAAGAAATCCCTCGGCAACTTAACGCTGGTGCACAAAAACGAGTAAGCAGCCACACCATTCAGAACCATCTCCTCGCTATGGGGTACAACAGCCATCGTCCCACGAGGGTACCGCTGCTGACCGCACAACACAGGGTGCAAAGATTAGCATGGGCGCGCGAACATCGCCACTAGACCCTAGACATGTGTAAAAATGTTGCCTGGACTGATGAGTCGAGATTCACGTTGGTACATGCGGATGGCAGGATACGAGTACGGCGCAAACTACGTGAAGCGATGGATCCTTCTTGCCAGCAGGGTACTCTTCATTCTCGTCTGGGGACTGTTTACGTGGACTAAAACGGGATCCCTGGTACGTGGGACATCGTCCCTCACAGGTCAACGTTATCGGGATATCCTGGACGACCATTTGCTCCCGTTTGTGCGTCTTCAACATCCCACTGGGGACCTCATCCTGCAACAAGACAATGCACCGTGCCATCGCTCCCGAATTGTATCCGAATGGTTGGATGAACACTCTACCGACGTGACCTCGCTTCCTTGGCCAGTTAGGTCACTTGAACTCAATCCCATAGAGCACATCTGGGATGCAATCGAGAGAGATGTTCGAGGCTCTGACCCCCTCCATCAAATCTTCGTGAACTTTGGGAGCTTGTTCAGGGGTCGTGGATCCGTATGGCTTCCCAACGCTTCCGGTGTATTGTCGAGTCCATGCCGAGACGAATCGCCGCCGTTATCAGGGCTAAAGGTGGTGCTACACGTTACTAGACAGGTATCTCTAATTCAATTGCTGTTCAGTGTACATATAGACCTTGTGACGTGGCTGTGCGACATAAGTCCTCTGTAGGGGTAGAACATGCCCGCTCTTAGAAAACGGACATTCTATCTGCAAAAACCGAAAATGATTGATTGTATCATCGCAGAGAAATTTTCAATAAATGTGATTAAGGATAATAGGGTTTACACAGAACCTTTGTGATCAACAGTGATAATTTTCTGGGCATTTACTTTTAGAAACGATATCAATGTAGTGGAAAATCTATTAGAATTACACTAAAACGCATTGATGAAAAATTGAATGATGTCAGTATCCATCGTATTCCCGGAAGAGTATTAGAGGGGGTAATGCTAAAATGGAAATCTCACCTCGTGAAAACTTTTCGGTTGAGTGCAATAGGGTGATACTATGTAAAGATAAAACACCTAGAACATCATATAAATAGCAGAAATGAGTGAAGCAGTTAAAGATAAGGGCTTAGATGTAAAGAGTTTTCAGCTGTAGGTCACAGATTAATTGTAACGCTTATGAAAAGACTAATCCCAAAGCAAATCTATGTGTTAAGAATTCTAAAGTTAAATCATAAGTTAATAAAAAGTTAATAAATTTAAATAAGGTAATAACCTCAAGTATTAGTTTGGAATCTAGTTTAACATATGAAAAGGGGGGAAGAAGTTCGACGTTTGCTTGACAAATAAGTTCAGCTTCTGGTATCACAGGGAAATATATTGAAGAAATTGACTTTATTTTTTAATGCTCTGTTGAACAGAAATCCATCGACAATTGAAGTAGTATTGGGCCATGGTTTTGATGAAAGTGATGTGTAAGAAGACCGGACAAACATTAATGCTGAGAAAGTACGTTATGCCACTCTGTCTCTAAAGAGTGATTGAGCTGAAAGTTTTGCTTATTTTTGAGTGGCTGCGCTGAAAGTTTTTGATTAATCCTGACTGGAAAAGCATAGCAGAACATCTTTTTAGCTGAGCAGGTTTTTTATTTGACTTAGGAAACTGGCCTGATTCCTGATAACTGGCAGAGGTCAACTACAGTGCGAGTTTTAAAGAAGGACTGTAAGAATTTCCGTAGAATCTCCTAACGTGTTTTGTACAAAGTTTCTGCAGGCATGGTAGATAAAAAAACTTTGAAAGGCGGGAGAAAATCAGCTGAGTATAGTGAGTAATATGATTTAAGAATTATTCTGGAAAGTTTCGTGGACTGAACCAGAAACCAGTTTTTCAGTGTCTTGAAAAACTTACGGACAAAGTGGAACGAAATACAAAAATCATTCAAAGGCTTTTACACCAAGTCGGTCGGGTTTGAAGGAAACATTAGTAGATGGTTTGAAATTAATTTTGCAGTGAGCAGCAGGGATGTAAATATCTTCATTTCTATTTTCAGTTTTTACGGATTAAAGAAAAATTATGAGAGATATTAAAACAGATAACTTTGTTGTAGTAGCTGGTGATTTTGTGTTAATATCTAAAACTGTTAAAAAAAAGTGCCAATTTTTACGATAAGTTAATAATTCATTGTCTTTGGGGTCTCATGCCGCTCTCAGTGGCGTTACTTCAGACTTCGGGCACGGAAGCAGGAACTTGAACTAGGGGCCACTACCTCTTGAAAGACAATAAAGTTAAAACATGTAGACTTAATAGCAAACTACTGAGCAATGTGGAATTATTAGGTTGTCGGAAAAGCCATGACGTATTTTAGCCATGTTTTGCAAAGGTCATTTATTGATAGAAAGAACAAAGATCAATCAATGATATAATGTCCATTTTGTTCGACAACCTTTTGCCATCTTTCAGTGAGCAGCAGAATGCCTCGTTCATACAAGGACCTGTCTTTCGTGGCGAAAAACTGTACAAGGTGCTGATTTACAGCCTCATCTGAATTGAACGTTATACAACGCAAGGACTGTTGAAGAGAGCGAAACAAGTGAAAGTCTGACGGCGCAAGGTCAGGCGAGTATGCTGGGTGTGGCAACACATCCCACTCAAGCTCCAATAATTTTTGGCGGGTGATCAAACTTGTGTGTGGTCTCGCGTTGTCGTGATGGAATACAACACCTTTACGATGAACGAACTCTGGACGTTTATGGATGATGGATTCGTTCAAACTGTCCAATTGCTGACAGTATACATTCGAATTGATTGTTTGGTTCCGTGGTAGGAGCTCGAAAAACACGACACTTTTAAAATCCCACCACACTGAGGCCAGAACCTTCCGCTGATGAATGTCTGCTTTGGATGTCGTTTGAGGCGAAGCAGCACGTCGGGACCAAGACCGTTTGTGCAGCACATTGTTGTACACAATCTACTTTTTGTCACCAGTTATCAGTCGCTTCAAAAAAGGACCGTTTTCCTCATGTTTAATGAGCATATCGCAGATGTTTATACGCGCCATCAATTGAGCTTCGTTAAGTTCACGAGGAACCCACACATCGAGCTTGCTTACGTATCCCAGCTTCTTCAAGTGGTCGTGAATGCTTGAATGATGGATGTGCAATGTGTCTGCAATATCTCGTGCCGTGTAACGTGGGTTTGACTCTATCAATGCCTTGATTTGGTCGTCATCAACATCGGTGGGCCTCCCGGACAGAGGAGCATTGTTGAGGTCAAAATCACCCGCATGAAATACGAACCACCGCTGGCACTGACGTTCTTGTAGAGCATTATCACCGTACACGTTACGCAACTTTTCAAAAGCTTGACGCATGTTCTTACCTTTACGGAAGTAAAACAGTAAAATATGGCGAAAAAGCACAGTTTGATCTTCCATCTTCAACTTGATGTCAAATCTCCGCAAATCAACCAGATCGCTCATTATTCCTTTTAGACTGCAGCTAGAACTGGCACCTGTCGAATACTATAGCGATAACTGAGCCGCGCATGCTTCTAGTACTTCCAAAACCTCCCAACTGCCATAGGGTGCCGAAATACGTCATGACTTTTCCGACAACCCAATACTTGTATAAACACACAGGGCTGAAAAAAATGTCACAGACGAAAGAGATTAAATGTTAGAACATTTTCACAAAATCACTGTAGGGACGCCAGGGCCTTCTAACTCCAATACAGCCCGTCAAATTACGTGGAACTGTTAAAGATGAGAAGCAGACAAGACTGTGATCCGATTGTCGCAGACACTGTATGTGTAAATAGCCATCATTGTCAACCATTCTCATTGCGCTGCTGCATGAAGATCTAGCCAAAACTCTTCCACAACGCTCTGTCTTGAGCTATTCTCTTTCATGTTATTCACGTAAACTGTCGAATTTGATCCACCCCTCTACGACGTGGTCTTCCTCTCTCCCTTGGTGTCCAGTCTAGTATTTCAGTTGTCCACCAGTGGTCAGTTCTTATATGAGTATGTCAAGCCCATTGCCACTTGAGGGCTTTTACAATGATCATGCTGTCACCTACTGTTGTCATTTTTCCTGATCCATGTGTGACTCTTCCTGTTTTTTTTTCAGGTTACACAAGTTCTACATTTCTCCATGCTCCTTTCAACCACTTTTTTGGTTAAGGTCCATATCTTTGATCCATATATAAGAACTGCAAGAAGGCATTGGTTAAACACTTCTTTAACCCTTTAACGGGCTAGGACGAATTATCTCGGGGTTGGCAAAATGGGCTGAAATCAGCTCTAATGAACATATTAGCTGTCTAAAATGTGGATCGAACGCGACGGGAACGAGGGGACATGTACAGCCGGAAGTTTTGCTTTCCTCTTACATTTGTTATTCAAAGTGGTCATTTAGGGAGATGATTGACACTAACCTTTTCTGAGCGATTACCTGCTAAAAGGGCTATCACAATGTGGACAAACCTAAGAAAGATAGTAGATGTTTGAATAACTTGTTTCTCTTCAGTGGCATGATATCCGTATCAGGAGGAATAGCTTTTCTTCATCGTGCCTTTTGTCATGGGGCAGAGAATAAAGGACCAGATGAGAGTGTTTAGCACCTATGACAAGTTTATGGTGCTTACCGCTGAGATGAGAGGCGGAACTGAATGGTTTTGCCGTAGTTTTCGTAAAACTCGGTTGCCATGTGAATATTTCTGTTTCGGGAGCGTAGAAAATTTTGGACACCATTTGGTTCAGGCAAATGCACTGATGGGCCATTATATTATAACCACCTACCTAATAAGCTGTAGGATCCCCTTTAGCCGTAAAACAGCGGCCACTCGGCGAGGCATCAATTCGATGAGGTGGCGATAGGTATCCTGGGTAACTGGTACCATAATGTCAACAGCATGTCCTCCAGTTTCCGTACATTTCGGGGTAGTTGTGATTTAGTGTGAACCCGCTTTTCCAAGTCGAACTCAAATTGGGTTCATGTCAGGTGAATTTGGAAGCCATGGCATTAACAGAAAGTCCCCAGCATGCTCTTCGAACCACTCCTTGGCGAATCTGGCAGTGTGGCATGGCGCATTATCCTGTTTGTAATGGCCATCACCAGCAGGGAACACTGTTGCCATGAATGGTGAACTTGGTCCGCAACGATGTTCAGATACCTGACAGCTGTCAGGGACAGGAGCGGCTCCTGCTATGGAGCTGTGGGGCTGTAGCCCCCCCTCTACCCAAAGCAGTTTTTTTCATGCCGTACCAAGAGAGAGAAGTTTTGTGAACACCGCTGTAAGTTTTTCCACCATAATGCCATGACTGCAGTTTTCTGAACTCAACTGGAAGTTTTTCATGCATATCACAACTGGGAGCGGGAAGAATGTTGGCGGACTGCGCTCCTTGCAGCCCTGACGGCTATTGAAACCAACTCATGTGGAAACTCTGCCTATTCCCACATCAGTTCGTTTCCTTTGAATAAAACTTCCCTGGGGACTGCATTCATGGCAGCTCTCGCTAGCAGGGTTGCTTGCGAATGCAGTCTCTCGTTGGGTGGGAATGCATCGCCGGGCCTGTGTGCTTTGTTGATTAATACGGTTCTTGTGCTTCCGAATAAGACATAAAATAGAGGAACGAATTAAAAATAATGACGAATGTGGAAATAAAGTATTAAATAAAGTACGTTTGAATGTATTACTCAACCTGTTTTTTTCTTCCCATTTTTGGTTTGTTCCTGCTTTTATTCAACGTAATAATTCTAACAACAATGTTGCTCCCATCGAATTGAAGATTATTCGTAATTGCTAATATCGAATACTCAGTTGCCGGGACTCTTGCAAAAAAAGTTTTACTTATATTTTCTCTTCTACTAAAAATGGGCATGTGAACAAATTGCGATTAAGAATAGAGTTCAGTATTGGATAAATTGAAAGAGAGAGAGAGAGAGAGAGAGAGAGAGAGAGAGAGAGAGAGACTAATTTCTGCAGCGAAATACTTACACAAAATTGATTTCTTCACTTACCAAGCATAGCGAAATTTTCGCTTTTAAACTCACGTAAATTTTTATTTACCAAAAATCATTGAAGTCACTCCACTGGATACATTTTATTTTTCTGCTGCATCCTCCCTCCCTCCCAAAAATCAGGTGTGCAGTTCAATTGAGGTATTGTACTTAATTACTTTGAAAAGAACATTTAATCAGATATCATTGTTTGGAAAATTTACAAAGTTGGTAAATTTTGGAAAACAAATTTTTCTACACTAAATTGTTACCATGATGGCTTCAAAATTAAAACTGGACTGACTATGTTTGCAATCCGTTTTTGTTAAAGAGAATGCCGGTGTGTGAGTATCGCAATAACAACTCATCGCGAAATTCTGGCAGATCCTTCAAAATTCCACAAAATGTTTTTCATCAACGTCCAAGTTGCAGTGGTCGGTATCAAGTCGAAATTCCAAAGGGAGTGAGTGTATCAGAAGAAAAAATATTTATTGTCATATTTCTAGGGGTCACTATGAAAAACTTGAGAACGCGTACATGACCTTGAGGGTGTCTCCGCTACCACTGGCACACGCATTAATTTTTTTAATTTTTTTGTCCTTATATATATGTACACTGAGTGGCCACTTTATTATGACCACCTGACAGTTTTAAGCAAATCAGCTACGGCTGCACATTGTTTGCCGCAAGTGGGCGAAGCTAGTATAAAAAGAGAAAGCTTAGTGCTTGCGACAGTAATAGAAGTGATTTTTTGGTGACGAGATGGGTATAAAATGCGATCTGACGGACTTTCAACGTGGAATGATTGTAGAAGCTCGGAGTCATGGAGCGAGTATCACCGAAACCGCCGCCTTCGTGAAACGTTCCAGAGCAGCTGTTGTTAAAGTGTTTAAAGAGTGGATTGTCAGCCAAAAAACTGGGTCTCTACGTGCAACGTGTGGTCGTCATCGACTAGTGACTGCTCGGGCGGAACGGAGAGTGTCCAGACTGGTAACAGACAACAGAAGGGCAACAGTGCATCAAATTACAGACCATCTTAATCAAGGATCCCCTCAAATGATCTCTGCACGCATTGTTCGCCGTACACTGCATTAGATGAGATATGGCAGCCGAAGGCCTGTTCGAACACCTTTGCTGTGTGCAGTTAAGAAGAGAAAACGTCTCCAGTTCGCACAGGAGCACAAGGATTGGACAGTCGATAATTGGAAACAAATTATGTTGTCCGATGAATTACGTTTTCAGTTGCATCATGCCGATGGCCGAGTGAGAATTTGGAGGAAACAGCACGAAAGCATGGATCCCAAATGCATTGCTACAACCCTTCAAGCTGGTGGAGGCAACTTTATGGTTTGGGGAATGCTTTCTTGGCATGCTTTGGGCCCTTTAATTCGTGTTGATCAACGTCTGACTGGCACATCATACCTAAACTTCGTTGCGGACCAAGTGCATCCTGTCATGTGGATGGTTTATCCCAATGGCGATGGCTACTTTCAACAAGATAATGCTTCCTGCCATAGTGCTCGTATTGTACAGAATTGGTTTCAGGAACATGCCGGTGAGTTTACTTTGCTTAGGTGGCCTCCACAATCTCCAGATCTCAACCCCATTGAGAATTTGTGGGATGAAGTAGAACGAGCCATCAGACAGCTGGATCCACAACCTGCAATCTCACTCTCCTGCAAAGTGCTATTCATCAAGCATGGTCTCGGATCCCACAAACCACCTATCAACATCTCGTGGAGTCCATGCCACGAAGAATCGGCGTAGTATTACAGGCACAAGGTGGCCCAACGAAGTACTGAGGGGATGGTCATAATAAAGTGGCCACTCAGTGTATATACGTACAGTATATGCATGTATATATAATTTGCAACCACTATCAATTAACTGCTGGATGAGAGTCTCCAAGTTTCTTCTTCCACAACAGTCTGCCTTGAGCCAGTTTCTTTCATGCTTTCGAATTTCATGCACCCATCTCCCTCTTGTCATCTTCTGGGTATTGTTTTTTCCCTTGCTATCCAGTTCAATATTTCAACTCTCCGTCGGTGGTTCTTTCTTCTAGCAATATGTCCATCCCATTGCAATTTCAGGAATTCTGACCATGTCTTCCACTCTTGTCATTTTCCCGATCCACGAGTTCCTATTTGTATATTTCCTGGTAACATCAAACATGCATCTCTACATGCCGCTTTCAGTTGTCTGCAACGTCTGTATGTCTATTTTAGTTGAGGTCCATGTCTGTGCTCCATGCGTAAGAACTGGAAGGATGCACTGATTAATCAGTTTCTTTTTAAGAAATAATGCACCCGACGAAGTTTTATAGGTCGATTATTTTCTTCATAAATGTAGCAATGTGGCCATCGCTTAATATCTGTTGCCTAATTTAGGTATTTGTACCTCTTCATTTTCCCTATCAATCGCTAAATATAAAATCTAAATATTCATTTCTTGTAAATAAAAAAGAACATATATATATATATTATTGTTATTATTATTATTATTATTATTAAACGGACAGCATCAGCACGGGCTCAGTAATTTAGCTTTCGAAGTGGTATTGTGGTATCTACAAAATTTAGATGCATCACCCCCCATCTCAGCTTACCACGAGCCGCCACTGGTCAGGGATTGTGCTATTGGGATTATGGGGCCTAAAGTGTCCCAAGAAAACATCGCCCACAGCATAACTCCACTGCCGCCGGACTGCTTACTACCAACAGTGCATCCAGGTGCCATAGACTTCTTTGGTAATCCGTGAATCTCCGCTCGGGCGTCTACGTGATGCACCAGGAATCTTGATTCAACACACCATGCCACTTTCTTCCAATCATCCATGGTTCAATCTCGATGATCGTGGGCCCACTTCATGCGTCGTTGGCGATGAGGTGCAGTGAGCATGGGGACCCAGCTGGGTCTTCGGCTACGCAGGCCCATGCGCAGAAGGCTGCGATGAACTGTGCACTGTAACACATTGCCCTGATCACCACTATTGTAGCTGCGGGTGATTTGTGGTCGCCGTGAACAATGAGCGACAGTCTCCGCTCCCCTCTGGCTTAAATGAGCTGCGTGCTACCCACGGCTGGACGACGGCTCGTCGTTTTGCCATCTGTGCACCACATTTGATACGTACTCACTACAGCGGCACGTGATCTAACCCATAAGCCTCGCCGTTTCCGAGATCGTAATACCGAGGAGCCGTGCCATCACAATTTGTCCTTTACTAAACTTCGATAAATCGGCCGCTTTTCCCATCCTCACTCCGAACACTCTACTAACCAAAAGCCTGTCCTCGGATTGTATATACATACTGCTCTGTGAACTTTACCTGCGCCACCGTTTGGTCTTCAGGCGCGCTCACTTATCTAGGCTGGAGGTGGTCATAATGGAATGGCTCATTGGTGTAGGCCGCTTAAAGGGCTAAGACATAACAGTAAAATATTCTTGGAAATTGCACTGTTCCTCTGCTAGCTTTTTAGAGATCAATAAATACAAAAACCAAGTGTTTGAAAGAAAATGTTTCTGGCAGAGTTTTAGGCTCATTTCGTACACTGGTGTGCAAAAATTAAGGACGCAGAGGAGAAATTAGCATAACAGCGGAACGAACAGGCAGAACGGACCGAAAGACCACTCAGGAGATAGACTAGGGTCCGGTACGGTAGGGCATGCGCATAGATGCAGCATTACGTATGAGGGGTGGGGGGGTCGGAAGGGTATAAAGCACACGGGCGTCATCAATTTGGTGAAGGCTATTGGACGGTGTACATCGGTTTGAACGACGTCGAGTTGCTGCCACCGTGTGATATGGCCAACAGGCAATCACGTAGACGACATATGGATGACTTTACCGGAGGTCACGTCATTGGGAAGTTGAAAGAAGGTCGAAGTGGGACTAGTGTGACCGAGGAGTTCGGGATCGCTCACAGCATCGTTTCACGAGCTTGGAGAGCATTTCAAAAGGCAGGAACAGCTGTCCGAGAGTTTAACATTGGTCGTCCACGAGCAACCACGGCGGCGGACGACAGGTATATTGTCCTACAGACAAAAAGAGACAGACGGCAGACAGCGGGAGAAATCGCAAGGCACATGCAACAGACAACTGGACGTCCGTTATCGCGTTTTACCGTGGCCAGGAGGCTGCGCAAAGGTGGTCTATTTGCACGATGACCAGCACGGTGTGTGCCATTAACGCCTGCTCATCGGAGACAGCGGTTTCTGTGGTGCCAGCAACACAAGAACTGTACACATCAGCAATGGGGTCGAGTTCTCTTTACGGCTAAGATTTAGTCTGACGAGCAATTCTGTACGTATACACATCTAGAGAGAGCAAGGAACACGCAATCACCCCTCCGACATCATCGAAAGGGACCGGTTTGGAGGTGGCGGAGTTCTCGTTTGGGGCGGTATCATGCTTGGTAGCCGTACTGACCTCCACATCTTCCAAGGAGGTTCAGTCACTGGTGTCCGCTATTGTACCGAGGTTCTCCTGCCTCACGTGCGTCTGTTTAGAGGTGCTGTGAGTCCTGAGCTCTACTTCATGGACGACAACGCTACACCTCATCGTATAGTGGCTGTCGCAGAGCTGTTGGAGAGTGTAGATATTCAACGCATGGAATGGCCCGCAAGGTCCCCGGACCTTAATCCAATCAAACACGTGTAGGACCTTCTCGAGAGACACTTGGCAGCACGTCACCAACCGCCAGCAACGATTCCGCAGCTGCGATTGGCGCTACAAGAGGAATGGGCCGCGATGTCTCAACAGACCCTTGACAACCCCGTCCTCAGCATGGACAGACGTTGTAAATCCTGCAACGCAATCAGGGATGATCATATCCCCTACTAAAGACTGGATTTTTCTTGGCAGCCGCCTGTCACATGGACGTTTCTGTCTTCTGTCCAGTTGTGCTCGAAGCTACTTTTTCAATAAAGTGCCTATGTATACTTTGGATTCCTTATTTGGACGGTTTTGTTCACTTGTCCCATATTCTATCATCTTGGGGATCTTATGATATGATTTGAGTAGATGTGGAGCACTTCTGCGCGACGTTACATCCGAAAAACCGTCTCGTCATTAATTTTTGCACGCCAGTTTAGTACAGGAGAACCTAAAACACGCAAGTTTTTCCCTCTCTATTTTTTTAAAATTGTCGAGTCGATGTTAAAACATTCGGATGTCATAAAGCAAATACATAATTAGGACTTCGTCGAAAGACAAGGCGGGCCTCTGAGTTTACGGGGCACGGTGGTAGGTGACTTTACCTTCTGCAAAGTAACTGAATGAACAGTTCATTAGTCAAATATGACTCCTCTGTGTCATATTTGTTACGCTCTTACTTTCAGGGGATTAAATCAATAATCAAGATGGAAACCCAGGGTTGTGTTTAGGGTGTATTTACGTCACTTTATTGTATCAGCCTGCTCGAACCTGAATCAAATTAGACATCCTATTTTGTGCAAATGTATGTGTACGACATAGAAAATGCTAATTTGCTAGGGGAATCGATGTCGCTCTCCCAAAAATACGGCTGCGAAAACGAGGGATAGTTTGCTCCAGCTATTGCTGTTGTGGGACCGAGCGCCGAATTCCTTTAATTTCATATTTGAACAGCTCCAGTAATGAAACATGCCAACATGAACAATTTGGTATCCATGAAGGAGCTTTGAACAAGGTTTCAAGAACTATGCTTAATTAAAATGAGACCACTTGAAACGTAAACTTTCCGCGAAGTCGTTGTCTGAACATTTTATCAGTCAGTAATGCTGGGAGATCATGTGACGTACTACAGAGGTGAATCACGTGTCGAGACGACAACTCTGAAGAAGTACATTCCGTCCGTGTAGCTTAGTTGGGAGAAGCAACTTACTCCGGGATGAGGGGGCGCGCACAAATTTGTGTTTAAACAATCGTTTTGGTGCCCTACATTAGATTTTAACGAAGGAGGCGATTTCCAGATGTGAAACGGCACAAATTTATCCATGGGCATAGTTTGTATTTACACAATAATGCTCAGGTGCAGGTGTAAAGACCGATGCTGTCCTGGTGGCGCAGTGGTCTAAGCGCTAGCGTCTGACCATTCGTCGGATATGAGTCTGGTTCGAATAGATGTTGTGCTTGTCTTACGGCACTGACTCTCTCCCTTCACTCGAGCCAGTGAAACTAAATTAGGGACGGGCGACTGTTTGTAGACCATCGAGGTGCTCACGGTGGTTGGTAAACCCCTAAGAAAAAAATACCGATTCAGGCAGGCAGGCATATAACTGCTTCCAAAATGGGCAGAACAGTAAAATGGAATTTTTCCGCTGAGTAGAAACGTATTTTAACTCCCTAAATGTTGCACATACCAAAACACTGAATTAATTTAAAAAGAAATAAAATTTAAGGTAGCCGTAACTCCTTTTGGCTTTTATTTTTGTCTACTCTGTTTACAGACGCAGTTGCAATAGCTGAAGTTGCATTGTAAAACTAGCGTAAAGTGATGCCACATAAATGCATTCGATATTGGAAGAAAAGCATGCTTTTCAAAGTCGTTCTGTTGACCTACAAAAACTAATAACTTACCGTAATGGCCACAGACAGAAGAAAGGCAGACAAGGCAAATTTCATCTTGGTCATGAAAATGTCAACGCAGGAAATACAACAGGTGTACTGACACCCGTGAACTATTTCGTTCTCTATTTAACAGAGCTGGTAATGTTCACTGTATCAGTAAAGAGAAAAATTTTCGCTTAAGAAACAGGTGCTGCATTTCGCACAGATAAAAATGACAGAGAAGGTTAGGAAAAATGATTCATTCAAAAAGACAAAGACAAGACAGGTGTTATTGTCCCATTGCAAAACGAAAGCTTACGACCACAAACATCCACATGCGCAGCATAATAAAATATTTTTGTTAAACCTTTTGTTTCACATTAATTTTTGAACAAAGGATGTTAAAAGTGCTGTAACTGAAAATACTGCGTTAGGAAACCAAGAAGTAAATTTTTCTAAGTGAAAGCTGATGATTAATTACAGATTTAAAACATTATACTTCCCTTCTCCCTAAAAATTTATAACGAAAAAGCATACGAGTTTCTAATTTTGTCTTCTTCTGGGCAAGCAATTTTTATTCACATTCTTTTAAGCTTTTAAAACCGAAAATTGCAGTCTGGTCATTAGAGAAGTTCTGTGGAAATAATATCCGCTGCTTTTTTTTTTTTTTTTTTTTTACTTATTTTTGAAGAAGAGAGTAGAAACGATATGTGTTTGAATTGGAATTCACTGATAACGACGTCACGGATATTGTGAAATAATGTTAAGCAAAAGTTCGCTCTACGGTCATTTGTATGTAAAAATTCAACTTTATAACGAGCATGTTCGCTGAGCGATTAAGCTGAACTTACCACTGCTTCCCTCCTCACCCCATCATGCACGAAAACCCAGAAGTAGGCTTACGCTTCCCGATTCTGATGCATAATGATCCTCAGTTCTTTCTTGAAGCTGTTACAAAATGTCGCATGTGTGCTGAGTTCTTCTGCGCTGGCGACAGCACTCAGAAGAAATGTTTTTTGGCTTTCAGACTTTGACTCTCACACTTATTTTCTCTTCCTAAACAGCTTTTACATGCAAGCTACTACCAAATCACACGTATGCTTGGAATGGCCACATAAATCTATGTAGGATTTGATAGTCAATTAGCAACATGTCCTTAACTTTAACAAGAAAGATAGTGCCGAATTTTTGGGTGTAGTGAGAACATCTTTGAATCCTTTCCGACATAAAAAAAAAGAAGAAAGAAAAAGTAATTCTTCAGACAAAATTTTTAAAAAGGAGAAAAGCAAAGCAAAAAAAAAAATGTATTTAGCTAGAAAAACCGCGCGTTGCTAACACTGCACAATGTTTGCACTGTTTTTCATAGTGAGGGAAACCAGTTACAAGAAGAGTTTCTTCAACTGGATTCTTAGAATCTACAAAATTTGCAAACATAAAAGAGAGTTATGTGCCGAATAGTAGCACAGAGGTGAGTTTCAAAAAATGACAAATTGTACGCAAAATCTTCCTCATACTGAAAAGATCTGAAACAAGAGGAATTTTTCGAATCGTATACACAGGATGTTCAGAAAGCAATGCCTCCACATTTATATACAAGCCCAGTGGCAAAGTATCAAATTGAAACAAAACAAGAACAAAGCTCACAATTTCTACTTTAATTCACATATTTTATTTTTCTATATAGTTCCCCTCAGTTTCGATACAGAAACGCCAACGTTTAACAGGTTTTCTAAACTCATCTCTGTAAAAATCTTCAGGTTGTTCTCGGAACCAGTTTCTCGTAGCCGCTTGTACATCTTCGTCACAGGTGGAGGCATTACTTAGTGACCTCGCCTCATAGTTAGAAGGAGAGATGATGTGAAGAGAGATTTTGTTATAACTTTACTCCTTTTAGGAAAAAAATGTGCTTAATTTAAACACCAAAATGAGCGCAAAATGTTTTCCACATGAAGATGTTCGAACCAAAATGATTTTTTCAAATTGATTGATTAGAAACAAAGATACGGAGATAAACTTAACTTCACACTTCTTTGAGGAAAACCTGTGGATTATTTGATAGCGATAACGAGCGTAAAACGTTTTTCGCAGTGAAGGGTTACTTACAAAAGAAGGATTTTCTTCATCGGAAATACTGTTACAAATATAAATAAATAGCAACGGCCCCTAAAGGCAGAATTGGGTATTATGAAAAAGTACAAAATATATAGATACTTCATGTATATTTTCCGTATAAGGAAGTCACACGTTATACATGGTTAAAATACATAATACATAGAAACCTCCTTTAGAATTGCTATTACGCACGTTAAAATACGGACATGTGATTATGGTGGTGCAGTTAATTATGACGTTTATTATTTAAAAAATAAAGATTAAAAGAAAGCAAGAGCAGTTACTCACATATATTCGTCCAGAGGTCGTTTTTGTTCGCATACCACCGTAGTTCCTCAAGTTGTTTGGTCTCAGGTGTTCAGCGGCTATGCATTGCCAAAAGTCCGATGGTGACTATAAAATGGTGTTCAGCAATGTCAAAGTAGTAGACGTCCCAAAGAATCTTGCTATATATTGTATCATAAGCTCAAAAGAATAATACAACTGAGAATAAAAAATACCCTGTAATGACCACAGCCTTTTAACCTGCCTGTTAGCCTTTTAACCTGCCTGTTAGCCTTTTAACCTGCCTGTTAGCCTTTTAACTTGCCTGTGGTCATTACAGTTTTTTTAATTCTCAGTTGTATTCTTCTTTTGAGCTTACGATACAATATATAGTAAGATTCGTTGGGTCGTCTACTACTTTGACATTGCTAAACACCATATTATGGTCACCATCGGACTTTTTGCGATGCATAGCCGCTGAACACCTGAGACCAAACAACTTGCGGAAACTACGGTGGTATGCGAACAAAAACGACCTCTGGGCGAATATATGTGAGTAATTGTTCTTGCTTTCTCTTAATCTTTATTTCTTAAATAATAAACGTCATAATTAACTGCACCACCGTAATCACATGTCCGTATTTTAACGTGCGTAATAGCAATTCTAAAAGAGGTACTGATCTATATGTATTATGTAGAAAATATATGCAAAATATATGCGTGAAATAATAGAATAATAGAATAAAAATATGAGCGTGAAATAATAGAAAATATCCACGAAATGTTTTTCGTACTTCTGCTTCCTGACAAAGAAATTTTTTCAATTTAGGTTTTAGAAGCATTCGTACTGCGGCAAATGTATGTTGCAACAGAAATTTGCACTTACGTCTCCTAGTGCCAGAACTGTGCGTTACACAAACTGTGAGAGCCACTAGATCCATTTTTTACGTTCAAGCGCCAATGTGAAAACAGGAATAGTACGTCACATACACTGTAACGTACTACAGAGGTGAAGCAATCAAGACACAAATCTGCAGCGATACATTCCGTCGGTGTTGCTTAGTCGGATAGAGCAACTCACAAGAAAGCGAGGAGACGCAAATTCGACCTCCGTGACCCATAAATTCCCGTTTTCACAACGCATACACACGCATAAAATTGAAATTATATGCAAAGTAATCATCGCAACACGTATGCTATCCGCCGCAAAAAATAATTTTTCGAATCGGATTTTTAGAACCAGAGATACCGGGAGAAGTACGTTATAAATTTGTTCCCACTAGAAGAAAAAAATCGAAATTATTTGGAGATGAAACTGTATGCAAAGTGTTCCACGCAGTAAAAAGTATCGATGGAAAAAGGCTCCTTTCAATGAGATATGTATAGGCAACAATATGGAGTAACATATATTTTGAAATTACAGTTAGGCCCTCTAGCGATGGAGTTATGCATCGTAAAAAGAACAAAAAGCAAGGATAATCGTTCTAACACTTTACGCATTCCAATGCAAAAAGAGTTTTAAATCAGATTAAAAAAACGTGAACGGAAATGAAGTGTATTGACTCCACCTTAGCAGTAAACTGCATAGTACTTAAAATGCACTCTTTTTTGCATACTTCTTGACAGTGAATGGAACCAGTCATAAAAATAGTTTTTTTGAACTGGATTCTTCGATCAGTAAAATCCAGTCCTGAAACCTTTGCTAATCGAAATGGCGAAGTGAGCCGATTATCATTAGAAACGTACAGTACAAAAACTCAAAAATCGTATGCAAAATGTTTTTCATGCGGGAAGACATCCGAAACAAACAGGAGTTTTTTTAAATCGATTAATTACTCGTAGAAATAGAGATATGGAGGTAAACGTAATTTAACTTCGCCATCCACAGGAAAAACTCTACGTTATTTGATAGCGATAATGAGCGTAAAGTGTTTTTTTGCAGTGAAAGGTTTCCTTTCAAAGGAGGATATTTTCTATTGGATTTTTAGAATCGGAAATATCGTTGCAAGTATAAAAAACACTGACGGCACCAAACGGCAGAACTTAGCATCATGAATAAGTGGGAAATATACGCAAAATATACTTCATAGTAAGAGTTCTTCGACGGGGAAGGAATTTTACTAATACCGACAAGTTGCCATCAAAATCTTCCAAGACCTGCAGAATCTCCAAATCTATCACCTATCGAGCATGTGTGCAACACCAGCTGACATAGCTTGTAAGTTGCGTCTCAACTGCTTCCAAGTTCAGTTGGATTATTGAACCAAATAAACGTAACGTGATGCGGGTTCCGTTTGAACACCACCAGATATCTGTGGAGCAATATCCAGGACCACATGCCGGTGATAGTATCGCAAAAAATTAGAGTTTATGCAAATCATTGACAGATGATACATTTTCCTCTGTTTTTCGTTATTAAATATCAACTTTGAGATGAAAATTAAATAATTCCTTATCCATCTGATAATCTATAAGATCATCTATTAAATTGTCAGCTCATTCCATACTTTTCTTCTAGATGGAACAATGAATAGTGTATTCACCATCATCAACGTCATCACGAAACATTTTCAATCCACTGCTGGATGAAGGTCTCCTCGAGTGTCTTCCACAACTCTTTGTCATAGTGCAGTGATATCTATAAGTGACACGCATGCTGTGTAGTCATTACTTCGAAAATCACTATAGCCGCCTCGGTGGCGCAGTGGTTTAAGCAATGGCCTCTAATCATTCGTCCAAAACAGGTCCGGGTTGGAATCCCGGCGTGGCATGGATGTTCTGTTTATCTTACGGCGCTGGCTCTCTCCCTTCCCTGGAACCAGTGACCATAAATTAGGGAAGGGAGACTGTTTATAGCCCATGAGTTGCTCACGGTAGTCGTTAAACATCTAATAAAAAAAGTGATTATATATTACTCCTGCATACTTTCGAATTTCATCAGCCCATCTCAAGCGTGGTATTCCTCCGGGTCTTTTCTGGTTCACTTCGCATCCAGTGTAGTATTTCAATTGTCCAACGGTGGTCGATTCTTCTAGCAATATGCCCACCTCATTGTCACTTAAGGGCTTTTACTTTGAGCATGATGTCATCCATTCTTGTCATTTTCCTGATCCACGAGTTCTTTTTCCTATATTTCCTTGCTGCATATGCATCTCTTAAGGCTTCTTTGACTTGTACGCAGTCTCTGTATAAGTCTTGTTTAATAAAGGTCAACGTATCTGATCTACAAGAAATGGAAGGATGCATTCATTGAACATTTTTCTTTTAAAACATAATGGCAATTGCACTGTTTCTTCCAAATGCACTTCAGCCTAGCTTTATACGCCAATAAATTTCTTTTTTGTTCCTGGCCCTTGCTTGATATCTGTTGTCCATGGTAAATGTAGGTATCGGATACTTCTAGAAATACCCTATTAATCATTAAATCTTCAGCTTTTGTTAAAGCATGGTGCATTAGTTTTGTTTTCTGTAAGTTTATCTGCAATCCCACTTCTTTACTCTTTTCAGCAAGTTGCTAGATCAAACACCTCAACAGTGAGTCTTGCAAAAATGACTCTGCCATTAGCAAAATGAAGGTGGATTAAACTACCTCCGTTAATCGTTATTCCTTTGTCTTTTCATTTCAAGGATTGAAAGACCTCCTGCAATGTGGCAGTGAAGATTTTTTGGAGATATGATGTCACCTTGTATCACTCCCTTTTCAATTTTTATGCGTATACTGTTTCCCTGAACAGACGAACCTTTGCACTTACATTTTCATAGATGTTATTAATAATATTAACATAACAAATACTATTCCATATTCACCAACCAACACGACCAGCGTGATAACTTAGGACTCCTCCCTCCCCAAATAACACCTAAGTATACATTCATTAGTTGTCGTCCATACACATAACAAACAACGTGCACATTGAACAAAACAATCTGGTCCGGTGGTGCATGTTACGATTACGTGCGAGAAGCGACCGTGCGCCTAGCGACCCTGTGGAAAATCGTGCGCGAAGCGACCCTATTATATTCCATCGTGGACGAAGCGACCCTGCTAATCGCATAAGTTTACTTATATATATACACTGGCGGAAAGTAAAAAAAGAACACCAAGAAGGAGACGTCTGATACCAAGGAAATGTATACAGCATAATAACGGAATACAGAGGATAACGTGATCAAAACATTATGGCAAAATACAGCTGTATTTGCTGGTAAACTGAAAAATAACATTTCCATGTAACATGGTTAGTACGAGGTTGAACCGCCATGAACTGCGTCACACTGTGCAATTCCGGCATAGAGTCTGTCGTATAGATGTTGGATGTAAGTTTGGAGTATTGAGTTCCAAGCATCCTCAACCTGGACGCGTAAATCGAGGATGGTCGTGGCTGGCCGTGGAGACCGGATAAGTCGTTATCCCATAAAATCCCACACGTGCTCAATGGGGACAAATCCGGTGAACGTGCAGGCCATGGAAGTTGTCTCACACCCTGAAGTGCATGTTGCGTTGCACGTGCCGTGTGTGGGCATGCGTTATCTTGCTGAAAAACACCACGACGGACCGACCTTACAAATGGCACAACAACGGGCAGAATGATGCTGTTGATGTAGGAGGTGCTGTTTAACGTACCCGGTACAAACTCTAGTTGTGTACGGGAGTGATAGCTGATCGCTCCCCACACCAGGAGACCAGGTGTAGGCCCTGTGTGTCGCTGGCAGATGCAAGAAGGGTGGAGACGCTCCCCTGTGCGTCTGTGAACACGCATACGGCCATCGGATGCTCGCAAGCAGAATCTGCTTTCATCGCTGAACACGACAGATCGTCATTGCGTTCTCCAGTGCAGACGTTGGCGATACCACTGCAGCCGTTCCTGATGGTGGGCTGGAGTCAGAGGTACACATGCCAGAGGCACACGTGCACGTAGTCCTGTATCCAGTAGACGGTTACGGATTGTCCGCACAGTCACCTCAGGTGCAACGGCAGCTCGGATTTGCGTCGCAGTGGATGTTTTGCTTGACAACGCCGCTCTTCTTATGCGTCGATTGGTCCGCTCATCAGTCCGTCTGTGACTCCCGGTTCCACATCTTTTCGTGTGAGAATGTTCCTCGAACCATCTACACCACCATCGTACCAACACCGATACTTCCCGTCCAATTCGCTCCACAATACGAAGATACGACCACCCGGCCTCTCGGAGTCCGACGACGACCTCGCTCAAAGTCCGATAACTGCTGAAATCGTACACGTCTTCCATGTCCAGGCATTACAGCTTCTTCAGGGTCTTCGCACGTGTCCGTACGCCGACGACTAATTACATTCACTTCGCCGAACTCCTTAAATACCACCGACGATATTTTGCATATTATGCCGTGCTGTGGCGTAAGCGCTCACCGGTTGGTCCCGATATTAGCATCACACGTACGTAAACTCAATCCCATTAACATATGTAAATTTCATTATTGTCCGCCAATTCCTTCTTCGTAATCTTTTTTCACTTTCCGGTAGTGTATATATACAAATCGTAGACAAATTATTTATATCTAATTAATTAATTACTTACATTAAGGTTTTTTATACTAAATACAAGTTTTAATAACATTTTACATATATATATACTAATCGTAATCAAATTATTTACACCTAATTAATTAAGTACTTACATCTTTTGAATTTTGATGCTTTCAGACATTTTTAAGTACTTACATCTTCTGAATTTTGATAGCTTAATGCTTTCAGGTATTTTTTAAGGTCTTTAGAATTTCCAAATTCCGCCATGATATTACGAATGCGTTCTTCTACTTGTATACTCATTTTCTTCCTTTTTGGACCAAGTTCTCCTAATTCTTTTAATTGTTGTTTGTGCTTCACACGTCAAATTTGGAAATTTAAAGACCTTAAAAAATGCCTGAAAGAATTATGCTATCTTTCCAAATTGGAATAAGGACAAAAGCTACAAAATTCAGAAGATGTAAGTACTTAATTAATTAGATGTAATCAACTTGACTACGATTTGTATATATATATATGGGATGTAAGGTCAGGTGATGCGTAACATCACAGCCTCTCCTTGACAAATGCAAATGTCAACCCCGCCTTCTCGTGGTACATCCTGTTCCCACTAAAGGGGCTCTGACGACCGCCAATAGCGGTATAACTATACCATCGGGATTAGAGGAAATGCTATCCCACACTCACCAACCCGCTTGGCCAGCGTGGTGAGTTATGGCCAAACCCCTCCAAAATGACTCCACAACTTAAATCTTGGCCCTCAGTCTCCGGCAGCTGGAATGTACCTGGCCAAGGCAGTGGCCAGTGCGACATGAAGGCAGAGGGTGCTAAGAATCCCCGGAGGACCGGACTAGGCTGCCATCTGATGCTGACCTTGGCTACGTATAATGGACTCTCCCTATCTTCTGATTCAAGGCTTCTTGAATTGGAAGAGGAACTACAAAGGATCAAGTGGGACATCGTCGGGCTAAGTGAGGTAAGGATAAAAGGAGAGGACTCTCATTGAACTGAAAAGTGGACATCTCTTCTACTATCGTGGGACTGATACTGGCAGGACTAGTGGTGTTGGTTTAATAATAAACAAGAAACTGAAGGATAAAGTTGTAGAAGTTGAAAGTTCCTCTGACAGAGCTGCACGACTCGTTTTCCAACTCTCGGGAAGATACCAGGCTCAGATTATTCAAACTTATGCACCCACCACAAGTCATCCTGAAGAAGAAATTGAAGAATTTTATGAGGAAATTCCTCATCTAAATAATAAAGGTAAGCAGCACTTAAAGGTAATTATGGGAGATTTCAATGCAGAAATAGGGCAACGGCAACAGAATGAAACTTCAGCAGGTAAATTCAGTCACGGTAACAGAAACCAGCGTGAAAATACTCTCGTAGAGTTTGCAGAGGCAAAAGGGTTTTTCATCATGAACTCCTTTTCAAGAAAAAGCCACACAGGAAATGGACATGGAGACATCCAAATGGGACGACAAGTGAAATTGATTTTATTATGTGTAACAAAAAAATCGTCATAGAAGACTGCAGTGTGCTAAACAAGTTCAACACAGGTAGTGACCATAGATTGGTGAGATGTAAGATGCACCTCAACACTAAACTCGAACGTAGCAAGCTCATAAGACAAACAAAATGTATTGACATAAACAAGCTTAAAAAACACCATAATACCTTCAAGTTGGAACTGAAGAACAGATTCTCTGCTTTAGAAGGCCTAACATCGGAAAAAGTGGATATTTTTGAAGTTAACAGAAAAGTAACCAAAGCTCTTATGGAAACAGCAACAAAATTAGCTGGGTCTAAGAACAAGTTGCATGTGAACTAATTATCAGGAAAAACCAAAATGTTGATGCAAAAAAGAAGAGAGATGAGGACAACTAAAGAAGATGTGACTTCCAAAGTGGAATATGTAGAGCTATGCAAGACAGTACTGTAACGTATACTCTATATTCACTTTCCTTTTGACTTTACTATCTCTGGTTATTTTATTTTTCTATGTAAATTATCTTCTTACTGAACGAAATATTATGTCACCCGATGAATGAGATCTGGCAATGAGTGTAAGTCATGACGTGGTGGTAGCCAGTATATATAGGCGCGTTCATCGATAGCAAGGGGAGCGTTTGTTATACGAGGAGAGATTTTGTTGTTATAAGGAGAGCTTTTGTTGTTATAGGGAGATCGTTTGTTGTTATACTAGAGGAGAGAGTTTCGTTCTATGTGATTAGTTTTGATTCTTCATTATTGTGAAACAAGTTGTGTGTGTGTGCTTTGGATGACCAAGAGTTGCATAATAAAAAAGCTTTGAGTAAGTACGTCTTTCTCAATTAATAGTTTTTGTCAGACCTCTGTCTGGCTGTTAGGTTTATATCATTAGTTTATTACCATTAACAACCAGCGTTAAGACTTTATTCATTCTAATTACTGCTGCAACATTATTACCAGTTATAAGTTTTGTTCATTACTATTACTACATTACTAGCAGGTGACTTTATTCATGATATTAATTAACTAGTAACAACAACCATTTTTAATTCACTATTTGAAGCTTCATCATTATCATTAGCTAGCTGGTAGAAAGAGTTTATTCATTATAATTAGCTTAGCGGAAAGCAAAATAAAGCTAATTCATTATAATTGGCGCCCGAACTTTTCTCGAACACGAGATCTTGACAATTCTTACCCATGTCTTCACTACCTGAGACAACTTCAATTTTCCACCCCAAGGCAAGTTCCGAGGGTAATGGTGTTTTTTTTGACAATTTGCAAGAAGCCTGTGGCTCTAACTTTGATATGAATGATCTACACGTACCCAGGCATTCTTCACAATTTCATAATGCACCAGCTTCCTATTACTCTGAGTCGCGGGTCGTACCTGAGGGAGTTCCATCCTCTCAGCGAAGCAGAATGCTTGCCCATTTCGTGCCGCATGCAGGAACAATTCATTTCACTGGTTTGGAGAGGTCCTTAAAGTTCCTCGAAGATCTGGAAGATCATTTTGATCTATATAATATTCCTGACGACTGCAAAGTCCAAATCGCAGGCACTTGCTTGAGGGATACCGCTAAGACCTGGTATCGGCAGTGGAGAGTGTCGAACCCAGATTCTCATTATGAGAATTTCCGTGCAGAATTTTTGGAGGTCTTTCCTTTCGGCCTCAGTCGAGCTAGCCTTGCACAACAGCTTTTTTCGCGTCAGCAAGGTCCCAATGATAGCCCTGTTGCATTTGCGTTGGAAACTACACGCTTATATAACCTATGGGATCCACATGCCAGTCATGTTGACATGTTGGATACCCTCGTGCAGCAGCTCGACCCATTCTTACAAGATTTTCTTGAGGTTCGACACCCTGCCACAATTCATAACTGCCTTCGCCTCATACGCACGTATGAAGAGCTAACATGGCAAACATGGTTCAACTCACCATGCTCGGGCACCCCGCGAGGCTTATTATGAAAACCCTCAGCGGCATAATAGGCATAATAACTTTCAGCGCGAGCATACACAAGTGCACACCCAAGCTTCATACGTTCCACCACACAGAAGAGTGGCAAACCAACAGGGAGTTTCTGAACAAGCTTCGGGATATCGTACAAATGCACAGTATGCTCGACCCCGTTCCAATCCTCAGCATTCGGAACGTTTTCATGCTCAGGGCAATGATAATTTTTCTGCCCGTGCTGAGGGCAGACGTAATGGATATGAAAATGTCAACAGACACGCGGAGTTCCCGACGCAGGTTTCACGCAGTTTTCCTCATCGTGAAAATTTTCCCGATACCCGGCAGGGTCGAGGTTTCAGACCACATGATAATCCAACCAGAATTCCTTTAAACTTCCAAAGGAAGTAGACCAAGGGTCGGTCCTGCTTCCTGATACCAAGCATTCTGACCCTAAAACAGTGTTAGTGACTGTTCAAACTCCTCAGTTGCCTGATGTATTCTTGACAATTGAAGATATTATTGTCGAGACAAAGTTCGACACTGGTTCTGAAATATCAGCCCTAAATACAAAGTTTTGCACTGACAATTTTCCTGCAATACTAGTTCAGCCTGCGACGCAATATTTGCGAGGTGCAAATAACGAAATCTTCAGTATCGCAGGAACTGTCACATTATCTTTAGGGCTGGGAAAAGCTCGTTTTACGCATTCTTTCCTGCTTATAGACGAGCTACCTGTGAAATGTTTAATGGGCATGGATTTTATTCATACCTTTCAAATAACTTTGAATTTCGTACAACATGTGATTTCCTTTCCGGAACCTGTCGAAATGATTCCTACGGTTCCTGTAGATATAACGAGTTTGTTATTGAGTAACCAATTGAATGAGGGGCAACGAAACCAGCTTTCTCTCCTTTTACAGGAAAGATCTGGTTTATTTTCGGATCAACCTGGTTTCACACAGGTGGTTTATCATGTCATTGACACTGATGGTTCGAAACCAATTGCGACGAAACCTTACCCTTGTGCTCCACATAAAAAACAGGAAATGCAACGTCAAATTTTTGAAATGATTAAACAGGGCATAATCAGGGAATCAACAAGCGCCTGGGCTGCTCCTGCCTTTTTGGTTCCAAAGAAACAACCCAATGAATTTCGTTTCGTGACAGATTTCCGCAAGCTCAACCAAGTCACAAAAACGATCAATTATCCACTACCTGTCATGTCACATATTTTAAATGACCTGTCGTCAACCAAATGGATGTCAATCTTGGATTTGGCGAGTGGATATTGGCAGGTGGCAGTACATCCGGACTCTGTCGATAAAACTGGCTTTGTGACTCCTTTTGGGGCTTATGAATACTTACGTATGCCCTTTGGCCTAGCTTCTGCACCTGCTACTTTCCAAAAGCTTATGGATACGGTTCTCAGACCTGTCCTGGGTCCCCATGTGCATGTATATTTGGATGATATTATTATTACATCCGAGACTTTTGACGAGCACCTTTCTCTGCTCAAACAGGTGTTCCAATTCATATACAATGCTGGCTTGACGTTAAAACCTAGTAAATGCCAGATAGCGAGGGACGAGATTGTATATCTGGGGTTGAAAATCACTCCCCACGGCGTATTTACTGATAATGAAAAAATTAGGCCCATTGTTGACTTTCCTCGGCCTAAAACAGCAAAAGAACTATCACGCTTTCTGGGAATGACCGGATGGTATCAGCAGTTCGTCCCCGCTTATGCTACAATCTGTAAGCCATTGTATGCTTTAAAACGTAAATACAAGAAGTTTGTTTGGACACCTGAGGCTAACGCTGCTTTTGAAACACTGAAGTCTGCGTTGACTCAGCCTCCGGTGTTGGCTTTCCCGGACCATACTAAGGAATTTGATATTTATACTGACGCATCCGGAGTTGGTCTTGGTTGCGTTTTGTCACAAGCTGGGCATCCAATAGCTTTTGCGTCTCGTACTTTGGCCAAAGCTGAACGCAATTATTCAGCTACGGAACGTGAATGTCTTGCTGTTGTGTATGCGCTGAATAAATTTCAATGTTATCTTAATGAATTGACAGTTAACATAATTACGGATCATTCTGCCCTTCAGTATTTGAATTCTGCTAATCACCTATCTCAAAGACTTATGAAGTATGCTCTGAAGTTACAAGAGAGCAATATCAAAAATTTCGTGTCAGCCAGGTCATAAGAATCAATTACCGGACGCATTGTCTCGCGTTCCGATTAGTGGGGTCCCCACAGAAACTACTCCTGGATGTCAGCCTTTACTTCTAATAGCTGATATAACATCCAGAGAGCAGATAATGGCAGAATTAATAAATGATCCAGATTTTGGGGATATCTGTAATTTTTTGCTTGCGGGTTCGCCCCCACAAAGTGATCCTTCTCTGGCTGGAAGGTCACAGCATTTTCAAGTAATAGAGGGTCTTCTTTACTATACAAAATCTAGGACTACTAGGGCAGAGTTTCGCCCATGTATTCCGCGAACCCTTAGAATGGCCCTTTTAAACGAATTTCATGACAAACCTCTTGCAGGCCATTTAGGTATTCGCAAGACCCGTTGTAAATTGCGGGATGTTGCCTATTGGCCTGGCATGTACCAAAGTGTGCTCGCATACGTTCAATCATGTCACTTGTGTCAGATTAATAATTACCGTAATGTAAGACCGGCCGGTCACTTGAAATCTAATTCAAGTTCTCATGTGTTTGACATTATTTCAATAGATTTATTGGGACCTTATCCTTTATCTGTTAAAAATAAAGCTCGTTACGTTTTAGTACTAACTGATAATTTTTCTAAATGGGTTGAAGTTTTTCCCATTAAAGCCGCTACGGCAGAAGTTATTTGTAATGTATTAGTTAATGAAGTATTCTCTCGATATGGTGCACCTAATAAAGTAGTTTCGGATAATGGTCCTCAATTTATTTCTGACATTTTTGAAAGAATGTGTGCGAGACTACACATTAAACATAAATTCATTTCCCCATATCATCCCCAGAGTAATCCTGCAGAACGCGTTAACCGCACGCTAGTGAAAATGATTGCTACATTTGTAATGGATCATCATGAAAGATGGGATGACCATTTGGAGCTTTTTGCGTTTGCCCTCCGCTCGTCTGTCCACGAATCTACTAAAATTACTCCTGCAGAACTTTTTCTGGGTCGCAAAATTAAAACCCCTTTTGAAAATTTAACGGGGATTATCGACGAACTAAACCAGCGACCAACTCCGCAATCAGTACGAATCATGGCAGAAAAAGCTCGTGTTGCAATGCTAGGAGCACAAGCGGCTCAAGCAAGATATTATAATACTAGGCGTAGGGAACCAGATCTTGTCGTTGGAGATCTCACTCTCGTGGAAACGCACTTCCAGTCTTCTGTTTCGCATACTTTAGTGAAGAAATTTGCACCCAGCTACGAAGGTCCATATCGGGTGACAAATGTGTTTGAAAATAACATTGTTCTTGAAAAACCTGACAATCAATTTCAATACGTACACGTTGCTCAGTGCCGCAAGTATCATGAACGAAATATCGATTTTATAATCAATCCTACTCAACCTTCTGTTCCACAGACTGAAGAGTCTATATCTCACGATCAACCGCCAGAAATTTTGGACGAACCAACAAACATTTTTGAAGAATCTCCAGTGGTTTTTCCTTCACCCTCCCCTCCTCCAGACGGGTTTCCAAACACGCAAACTGATTCTCCCATGAGACCAAGGCTCGAATCGAGTTCTTCGAATACTAGTATCGTTCCTTTCCCTCCAACCATTGCCAAGACTGTTGCTGCGCCGTTTCCTGATAACTCTGCACCAACGCAGGCTCCTACTTCTTTGAATACCTCGTCAGAAAGTATTCCTATAGGCAAATATAAACATTGCCCTGCACGACCACTGAATTACAGCAGCGACTCAGAGGCTTCGGACATTTCTGATTTATCAGTTATGAACACTAAATTGAATGTTACAAACCGTCCAGAACCACCAAAAGCTGGGCGCAAACGTAACTTGTCTCCCCAATCTGCTTCGCCGCAACAGCGACGAAGGCAGAAATCCTTGCATCCGCCCGGGTTTCGCCCCTGGAACCTACGCTCAGGGCAAACAGGGCCGATGCCTGCTGCTACTCTGATGCCACGAGGGCGTAAGAGAAAGCAAACGATGTGGCCGGAGCCACGTCCGTCCAAGAGAATACTGGAAGGACACAAGGGGCCCCAGCACAAAGGGACTCCATATCACAAGCCTGGGGGAGCCCGTTCTTCTCAGCCGCAGGGATTTCCGGACCACCAGACTTCGGCCGTTCCTGATCGACGGACTTCAGACATTCCTGACCGTTCCTCTCAGCCGCAGGGATTTCCGGACCGCCAGACTTCAGACGTTCTTGACCGTTCTTCTCCGCCGCAGGGATTTCCGGACCCACAGACTTCAGCCGTTCCGGACCGACGGATTTTCGCCATTCCTGACCGTTCCCGTCAGCCGCCGGGATTTCTTGACCGACAGCAGACCGATGTTCCAGATCCATTAAAGTCCCTGAAGAGATCTAAGCCACCTGATTTTACCAGTCCGATTAGGCCTGGAAAACGTTATCGCACTAGAGTTTTTTATGCGTCCTCGAGATAAGTAAGTTCTCGTGGACAGGTTCTTTTCTCAGTTTGTTGTTTTTCCTGCACGACCAGTTGGCGTGTCAGAATTTCTTTTTTCGTGTGGGCCTATGCATTCTTTTTTGTGTATATATGTGTTTTTTTTTATATTTCTTCTATGTCCATCTACTAATCCCAATTTTTTTATATATCTATGTGCTTAGGGGTAAAATAATAAAATTGTTACTGTAAGGCAGCTCCAGGTAATCTTCGCTGCTGATACAGTTGGTATGTATTCAACGAATAATGCGAACGTAATTTGAAATTAAAATAATAAAATTGTTACTGTTAGGCAGCTCCAGGCAATCTTCGCTGCTAATACAGTTGGTATGTATTCACCGAATAATGAGAACGTCATTTGAAATTAAAAAAGTGATTCCTGCTAGGCAGAATAAAAGGAAGGTATGCCGATGCAGGTTTGTTTTGTTCAACAATACAAGTTTCACAGACGAATACAGATTTCTTAATTTTGTCATGCCAAGTTTGATAATGTAAATACTGCTGCCACCAAACAACAAAACAAAAAAGAGGTCGAGAAACGTCAATCAACGAAATGTAAGACTTACACACCAAAATTGATAGGTTTTTCGGAAACAAAAAAAAAAAATAAAAAAAAATAAATATTAAGGGGGAGATGATGTAACGTATACTCTATATTCACTTTCCTTTTGATTTTACTATCTCTGGTTATTTTATTTTTCTATGTAAATTATTTTCTTACTGAACGAAATATTATTTCACCCGATGAATGAGATCTGGCAATGAGTGTAAGTCATGACGTGGTGGTAGCCAGTATATATAGGCGCGTTCATCGATAGCAAGGGGAGCGTTTGTTATACGAGGAGAGATTTTGTTGTTATAGGGAGATCGTTTGTTGTTATACTAGAGGAGAGAGTTTCGTTCTATGTGATTAGTTTTGATTCTTCATTATTGTGAAACAAGTTGTGTGTGTGTGCTTTGGATGACCAAGAGTTGCATAATAAAAAAGCTTTGAGTAAGTACGTCTTTCTCAATTAATAGTTTTTGTCAGACCTCTGTCTGGCTGTTAGGTTTATATCATTAGTTTATTACCATTAACAACCAGCGTTAAGACTTTATTCATTCTAATTACTGCTGCAACATTATTACCAGTTATAAGTTTTGTTCATTACTATTACTACATTACTAGCAGGTGACTTTACTCATGATATTAATTAACTGGGATGTAAGGTCAGGTGATGCGTAACATCACAGCCTCTCCTTGACAAATGTCAACCCCGCCTTCTCGTGGTACATCCTGTTCCCACTAAAGGGGCTCTGACGACCGCCAATAGCGGTATATCTATACCATCGGGATTAGAGGAAATGCTATCCCACACTCACCAACCCGCTTGGCCAGCGTGGAGAGTTATGGCCAAACCCCTCCAAAATGACTCCACAACTTAAATCTTGGCCCTCAGTCTCCGGCAGCTGGAATGTACCTGGCCAAGGCAGCGGCCAGTGCGACATGAAGGCAGAGGGTGCTAAGAATCCCCGGAGGACCGGACTAGGCTGCCATCTGATGCTGACCTTGGCGACGTATAACGGATGCTCAGTATCTTCTGATTCAAGGCTTCTTGAATTGGAAGAGGAACTACAAAGGATCAAGTGGGACATCGTCGGGCTAAGTGAGGTAAGGATAAAAGGAGAGGATCTCATTGAACTGAAAAGTGGACATTTCTTTTACTATCGTGGGACAGATACTGGCAGAACTAGTGGTGTTGGATTTATAATAAACAAGAAACTGAAGGATAAAGTTGTAGAAGTTAAAAGTTCCTCTGACAGAGCTGCACGACTCGTTATCCAACTTTCGAGAAGATACCAGGCTCAGATTATTCAAACTTATGCACCCACCACAAGTCATGCTGAAGAAGAAATTGAAGAATTTTATGAGGAAATTCGTCATCTAAATAATAAAGGTAAGCAGCACTTGAAGATAATTATGGGAGATTTCAATGCAAAAATAGGGCAACGGCAACAGAATGAAACTTCAATAGGTAAATTCGGTCACGGCAACAGAAACCAGCGTGGAAATACTCTTGCAGAGGCAGAAGGGTTTTTCATCTTGAACTCCTTTTTCAAGAAAAAGCCACACAGGAAATGGACATGGAGACATCCAAATGGGACGACAAGTGAAATTGATTTTATTATGTGTAACAAAAAATTCGTCATAGAAGACTGCAGTGTGCTAAACAAGTTCAACACAGGCAGTGACCATAGATTGGTGAGATGTAAGATGCACCTCAACACTAAACTCGAACGTAGCAAGCTCATATGACAAACAAAATGTATTGACATAACCAATCTTAAAAAACACCATAATACCTTCAAATTGGAACTGAAGAACAGATTCTCTGCTTTAGAAGGCCTAACAGCGGAAGAAGTGGATATTTCTGAAGTTAACAGAAAAGTAACCAAAGCTCTTATGGAAACAGCAACAAAATTAGCTGGGTCTAAGAACAAATTGCATGTGAACAAATTATCAGGAAAAACCAAAATGTTGATGCAAAAAAGAAAAGTGATGAGGACAACTAAAGAAGATGTGACTTCCAAAGTGGAATATATAGAGCTATGCAAGACAGTACGAAAAAGTATCACTGAAGACGTAAGGAAATTCAACTGTGAACTAGTAAGGAAAGCAATTGAAAACAACCAAAGCCTAAAGATAGCAAAGGGACATCTCAGTAAGGGGAAAACAGATTATGGCACTGAGAAAAGAAGATGGTTCTGTAACAAGAAATAGAGGCGAAATTTTGACAAGAGTGAAAGATTTCTACTCCAAATTATATGAAAAGGATGATACATGTACTCCAGACATCTTGAAAGGTACCAGTACCAGAGTTCTTCCAGTCCTTCTAGCAGAAGTTGCACATGCAATCAAGAACATGAAGCGTGGAAAAGCTCCAGGAGAAGATGGAATTACTGTAGACATCATACAAGAAGCAAGTGGAGAAATCCAAACAGTACTCGCCCAAATTTTCACTCGATGCCTTAATGAAGGGAAAATTCCTGAGGATTGGAACAACGCTACAATGATCTTGCTACATAAAAAAGGTGACATTGAGGATCTCAGGAACTACAGACCTATCAGCCTCCTATCAGTGGTTTATAAAATCTTCACTAAAGTTCTTTCACACCGCTTGAAGGTGACACTGGACATGGCTCAACCGAGAGAACAAGCTGGATTCAGGAGTGGCTACAGCACAATAGATCATATCCACGTACTGAGAGAACTAATTGAAAGAGCGAGGGAATATGAACTTCCATTGTGCATGGCTTTTATCGATTATGAAAAAGCCTTTGATTCGGTGAAACCATCAGCAGTTGCAATGGCTCTGAAATCCTGCGGTATTGAAGATGCATACATTAATATTATTAATAACATCTATGAAAATGCAAGTGCAAAGTTTCGGCTGTTTGAAAATACAACACACATAAAAATTGGAAAAGGAGTGAGACAAGGTGACACCATATCTCCGAAGCTCTTTAATGCCACATTGGAAAATGTCTTTCAATCACTGAACTGGGAAAACAAAGGGATAAAGATTAATGGAGATTATCTAACCCACCTTCGTTTTGCTGATGACATAGTCATTTTTGAAACTACCCCATCAGAGCTACAGAATATGATCCAGGAACTTGCTGACAAGAGTAAAGAAGTGGGATTAAAAATGAACTTTCAGAAGACAAAAGTGATGTACAATGCTTTTACAAGAAATGAAGATTTATCGATTGATGGAGAAAAGCTGGAGGTAACAGACACGTACGTTTATCTTGGACAGCAGATATCAAATGAGGGTCACATTGGTGAAGAAATTAATTGGCGTACAAAACTTGCCTGGAGAGCTTTTGGAAGAAACAGCATAATTTTCAAGAGCAATATGCCATTATGTCTTAAAAGAAAAGTGTTTGATCAATGCATCCTTCCAGTGCTTACGTATGGTGCAGAGACGTGGACCTTAGCTAAAAGAGACATACAAAGGCTGCGGACAACTCAAAAAAGCATGGAGAGGTGCATGCTTGGTGTAACCAGGAGAGATAAGAAGAGGAACACGTGGATCCGAAAAATGACAACAGTGGAAGACATCATGATCAGAGTTAAATCCCTGAAATGGCAATGGGCTGGATATACTGCCAGAAGAACAGACCATCGATGAACAGCCGAAATTTTAGATTGGATTCCAAGGGACAGGAAAAGACCCAGAAGAAGACCACATGGAAGATGGGTGGATGAAATTCGAAAGTATGCGGGAGTGACATGGAGGAGACTGGCACAAGACAGACCGTTGTGGAGGAAACTTGGGGAGACCTTCGTCCAGCAGTGGATTGATAATGGTTGACAATGATGATGATGATGATTAATTAACTAGTAACAACAACCATTTGGAATTCCCTATTTGAAGCTTCATCATTATCATTAGCTAGCTGGTAGAAAGAGTTTATCCATTTTAGTTTAGCTAGAGAAAAGGCTAATTCATTATAGTACGAAAAAGTATCACTGAAGACGTAAGGAAATTCAATTGTGAACTAGTAAGGAAAGCAATTGAAAACAACCAAAGCCTAAAGATAGCAAAGGGACATCTCAGTAAGTGAAGAAAACAGATTACGGCACTGAGAAAAGAAGATGGTTCTGTAACAAGAAATAGAGGCGAAATTTTGACAAGAGTGAAAGATTTCTACTCCAAATTATATGAAAGGGATGATACATGTACTCCAGACATCATGAAAGGTACCAGTACCAGAGTTCTCCCAGTCCTCCCAGCAGAAGTTGCACATGCAGTCAAGAACATGAAGCGGGGAAAAGCTCCAGGAGAAGATGGAATTACTGTAGACATCATACAAGAAGCAAGTGGAGAAATCGAAACAGTACTCGCCCAAATTTTTACTCGATTCCTTAATGAAGGGAAGATTCCTGAGGATTGGAACAACGCTACAATGATCTTGCTACATAAAAAAGTGACATTGAGGATCTCAGGAACTACAGACCTATCAGCCTCCTATCAGTGGTTTATAAAATCTTCACTAAAAGTTCTTTCACACCGCTTGAAGGTGACACTGGACATGGCTCAACCGAGAGAACAAGCTGGATTCTGGAGTGGCTACAACAGATCATATCCACGTACTGAGAGAACTAATTGAAAGAGCGAGGGAATATGAACTTCCATTGTGCATGGTTTTTATCGATTATGAAAAAGCCTTTGATTTGGTGAAACCATCAGCAGTTACAATGGCTCTGAAATCCTGCGGTATTGAAGATGCGTACATTAATATTATTAATAACATCTATGAAAATGCAAGTGCAAAGATTCGGCTGTTTGAAAATACAAAACACACATAAAAATTGGAAAAGGAGTGAGACAAGGTGACACCATATCTCCGAAGCTCTTTAATGCCACATTGGAAAATGTCTTTCAATCACTGAACTGGGAAAACAAAGAGATAAAGATTAATGGAGATTATCTAACCCACCTTCGTTTTGCTGATGACATAGTCATGTTTGCAACTACCCCATCAGAGCTGCAGAGTATGATCCAGGAACTTGCTGACAAGAGTAAAGAAGTAGGATTAAAAATGAACTTTCAGAAGACAAAAGTGTTGTACAATGCTTTTACAAGAAATGAAGATTTATCGATTGATGGAGAAAAGCTGGAGATAACAGACACGTACGTTTATCTTGGACAGCAGATATCAAGTGAGGGTCACATTGGTGAAGAAATTAATAGGCGTACAAAACTTGCCTGGAGAGATTTTGGAAAAAACAGCACAATTTTCAAGAGCAATATGCCATTATGTCTTAAAAGAAAAGTGTTTGATCAATGCATCCTTCCAGTGCTTACGTATGGTGCAGAGACGTGGACCTTAGCTAAAAGAGTCATACAAAGGCTGCAGACAACTCAAAAAAGCATGGAGAGGTGCATGCTTTTTGTAACCAGGAGAGATAAGAAGAGGAACTCGTGGATCCGAAAAATGACAAGAGTGGAAGACATCATGATCAGAGTTAAATCCCTGAAATGGCAATGGGCTGGACATACTGCCAGAAGGACAGACCATCGATGGACAGCCGAAATTTTAGACTGGATTCCAAGGGACAGAAGAAGACCACATGGAAGATGGGTGGATGAAATTCGAAAGTATGCGGGAGTGACATGGAGGAGACTTAAACAAGACAGACCGTTGTGGAGGAAACTTGGGGAGACCTTCGTCCAGCATTGGATTGATAATGGTTGACAGTGATGATGATGATGATGATGATGATGATATATATATATATAATGATATTAAAAACTTGCGTTTAGTATAAAAAACTTGATGTAAGTAATTAATTAATTAGATGTAAGTAATTTGACTACGCTTTGTGTATATATATGTATATATATATATATATATAAGTAAAATGATTCGATTAGCAGGTTCGTTTCGTTCACGGTAAAATATAACAGGGTCGCTTCGCGCACGATTTCCAGAGGGACGCTTGGCGCACGGTCGCTTCGCGCACGACACCCATGTTACAATCGAGTTTTTCTAGGTAATCAAATGAATGGAATTTCATGTACTTTATTCACCTAAGTGTTGAACAAAATTGCGAGAGCGTTGATATTTTTCTTGAAAGTTTTTTTTAATAATGTTGCCTACCTACGCATAAAGTATGTTGTTGCAACAATATGAAATCTTCTGTGCCAGACAACTGTGTGACTGACCGCTGAGTTTCGTACTCTCGCACATTATTTTATACGCAAAAATATTTTAAACCTGAAAGTTTTTAGCTACATCTTAGTCCGAGCAAGAAAAATTGGACGTAACCTGTTTCAATTTTTATGGAGTTACCAGAATTTAAAATTTATGCAAATGATGCGTCGTAAACAATGGTGTTTTCGGCGATGTGATTAAATAATAATTTTAATGCCATCTTAGGGAAGAAATAGACCACGAGTACCTTTATATCACAAGCCATTTTTAGCTCTATTTGAAATATACGCAGTGTGACAATTAAGTAATGAGACTGAATTTAAAAAAAATGGAAAAACAGGAAATCTTACAGAAACATATTTTGTTCGAAGTACATTTTTCTCCTGCGTTAATACAAGAAGTGGCACGATCAGAAAGAAAAAATTGCAAAGGTCATCTCTTGGTATGGAGTGAAGAGCTGATGTCATAGTCCTTTGTACATGGGTTGTCCAAAATAATGGAAACATCTTGAAACAATAGATGTTACGCACCTAATATGGTGTGGGAGCACCCTTGGCATTTAAAACTGCTTGAATCCTCCTTCGAATGGACGCATACAAGTCCTGGATGGTGGTAAGTGGTATGTTGTACCATTCTTCCTGCAGAAACTGCTCCAATTCCTTGAGAGACGCTGCAGGAGGATAACGGGATGGCACTCTGTTTTCCAACACAGATCACAAGGGCTCAATGATGTTTAAGTCCGGTGATTGTGCAGGCCAGGGAAGGTGTGCAACTTCATGCCCATGTTTCTCAAACCATGACTGAACAGTTCGACTCCTGTGAATCGGGGCATTATCATCTTGAAAGGTGCAATTCCCTGACGGAAACAATGTCTGCGCCATTGAATGCACATGGACGGCCAAAAGGGTGACATAGTCAAAGCTTGTGATTCATCCGTGTAAGGTGATAATGGGACCTGCTGCAACCCACGAGATCATGGCCCAAACCATTACGGAACCGCCCCCATGTTTCACTGTAGGAAGGAGACAGTCCGGGTTGTAAGCTTCAGCGCGTGTTCTCCACACGTAAACACGTCCTGTGATGAGGAATAGTGAGAAACCTGATTCATCGGAAAACAAGACATGTTTCCATTGATCCGCAGTCCACGTTTTATGTCCCTGGCACCACTGTAGCTTCCGTTTCATATTCACCTGTGACACTAGGCGTTTTGCTGGAATCGCAGCTCTGCCGTAAATATTGGACTTATGCACTTCCCTTCGCACGGTATGAGTCGACCCTGGGTTTTGGAGATGTGCATTAAGCTCAGCAGTCACTTTCGTCGCCGTTGTCTTCCTCCTTGAGGTCACAATCCTCTTTAATGTCCTTCTGTCTCTCGCAGTGAGTTTGGTTTTCCTTCCACAGTTGTGTCTCGCAGATGATGTTGCACCGTAAACATTGTGTGCTGTCATGACCTTCGACACGGTACCTCTCGATACCCCCAATACCTGTGCTATTGTGGTTACCGACGTACCAAGGCAGACGTGCTCCTATCTTCTGCCCTCTTTGAAACTCCTTCAGGTCACTCATTGTGCCTTCACCTGGAACGAAATTGGCAAACGCCAATTTCCAATGCAATCTCACAGAACCTTGAGACTTTAAGTAACAGTTTTTTACAAAAACAATTGTACACATGTTCGTTTTACTCGAAAAGCAGCACATACCAAAGTCACTGTTTCCAGCGAGGTGTTTCCATTATTTTGGACAACCCCTGTATGTCCTCAAAGTCTTAAAAAACAGTTTAATTTAAGGGCAACTGTAACTTAGAGAATAGAAAGTAGTCACATGGTGACAGAACTGGGGAATAGGGGGAATGGTTGATAACATACACTTGCTTTGTGCCAAAAATTGCTGTACTCTGACTGTTCTGTGTGCGAGTGCGTTACCGTGAAGAATGAATCATTGCCATTTTTTCGTACTTGGCCCTGACATGAACAATCCTCTCCCACAATCGTTCCAAAATGGATGGGTAAGCATTGCTGGTTGACAGTGGTACCTCCAGGAATGAACTCGTAATGCAGAATTCCGTTACTGTCGTAAATGCACACAAGCATTGTCTTGATTTTGGACTTCTGTAACCTGTTCTCCTTTCTTTTGGGTGACTCTGGCGACTTCCACTGAGCAGTCTGACGCTTCGTTTCAGGATCATGACGAAAACACCATGTCTCGTCACCAGCCACAGTACTTTGAAGAAAATTTTGCACTGCTTCTGAAGTCTCCGGATGCCTTTTACTTACTCCACTCGCGCTAGTTTCTGGTCGTCTAACAAAGAATGCGGAACAAAACGAGCACAAACTCCCTCACCCCCCCCAATCATGCACTGAAATTTGACGAATTGTCTTCTTATTAACACCTAGCTCATATCACAGTATCCTCAAGGTCAGAGCCGGATATTTATTCTCTGCTCCATGGCAGAGCGGTAACAATGTTCTTCCACCGAAAGACGTCATGTACAGCCCAAATAATCAGCTGCGCAGTTCTCACGCAAACGCTGCGTCCATCGCATAGCTGATAAGCGACTTATAAAAAAAATGCCTTCCCGTCCCATGTGTTTTACCGGGATTTTCTAAAACAATCAGGCACATTACTTAATTACCGCACTGTGCAATAACCAATCTCTTTGTAAATTGTGACGTGAATTACTTCTGCAACATTAAAAAAGAAAAAGTAGTTATTAAAGTGTGTGGGGAAATTCTGATACATAAAGAAAGATGCACGCTTTTTTGACCGGTATTTTGACGTAAGAATTTATACAACAAGGTCGTACAAAGTTATTTGATACTGACACTAAAAAAGATGCACATTTTTTGGCTCTTAGTTTCACGTACGAAAGTATACAACGGTAACGTAGAACTGCATCTTATCTACAGGAATGCAAAGGTACACTAGCATCGCACCTACAGGAATGCAAAGTGTCATTGTGCTCTCCTGTAGATACGATACATGGCCAGCGTTTTTCATTATATACATATATACACTGACGAGCAATTGAATTAGAGATACCTGTCTAGTAACGTGTAGCACCACCTTCCGCCCTCATGACAGCGGTGATTCGTCTCGGTATGGACTCGACAAGACACCGGAAACGTTGGTAAGCCATACGGATCCACGACCCCTGAACAAGCTCCCACAGTTCACGAAGATTTGATGAAGGGGGGTCAGGGCCTCGAATATCTCTCTCGGTGGCATCCCAGATGTGCTCTATGGGATTGAGGTCAGGTGACCTAACTGGCCAAGGAAGCGAGATCACGTCGGTGGAGTGTTCATCCAACCATCCGGATATAATTCGGGAGCGATGGCGCGGTGCATTGTTTTGTTGCAGGATGAGGTCCCCAGTGCGATGTTGAAGACGCACAAACGGGAGCAAATGGTCGTCCAGGATATACCGGTAACGTTGACTTGTGAGGGACGATGTCACACGTACCAGGGGTCCCATTTCAGTCCACGTAAACATTCCCCAGACGAGAATGACACCCACCAGCTTGAAGAGTACCCTGCTGGCAAGAAGGATCCATCGCTTCATATGGTTTGCTCCGTACTCGTATCCTGCCATCCGCATGTACCAACGTGAATCTCGACTCATCAGTCCAGGCAACATTCCACATATCTAGGGTCCAGTGGCGATGTTCCCGCGACCATGCTAATTTTTGCACCCTGTGATGTGCGGTCAGCAGCGGTACCCTTGTGGGACGATGGCTTCTGTACCCCATAGCGAGGAGATGGTTCTGGATGGTGTGGCTGCTTACACGTTGTTGTGCACCAGCGTTAAATTGCCGATTGATTTCTTGCACTGTGGCCCGTCTATCCGTTGTTACAATGTGAGCTAGCCGACGATGACCCCGCTCATCCACACGCTGTTGTCCACGGCAGTTGGCCCTTGCAGGGATGGTTTTACCGGATTCGATGTACTCACGGTGCACCCGTGACACACTGGCTCGCGAAAAACCCAGTGCCTGCACGACTTCCGAGATGGAGTGACCCATTCGTCGGGCCCCGACAATTTTCCCACGATCGAATGCGCTTAGATCCTTCGTCTTACCCATACTGCGTCCGACTCTTACTAATTCTCGTCGCATCACTCCTTATATTGTCGGATCGCTGCATACGTCATGTCGTTTCCGTTTATAGGGCCGCCCACAGCGCCACATTTGCATAACGCCAGCTGTCTCTAATTCAATTACTCTTCAGTGTATATCGAGGGTACAATATATACCAATCTTTTATTCAGATAAGAAAAATGTTTATGCGCCGCATAACTACAACCATCACTAATATTACCTAGGGATTTTCCGATTTTTCTGAAATATAATTTCCCATCTCAAGGGGTATAAATTCATATTTGTATTTGGAATAATATGTTCGCTTGTTTTCATATTTGTATTTATTTATTTTTTGATTGGAGGTTTAACGACCACCGTGAGCAACTCAATGGGCTATAAGCAGTCACCCGTCCCTAATTTAGGGTCACTGGTTCCAGGGAAGGGAGAGAGCCAGTGCCGTAAGGCAAACACAACATCCATGCCTCACCGGGATTAGAACCCGGACCCCTTACGGACAAATGATCAGAGGCCATCGCTTAGTAGCACTGCGCCACCGGGGCGGCATATTTGTATTTGGATGTACATAATATTCACGATTATATCATAATAATATCACCACCCCAGAATCACAGTGTACCCGCCCAGACGCGTCAGAGAGTGCACATGACAAGGTCGACCACGTGGAAATATAAGCTGCCGGCCAGGACAGATGAGCCATAGTGCGTAACGTGAGCACAATAGGTGGAGGTAGTGATTTGACGGACGTTCAAAAAGGAATGGTCATCGGCTACAGCGGCGCCAAGGGTGGAAGCATCTCAGAAGCAGCAAACTTCGAGGGCTGTCCGCGAGGTGCTGTTGTAAGGGTGTACCAAGAATGTACCGCTGGCACACCGAGTACCTCATGACGTCATAACCGTGTAGTGCCGAAGGCCATCGACCTCAGAGGAGAACGATGCCTCCGTCAACTGCTAAAGAGCGATCGACGTGCAAGAGTGCAGCAATCTACCCTGCCAATGAACGCTAGGGCGTCCCCGATAACAGTAGAGCGAATTCTGTTAAACATGAGTCTCCGGAGTCGACGCTGCGTAAAGGCGCCCATGTTAACCCATGTCCATCGGCAACGACACCTGCAGTTCTCATGGGACTACCGTCATTGGACAGTGGAAGAGTGGGAAAAGGTTGCCTTCTCCGACGAATCAAGGTTGCTACTCCACAGACATGAAGGGTGGTGGCGGATAATGCGTCAGGTACACGAGAACCAACAATCAGACACGCTCATCGGTCAAATACAGGCGGCGGTGGCAGTGTGCATGTCTGAGGGGTTGTTTTGCTGGTATGACCAGGGACCATTGGTACCACTGAATGAGTCACTGAACGTCAATGGCTATCTGTCCATCTGCGCTGACCACATGCATCCCTTCATGTTGGACGTTTACCATGGTAGTGATGGTGTCTACCAACAGGACAATGCGCTGTGCCACTTCGCTGATGGGGTGCATAACTGGTTCCAGGAACATGAAGCGATATCTCCGTTCTCCCTTGGCCGTGAAAATTTCCCGACCTCAATCCCATCCCAGCAAAAACAGTGTTGCTGGGCCAGCACTCAAGAAAACACTGGCAGCCAGCAGTGGCCCAGCACTATGTTGCTGATGCCCAACCGTCAATAAAATGTCCCGGCGGCCACCACATGGACCAGCAGCTGTCCAACAGTTGGCACCCGCATCAGTTGTCATATGCCAGAACAGGGCCATCAGTTATGCATCGCAGGCAGTGGCTGCCACAGGCGGCCCTTCAGTGGCCCTGCAAGCACGTGCCATAATTGATGACTAGCCTAATGTGGTCTGCTGGTTTCCCGGCAGTGGCAGCCGGCAATCACGTGACGTAACTGATGTCTTGACGAATCTTGTCCACCAATTTCCCAGTAGTAGCCATAGAAAAAAAAAATCGATTACCGGAGTTTCCCAAAGATACGACTATATGATTTCCTCCCCCTACGAAATAGCGATGGGGAAATTTTCTCAACAGGTCCTGAAAAACGCCCGTTTGGATCTGGCTGGAAAGGGACGAATGACCTTCCGCTTGCGAAGCTGGCGCTCTACCCACTACACTGGTTTGGCACGCACTAGCCTTTCCTTGAAGCTGAACCTCTTTCCAGCGCGATGTGATGAAACGAAGGGTTCTCTTTTTAATTTTACAATATTGCAAAGTATTTCTCAGAAATCTCAATTTCATATTATTCATAAATATATTTTTTCAACGTAACGACTGTTTTAATTTACATTAATGGAACTTCACTCATTTTCAACGAGTGTACCAACTTAACGGCGCTTTCCAAAGTTTTGTGCTGTCCTTGTGGTCTTGAAAGGCGATTGTTTAATTAATATAATTCCCCGTTCATGTCGCATTCTGTTACATTTTTAACATTGTACCTTTCCTTTCCGCGGTCCGAACCTACATTTGTTCTAAAGAAGAAAGATATTTTATTTTACTTGTCGTAATTTTTAACAGCGAATTCGTCTAGTCTTGTGTTATCCACATAGCGCTGCTTTTTTTCTTTTTATTTTTTCTTCAAATAATTGATTAATTTTGTACGCGTATAATTCTTATTTTTTTCCAACACAATGATTTTTAGCACGTCTTTTGTAAAAAAAGATCGTGCTTATGTTACCGGTTTGTCCGTCCGTCCGTCTATCTGCCTGTACCCACGATATCTCTGCAACTATTAGTCCGATTTCAAAAATTCGTTTTGCATTGAGAAGCTTGAAATATGCGAATGATGATCCTTTATTTCGTTTCTTTTTACGATGTGCAATTTTGCCGCTAGGGGGCGTAAATGCAGATGAT
Source organism: Macrothele yani (assembly GCA_039090855.1). Taxonomy (NCBI): domain Eukaryota; kingdom Metazoa; phylum Arthropoda; class Arachnida; order Araneae; family Macrothelidae; genus Macrothele; species Macrothele yani. The sequence continues at coordinate 84,019,602 of CM076990.1, forward strand.
GTCGAGTTCAAAAATACGTTTTATTCCACATATTTGCTTCTAACATCCGATTGAAAAAATTGTTTTATCATTCGATTCCATGTATGTTGAAGAGTATTTTAGATATAGTTACTTTTTGAAATTACGCATAGATTTTCCGCTAGGGGGCGTCAAAGTAAATTACGTTTTCCCCGATATCTCTTCTTCAAAAACTACGATTTGAAATTTTTTTCTTCAGCGGATACACCTGCTGATGAAAAATCTTTTACATATAATTTCAAATTTTTGGTAAAGAATACTTTGGCCACCAGGGGGCGTAAGTGTTAATTTTGCTTCTGATATATTTACCATAAAACTGAGCTTCTAAAATATCGATTGAAAAAATTCTTTCGTGGACTGATGCCACTCACATTGATAAACCTTTTCGGAATATTTTCTTCCTAAAATATCCCACAGTTTCTCCGCCAGAGGGCGTAGAAGTATATCTTATTTTTGTTAATATCTCTACTTCTAAAAGCCCGATTTTTTTTTTTTTTTTTTGATTGGAGGTTTAACGACCACCGTGAGCAACTCAATGGGCTATAAGCAGTCGCCCGTCCCTAATTTAGGGTCACTGGTTCCAGGGAAGGGAGAGAGCCAGTGCCGTAAGACAAACACAACATCCATGCCTGACCGGGATTCGAACCCGGACCCCTTACGGACGAATGATCAGAGGCCAGTGCCTTAGACCACTGCGCCACCGAGGCGGCTAAAAGCCCGATTTGAAAAATTCCTTCTTCGTTGGATAGTATTTTCAGTGTGACATGTGTTTCATATAATTTCAAAATTTTCAAGTATTTCGTAGACTTTCAGCTAGGGGACGTAGAGGTAAATTACGTTTCCCCCTATATCTCTGCTTCTAAATCTCCGATTTGAAAAATTCTTTCTGCACAGGATACAGCTCCTGATGGGAAATCAATTGCACATAATTTCTAATTTTTGTAAAAAAATGGTTTGGCCACCAGGGGCGGTAAATCTTAATTTCCGCTGCTGATGTATTTACAGCAAAATATGAGCTTGTAAATTCTTGATTGAAAAAAACGTCGTTTGTAGACCGATAGTACTCATGTCGACGAACCTTTAAGAAACATTTTCTTCTTAAAATAATGCTTGGTATCTACGCCAGGGGCGTAGCTGTATGTCTTATTTTTGTCAATATCTCTACTTCTGGGAGTCCGATTTGAAAAACTCCTTCTTTGTTCGATAGTGTTTCCAGTGTGACATGTTTTTGATATAATTTCAAAATTTTCAAGTAATTCGTAGATTTTCCTCTAGGGGGCGTAAAGGTAAATTGCTTTTTCCTCTGTATCTCTGCTTCTAAAATCTCCGATTTGAAAAATTCTTTCTGCACCGGATACAGCTCCGGATGGGAAATCCTTTGCACGTAATTTATAATTTTTGTAAAAAATGGTTTGGCCACCAGGTGGCGTAAGTCTTAATTTCCGCTGCTGATGTATTTGCAGCAAAACATGAGCTCCTAACATCTCGATTGCAAAAAAAGTCTTTTGTTGACCGATACTACTCATGTCGACAAACTTTTTAGGAACATTTTCTTCTTGAAATAATGCATGGTTTCTACGCCAGGGGGCGTAGATGTATATCTTATTTTTTGTCAATAGCTCTTCTTCTAGGAGTCCGATTTGAAAAATTCCTTCTTTGTTCGATAGTGTTTCCGATGCGAAATGTTTTTCCTGTACATTTAAAATTTTCAAGTAAATCATAGACTTTCCGCTAGAGGGCACAGAAGTAAATTGCGCTTCTTGCGTTATTTCTGCATCTAAAACTCCGACTTGAAAACTTCTTCCTGTATCGCACACAAGACCTGATGGAAAATATTTTTTATATAATTTCTAATGTTTGGTAAAGAATGGTTTGGCCACCACAGGGCATAGGTGTTAATTTTTGCTTCTGATGTATTTGAAATAAAATTTGGGCTGATGTATTTGTAGTAAAATTTGGGCTCCTGAAAGCTCGACTAAACTTTTTTTTCTTGGACCGATACCGCTCATATGGAAAAACCTTTTGATTATACTTTCTTCCTAAAATAATGCATGGCTTTCCCACCAGGGGACGTAAAGTCACATCTTATTTTCATCGATATCTCTGTTTCACAGAGTCCGAATTGGAAAATTATTTCGGTGTTGGAGGACGTTTCTGGTGCGAAATGTTTCTCATATAAATTCATGTTTTTCTTTACGCACAAGTCTGCAAATATAGGACGTAAGCTCACGATTCCGTTTACAGCAATATCTGAGGGATTTAAAACCCGATCGAAAAACTTCTTTCTTTCGTCAGATACTATTGTTTTCCATACCGGTTCCATTGACTTTGAATGGCTTTGATAAATTTAATTTGCGTCAGAACGGATTCAAAAGACGTGCTTATTACACCCGAAAATTCGGTGCCATCTTTCTTGTTTTATATGTTTTTCGGAACATTTGTTTGAAACGATTTAGTGCATGTTAAAACGAAAGATTACACAGAAAATATTTCTTGTTATTTATGGGAATGGAGTGGGTGTATTTCATGGCTGTCTGTATTCTCGATTCTTTTTGTGTTAATGCTGGAATTTTGCTACGAAATGAGTTTCTATAAATGCATGAGAATAGTTGACTATTTCTTACAGTTCATTAATAATTATTTATATATTTTTCTTCCGACGGTAATCTTTGTCGACGTGGCATTTCATTAGGAAATTAATTCGCCTCTCTACTTATGGCTTTTTTCTTAACATCCACTAAAATAACACGACAACGATAGCGTCGTCTTTAACTGACTGGTACCACGAGAGACACAGCGCTTGTTGCTTCTACGCATGCTCAGTCCCGTTGCTTCCACCTCGTGTTGGGGTTGCTTCGGTTGCCAGCTAAGGGCCACTAGTGTCACTTGCTTGGAGGCCCGCAATTCACGGCGATGGTGCAGGGCCATCAATGGCTGCCAACTGATGGCGCTGCCACCAACAGACCGCTTTCAGCTCAGTCTCGATACAGATACGGCATGCAGGCCACCAGCCAGCAGTGACTATCACTGCCAGCTGGTGGCAAGAAGTTTCCCAAAACTTGTGTTTTTGCTGGAACAGAGCACTTGTGGGACTATTTGGTTCGACAGGCTCGAAGTGTCGACCCACAACACGTGATTTCCGGGACCTTCGTGCTCTGCTGCAGTTAGAATGTGCACGTGTGCCTCGGGCAACCATCCAGAGCCGCATTGCGTCTATGCCACGCCGTCTCGCAGCGCTCATCCGGACCAAGGGTGGTTATTCCCATTATTATGTAGGAGGTCATATTATTCTGATACGACTGGATATGTTCTCTTCTGAAGTCAAGTAGCATAACTGTTATGATGACCGGCATATTTTTCACTTTTGCTGAATAGAAAATTTCTTTGATAGCTGTCGTATCTATATATATGTTTAAGATCATTTTCAGTGTTTCCAGATTTAGGACCCCAAAAATTGTTTTTGTGTTGCATAGCTGCAACATTACCAAGTTCGCATACATATTTTTTGATTTCCCTGTCTGATACATATTTTTTTTTATTTTGACGGGAAAATTAAAAATTACGTATGTAAACTTTAAACTTGCAGAACTCTTAGCACTCACGTTCGACATTGACCAAATTAGTTATCTGCTTGCCACGAAGAAAATGCGCTATCGCCCGAAACAAGTGGTAGTCTGAAGGGAGGCAAAGTTGGTAATGTATATATAGTAGCACGATTTCATGCAGGTAGTCTGAAGGGGGGGGGGGATTGGTAATATATATTGCAGCACGATTTCACGCAGCTCTTGAAATTTAACTTGGGTCCGATTAGCAGTATGAGGTTTTGCACTGTCTTGTTGCAACCGTGCTCGCATTTGGTTGACTAAGGCAGGATACTTCTGCTGAAGTTTGTCATACATGCTGCCCTGTTATCGAGAATACAATTCGGCAGTGATAATCGACCGTTCGGAATGAGCTCAAAGTGGGTTACACCTTCGCAATTTCACCAGGTACAAAGTATGAACTTTTTCTCAAAACGTCCGTGTTTGGAAGTATAGGTAACGTTGGTTCACCTCTCTTCAAGCACAGTTGTAAAGAATCTGGATTACGCAGATATATCCACTTTTCATGCTCAGTAACTATTCGTTTGATAAATCCAATATCGCGTAGATTTCTGAGCTGTTCCTTGCATACTTCGACACACCATTGAGTTTGAGCTGGAGTGAGCTCATGCGTCACCTACTGCGTCGTCTGTAAACCTTTCCGATCTTTTGCAGGTGCTTAGCGATGGTAGATTTAGGAACTCCCAGTTCTTCTAATAGTTTGCCGGTGCTTGTTCGTGGATTATCTTCCCCAGCCGCTTGCAGAGCGTCCGAATCAACAGCAGAGGGCCCACCCGAACCTTTCTTTCTTTTCAAGGACAAGTCACCAGTCGCAAATTTCTTGAACCATTGTTTGCACGGTCCGCGTAATCGCCAGACCGTCACCCTCAACTTCGTTAATAGTTCGGATTGCTACAACAGCTTTAAATCCCTGCTTACAGTAATGTCGCAATAGAACCAGTATTTCAAACAATTGACCGCGGTACTATTTCGACACATAGGTCGCGACACGTTTGATTCTCCACAGTACGCGCTTTCAGCCTTCTGCAGCACAGGAAAATAGTCCCGCAGAAAATATGCATGTTTACGTCGTGGAAGTGTCCCATGCAAACACACTGTTTTTTTCCGGGTATAACAATAACATTACTATTCGACGTAATAACCAGTTACTTCAATAGATTTAGAAGATTTTGTTCCCGCTGTATTAATTCTTGACAATACAAGTCTTTAACATTATCTATTAACCAAACATTTGTGGTTTCCTGAATCTCTTCTCTCTCTCTAAAACGTGCTGTTACCTTCTGGAAAGCAACGAAAAGATTCGGGACGGCAATATATTTTTAGAATCCCTATAGATTAATCAGAATCTCGCGAAAATTGCTAAAATACAATTCTTCTTTCATTTAAAAATTCGTTACTGTCCCGTCGGTATTGACGGACGTAACAAGTCGAACGACTTATAATATATCGAGTAACTACAAAGATTTATCAAAATAATGGAAACATCGACTGCGAGTGGAGTACACCTGATGCGCCGTATGCGAATCTCAGTATGATGTTGGCTATCACGTAGCAATGCCACTGCCGCAGGTGAAACAGCCGTTGTGAAGTAATTGTCGACAATGCCAGATGTCAGTGACCACAAAGAAGCATGATCATTGATACGCATCTTGCAGGTGCTTCGGTAAGTAGAACTTCAAAAATAGTATGTGTAACATGAGGAACTGCATCGAACATTATGACTACTTATCAAAAATGACTCGGCGTTGCCTCCAAACGTACAAACTATGAACACTTTACGAAGATGCCAGATAGTTATACGCGATCGTTAACACGGGTTGTACAACGGAAGCACGTGACCACGGAACCGCAAATAGCATCAGAGTTGAGTATCAATCGGAATGATCTAGTTTCCGTCATAACAGTTCGTCGGGAATTCCATGGTGCTGGTACTTATGGCTGTACTGCAATTCACAAACCTCTGATCACCAACATCAATGCACCAAAACGTATAAGATGTTATTAATAAGGGAAACTATCGGACCTCCCGACGACAATCGTCACGGAACTTTCTGTGGTGGACAAGCATGACACCTAAGTAACTGGTGTGAAGTACGACGTTTCGCAATCGCCCGCAACCTCCAAAACATGACTTATAAAAGTGGCACGCCCGTCTGTAATGTATGCAGCCATAAAGTGTCAAACAACATGTAAATGTGGGTGTGATGTGATTGGGTGATACTGCGCACGCCTAGAAGGTGTACTGCGTTGTGTACGTCAGTGACTGTTAAACGTGAGTAGTATGAGACAGCGCACGACCCTGTTCGTACGCATACAAATTTTGTGTTGTGTGTTTTAAGAAAATGTCTTGTAATCCCCATGCTGTAGTACAGATACTGGTGAACACGAGGTGACGCAGAAATACCAAGCAGACAACACGGCTCCAACGTAAATCGACAGGCGAATTGTAAGGCAGTTGTATAGCGTTTTGGAGCAACATGTCATTGGAACCGCTGACATGTTTGAAGGACAGACATTATGGCGTGATAGTGCTGAAACGTCGGACACGTTATCTGAACATAGTGATACACCGGGTACTCCAGCACACAACGTACCGAGCAGTTTGAGTTCCTATGAACCATCATCCCCCAAAGTGAAACAAAAAAGCATTCACGAACAGTTTTCTGGACAAAACATGCAGTGTCTATGAAAATGTGAAGGTCGCAAAGAAAACCGTTGCAGCACTGCCTTCTCTCAACACATTACCATGACGTGAAGTGAGGTATGTATATGACATTTGTAACTCAATGATGTTGTACGTGGTCTGCCTCGACATTTAGGTGTCACATATCTAACAGGTAAATGTTGTTTGACACATTTCGCAATTGCCCGCAAGCCATGTTCTAGGGGTTGCGGGCGATTGCGAAATATCGTACTTCACACCTGTTACTTTGTTGTCATGCTTGTCCACCACAGAAAGTTTCGTGACGATTGTCGTCGGGAGGTCCGATAGTTTCCGTTGTAAGTACATACAAACTAGGATACTAAAGTCTGGCAATGTGCCATATGGTCTGATGAATCGTGCTTCATATTGTTTCCCACCACTGGTAGTGTGTACGTCTGGAAAAAACCTGCAAAAGCGTACCACCCCGACTCTTTGGTTCTCACTGTGAAGCATGAAGGTGCACCCCCGTTGCTGTGGGTACAATATCATTGAATTCCTGGTACAATAGTTAGTCCGCAGGGTCGTCTCGCATCTGCAACGTACGAATCCATTACTGCAGCGAGTGTTGCAGCTATAGTTCCCTAATGACAGTCTCTGGTTTCAAGCTAATAATAAACCCGTGCGTTATGCGAAATGTTTCAAGTTGTAGCTTTCAGAGTATGAGGATTAGGTACAGCAGCTACCCTGGCCACCTCAATCTCTAGACCTCAATATTATTGAACATTTGTGGAAATATTTGGATGAAAAAGTCTGATCACATTTTCCACCTCCAAAAGATAAATGCGAAAGTTTTCATAATTCTTCTAGAAACGTAATGGTCTTCATCTTACATGAACGTGCCTCACTAGTGGCGCGCTATTGTAAGTATGGTAAGAATACTGACCATGAGAACAGGTGTTGCTAGATATTGTACAGAGGTCTGCTTGACACGATGTGCACTTTGAAGCATGGTTCGCCTACTTAAGGAGACAGGACGCTTGATCGTCAGACCAGGAAGAGGGAGCAAACCTATCCGACCTCAAGAGACTGAAGACATTGCTACTGCAGTCGTAGAACAATGGCTTGGTAATATTCCAGCCCGATGCAGCTCACGTCAAGTATTAGGACAGATTTGCGTTACACAACTGTGTGGAACATTTTGGGTAACGTGTTACACTCCTTTTGCTATGAAACTACCCACAACAAACAGATGTAAAATTGTGATGCATACATACTTCTGGCATTTGTGTTTACTTTCAGCAAGCGTGACAGTACACGAAACTTGACCATGGAAAATTGTGAAACGATGAAACTCATTTTTGTCTCAGTGGCAATGTGAGCACCTAAAACTGCCGTATCTACGGTGCACAAAATTTGTATGCATGCATGCCAGCAAATTCCCTTTCATTTGCCGAAGGTTAGGGCTTACGGCAAAAGTTTCTTATCTTCCAGTTTTTTCACGAAGAAAATAATCGAACAGGACCTGGGACCCACAGTATAGCCACACAGTGTTATCAAGGCATGACCCACAGTATAGCCACACAGTGTTATCAGGGCATGAGTCACAGTTTCTTTATATCCGCCACTGCAGAAAAGAAGAGTCTTCGCACAAACATTTTACACAAGATGGAGCGACCCCTCACATTATACGTCTGTACAACAATTGCTGTAACACATTTCGCAAGTAATAGTGTTATCAGAAAATTCCCAGCAGCATAGCGACGTCGTCAGCCAGACAGTAACCCTCAGGGGAGGTTCGTCATTAGGGACCGCAGGGGCCGGGCCCCACCTAAAAATTTCTATTTCTGGAAATATTTTTTACCCTGATCCTTATTCTCTCTCTTAACTACATGGTGACAAACCTTTCACTTCAAAAACCATTACCTAAGGAAACGTTTCCTTCAAAAACGAAAAACTATTCCCTGAGGAAATAGATCACGTTTAGAGTGTGAGGTTATTGCGGCCAGCTACAACAGGCCCCAGTAACACCACTACGCAAGCGAAGAGGAGACGATTTCCTCCCAGTCTCATTCAGTATGATGATCTACATACAACACTGCCTTAACGCGTGTGCTAAAAAAGCTGAGATCTGGCCCCACGCTAATTTGATTGGCCGTGAGAGTATCCATTTCCTTAACGCCGTGGTTTGACAGAGACGCTTACCCCGACCAAGCTCAAGGGTGGCGGGAGGGTTTCAAATGTCGTAGGAAAGGTCAGTTAGTTGTTTTTTCTGTGTGTGTCTCTCTCGGTGATGTGTTGTTTCTTTGTGTCGTGACTTTTTTGCTTTTGCTTGTCGAGTACAATGATTGGTGTAGATATTTTGTTAAAATATCCGTTCTTTGCTTTAAATCTGGAAGAAAAGCTTCACTTAAAAAACTCAGTGCTTATCACCCTAAGAATTTGAGTCGAAAAGCTTCACTTAAAAAACTCGGTGCTTCTCAGCCCAAGAATTTGAGTTTCCAAGAGTATGAAGTTTACAAAGCGCTTTGCAGAACTGATTTCAGTTTTAACTAAGATGATTTTCTATGTTAAAAATAAATAAATAAATGAGAAAACCTGCAAGTATAATTGCACATGAGTACATATATGTTTTAAGGGTTCACAAGTTCTTTAAAAAAAGGTTAAAACTTTCAAATAATGCAAATGGTAGTATGGTACTCGTTCTATATGGGACGAAATTCATGAAACATTCCCTCCCTGCATATATTTGGAGTTATTATTTTTTCACTACATTTTTATCCTGTGAATCCTGTGATTATTCCTCAGTTGAGAAATCTGAAGAAACACAAAGCACAACTAACATAAATTAATGCTCATATGTTTTAAGGTAAAAATTTTATTTAAGTAGTTTTAACATTTTTCTGTTAATAGTTATGCATTCTACTCTGAGGAAATTTTTTCGTGTGCAATACAATAGTTGACACAATCCTACCTGATTTGGGCATTATTGTGAGTCAAGGGGGTAAACAGAGGCAGAGTAAAGGAATCTTGTGGGTGGAGGAGGGGTCTGAATAGTTGGCCTAATAATGACAGTTTTTTTTATTTCATTGTTTGACTTCGGCTACTGGCCCCACCTGTTTCAATTGCCACGAGTCGCCACTTGTAACATTTGTAATATTGCTGGTTGGAAAAGACGGTTTTTTATTTTTACACACAAAAGACCATCCGTAAGCTGAAAATCTTTCAACACAAGAAACTCTACATGTTTCGACTAGACATTTCTGTAGTTAGGTCAAAACATGTTGAGCTTATTATTTTGTACATTTTTTAACTTACAGATGATCTTTTGTGTGTGAAAATAAAAAAAACGTTATTTTCAACCAGCGTTATGATATTACAAACGGAAATCTTTACGAATATATTAGCCTTCGTAACTTTCGTACAGCCTGTGAGAAACATCACCAGATTACTTGCATTTTGACGCTAACAACACTGTTTCATGGATTCAGATTTTGACCAATCAAAGCCGCGGACACATTGAACAACACCACTGATGTTCCTCAACAGAACCCAGTAGTCTACACCAAGTCTTTGGGTTAACATATGCTCCGAGTAGTTCTCAGTGTTGAAGAACCACTCTTATCCTGCAGTATATTAATATTTGGAAAGACGCACAGTGAACTTCACTTATAAAATGTTTCATGTCGCTAAGTACGGTTTATTTGCGAATCATACACCCATAGAGTTCACAAAATTTCCATTTTTCAAGTTCGCAGCATAAAATTTTGCGCTGGTGAGGATTTCCTAATTTTTTTTTAAATTTCCGAAGTTTTTCAACCTTGCTTCCAACACCCGAAAACTGCATCGTGAGACGGAATGTTTCCTCTGAGCCAGTGACCCTTCAGCTGGAAGGGACTCCTATCTTCTACTGCACGACGTCACGGTCTTGCGACATACCTCCTTCGACCAGCGGAGGCAGACGACGGACATGTTTTTAATTTTGGTTCCATTACTAACCTGATGTGCAAGACTTAAGGGCAAAGTGGAAAAAGTAAAAACAAAACACCGTAAAAAAGCAGCAGTACCCGAACACAAAATAACTCAGGACCGTGTGTAAGAACTTGAGCAAAAGCACATGCGTAATAATGGCGCACGACGTCTGGTTTGCGTGACGTGAGAACAAAATGCGCTCACGCAGTCCTATAGCATCAGCTGAACGGAAGTCACCGGACGGTAGGCATACTTGTTACAGGCGTTCGATTGTGTTTGATGTGTTGTGTCGTAAAGACAACAAAATGTTCCATCGAGAACATCTTGATGATTTTACCCGTGGTCGAAAAATTGGGAATCTCGAGGAGAGACGAAGTGTGATGAGTGTTGCGTAAGAATTCGATATCGTCCATAGAATCGTATCGGGTGCGTGGTCGGACTTCAGCATTTCAGGTACAGCTGTGCAGAACACCGGTGGTGGTCGTCCACCAAAAACGACCCCCAGTGAGGACCAAGCAGTAGTACCCGAACACAAATTAACTCAGGACTGTGGTTACTTACTGTCTGGTATTAATTACTCTTGCGTGTAGGAGCAGGACTATCTGCTCCCACAGACCAAGAGAGATCGACACCAGATAGCAAGTAACCTTGAAAAACAACTGAACATGAGCACAGGACGCACAATATCGCGGTTTACAGTATCCAGGCGACTACACAAATGTGGGCTATTTGCTTGACGACCAGTAAGCTGTGCTCCATTAAAAACTGCTCACTGGAAATACCGTTCACAATGGTCCAGAAAACAAAAAGACTAGACAGCAGAACATTGAGGTACGATACTCTTTACTGAAGAGAGTAGATTTAGTCTCTCTAGCGATTCTGGACGTCAGCTAATCTGGCATGAAGTAGTCACTCGGTGTCGCCCCGAGAACATCAATGAAAGGGATAGATATGGCGGCTTCGGTGTTCTCATATGGGGTGGTATTCTGATCGATGGACGTACGGAGCTCCCGATACTGGAAGGAGGTACTGTAACTGATGCGCGTTACTGTATTGAGGTAATCCTTTCCCATGTTCGTCTGTTCCGAGATGCCATTGGCTACAGATCGTGTTAATGGACGATAACGCCACGCCCTATTGTACGGCGGCTATTGATGAGCCGTTGGAAAGTAAAGACATTCAGAGGATTGATTGACCAGCACGTTCCCGCGAACCTAAATACCATAGAACACGTGTGGAATGCTCTGATGTTGACTACGTGGCGCAACGACACGTAGTCAACATCAGAGTCACTCCCCAACAGCTGAAGATGGCGCTTACGGGAACCCCAGAAATATAAGCAACTGATAAAGGAAATGCACATGACCACCAGCACATATGTAAGAAGTAGCATAGGAATGGCAGATAAATTTGATGTCAAAGTTGTAGTGCACTGTACAAATTTGAAAGATATGAATCCGCTTATTCGTGTAAATATGGCATGGATGTTAAGTCAGACAATATCCGAAAACTTGAAAATTTCGTCGTCCTGAAGCGGGAATCGAACCCACGTATACCGGATAGCCCCCGAATATTGTACCCACTACACCACCCAGAACGATCGAGTTTCAAGTTTCCGATTAATCATTATGGACGCAGTAACAGCAAGAGAGTGGAAAGTAGCACCGTGGACAGTACTTCTCTGTCAATTTCTTAGCGATATGTACAGACACTGAATAAAAGTAAAATCAAATCTAGAAAGCCGAAAAAGAGCTCTAGAAGGTAGCGGAAGTATTTTCTAATGAAACAGTGCAGTACGTAATAATGAAATATTTCTAACGAAATAGAGTAATGTACATGTGCTGTAATGAAGAAGGGACGAACAAAGTTGATGGTTCTCCCTTTTTCAATCAGTCAATGGCAAAGAGTGCCATTAGACGGAGATATAACCTGATATCACCGGAGAGGAACCCGAACCATTATTTTTTTTAGAGGCATTTTGTCTCTGCCTTGTTTTTTAATTTCTTAAATCTTTCAGTAATTTGAAGCACAGAAGTGTGATTGTGAGTTATACAATGTATAAAATTATTACATGCAGAACATATCGGTGCGTTCTGAAAAGAAAATTTAAGAATTACGCGTTCCCCCTTTCTTTGCTGAATAACCTGTTTTCTCTGTAGTTACTTGAGAAAGTTAGTGTTTTGCTCTTTCGTTATTGAGAACTCTTTCTATATTTCCATTTCTTACCGAATGTTTTTTTAATCTTTGTTAATGTGGGAACCGTTTGATGAAGTGAATTTGTGAACAATCCCTTGGTTAACGAATTTTTCGCGATTTTTCCTTTCAGTTACTGAAATAAAACTTTCACTTTGGTACAGATCTTGTGATTTTAGAATGTTTGACTATTGAAGAAACCTTGCTTTTTTAATTGATAAACTGGAATTTGAAGGGCGTCTTGGCAATTTACGTATGTGATTTAGCATAGAAATTCGAGGAACCGTTATGTAAGAAAATTTAATTTCATCACATAGAGGAATACATCAGGCAAAGAGAAATTGCATTTTCTTATTCTTCGTCGCCACCACTTCCGGGAGTTCCGCACTTGCCGAAGTGTTTCTGAAAAACAATAAACATTTATTAATTTATTTTGCAACACTACTTTAAATTTATTCAGATCTCATAAAATGTTTATATAGACTACATATATTTCATCAATTTTCACTGTCGCTGGTGTATATAGGGAAGAAGATAAAGGTACTATTTTGCGCTGAAACTTGATTTCTTGGATATCGTTTTACGATGAGTTTTAGAAAAGCATTCACTGATCCAGCGCATATATTTTTAAAACTTCTTGCAAACAGGGAGCGCTTTGGACTCGGACAGCATGCTTGCATTTCGGGATCACCTTCACTAGCTCAACTGACATACAGTATACACTATATTATCAAAAGCATGCGGACAAGACAATGTTTTGGGGCATATGGCTTTGTTATCGTAATTAGTAGTTAGTGGGTTCACGTCCACCTTTTGCTTGAATGACAGAGGCAACATGTTGAAGCATTTTGGGGCATATGGCTTTGTTATCGTAATTAGTAGTTAGTCGGTTCACGTCCACCTTTTGCTTGAATTACAGAGGCAACATGTTGAAGCATTTTGGGGCATATGGCTTTGTTATCGTAATTAGTAGTTAGTCGGTTCACGTCCACCTTTTGCTTGAATGACAGAGGCAACATGTTAAAGCATTTTGGGGCATATGGCTTTGTTATCGTAATTAGTAGTTAGTCGGTTCACGTCCACCATTTGCTTGAATGACAGAGGCAACATGTTGAAGCATTTTGGGGCATATGGCTTTGTTATCGTAATTAGTAGTTAGTGGGTTCACGTCCACCTTTTGCTTGAATGACAGAGGCAACATGTTGAAGCATTTTGGGGCATATGGCTTTGTTATCGTAATTAGTAGTTAGTGGGTTCACGTCCACCTTTTGCTTGAATGACAGAGGCAACATGTTGAAGCATTTTGGGGCATATGGCTTTGTTATCGTAATTAGTAGTTAGTGGGTTCACGTCCACCATTTGCTTGAATGACAGAGGCAACATGTTGAAGCATTTTGGGGCATATGGCTTTGTTATCGTAATTAGTAGTTAGTGGGTTCACGTCCACCTTTTGCTTGAATGACAGAGGCAACATGTTGAAGCATTTTGGGGCATATGGCTTTGTTATCGTAATTAGTAGTTAGTGGGTTCACGTCCACCTTTTGCTTGAATGACAGAGGCAACATGTTGAAGCATTTTGGGGCATATGGCTTTGTTATCGTAATTAGTAGTTAGTGGGTTCACGTCTGCCTTTTGCTTGAATGACAGAGGCAACATGTTGAAGCATTTTGGGGCATATGGCTTTGTTATCGTAATTAGTAGTTAGTGGGTTCACGTCTGCCTTTTGCTTGAATGACAGAGGCAACATGTTGAAGCATTTTGGGGCATATGGCTTTGTTATCGTAATTAGTAATTAGTCGGTTCACGTCCACCTTTTGCTTGAATGACAGAGGCAACATGTTGAAGCATTTTGGGTCATATGGCTTTGTTATCGTAATTAGTAGTTGGTCGGTTCACGTCCACCTTTTGCTGGAATGACAGAGGCAACATGTTGAAGCATTTTGGGGCATATGGCTTTGTTATCGCAATTAGTAGTTAGTCGGTTCACGTCCACCTTTTGCTTGAATGACAGAGGCAACATGTTGAAGCATTTTGGGGCATATGGCTTTGTTATCGTAATTAGTAGTTAGTCGGTTCACGTCCACCATTTGCTTGAATGACAGAGGCAACATGTTGAAGCATTTTGGGGCATATGGCTTTGTTATCGTAATTAGTAGTTAGTGGGTTCACGTCTGCCTTTTGCTTGAATGACAGAGGCAACATGTTGAAGCATTTTGGGGCATATGGCTTTGTTATCGTAATTAGTAATTAGTCGGTTCACGTCCACCTTTTGCTTGAATGACAGAGTCAACATGTTGAAGCATTTTGGGGCATATGGCGTTGTTATCGTAATTAGTAGTTAGTGGGTTCACGTCCACCTTTTGCTTGAATAACAGAGGCAACATGTTGAAGCATACTATCAACCAATATCCGGTAGGTCTCGTCACGAATGGCTCGTATTCTTCCTGAAAAGCTGCTGCCAGGGTGAAGGCTGTCGTTATGGTCGATTTGGTATCCGTTGCTCTGGTTCCTCCCAGAGATGGTCTATGGGATTATGATCAGGACTCTGAGCAGGCCAGTCTAACAATTTCAACTAATTTTCAAGAAACCAGTCCTGCACACAACGTTCAGAGTGACAGGGAGCTCGATCGTTCTGGAAGAGACTGCGTAAGAATAAACACTTCAGAGTCCATCTTTTGTGGTATAATAACCAACGGGCCGAGTTCCATCTACGAAAAACAACTCCATACCATGATGGAGCCTCCGCCGAACTTAACAGTTGGAAGAGCACAGTCCGACGAAAATCGTTCACCGGACTTTCGCCAAATCCAAACACGCCCATCAGATTGGAAGAGTGAAAATGCGACTCTACAAAGAACAGATTTCCAATCACCCACGGTTTCTCCGTCATTTTTGGTCCACGCCGGGGATTGAACCCGAGTCCACTTTATTCCGGAACAAGTCGCTCTACCAACTGAGCTACGCAGACGTTCGTTCTTGCTGCTATCTGCCTTTATGTGGTGTGCGTCCTGAGGGGCAGGCACGTCACATCTCCACCCCCGTGAGAGGGCCGCGGGCATGGCCCACGGGTCAGCCGTGACCATGAATCGGTGAAGGCAACCTTCCGCTGTAGAACGTGCACTTGAGAACTCCCAGTCAATCTGGTGTTTGGAATGCAACATCACACACATTTATTTTTCGAAGCGCTGAAGAAGGGATTCTCTTATTTTTCCTATCTCGCGGTGTGGAAAGGACATCACACCATTGCAAGATCTTTAACGGCCGGGTAATCCAGGAAGTTCGGGCGCCATTATAACGAAGTAAATTTCTCCGTCATTTTTGGTCCACGCCGGGGATCAAACCCGAGTACACTTATTCCGGAACAAGTCGCTCTACCAACTGAGCTACGCAGACGTTCGTTCTTACTGCTATCTGCCTTTATGTCGTGTGCGTCCAGCGGGGCAGACACGTCACAGCGACACAAAACTCTAAACGGCGCTTCGCATTCACGGTACTGATGTGTGACTTGTGTACCGCTGCTCTTCCATAATAATCCACACTGCACAACTCTCTGCTGATAGTTATAGTGCTTATTGAGCCATTACAAGCATTTCCTACTTAGCAGCGATGGAAACAGAAGAAGAAGAACTGGATATCTTAACACTTACCATGACTCTTCTGTCACGTTCCGTCAGGTTGTGTGGCCTTCCTGAACGTTTGTTTCTTTTTCTTTTTGCTGTAGGTGCCCCGTCCTGCTTCGATCTCTTAATGGAATCACTTACGGTCGACTTTGGCATGTTTATTTTAGCTGCAATGCTCCATATGGAAACGTTACTCAAATGACATCCTATGACTAGCCCACGCTGGAACTCGGAAAGGTCACATATAGATGCGGCATATTCACTTCAAAGTTACTGATACGACCGAATTTCTCAGCTTTATATACGTAGCTTCCCACTAACAGCGCACCTTCCTGCGCAACCGTTCTTTGCACTTATGCCAAAATTTGGCAGTGTCCGAACGCTTTTGATAATACAGCGCATATCCGGTATTTCAACTGTCGTTTCCTATTGTCATTGTAGTGTTCTTCAATGGTTTACATCGTGTCAATGTAGCTTTGGAAATGCTACGTAACGTTTTTTCTCATTCACTTTTCGTGAAATAGAGTCATTCAAATAAAGTTCATGAAATATTTACTTACAGTTCGTATTTGTTTCAGCCGAACTTCACTAATGAAGAAGCTTTTGAATCATAGCTCCAATAACAATAATTGGTACTTAGTCGAATTTACATGAATTAGTAAACGCAATAGTAGTTTGAGAAGACTGCACGAAATATATATACATCATAGATCGACAGACATTATCGCTTACAGATTAGGACAGCTTCCACGACTACGAAGAACTGGCAGACAGATCACTGTGGTGTAGTACTTTAGTGGTATACCACTAAAGTACTACACAACAGTTTGTCTGCTGGCTCCAAAATTATATAGCTTATTCGTATCATCACGCACCCTGATCTCAAGATTGCTGCCAACATAACATTCAGTGAGTGAGAAAATAAAACGTTAAGGTTGAAACGTTAAAATAAGACGAACACAAAATCTACATAGGAAAAGACAACTAAAAATGAAAGTTAGATTGGGGTATAAGTCATAGCATACAAGTACGTCTGTAAACTTGCTTGCGTGTACGTTCTGTCTCAAAACAGAAGACTCACTACCTCCCCTCAAAGTACAGGCTTGCATCCCTGACCACAGCTCTATCCAAAATAATTGGGAGAGACCAGCAGTATGCAATTCCAATCCTACACGGGGCATCTCAAAAGCAACAATGGTCGTAGCATGAATCTCATCAAAATCTGATAGCAGAAAATATTTTAAAATTGTGGCCGTGAAGAAAAGTTTGTAAAACTCAGAGACATTAGATATCTAAAATGCCTTCGATGATCTTCATTTTCTCACGTACATTTCTTTCACTCATGTATTTTTCTTTGCTCGTCTCTTTCACCTAACATCTCTCTGTTTTCCACAAATGACTACTTTCTGTTTAAGTAAAAAACAAACTTTGTTGACGAGAGAATTTAAACATCTTGAGCAATTTATATCTTTAAAACTCAAAGGAGAAATTCCTCACTGCTACAAGATATTGTTTGAATGAAAGGAACCTAACTGATTTAATTCTGAGAGTGACCCACTCCTTTGTTGTAAAAAGTAAAAGAGGCAAAATTAATTCTCAAATGATCACACCAAATAACAGCTTGAAAGGAATTATTTCTTTTCATCTATTCCATCTCATCATTTTTCAAATTTATCATGGCAATCTACTGCATTATTTACCTCTTAAAATCAGGACTTTGTTTTGAATTAGATGACTTTTATTTGCAAGAGATTTTCTTTTCTTTTTTATTTTTCTGTATGTTTACCTCAGTTGTTTCTAAATCTGGAACAAATAAGTTCAAACCGAGCATGTCGTAGGTGCTACATGTATCTATGGGAAAGTAAAACAGGAAATTTTCGTTGATTTAACAATGTGCGAGGCAGAAAGGGGGTCAACTGTTAGTATCGATATTTAAATTTGAGGCACTGGTAGGAAAGAAGTAACATTCACGTAGCAGAAACCATTCCAGAAAGCGGCTGTCATCTCTAAAAGACCAGAGCAAGTTTATCCGAGTCAAATCACAATGTTTATCAACGGTGTCTTCTTTCAAATGGTTAGCTGAAATAACGCCATCACGTGACTTCAACTGATTCTTGATCTGTTTCAGTTTAGAATGATTACTGTAAGGTGAACTACAGTGCCTAAGCTGCATTAAAATAGATTCCATTGCAATGCAGTAGTGGCCTGTTTCGTTGGCACCGTCTCCTGAAAAATGCTTTTTATACTCATATAGCTTTGTGAATTGCACAGTGAACCAAGTAACATTTTTGTGCGATATTTGTAATGGCACCGAAAGTTCCAACACGTGTAGCCCCTCAGTCTTTTATTTGCATATACATAACTTCACTGATCAAAGAAGTACGTCACCATTTAAGGACGCATTTTTTGCTTATGTTTGACGGCAGTATTTCAGTCACACAGAGATGCAACAAAGAAATTCTTGAACTCTATGTACAATGTCTACCATGTGTCACTGTACATACGTTCCTATTTGTAGATGATTGTTGCCGAACTATTCTATAAGGAAGAAATTGTAAAAACCTGGAATCCCCAGCGTTGATACAACTATACTCGTTGAAAATATTGTTTGTTTGTTTGGTGATTATTCAGTTCACATCAGACCATCTAATTTTGAGCGGGAGCGATGATCCGTTAGAAAGAAATGTTTTTTAATGTTTCGAAATTTAAACCGAAAGTTTTCTGTTTTATGAAAAGATTTCAAAAATAACCCTTTCATGAAAAGCTGTGGTTTCAAATTTTAAATAGATTCCTTAAAAAAGAAAATCCTAAAGAATAGTGCCTTAGTGAAAGGCGAATGTTCAGGGAAATTAATAAACCATAATTGCGAGCGCTGTCCCGATAGGTAAATGATCGGAGGCGCTGCTTTCTGGCCGATCGCGCGATCTGGGCCCGGCTTCCAGTCCTGAATAAGGAAGTGATATTGTATTTGTCCGATGGAACTGGCTCTGCCTTCCTTGGAACCAGTGGCCCAAATTTAGAGACGGGCGATTTCTTGTAGCCCTTATAGTTACTCATGGTGGTCGTTAAATGCCTCCCAAAAAAAGGTGAAAATGTGGTGGTCATTTCATTTTCTTCGGAGGAAATGACTAATTCGCAGTACATATTTTCCCTGGGATTCGAGACCAAGTCCGAAAATGCGGCGATTAGAAGGTGGATTCTTAGATAAATCGAACGGGGATAAAACTGCAACCTAAACTGCCTTTTTCAATATCATTCCATGCTCTGAAATATTGAAAATTATTCGACTTTTTATTTTTATTTTGGGGTTTAGCCACCACCATGGGCTATTGTTGGGGATGTAATTAGTCCCCCGCTCAAATTTGCGAGACACTGGTTCCAGACAGGGGAGATTATTTTACCACTTGGAGTTATTCGGATGTGGTGAAAAATAACATGAGATCAAATAATGAATGCTGACGGCTTCTCGAACTTTCCTTCTAATGCGTAACAATGACTTCACTGCATACTACCTATAACTTCTATACGAAGATGTTTTGGCCAGAGTAACATTATTTATGTAATTTCCGGAGTAAATAACGAAATGTATGATTCATTCTTTCAGATCATTAATGATAGTTTTAAGAAGAGAATATGAGTCATTCAGTATTTCCTCTGAGTCATTGAAAGAAAACTTTAAAATTCACTTCAACCAATACAGTTCGGTAAGATGTGGTTCCGTTTTCAAAAGGGGGGGAGGTGATTCAGTTGTCGATGCTTCTCAATTATCAGTCTTGGTGAAATGATTAAATAAGGTAAATGTGGCAATTGATGTCAGTTACAATTTATTTCAGAAGTGACTTCCGAAATAATACACGAATGCTGCAACTCAATGCTGTCCTAAATAAATTAGAGAAATGGGCATCAAAATCTTGTGCAATAAAATTAAAAGTAGCATAATGACTACTACTAGTAGGACACTGAATAGAATGACTAATCTGTAGACTCATTAAAGCATAATCAAACATACTTAGACAAGATCAAATTAATAAAGTTAATAAATGTGTTGTGTAATGGTTTAAAAAAGTAGACAACCTTCTGTGTAATTACAGTAGTACAACTGAGCTTTTTTTCACATATCTGTTTCAGTCGCAGAGCGCTAATTTCGATTCATTAAAATGTGTTTAATTTTTTTGTTATCATGTGATGCATGACTATGGAAGTTATGCATTTGGACAAATTTTTTCTAGGGATTCAAGAAATTTCGACTAGCGAACGAATCCCATTTGCAGCAGGAAATGTTTGAATACTTTATAAGCTTCTAAAATGTTAGCACACAAATAAATTAGGTTCATCTTCGTTTTTTCAGAAAAAGCTCGCAATTTTTTTTCAGAGAAGTCTTTTAAGTTACTCGCACATGGAAAGTTTTCTTAGTTCAGAGTTTTTCACACATGTCTGATGTATGTTTCAAATACAATGCCTTGACCACTTTATGACATTGACCATAAACTATGTTAATTTCCATCTAGAATTTGTGCCCTAAGTCTGGTTTCTAATTCATAGTATCTTATGAACTGGTGAATAAAAGAACTAAAAAGGCTCTATATTATTGGTTGTTTTATAAAAGTCATGAATGAATGAAAGAAACTTTGGCTTTTTTAAGCAAAAAATCATGAAACTGCGTTATCCTGGTTGAATGATAAAATTCATCTCTTTTTTTGGACTTGATTTCTATTCATTTTTTATTGATTATTCGGCATTGTATCCTCTAGCACTGAGATGCACGTAAGAAAGCAATAAAAAAGGTAAAACGTTGTTCGTATTCATGATGACGCGGTTAGAAGAAACAAGAAAATCAAGAATTCGTTACGCGCATAAATAAATGAAAAATATACGAAAAGAACTGCAATACACTGTAATAACTGTAATCCACAAAATGCGAAGAATTTTTCTCTCATAAAATAATTCACACTTATGGTATAGCATTCACGAATGTGGAAACACTTTATCACTGGAAGACAATTGCTATGGAAACACTTTATCACTGGAAGACAATTTCTTACGGCACAGAAACTTTTCTGAAAACTTACATTGTGTATTTTTATTATTACTATCCTTCCTCCTCCTTTGGAACAAAGAAAACAACAATAATTTCACCATGTTGTTATTTCACGAGAACTCAAATAAAAAATCACGAGCGTTTCTTTCTTGTAGAGCAACTTTCTGCATTTTTGGGACTTCAAGAGAGTTCACGAATGGCTTTTCCGACTTCTGGTTTGCGTGCTGCAGTGACATTTCGGTAAAAGCAGCAACTTTGCTACACCATTTGGAGTACAATCCCAGTCTATTTCAGCGTAGAGATTCTAATTTCTTCTTGAAGTTCCGACTGTACTGAGCATACAGCTGAATGAGGTGTACATTGCAAGGTGATATTTCACATTCACTTTTGGAAGGAATATCTTTTCAGAAAAGATATTAGAAATGACTGGGGCAAAGATATTGATTCTTATAGGGTTACCATTATTACGTCATTATAGGCAACAGTTGATTTTCTCTACAAGTATACCTGTACAGATTTTAATGAATTTTATTCAGAGTTTGTGTGTTCATACATTAATTTTTCTAAGAGTCATGTGTGCTCATACATTAAGCTTTCAGAAATTAATGTAGCTAAAAGAGAGAAGTTGTACTCACACTAATAATCCCATCTTTGTCTTTCACGCATTCCAGTCCTTTATCACAAGGACACTTGCCGATGTAAACGTGGTCTTTAAGTAAGTGAGTGACAGGTTTGATCACACAATCGTCGCCTGTAAGTTTCGAGAAATACTGAAGTTATCAGAGAATGCATATGAACAATAAACAGTTAATGCAGAGAAGAAAAATAATTCACAATTTGTTCTGCGTATAGTAATTCAGAGAGTAAAGATAATTTCAGTATATTTTGATTTTCATCTATAAAAGTACACAGTGATTTTTTTTCACAGAGACACAAAGTGTAATTCTCCATATGTTTCGAAGCAATGACAAAACTCAGAATTCGATCAGTATACGTAACAATTGTATATACGCCGAGTGATCACTGAATTATGACCACTCCTATCAAAAGCGGAAGCTGCCCGCTGGCCACGTGATTTCCGAGAGGGCGTGATTAGTCGATCGATGTACCATATATAAGGTGTGAGTGGAGCAGTAGGTAAAATTTGGGGCATGATGGATAAACGGATGGATTTATCTGTCTTTGAAAAAGGGCAGATTGTGAGAGCTCGAGCACTGGGTGCCTCATTTTCCCAAACGGCTGAACTGGTAGGTTGTTTGCGAGCCGCCGTAGTTAAAGTGTATCAGGACTGTAGTGAAAATGGTCAAACAACGACCTGCAGGCCAAACTGCATAGGACAGCGAAAGGTTTATGTGAGAGGTTAGTGCCGGGTCCCACAACTCGTACAGGTCAACAGGCGCAGTACTGTTCAACAGTTGACTACTCAATATAACAGAAGTAAGCCCTGGAACAGTAACTATCATGACCATGCGTCGCACGCTCTCCCGTAGGGGATACTGTTCAACAGTTGACTACGCAGTACAACAGAAGTAACCCTTGGAACAGTAACTATCATGACCATGCGTCGCACGCTCTTCCGTAGGGGATACTGTTCAACAGCTGACTACCCAGTACAACAGACGTAACCCCTGGAACAGTAACTATCATGACCATGCGTCACACGCTCTTCCGTAGGGGATACTGTTAAACAGTTGACTACCCAGTACAACAGAAGTAACCCCTGGAACAGTAACTATCAGGACCATGCTTCGCACGCTCTTCCGTAGGGGATGCTGTTCAAAAGTTGACTACCCAGTACAACAGAAGTAACCCCTGGAACAGTAACTATCATGACCATGCGTCACACGCTCTTCCGTAGGGGATGCTCTTCAACAGTTGACTACCCAGTAAAACAGAAGTAACCCCTGGAACAGTAACAATCATGACCATGCGTCGCTCTCCCGTATGGGATATAACAGCAGAAGATCCTGACGACATCCTCTCCTACGGTTTATAGGCGCAAAAGGCACACATCATGCAAGTTGCATGCTGGGTGACTGGGAAAAGTGTGCTGATCTGACGAGTTGCGTTTTTTACTCCACCTCGTAAATGGTCGTGTACGTATTTGGCGCAAACAACATGTGGCACTCGATCCATCCTGCATGGTCTCTACAGTGCAAGCCGGTGAAGGCGGTCGTTTGGTGTGGTGCACGTTTACTCGGAAGGAACTTGGACTCCTGCTGCATGTGGAACAACGTATGACTCGTTCCCACTGTCATGAATTGCTTGCTAACTTTGTACATCCAGCAATGTTGAACTCTTTCCCGAATGACGACGGTGTCTACCAAGATGGCATTTCCGAGCCACAGTTCCAATGTTCAGCAGGAATGGTTTGAAGAACACAGTTCAGACTTCCAGCATATCGATTGGCCTCCGAACTCTCCCAAAATCAATCCCATAGAACACTTGTAGGACACTATGGAAGGAAATATCAGAAGTCTGGATGCACTAAGGACCTCCATACCTGCATTGAAGGGCGCATTGCCCACAGCTTGGTTGACCATACCTCTCAACTGCTTCTGGAATTTTATTGAATCGATGCCACGTCGGACAGCTTCTTTACTGGAAGCAAAAGGACGACATTCATAGTTTTAGGCAGGTTATCATAATTCAGTGATCACTCAGTGTGTATACAATAGTATCTAAAACGTGATTAAAGCTACTGTTGTAAACCATTCGACACGTGGTTCAATTCATAATGCGTTCGGAGATGACCCTCGATACACCAGTGCTGAAAATAGGGCAGTAATTTGCTGGATTGTGGCTCACCTGTTTGCTTTTACGATTCCGGACAGTCTTTTTTGACCCCTCTGATCCACCAGGTGATCAAAGTTTGTTTACCAAAAATTCATATTTGGGAAAAAAATCTTATGCGTGACAAATCACCGCTTCCAGTTCGTTAGTTGGAGGTCAGTCGAAGGATGAAAAGTTGCTGATATTCAGCCATGAATCACTACTTACATTAGGTTGAGAAAACGTTGGCTTATTGCCAGTGTGCATCTTGGGTTATCCCTTCATCTTTCGAGCTTCCTTCTCTAAACTATCTTCATTAGTGACCACTTGATCAGGTTCATCCATATACGCTGGCGTGCAAAAATTAAGGACGAAGAGGAGAAATTAGCATAACAGAGGAACGAGTAGACAGAACGGACCGAAAGATCACTCAGGAGATAGACTAGGCTCCGGTACGGTAGGGCATGCGCATATATGCAGCATGACGTAGGGGGGTAGTGTCGGAAGGGTATAATGCACACGGGCGGTATACGCTCAGCAATCCGGTGAAACATATTGCACGGTGTACATCGGTTTGAACGACATCGAGTTTCTGCCACCGTGTAATATGGCCAACAGGCAATCCAGTGGACGACAACTGGATGACTTTACCCGAGGTCGCGTCATTGGGAAGTTGGAAGAAGGTCGAAGTGTGACTAGTGTGGCCGAGGATTTCGGGATCGCTCACAGCATCGTTTCACGAGCTTGGAGAGCATTCCAAACGACCGGAACAGCTGTCCGAGAGTTTGGCAGTGGTCGTCCACGAGCAAACACGGCGGCGGATGACCGGTATATTGTCCAACAGGCGAGAAGAGACAGACGGTAGACAGCGGGAGAAATCGCAAGGCACATGCAACAGACAACTGGACGTCCGTTATCGCGTTTTATGTGGCCAGGAGGCTGCACAATGGTGGTCTATTTGCACGACGACCAGTACGGTGTGTGCCATTAACGCCTGCTCATCGGAGAAGGCGGTTTCTGTGGTGCCAGGAACACAAGAACTGGACACATCAGCAATGGGGTCGAGTTCTCTTTACGGATGAGAGCCGATTTAATCTGACGAGCGATTGTGGACGTATACACATCTGGAGAGAGCAGGGAACCCGCAATCACACCTCCAGCATCATCGAAAGGGACCGGTTTGGAGGTGGCGGAGTTCTCGTTTGGGGCGGTATCATGCTTGGTTGCCGTACTGACCTCCATATCTTCCAAGGAGGTTCTGTTCCAGGTGTCCGCTATTGTACCGAGGTTCTCCTGCCTCACGTGCGTTTGTTTAGAGGTGCTGTGGGTTCTGAGTTCCTCTTTATGGACGACAACGCTACACCTCATCGTATAGTGGCTGTCGCAGAGCTGTTGGAGACTAAAGATATTCAACGCATGGATTGGCCTGCAAGGTCCTCGGACCTAAATTCAATCGAACACATGCGGGACCTTCTCGGGAGACGCTTGGCAGCACGTCAGCAGCCGCCAGCTGCGATTGGCGCTACAAGAGGAATGGGCCGCGATGCCTCAACAGCACCTTGACAACCTCGTCCTCCGCATGGACAGACGTTGTAAATCCTGCAACGCAGTCAGGGGTGATCATATCCCCTACTAAAGACTGGATTTTTCTTGGCAGCCGCCTGTCACATGGACGTTTCTGTCTTCTGTCCAGTTGTGCTCGAAGCTACCTTTTCAACAAAGTGCCTTTGTTTCTTTTGGATTCCTTGTTTGGACGGTTTTTCTCACTTGTCCCATATTCTTACATCTTGGGGATCTTATGGTATGATTTGAGTCGACGTGGAGCACTTCTCCACGACGTTACATTCGAAAAACCGTCTCGTTTTTAATTTTTACACGCCAGTGTATCATGTATAAAAACTAAATTTCTTAGGTACTGTTGTGACTTCGTACCTCAGAGGTGACGTCTGTGTGATGACGGCTAAGTTGCAGCGACAAACTTTGTCGGTGTAGCTTAATTGGGAAAGAATTCGGCTACGCAGCTGAAGGATGAGAATTCCATTATTACTCCACCGGCAAATACAGTAGCTTTTACACTGCAACGTAACTAATGATATAACAGTGTGAGACACAAGTGCCAACAACGGCCATGCTCGGTTGCTTAAGTACAACCCCGCAGAAATTAGGGCATGACGAATTCTTCGGGGACAATCAAAAAACTTTTTTGATAACAATCGGTATATTGTACGTTTAACTTACAGAATAAGATGTTTTTATCAGTCGTAGATTTCTAAAAATCAAAATTTATATTCAACACACTTTTGAAATAGTGTGTGCTGAATATATTGCTTTAAGTATAAGGGAATCCTGTAATTATTTATACGAGGGTTGTACCGAAAGTAATGCAAAAGTGGGCATAACTTTTTTATTAACTGACAGAGGTCGTTAAAATTGCACATGTTGGCAGAGCACCTTTTTCTTCTAAATCACCCTTCTTCTTCGTTCCAGGTAAATAATGAATTCCAAGCAGAAGCAACGTGTCGTCATTGAGTTCTTGATGAAGGGAAGGTGCAGGTTGTCCAACATCCACAGAAGGCTACAAAATGTTTACGCAGATGACACCATTGACAAGAGTAATGTGCACAGATCGATGAAGTTTAAAGGAGAAACCAGCATTGAAGACAAACCACTCAGTGGGAGACCATCATCTGCGACCACTGACACGAATCTTCAGCAAGCTGATGAATTGATTCGAGCGGTGAGACAAGTCACAATCCGCGAGCTTGTTGCAGAACTCGATTGTGGTCACAATGCCATACAGAAGATGGTGAAAGACTTGAGGTATCGGAAAGCGTGTGCAAAGTGGGTACCTGGGCAGTTGACACCCGATTTGATGGAGAGAAGGGTAGAAGTCTGCTCTGATATGCTGAAAGCGTTTGAAACCAATAAAAACACGTTTCTTTTTAATCTGGTGACAGGGGATGAAACGTGGGCGTATCTTTACGATCCGGAAACGAAGAATCAATCCATGGAATGGCGTCACACCTCTTCACGAAAACCTGAGAAGTTCAAGAGCCAGAGATAAGCACAAAAGTCATGGTGACTGTTTTTTGGGATGGCAAGGGTGTCATTCCGCTTGATTTTCTGGAATGTGGCCATACCGTGACCAGCAAGCGGTACATTGAGACACTCAAGAAGCTTAGAGAAGCCATAAGAAGGGAGAGAACGAACAAGAATCTGAAAAGGATCCACATTCACCATGACAATGCGAGACCACACACATCTTTGGCAACAAATCAGGCAATCAGCAAATCAGGCTGGTTGGTGGTCCTCCATCCACCGTACGGCCCAGATCTGGCGCCCTGTGACTTTCACCTGCTCGGTCCAATGAAGGACAGTCTCCGGGGGCAACATCTGATGACACAGACGAGGTGAAAGTGTCTGCGAAGAAGTGGGTACAAGAGACCACACCTGAATTTTTTCAAAGAGGATTCGATAGTTGGATTCAACGATGGCGCAAATGCATCGTTTGTGACAGAGACTATGTTGAGTAGTACCTTTGTATAGAGAAAGAGTTACTCTACTAACATGTGCAATTTGAACGACCTTTGTTAGTTAACAAAAAGTCATGCCCCCTTTTGCGTTACTTTCTGTACAACCCTCGTAATTTTATGCTGAATTCAATGCAACAAACATTTTTCAGTCCTATTGAGAAATGAAAGAGTTAGTAAGAAAATTACAGTATGAAGGAAAACAAGAAGTCTTCCCTGTGGGCGAGTGGTACGGCGCGCTGTCTACCAATCGTTCGCGTGCCGCCCCGGTGGCGCAGTAGTCTAAGCGATGGCTTCTGATCATTCGTCCGAGAGGGGTCCGGGTTCGAATCTCGTTGAGGCATGGATGTTGTGTTTGTTTTAAGCAGCTGGATCTCTCCCTTCCCTGAAACCAGTGGCCCTAAATTAGGGACGGGCGACTGCCTATAGCCCACTAAGTTGCTTACGGTGGTCACTAAACTTCTAATAAAAGGAAATCGTTCGCCCGAGATAAGTCCGGGCCCGAATCCCAGATTAAGCATGGATGGTACGCTTGTCTTACAACGATGGCAGTTTCCCTTCTCTAGAACCAGCGGCTTCAAATTAGGGACGTGCGACTACTTATATGTCCCGATGAGTTGCTCACGATTGTTGTTAGACCCTCATGCAAACAAACAACTCCTCCCCGCCACCAAACCCCCAAGTTTTGGCCATACTATGTTCATATTTACTCGCCAGCATGAGGATTGAATGCAAAATGGTCACTATTTCAAAATAGTCAAAACTTTCCTACTAGATAATGATTAATAATAAAAAAATTAACTTATTTTCTTATTTATTTTAAAGAAAATTAGTATACAACGCTTTTTTGTTTCGAGCATGCGCTGAGATTTACAAAACTCTACATCTGTGGTGTCAGACGAACAACGTGTTTAACCCTTTAATCGCTTGGAACGAGTTAACTCGGGGTTAGAAAAATGGGCTGAAATCAGATCGAAAGAATATATTCGCTGTCTAATAAGTGGACCGAACGCCGTTCGGAGTGAACCTGCGCATCAGAAAGCGTTGCTTTCCCTTAGCTTTCTTATTGAAAGTGGTTATTCATGGGAATGGTTGACACTAATCATTTCAGAGTGATTACCTGCTGAAAAAGCTGTAATAATGGCTACGATCCTAAGAAAGGAGAGAGAAGATGTTTGAGTCACTTGTTTCGACCCAGTGGCATGATGCTCCTTGTCAGAGGTACTTGCCCTTTCCCATCATGGTTTGGGTCATGGAGCAGAAAACAAAGGACTAGAAGGAAGCTCCTAGCACCAGAGTTATGGTGGGCATTGGTGATGGTTGGTTGTGAAAGGTTTATGGTCTGTACTGTTGAGATGAGAGGGGGAATAAACTGTTTCGCCGTAGCTTTCCAAAAACCCGGCCGCTATATGAGCATTTTTCTTTGGGGAGCGAAGAAAAATTTGGACACCATTTGGCTAAGGAACACCGGCCGCTTAAAGGGTAAAGGAATGTAGACCAATACAAAGTTTGCTTAAGCTAAAGTATGCTGAATCATTTCTAAGTATCAGAGATCCTATGGGAAAATCACTGGAAAGTATTGGATCGCATGAACGCAATACACGTGGAAACGATATTGGTTAATTCTTTTTGTTTTCCCAGAATCTGGAGAAGAAACTTATCTCTGGAAATTTGGTCAAATGCCTGAGTTCCAAATTACTGATCTATTTTGGGTTACTCAATATAGGTTAGACCAAGCTGAACTTATCTCAACGTTTTTTTTTTTTTCCTGTTGCTTAAAATGTTACTTGACTATGAGTATTTACACAGATGAATGGGGTTCAAAAGCAGTCGGGAAGTGTATTTTGAAATCATTTGTATGAAATAATGACATTGCGTAGACAAGTGAGATTTTAATTTTTCTTTTCGCTCAGCAAATTTCGTACAGTGCGAACACCTCATTTAATAGGTTCACTCAGTAGATTAACAATGCTCTTCATTAGATCTGCATCTGCAACTGAACTATACATAGAGGCACCTAGGATATTTTTTGGGTGGATCAGTTGCAGATGCAGATCTAATGAAGAGCATTGTTAATCTACTGAGTGAACCTATTAAATGAGGTGTTCGCACTGTACGAAATTTGCTGAGCGAAAAGAAAAATTAAAATCTCACTTGTCTATTGAAACCGGGTAAAATAAACACCCTTTGGCACGAGTCAATACACATTATTACAGTCAGCCATCATTACAGATATAGAAAGGAATACACGAACTACAGACAATCAAAATCAAACATTAAGGATGAATATCTTTTTAAATTTACTTTGCATAATTCAGCTTTACTCAATTGTCAAAATTTCATTTCAGTTTCACTTATTTACGTACTTTTCGAAGCTTCTAGTCTAACCATTTTTTTTACTTCTGAAAGCATATAGTTTTTGATGATACATACAAGTAAGTGGGATCCCTTACTTAAGAGGATTTCAAATATATCTTCTAGTTTCATGTAAAAAGCATCATATTATGAACTTCGAAAATAAATTAATACATTGATAGCATTTGCTTTTTTAATCATATTCTAAATAATAAGGTTTTTAGTGATATTTGGTAAAACCATTGTGGGTAGATTTCATTTGATTCATTCCTTAAATTACTGATGTCATAACATTCGGAATTAATCTTATTTGTTGGAATTAGTAAGACCTAATACTAGTATTAAAAGAAATCCGTCTTGTTGCACGATGATATTTATTCAGCTAAAAAACTAAATCTATGAACAGTTTAAAAAATACATGAGCACTAAAATGCGCGTATATTCGGTTCAGTTCTACCTGTTGGTGTTTTGAGCTGAAAGGCTTTCATTTGGTCTTGTTATTATTTTTTTAAAGTTGTTGTTATCTAATCTCAGATTGTTGCATTGGTAGTAGTATTTGTATATTAGAGATTAACGAACATTTGTACCTACCTTCCTTTAAAAATTTCGAGCAGGTTTTCACAGGACCGATCTGTACACAGCATTGTTCTTCACTGCATTTTTCCGGATCAAGGAAGCAGCTCTTCAAAGAGGCTGACGTTACCTGAAAAGGCAATGTTAAAATTTTATTTCACTCACTCATTAAGTTCACAGTTCACTCACTCATTAAGATTTCGTAACTGAAAAGATGGCTCTCACAGTTTAACACAGCAGATCATAATACAAAATTATCATAACGATTGAAATCAAATACAGAGCTTGCAAGCATGGGCGCCCCCAACGAGGGTCAAACGAGTATCTCTAGAAATTGGATAACAACTGGAAAGGTTCTGATGACATTTCAGTAACATACGGCATGTATCTTGATAATTTAGACGCAGAATCTAGGTAGTGCTACCATTTTTGGAAAGACAAAACAGTAGCGGAAACAGAAAAGATTTCCCTTTCAGAAAGTACGAAAGAAGCGGAGAAATTTTACCCGGACGTTTCGAGGTCACTAAAACTCTCAGACACATTCCCCGCAACAGCATGTACGATTGAAACGTCTTTCAATACCCTGCGTTGAGGGAAGTCTTATGTGAGATGAACCATGACCGAGGAGAGACTATATGGTGTTTCTGTATAACGAGTGTCTATCGAAATTTGGTGTACTGAAATGCAGATTTTATAAAAAAAAGATTGTCAACCAATTCGGGAAAAGCAAAAGAATACTGCAATTTTTATTTTCTTCCAACCAGGAGTAACGCAATCATAATCTCTCTTAATTATAATAAGAAGTTGTTCTTTGTTAGCAAAATATGTTTTAACATTTAGTCAAATAATTATCTTGAGAAATAAATATATTTCCTTCTTTTCAATGGGACTGAGACTGTAGTTTTTTATTCATCTTGAAAGAATTAGAGCTTAGAGAACTCTTGTGTGCTGGAACTTTGGTTTAACCAACCCCAGAAAAAATTCTGAGGGCGCCCACACTTGCAAGATCGCTTTAATATTGCGAAACAAATATAAAACATTCTTGATGATTTAAAGAACAATGGGCGAAATTCAGTAATTGAAAAGGAACGTACTGTGAAATGAAAGAGATTAAAAATCGGTAAAACCAACATGGACCACAGGCTTTCTCATCACATCAAAATATTAAATGTTCGATTTATGAAATACTGATATATCAACATATTAAAACTGGTTTTGCTTAACAATACCAAATATCAAAACATCCAGCCAAGTTTTCATATACCAAAAATCGAAATGTCGAATCGTGGAGGTAGAAAATAAGAGGAGGTGCTTTTCCCAATTCCTCTCACGCTAGCAAAGTGAAGCCTGGTTTGTACGCTTCCGCGGTGAAAGTAGTACCGACAGCTTTTGCGTGGCCACCATTTGGGTGAAAACGCAGACAATTTTCCGTAGGAAAGTATTAGTGGAGCCCTGTTCGTTTCTTAAGATCTTACATTGTCTTAAATTATAAACGAAATTGAAAAGCACTGGAATTGGTTGAATACACTCTTAGTTTTATATAAAAGGAATTTTAGTAAACAAACTCAAATTTTCATGGCGGAAAAAAGATCTAAAAAGGTGTCATCGTAACCACTGAAACGTATATGAGCTGACGACTTAAAATGTGTTTTAGATTAAACGCAAGTTTATAAGTCGTTCAAAATCTTTCTCTGTGTAAAAATGTAGGCGTTTAAAACCTTTCTCTTTGTTTATCATAGAAATAGTGTTTTCGAAAAAAAGAGAATTTGTATGAGTGGACTTTCGAAGCAGCGTCGCCGACTTAACAAAATTACTGGGTAGTCAAGTCTATAAACTAGTATATTGATCAAGCCCTAAAACAGGAAAACAGAAGGATGAACTTAAAAAAATAAATATCTAATTCCTAACCACTATCGCTCTTGTTTCTGGTGTAGTTTTTGGAAATGAACACTGTCATAATTTTAATTTAGTTACTAATAATTCAAAGATGATTAACTTCATGATAAATTTTCTGTTTAAATCCTCTTAAATGTGCTTCAGTTATGAATATGCATTACATAACCAACACTATTCACGAAAAATTCGCTGCAACTTTGGTAAACAGCTCCGTACAACCTACGTAAACACAGAATTTGTAAATTTTCTGCAAATTCAGAACACTACATAATAAGCTAAAAGCAAGCAAATCACAGCAAAATATGCAGTATCTATTCACAATAAATTGCAATGAATGATCGAATCCCAAATAACTTAACAATTTAAGCCTAGAAAACATAAAATAAAGTGATACTAACAGACGGAATGTGAGACCAGGTGTTCTCTTTTTTAATTCATTTGCAGAGCTGAATTCCAAGCAGGAACCCATGGAAACTAAATCTGAACACGCTGAAGAAATGTATCAAACACAGGAAAAAGTTTGCGCTAGCAAACCAATTTAAGAAGAAATATGAGCATCTGAAAATCACAAAATGTTCAATGCTTTTCTCTGGCAGACACGACCAAGAGGGTAGTTAATGCTCTGTATTGTTGCTGCATGGAAACAGTGAAAATACAGCACATTTGGGCCAACAATTACGTTTGTATTGCCTTCCAAGTATTTGTGAAGAATTATTTCTTCAGGGAGATTCGTTTCCCAATTATACGTATGATGCGCTTTGTAGGTAGTCAAACACGCGGAAGGATATCACAGCCGCCCCCTGTGGCGCAATGGTCTAAGCGATGGTCTCAGATCATTCGTCCGAAAGGGGTCAGGGTTCGAATCCCGGTGAGGTATGGATGTTGTGTTTGTCTTACGGCACTGGCTCTCTCCCTTCCCTGAAGCCAGTGACTCTAAATTAGGGACGAGCGACTGCTTATAGCCCATTGAGTTGCTCACGGTGGTCGATAAAAATTAAAAAAAAAAAAAAAAAAAGAGGATATCACAAATTGGCTTCAGAAATATGCGCTCAGGGCGATACCTGTTATTTCCTACCTCCATGTATGGAACTATATCAAACAACATTTTGACATTTCAAATATCGATAGATTTGATGTATCAAGTACCGATATATTGAAATATCAAAAATCGACATATCAAACTATCAAAGAAAATTTTGATATACTAAATACCGCTATATCAAAATATAAAAAGAATAGTATACCAAATTTCGATGAAGTAAAAGATATACAGACGGTTATACGAAAAGAAATTGTGCAGTCGAAACCATACATAACGAAGTTGAAGAGAGAGAGAGAGAGAGAGTCGAAAACATTCGACACATGCGAAATTCGTTATAGCCGGACAGATTAAAAAAAGACTATTCTTGGCATATTACATTATGTCAGGTTAAAACTAGCAAATCATAAACTATTTATCAATTAATCGAAGGTAAATAAGCCGCACCGGTGGCGCAGTGTCTAAGCGGTTTCCTCTGATCATTCGTCCGAAAGCGGTCCGGGTTCGAATCCCGTGAGGCATGGATGTTGTGTTTGTCTTACGGCACTGGCTCTCTCCCTTCCCTGGAACCAGTGACCCCTGAATTAGGGACGGGCAACTGCTTATAGCCCATTGAGTTACTCACGGTGGTCGTTAAACCTCCAATAAGAAAAAAAGGGTAAGTAATGCTTGTTAATTGAAAACTATAGCCAGGAAAATAATATGAATGAGATACGCAATAAGTAAAATATTTAACGAAAGTGAATGTTTAAAGTAACTGATGAAAATTTGAAATTTCACCTGTTAAATGATACGTCCGATATGTGTGTCAGTTCTTGATGATTTTGTAGTTATCATGATTGCTGTTTTAAAAGTTTCCTTTACTTCCTCAACCGCTGTGGTTAAGAAGGTTTTAAATGCAAAATAAATATTTTTTAAACAGAAGTTGAGTGATTCAAATGGGAGGGGGATAAAAGACAGCATTTGCCCTGATAATGTATCGTTATCAAACGTGTGGTGAAGTGGGGGCAGCGAAAGGTAGTGAAAAATCAACTGAAACATTCTTGTCTTCATACGAACTGGCCTATCTGTAAGAGAACCAAATTTTTTGTTTTCCACTGGAAGGGAAAGGTTTAAAAACTATGTGTATGCCACTTATTTTGTTTACTGACAACCGTGCTGAACTTGGATATTTGCAGTTTCTCCAAAAATTATTTTTCGTAATATATGGTTCAAATAACAAGGAGAATATTGGGAAGTTCATAAAAACTTCGGTTTATACGGAATTTCGTATCATACGAGCTCCATTTATGTAGGCCGGCTTGGCTGTATTACCAAATACAAATGTATCAAAATGTCAGATAAGGTTTTGATACATAAATTATTGCCATATCAAAAGATCTACTGAATGCTAGATGAACGAACTTAAATTCCGTTAAGGTAATATGCGCTATTTATAATCGGCATTTAAGAAATTAATGATAATCGGAAGTAGGGCTGTCACTGTAGTACCTTTTACAGTAGTAGGGCGTGAGCATCGCTAGCAATAGAAAATACTTTTGTAGCGGCGGCACATTACAAAATAAAATACCTTGTAGCGGACAGTTACGCTACAAATCATGCTACTTTAAAAAGAAGTGTAAACAAATTCTTCAAATTACGTGATATTTCCTGATTTCATGAGATGCTGTTGTGTGGGACACGAGGGCTGTTTGCTGTACCTACAATCAGGTACTTGCCTTCACTATCATTGTGAAAGCTAAACAAGCCGATTGGTGGCCCTAGTGGTCAACGTTCGTGAATGCCACGGAGAAGTCTCAGGATCAGGTACGAACGCTTGAGCCACTAAACATTATCCGGATGGGCACGTTAAACCGTCGGACACTGGGTATTGACCCCCAACCCCACCTCTGGCTGAATAAGGGCGTTTTATTTCACTTTCTCTAGCTCGTTTCTGTGTGACTTTTCTTTCTGGCACTCCAACTCATATCTCTCCTAGATTCCTACATTTAACGGTTGTTTAAGACGTGGAGTCAGACACCCTCTTCCTAAAATCCTTTACATAAAGCTAGCCAAACTGCTAACTGGGAAGTCTTCTTAGTCATCCTACAAAGACAGTTGTCTAATACAAGACGATTGCGCTAAGGGTCTTTTTTAGAACTCTTAATTGCAAGATTCGATTGTCTTAGATAAAAAGAGAATGAATTCACAAATATTTCGTGATATGGTTTTTATTTGCATCAAGCCAGCCTGAATTATAAGCCACTGAATGGGATAAAAGGTGTTGCGTTTAATAATTAGAGCTAGGTTAGGTGAATGCAAAGATAAATTATTTGTGAGATTTACCATGGTATTTAGCTCTGAATGCAATATGCGGGAATGTGTATATAAAGATTGTCCTCAAAATATATAAGACAGCAAGGCGTCTTACCAAAGGCATCATATTTTGCCTAGTAATTTTCTGAAACTGCCTTCCAGATGGCTCTTCTACATGGAAAGAAAATAAAGAAAATATTTCTTGAACGTTAATTGCAAAACTAAACAGCGGCGCCACAGTAACATGAGAAAAAAGATACGGAGAATCATTTTCTGCCGATTCTCCACGGTGCACAGAACAAAAGAAAAATAACTTGTGTAGAAATGCCCCATGAATTTGCTTACTGGATAAGTTGTGTAGAAAACTGACTTCTGGCTCTTTGTACTGTTGTTTCTTTCGATTTCAGGGTTTTGCCGCATTTAAGAACGTTCTAGTCAAGAGTGGCTCTTCAAAGCGCGCTTATGCATTTTCGGATGTTTCTTGAATTTATCTGTCTTTTCAATATTCACTAATTACATTTGAGATCCCTTTTTTTTCTCTTTCGAAGTTTAACGACCCGCACTGACACTTAAGGCCATTAGAAGACGCCCGTCAATAATTTAGAGCAAACTGTTCCAGGCACCGACAGAACTAGAGCTTTAGGAAGAACACATCATCCGTTCCTCATCGAGACTCGAACCAGAGCCAAACTCAGATAATTAGTTTGAAATCGGTGTCGGCCACCAGGACGGCAGGGATCTGCTGTGGTAAATACATTGCAAGAAGGCTTCTTTTTACATTTTTGAGAGTAATGGTCAAAACTTCTTTAGAGTTTAAAAAGTCAGATTTCCTGGGTCTGGAGACGTTGTGTCATGAATGATGTAACGCAAATTATTAAGGAATGGAAGACCCGCTCGAGACGTGCGTTTTAAAGTTTATTCACTGTTCATGGAGATTTATTAGATTGTGGTAAACCATGTCAAACAGGTGTAGCTTGACATCCTCGGTACCCGCATAAGTTATCATAGGTTATTTGTTAAACAAAGCACGTCTTTTTAAGATGAAACCTTCATGGTTGCTCAGTTGACCAAATCTTTCGAAAGGTTTTAGACAAGCTTCACGTCACTGACCTAGGAAATTCACCAAATAAGTACACCGTGTCTCGAAAATACAGTAAGAGAACGTCCAAAGCGAAATTTCGAAACTTACTTAGACCATTTAAACTTCGAATTTCTATCTCTTTTTTTATTCGATTTCTGGTTATCTAATTGGTACTGATAATAGCGTAAAGACTCTGGGGTACCCAGAACAAGACACAAATATTAAAACAAAGTAAAACTAGCAGAATAATCCCGTACTTGACGTGCGCGCTGTTTAACAAATAAGTCTCGTTTCATCTTCATATTCTGCAAAAACATAAGTTTAGGTTCTGAACGTTGCGCTGGTCTTCACTGCTAGTGGTAGCCGATCTATTTTGCTTGCGTTTAAGTCTTTAACATTTCGTTCCTAAAGATTTTCATTCTTATCGTTTGCGTTTCTATTGAAGATTGTTTCTGTGAAGGATTTTTGTTCTCATCGGTGAAAACTTCTAAAGCTAACAATTTTTTAAACTGTCTTATACATTTCTGAATGACTGATCGACAACACATAGAGAGCTGCTTTGAGAACAGCAATATCGTCCTAAAACTCTGTAAGTCTCAGACCAAGAAAAGGGTTTACTTTAACGAAAACTGATGTGCAGCTCTTGCCTTTGAATAAGCTTGTAGGCAGCAGGGATTTTTTTTTCCTTTTCTTTCTTTTTTTCGTTTTTCTCATTCTGGGCGCACTTATATGATCATCGCCTGAGGGACACGATGAGACAACACTATTATTTGCTCCCTTCCCTTTTCTTCCCATATATACAACAACTGGAGAAATATTAAAAGCAGCCTCACTGTCTGAATAAACTGCCAGTGAGAATATATCTATTATTTGGGAAAATAATGGTTTTTAAGGCAGCAAGGAAAGAAGTAAAAATAAAATAAAAATGAAGGTACAGAAAGAGATTTCACGAAGGTTAGTGACTTACTGCAACGAGTACGATCAGAAGAACGAAGCTGAGGATGGCTCTCATTTTGAAAACTGAAGTTTCCACCTTAGCAAAACAAGTAAGAAGTACACGTCCAAAATTTCACGCTGTATTTAACATGTCCAACGGTGCCAAAGTTCACACCATCAGGATACTGGAGTTTAAATGGCAGGTGATGTGTTTCCCACAGATAATAAAAAGATATCCCATTCAGATAAAAATAAATGTGTTCAATGACAGATGTTCCCGTTCCAGCGCATTATTGAGAAACAAGCTATAAAATCTTACCAGTTCAGTTTAATTATCAGTTTTCGAGTATCCTCCTTGCATGGCAGTTGTCTGTTTTGATGACGTATAAAGTAGAAAAATGAAACACATATTGCGTGATAAAGGCGGCGTGTGAATTTCTGCTTCATCGCTCTGCTTGTCCAATCAAAGAACCTTAAACGATAATTGAGTTCCTGAAGTAATAATATACTTCTATATCAATTCTGTGAGGTCAAAAAGTTAATTGTTAATGCATCATATTTTAGATAAATGCCATGAAGAAGAAAACTTACGGAACTACATAGTCAAATTATTTCTCTTATACAAAACATTGATATATAATAATTACTGGTGCTTTATATTTCCAGAAACATTAATTAAGGGTTTCCAAGGTTTTACCATTAAAGGAACGATCAGTGTATGCCAGCTAAGGCTTACAGGAAAGACTGAGATGTATAACAAACTACCATTAAAGGAAATTTTATCACTAATACACAACTGAATATTTCCTTTATTATCTTTAAAGGAAATATTCAATTTAAAATTCTGTCAAACAGTGTTTTCAGCGGGGAAATATTTAGCATTTTTATCTCTTTTCTTTTTTTTCTTTTTTTTCTTTCTTTCTTTTTTTTTTTTTTTTGTCTTACTTGCCCGTTGAAATTATTTCTTAATAATCGGTGTGTAGTTGAAACAATTCAAACAATTCGGGCGTATTTCTTCGTACTGATTTCATCCAAATTTAACGTAACTAATATTTATAATATAGGCCTTGAAATTCCCAAAAATTGTGATGTGATAATGCATTTGTACGAAATCAAAGAAAAGGAAAAATTTAGGAAATACTCGTTTCTTTCCTATGTTTCGGATTTCAAATGCAATTATGTCAAGTAACTTGCTTTCGTCCCGATTGTTATTATGTTTTTCTTTTTTGTTAAGTATTTATGGAATTATAACTATTTAGTCTCCCTTTCTGCACGTGGCGACCTACCTGTCTAAGTTTGCTGAATGTTTGGCATGACCGCTTTTTCAGTTTTCTTTATTTCTTCACATCTTATGCTTGCGCTTTATAACGGCATCTGATCTCTGCTCAATAAAATTCTAAAGCGTACTTCCTCAAATATCTTCTGAATTTTGACAGTGTTTTGTTAAAATAATTTTAATACCACGTTTCACAAAATTTAGAAAAGCACAAAAGCCAGGATAAGTTTTAGTATAACTGCAATTTAAAACTGAGTGGAGATTTTGGATAAGTACAAAGAGCTTTAATTTATTTTTAGACATTATATAAAGTAATTACGGCAATTTATAGAATTCCAATTTTTTCATTCTACAGAAATGCAGCACCTGATTAATTCGATAATTCCTTTCATTGTCATAATAACATTCACAAATAGTTCTGTGCATGAGTATTTATGTGCATTTTACTACGCCATTAAGGAATTTTCAGATGCATTCAAGAGTTGCGTATTGTAACACAATGAATTTGAATACATATTTCTTTTGCATTAATAAACCTTTAACGAACGGGATTTAGGTTTTTGTTCGTATTTGAATTTTTTTAGGCAAAAAGAATGCCATGACGAAGACACTTGTTTGTACTTTTTCTGCGTCCTTACATTTTGTGTCCAATCGAAGAAACAACGGAAGTTGCGTGTAAATAAATGTTCTTCCTATTAATTAAAAGGTTTATGGAATAGTTAGTTTCAAAAGCAACTAAGAGCTCATTTATTTCAACTAGACGACCAGTGGTTACGAATTTATACTATAATCAATAAAATGATTGTTCAGTTTTTTTGTAAATCATTTATCAAATGAATATTACATGTTGTTTTAGGTTTTCTTTTTTCCACGAATGAATAAGTAGAGACCTTTTAAAATTCATATTCTTCAAATACTAAGTTAAAACATGAGAGCAAGTAAAAATATTTTATCTGTACAGTTTTCCATTTTCCATTTGTTTTCTTACACTGAAGGGCAACTTTGTTAGTCACATCGTCACAATCTGTACATGGAAAGGAAAATTAACATTAATGTAATTTAAAAAAATAGAGTAAATAATACCTGCGTTTAAAGACTGTGGAACCGGATTACCTGGGTGTTTATTTACGCTTTCCAACCGTAGGTTGAAGAAGCGTATATGCTCCAGCTTTGTTCGTCTGCCCGTCCGCACGATAACTCGCGTAAAAATGGTTTGATTTCGAAGAAAGTTTAGTATGTAGTAGGGAACCACCTGAGGACGAACCCTATTGAAAATGAGCGAAATGGGGTCAAAGGTCACGACATAGGAGCGGGATCCATTCCATTGCCCTTATGCGTCATAACTTGCGTAAAAATGGTTCGATTTCCATGAAATTTAGTACGTGGTACCTGGGAACGAACCCTATTGAAAATGAAAGAAACGGGGTAAAAGGTCAGAACACAGGAGGGGATCCATATCATCTCCCTTATGCGTCATAACTTACGTAAAAATGCTTCTGTTGCGACAAAACTTTAGTATGTTGTTCCGGAAGTACACTGAACTGATTCTGTTGAATATTATCGAAATGGGGTCAAAGGTCAGGACACAAGAGCGAGATTTATTCTACAGCCATTATCCTCATAGCATGAGTGATAACTTGAGTAATGATTTCTGGTATGTTGGAAAGCGTATCATAATCAATGCATTGCATAAGTTTACTAACTTGTATTTTTGATTACTTATAATATTTTAAGATAGTACGCATACGTAACTAAATTTATTCTCTGTACCAGAGATCATGTTTTTTTCTCTTGGGTGTGTGGTGGGGGGAATTGACGATCACGGTGAGCTGCTCAGTTTGCTATAGGCAGTCGCCCGTTCCTGATTTGGTGCCAGGCCGCAGGTGGCCTAGTGGTCAACGTTCTTCGCTGCCGCGGAAGAGTCTTAGGTTTGATCTCAGGCAGGTACGAACGCTCGAACCACTGAATATCTGCCATGCGTCGGGTGGGCACGTTAAGCCGTCTGACCCCGGGTACTGCCCCCTCCCTGTTATAAGTACGGGCGTTTTCCTCCCCCTTTCTACATCGCTTCCGTGTGACTTTCCAGTCAGGCACTTTAGATTAGTTTCCTACTTCTAAGGGTTGTTTAAGACCTGGGATCAGACACTCCCTTCCTAAAATCTTCTACAGTAAATCTCTAATTTGGTGCCATCGGCTCCAGAGAGAGAAAATATATCTTTGTGCCTCACCCTGCGATCAAACTTGGATCCATGTCGGACGATTTCTGAAAGACTTTAACCTCGTACCACTCGGCTGCTGGAGTGGAGGATCATATTCTTAAATTTAATTAATAGTGAGAAGGGGCAGCGAAGTGATCGTCGTTTAAATTCAATGTGTATGAAAGTATTTGTGAGCAACGAGTTCTAAAAGCTCTTCCCAAAAGTCAAGGAGAAAATCCCTAGACTAAAGAAGTTAATCTTAAAACTTGAGCTTTCATATTGCTGCAGTTTAGGAAACGATTAATGCTGTATTTTGGTACTTTACATAGCTGACGTGAAGCTCTATATCTTCTGAGCGCGTTCGATCTTTTGAAAGTACTACTTAAACTATTACACGGGTAATATTAGTGTTTCTTTTCATAGACTTATTAAATATTAATATTTAAAATATCACACGGGCAACATTAGTTTTCCTTTTCATAAACATTAAATATTATTATTTAAAATATCACACGGGTAATATAAGTGTTCCTTTTCATAGACATTAAATATAAATATTTAAAATATTACACGGGCAATATTAGTGTTCCTTTTTATAGACTTATTAAATATTAATATTTAAAATGTTACACGGGTAACATTAGTGTTCCTTTTCAAAGGCTTATTAAATATTAATATTAAAAATATTACACGGGCAATATTAGTGTTCCTTTTCATAGACTTATTAAATATTAATATTTAAAATATTACACGGGCAATATTAGTGTTCCTTTTCATAGACTTATTAAATATTAATATTTAAAATATCACACGGGCAACATTAGTTTTCCTTTTCATAAACATTAAATATTAATATTTAAAATATCACACGGGTAATATAAGTGTTCCTTTTCATAGACATTAAATATAAATATTTAAAATATTACACGGGCAATATTAGTGTTCCTTTTTATAGACTTATTAAATATTAATATTTAAAATGTTACACGGGTAACATTAGTGTTCCTTTTCAAAGGCTTATTAAATATTAATATTTAAAATATTACACGGGCAACATTAGTGTTCCTTTTCCTAGGCTTATTAAATATTAATATTTGAAATATTACACGGGCAATATTAGTATTCCTTTTCATAATCTTATTTTATGAGTGTACGAAAAAACGCGTCCAGAGAGTTATATTTCCAAACACAAGGTAGCATAATTGTCTAACTCTGAAATTCAAGAGATTTTCAGTAAATTGCTGTCTTTGCAATTCACGGGCATGTAGAAATTTTTGATCAGTTGTATATTTCTACCAAGTTTCCAAGGCTTGTTGGAACCTCATTTTCAAAGGCCTTAATATCCCTGCTAGTTCTGTTTACACCTTTCAATGCCCAAATATAAAAAGAAGTGGGTCGTCACCTCCTGACAATGTTGTGAATCTATTAATATAAAAGAGAAAAATAAAACTTTATACATTTTGAACTAACTCTTTCATAAATCGGAACACAGAATCAAAAATAGTTACGGAAGATAATCTAACATTTTTTCCGTCCAAGCACGGGGGCTTTCTCAGTGACATTGGCCAAAAGTGTAGATTTCAGGCTAATCATCCTATCTGGGCCTTGGCACGATTGAAAATAACCGCAGAAAGATATTCAATAATGAATTAGAGATATTTCTTGTTGATTCGTTTATTTGTTTGTTTGGAGTTTTGAGACTGGTAGCTCTAAATTACACTGCTATTTATTGAAAATGCCACACCAGGAAAAACTTGTGCGATCGGACTGAAACTCACCAAATGAGTACGTCATTTGAGGAAGTGCAAACGATTACAACCGCAGCACACATGTAAATGATTTGTGTCAGCCACGCCCTCGTAGCTGCCCCGTGGAAGGTATAAAAGCAAGACGCACTGAGCAAGTTGCCACAGTCCATTCGCGGCAACCGTGGCAGTAATATATGGTAATAACTGAGTATAACTATCGGTGGCATATGGTAACCGTAAGTACAACTAACAGATTTTGAAGTACACCGTTGTGTTGGACTGCGCGAAGGGGAACTTTCCTTCCGATATGTCACCGCTCTTGCTGGACGAAACACGAGCGCAGTGATGCGAATATGGCATCAGTCGGAGTGGAAGATCTGACCCACCGACTTCAGAGGTCAGGAGCACAGAGTCGAAGAAACACAAGGCAAGACCGTCATCTCCATCGTATCAAGTTGGCGGACCGAACAGCCATTATCCAGGGATACCACAACAGCGAAGGTCTGTATCACATCAAAGGTTGTCTGTAAGCTCTGTCTGACACTTTCTGCTTCAGAGATGCCTTGTCGCTCGCCATCCGTTGCTTCGACTTTTCTTGTCATTAAACTACAGACATCAGCAACTGCAATGGGGCCAAGAACACAGACACTGGTGTGAAGAACGGCAAAGCATAGTATTTTCCGACGAGTCGCGGTTTAACATAATGAGTACGATGGACGAATCCTCGTACGGCAACACCGTGATGAACAGCTTCTGGAAACATGCATTATGCAGCGTCATGTGAGCCTGACACCGGGAGTTCTGATGTGAGGTGCTGTTGGCTGCCTTTCACGTTCCCTCCTCATACACACGACAGGATCCGTAACCAGCCAGCGGTACATCGCGAAAGTTGTAGTGGCTGAAATATTGCCATATCTGCAAATGATTCCCGGTGCCATCTTTCAACAGGGCGATACTCGGCCACATGTGGTGCGGAATGTCTTACAGCTCCTGGATGCCCGACATGTGCCACGTCTCCCTTGTTCAGCGCGTTTACCTGATTGGTCGCCCATTGAGCAAGTGTGATATATGGTCTCTCGACACCTGGCTCGTCAGTCTTCGGAGCTAGTGACAA
The DNA here is from genome assembly GCA_039090855.1 of Macrothele yani. Taxonomy (NCBI): domain Eukaryota; kingdom Metazoa; phylum Arthropoda; class Arachnida; order Araneae; family Macrothelidae; genus Macrothele; species Macrothele yani. Next base: position 84,063,499 of record CM076990.1, read on the forward strand.
AAGATGAACTTCGGGTACGAATCGAGTCATCGTGGGATAACCATCCTTTGTGGGACATCCAAAACATTCTTGCAGTTGACGCCACGCCGTGTAAGAGCCGTCATCACCATTCGTGATGGGTACAAAGGTACAAGAGTATTGTGTATTCCACACACAATAACTCAATCCCTTGTGTACCCATCACGCACAGATCTGTACTTCTGATCATTCAAGTCTTATATCATAAGGAATGTACCCTATAAATCTCACTTCAATAGCTCAGGTCTGCCATGGTGTTGCATTTTCAACAGACATCTGGATAGCACAGAGAGAAGGGGCAATCCATCTCCAATTTAGAGTTAAGTAAGGATGCACAGTATTGCTGTACGCAAAAGCCAAAATACATTAACGTCTTATTTGAGATTTGAACACAAGATCAGCAAAGTTTTTCGTCTTCTTCGACCTAGACCCTTAAAAATGGCTTCCTGAATCGTATTCTTTAACAAGAGACTTGTATATGTATATCAGTGTACATCGATTCATCATATCTTTAATTTGCAATCCAACAAAAAATGTCTGCTTGAAATGACTTCCAAAGTATCGAACACTATGAAAAGGTTAATTAAACATTTAAACAATACGAATTACAAATTAAAAAGCAATTGAAGCTTTTTAAAACTTTTATTAACAGTTATTAGTTTCCGATCTTCGGTGTCACACGATCGTCGGTCAACAGTTTCTTTCATCACATGTGCTGTCTAAATATTGTAAAATATTTGACATTATTCTCACCAGCAAATTCAAACATATTTTATCTCGTATTTTTCTTATGGTTGTCTGTAATCATTAGAGTCAGATCATATGTAATTGCATATTTACATGTGCAAACTACACTGAAGACCAATTGAATTAGAGATACCTGTCTATTAACGTGTAGCACCACCTTTCGCCCTGATGACAGCTGCGATTCGTCTCGGCATGGACTCGACAAGACACCGGAAGCGTTGGGAAGCCATGCGGATCCACGACCCCTGAACAACTTCCCACAGTTCACGAAGATTTGATGGAGAGGGGTCAGAGCCTCGAACATCTTTCTCAATGGCATCCCTGATGTGCTCTATGGGGTTGAGGTCAGGTGACCTAGCTGGCCAAGGAATTGCAACCGGGGCTTCCATATTTATCAGAAGCGAGATTCTGTAGCCATTTTTAGAGATAGTAAATTGTAGTCAATTTCTTTCAATTCCCGCCGTTTGGATGGAAAGGACAGCTACAGGCAAATCCCGCCATTTGGATGGGAAGGGCAGCGACAGGCAAAGTACCTTTTTTCCCACGCGTAGCAGCAGAGGGGGTGTTAGATTTATAGCTTCGTCGCTGTGAGAAGAATGAAACAGGATATTATTGCTTCTCCGCTGTCCCAAGCAGTCCGATGCTGAGGGGGCCAGCGAGCCAATTAATGAATCTTGCGTTTTTCGGAGAGGAGGCATTCTTAGGGTGTGTCTGTGAGAGCTCGGTGGCAGAAGGTCGACGAAGCAGGAGATCTTGAGCGGGGGTGCAGTATCTTTGGGAAAAAAGGGAAGGAGGAAGGAATGAGGCCGATGATAAAGGAGACGGAAAGAGATCATGAGGGGTTAAGATGTAGAAAGAACAGAGATCAGGACTAGGTTTAAAGACATTCCCCGTAACATCTGAATAAAAGTCTTCCTCACTGCAAATTTAGCCTCAGTCGATTTATTCTTATGCTCGAGTTGGGAGAATCAAAGTGTGATATATGACACCGATACCAAAATTACTGCAAAGGAAGCATCAAACGAACCCTCCACACAGGGCGCTGTAATAGAACTCAGCACCAAGCCCTGTAACAAAAGCGAGTCCACGTCGGTGGAGTGTTCATCCAATCACTCGGATACAATTCGGGAGTGATGACACAGTGCATTGTCTTGTTGCAGGATGAGGTCCCCAGTGGGATGTTGAAGACGCACAAACGGGAGCAAATGATCGTCCAGGATATCCCGGTAACGTTGACCTGTGAGGGACGATGTCACACGTACCAGGGTCCCATTTCAGTCCACGTAAACAGTCTCCAGACGAGAATGCCATCCCCACCAGCTTGAAGAGTACCCTGCTGGCAAGAAGGATCCATCGCTTCATGTGGTTTGCGCCGTAATCGTATCCTGCCATCCGCATGTACCAATGTGAATCTCGACTCATCAGTCCAGGCAATATTTTTCCACAGGTCTAGGGTCCAGCGGCGATGTTCCCGCGCCCATGCTAATCTTCACACCCTGTGATGTGCGGTCAGCAGCGGTACCTTCGTGGGACGATGGCTCCTGTACCCCATAGCGAGGAGATGGTTCTGGTTGGTGTGGCTGCTTACACGTTTTTGTGCACCAGCGTTAAATTGCCGAGTGATTTCTTGCACTGTGGCCCGTGTATCCGCTGTTACAATGCGAGCTAGCCGACGAATACCCCGCTCATCCACATGCTGTTGTCCACAGCAGTTGGCCCTTGCAGGGATGGTTTTACCGGATTTGATGTACTCACGGTGCACCCGTCACACAGTGGCTCGTGGAAATCCCAGTGCCTGCACGACTTCCGAGATGGAGTGACCCATTCTTCGGGCCCTGACAATTTTCCCACGATCAAATGCTCTTAGATCCTTCGTCTTACCCATACTACGTCCGACTCTTACTGATTCCCGTCGCATCACTCCTTATATTGACGGATCGCTGCATACGTCATGCCGTTTCCGTTTACAGGGCCGTCCACAGCACTTCATTTGCAGAACGCCAGCTGTCTCTAATTCACTTGCTGTTCAGTGTATATATATAAGCTGTTTTTGACGTTGGTGCATATAAATGCATAAAATACGCAAATTGCCTGTAAAAATGCATATTTCAAGCAAAACCATGTATTTGATTGTCAATTCGATGCTCGTATTGTTATTGCAGTTCATCTGATCTTTTAAAGTACGCTTACTTAACAAGCTCACTTTTAAAAACAGAGGCTTTATTTTCCCGATACCAGAAAAAACAAGCAGTAGCTCAAACTCCAAACTCAAAGAACTCCTAAGCTCGGCGGTAGATCAGAGGATTGGCAATTCACTAAAATCAAGCAAATGATAAAATAATGAACTTTCTTTCTCCACACATGGCAGCAAAAACGCGCGATCAGAAATATCGTCTGTCGGTAGGCTTGCTCTGATGTTTGCTCTCCTGTCTGAAATTCGCTTCCAATTCCCATAAAAGCTATGGTGAAATTCATACAGAGCTGTGCATAAACACAGCACGCAACATTTGATTTAGCTTTGCGGACTAATTTTTGAACCTAATTTTCTCATCATACCAAATGTTTGCTTTGTCAAATCAGCATAGCAGATCTCTGGAAACGAGCGTTCTGTTTGATCTGTGAATAATCCAGTGTTTTGGAAAACGCAGTATTCACAATACGAGTTAGCGGCCAAAATGCCTAAAAGTCAAGTACACACAGAATGAATTTCTGACTACCGTCAGCATTTTACTATCGATACAATCAAAATTGTGAGATTTGTGAACAAAAAAATGTCGCTTTTGAGAAAGATATCAAATCGATCAGCTTGTAAAATCCAGCCTCCACACTTCGAAAAAAAAATGAAGAAAATTAAAGATCATACCGCAATACAGAGGCTTTATTTTAAAACACTGTAAAAAATGTTCAGAAATTCACGAGCTGCTTTCTGTATTTCGTTTCGTGAATTAACGAAGCATATCTCTGATACAACCTTTTCGGTGAAATGTTGGAAAGAAACCTGAATTTCACGGATATTTCGTAAGTCTGGAAAATTTTGAATTTTCGGAAACCTGTCCGCAATTCCTTTCTTATGTTGACGGTAAATTGCTGTTTTTAAGATGTGTTAACGAAAAATTCTGAGTTTTCAGAAACCTTTCCGTAATTCCTTCCGTATATTAACAGAAGAACTAACTCCGTTCTCACTTTTTCCGTACCCATGTGATGAGAAATTTCCATTAATAGGAGCGATTCGCCGGAATACTTGAGGTTCCATTAAATTTTAAATTTCAATCGTCTGTGGAAGGTCCGATTTCGAAGTTCTGTAGCGAGATCGGATATTGTGAATAGCATATTTCATGAATTTTGGTTACTATGGCACAGGATATTTCTTCTCCTCTTCCTCATTTTGTGCACCAGTTATTATATGTTACGTTACCGTAAGAAACCGGGTACATAAATTGTTTTACAGGTGATTGTACAATGCCTATGTATCACTCCGTGGAGTCCTTAAGACAAAAGCTCTCACATATATCAAGAGCAGATTTTATATTTAGAAGTTTTGTGGGAAAATATTATAAAACAGTGCATTTCAACTTTTGTTAAAGATAACTGATAGTCATTGTCAGTTTAAAGAAGTTTCAAGTTCCAAAACGTGTTGCTTCGAAACATCGCGATGAAAAATAAATATTTCTTAATTGTGATAAATTATCCTACGGAAAAAAATAAAATTATTACAAACCTATTAAAAAATAATAATAAGCTCCAACAAAAAATAAAATTAGAAAATCACTCGCATTAATGACAAACAAAATTTGCCACCCCGGTGGTGCAGTGGTCTAAGCGATAGCCTCTGATCATTCCTCCAAAAGGGGTCCGGGTTCGAATCCCGGTGAAGCAAGAATGTTGTGTTTGTCTTACGGCGCTGGCTCTCTCTCCCTTTCCTGGAACCAGTGACACCTTAAAACCTTAAATGAGGGACGGGCAATTGCTTATAGCCCATTGAGTTGCCCACGCTGGTCGTGAAAGCTCCAGTCAAAAAAAAATAAAATAAATAAAATCATTGCGCACCTTGACCGTGAATGTGGTTACTGAGTCTTTCTGGCTCAGTGGTCAAGGCGCGCGCGGATTCTATTGTGCCAACCCAAACGACTTCGGTTCGAGTCCATCGGCGCGAAAGGGTTCTCTGGCATTAGGTCTGAAAAATTCAGTTTTTTCGATTTTGCGAAATTTCTGTATAAATATTTTATATATACGGAAATTAAAAACAAGTTAGTAAAATCATATAATGCGTTGATTATGATACGCTTTCCAACATACCAGAAGTCATTACTCAAGTTATTACCCAAGTTAAGAGGATAATAGCTGTGGAATAAATCTCGCTCCTGTGTCCTGACCTTTGACACTATTTCGATTATATTCAACAGAATCGGTTCAGTATACCTCTGGAACAACATGATAAAGCTTTGTCTCAATCGAAGCATTTTTACGCAAGTTATGACGCATAAGGGCAATGGAATTGATCCCGCTCCTATGTCCTGACCTTTGACCCCGTTTCGCCCATTTTCAAATGAGTTCGTCCCCAGGTTGTCCCCTACCACATACTAAAATATTATCGAAATCGAACCATTTTTACTCAAGTTATCGTGCAGACGGACGGACGGACAAAGCTGGAGCATTTACGCTTTCTTCAACCTACGGTTGGAAAGCGTAAACAAGTTAGTAAAATCATGCAATGCATTGATTATGATACGCTTTCCAACATACCAGAAATCATTACTCAAGTTATGAGGATAATGGCTGTGGAATAAATCTCGCTCCTATGGCCTGACCTTTGACCCCATTTCGATGATATTAAACAGAATTGATTTGGTATACCTCCGGAACAACATACAAAAGTTTTGTCGCAATAGGAGCACTTTTAGTCAAGTTATGAGGAAAATGGCTGTTGAACAAATCTCGCTCTTGTGTCCTGACATTTGACCCCATTTCGATGATATTCAACAGAACCGGTTCAGTGTACTTCCGGAACATGATAAAGTTTTGTCGCAATCGATGCATTTTCACGTAAGCTATGATGCATAAGGGCAATGAAATTGATCCCGCTCCTATGTCATGACCTTTGACCCCATTTCACCCATTTTCAAATGAGTTCGTCCCCAGGTTGTCCCCTACCACATACTAAAATTTTATCGAAATCGAACCATTTTTACTCAAGTTATCGTGCGGACGGACAGACGGACAAAGCTGGAGCATATACGCTTCTTCAACCTACGGTTGGAAAGCGTAAACAAGTTAGTAAAATCATGCAATGTATTGTTTATGCTACGCTTTCCAACATACCAGAAATCATTACTCAAGTTATGAGGATAATGGCTGTGGAATAAATCTCGCTCCTATGGCCTGACCTTTGACCCCATTTCGATGATATTAAACAGAATTGATTTGGTATACCTCCGGAACAACATACAAACGTTTTGTCGCAATAGGAGCACTTTTAGTCAAGTTATGAGGAAAATTTCTGTTCAACAAATCTCACTCTTGTGTCCTGACCTTTGACCCCATTTCGATGATATTCAGCAGAACCGGTTCAGTGTACTTCAGGAACATGATAAAGTTTTGTCGCAATCGATGCATTTTTACGTAAGCTATGATGCATGAGGGCAGTGGAATGGATCCCGCTCCTATGTTCTGACCTTTAACCCCATTTCGTCCATTTTCAATAGGGTTCGTCACCAGGTGGACCCCTACCACATACTAAAATTTCATCGAAATCAAACTATTTTACGCAATTTATGATGCACAATGGATCCTACTCCTATGTCCTGACCTTTGACCCCATTTCGTCCTTTTTTCAATAGGATTCATTCCCAAGTAGTTCCCTACCACATACTAAAATTACATCGAAATCGAACCATTGTTACACAAATTATGAGGCATAAGGGCGACGAATGGATCCCTTTGACCCCATTTCGTCCATTTTCAATAGGATTGATTCACAGGTGGTCCCCTACCACATAGGAAAATTTCATTGAAATCGAACCATATTTACGTACGTTATGAGGCATAAGGGCGATGGAATGGATCCCGCTGCTATGTCCTGGCCTTTAACAACATTTCATGCATTTTCAATAGGGTTCATCCCCAGGTGGTGCCCTACCACATACTGAAATTTAATCGTAATCGAACCATTTTTACGCGAGTTATCGTGCGGATGTACAGACAGACAGACAGACGGACAAATCTGGAGCATATACACTTCTTCAACCTACGGTTGGAAGGCGTAAAAAAGGGGAACTTTTAAAAACGAAAATTTCTTTAAAAGACGGACACCTATCGACAACTTTCATGCATGTTATTTTTAAAAAACTTTTCCCCAAATTCACACCATTTATTTTTTACAGTGTAGAAAAAATGGTATAAATGCATATTTTACATTTTAAGTACCTATTTTTTGTTTTTTAAATGCACATTTATCGTTTTTAGTGCATATAATCCGGTCTCTAGTAATAACCTGTGAGCAAACACCCGTAGCTGGAAAGTAATCTACTTTTAGTAGAAAGTTTCGCCCCTAAATGTTTCAGTGTTGAGTTAATTGTGTTTAAAAGAAAATCCCGTGGTACTGGAATTGCCGGGGATTCAAAACAAAAAATATCTGCAAAAGAAATGTTGTATTCTGCTGTTGCCATGAAACCAAGGCCGCAGAAACGTTGAATTCTATTCGAGTCAAAATTGGACCTTCATCTTCCTATGTCTTTCCGAGAATGCTAACTACTGTACTACATGACCAATTTTCAAATAAGTGAAGTAGAGTAATCTGAACACACATCATATTGATCTAATCCAGGTAATTAAAGTCTCTTCTTATTTTCTGGACTCCAAATAAAATTTATTACTCATAAATCTTCATAAAATCAAACGATAATGCTTTTTATTTTTTACAATGTTTAGTCCTAGCAATGAATACGAGTTATTCTCTCTGTCAGATCTCTTGCAAAAATTACTGTATGCAAGAAAAACTGAATGCATTTCTGTAATCATCAATCTGGTTACATTCAGTAATCAACAGGCCCCTCTTGGCGTGCAAGTTTTTGATTAAAATAACGCTTACACCAACCTTGTACCCTTAGTTTAACAGGAATTATTCAAACCGGAGTTTGTGCATACAAACGATCGGTGGGGAAGTTTCTTACTGTTACAGAGTCTGCAAAGTCAGTACTTCTGAATTCTCTAGACTCAAGTTCAATACACCAAGAACTTTCTTATTCAAATCAATGATATTTCTGTTTTCCGGTGTCATAAATATCTGTCTTGATAAAGCTGTGGGCAGCAGTAGTATCGAGTAAATGGAGAAAAGCTTCTTTCGAGAGCAATGCAAGGTACAGCGCAAAAAATAAATGTCAAAGATGTATGGTGATTTTTTTTTTTTTATGTAGAGGATTTTAGGAAGGTAGTGTCTGACTCCAGGTCTTAAACAACCCTTAGAAATAAGAAGCTAGGAGATTTGGGCTAGAATGCCCAATAGGAAAGTGACACGGAAGCGAAGTAGAAAGGGGGAGGAAGACGCCCCTATTTATTACCGGGGGCCAGTACCCGGGTATGGTGAAGTTATTGTGATTGTGCCCTTATGCTGAGCAAATTATGAAGAAATGACTGGCTTCTAATCTTATTTTTAGTCTTGCGATTTTGAAACGTGATTTTTTAAGGACATTGCGTTGCAACCTTGTGTGCGTGTTTTCAGAAACGTTATTCGCAATGCTTATCAGTCGTGATAAATATTACGAGCAACGTTTATCATTTATCATTAACCTGTCAGGAGAAGAAGGATATTGCATCATATTTTCCATAACCCTCCGCCCAATTATAGCATAACTTTTTAACCATGTGGTTTGTATTCTTTATAGTGACAATCCGTGGTCTGTTAAATGACTGAGCACTTGATCACAGAAGAACAAAAATCAAAGTGTGAATAAAAACATATGTTTTCATGAAAAGATACATTTTTTTATAAACTATTGTCTTTCATTCTTCCCATTTTATCAAATTTAGTGGGTTTCAGAACCACTACACTTTTGGTAACCCCAAAAGCCTTTTTTTCGGCATCCCATCGCACCCATAATTAAATTTCTCTTTGTGGTATATCTATATCCAGGGGTGCATTTATTCGCCTTTCTTTCACGTGATCGACGATGTTTCATTTGTTCTGTATTTAGTTTCGTCTTTGCGCAGAAGTTTCTATTCCTTAATTAACAAAACAACAATTATATTTACTAAATAGTAGAATTACATGAAAGGCTTCTTTAATTCAAAAGATTTGTATTTCATTGAATCAGCTTATTAATGAATGAATAAGACGAGACGCTTAATTACGTCCACTGTGAAGTATATACAAAAGCAGAGGTTACGTTGCTTTGGTATGTGTTTCGAATGTACAGTATTTTCTGGCTTATTAATCGATATGGGGTATAAGTCGAATCGGTTAAGACGAGGCTAGAACAAATACAGTAAATGTTCCGAATTTATATAAATAAATTTTTGATATTATAGTAAATATTAAAAGGAAGAGAAAGTGAGATGAAACCTACCGCATTTTTCTTTTCATCGAAAAGTTGAATTTTGTAAGTTTTTTTTATTTACCCACAAACGGACGCTACCGTATTTCTTCCTCCGACTGACCAGTCGGAGAAGCCGCCGCTCAAAGATGAAAAGAAAACGAAATTCTGTAACTGTATTTTTAATGTTTCAGTAAAAATAGAAAGGAAGAGAAAGTAAGGTAAGCCGCCCCGGTGGCTCAGTGGTCTAAGGCGTTGGCCTCTGATCATTCGTCCGTAGGGGGTCCGGGTTCGAATCCCGGTCAGGCATGGATGTTGTGTTTGTCTTACGGCACTGGCTCTCTCCCTTCCCTGGAACCAGTGACCCTAAATTAGGGACGGGCGACTGCTTATAGCCCATTGAGTTGCTCACGGTGGTCGTTAAACCTCCAATCAAAAAAAAAAAAAAAAAAAAAAAAAAAAAAAGTAAGGTAACTTGCGCATTTTTCATTTCAGCAAAGAAAAAAATGAATTTCATATTCTTATTTTTTTACGAACAGACACCACCATATACCCCCCCCTTGACCAAACAGTAGGAAAAGCCGCTGAGCAAGAATGAAAGAAAAAGAGAGAGAGAGAGAGAGAAGGAGAAATGCGCCGAATCAGAGTGATGATTGCAGCGTGAGTTACCATTTGCTCCATTCTCACAGAGTGTCCAAATGAAATCGAAGCCAAAAGAGCTTTTGATTTAATAAGAAACATGAAATAAATTAAGATAAGCATAATAGATAAATGGAAGCTATCGATTTTAATTCATGTGAGAGGTACAATTCGCAGATTGTGACAAAGCGAAAAAAGACTGCCCTCGCTGGCCGCTGGCCATTGCTGTTTTTAAAACACATGCGCCGCCTGTCGACACAGTTGTTACCAGCCAATTAACTGCGTGCCTATACCCACTGCAGTTCTGGGGGCTTTGAAAAATCAGACACTCTAGAATGAAGCTGTCACTCTTAATCGGCAATCACGGCCATTTTGATAAAGTTTCTGTCAAACGAAAAAAAAAAAAACCGTTTCAGTAGCTATTGAACAAGTTCTTAGAAAATGGAATATTAAATTTCACACGATTTCGGAACGGTTTCTTACGAACCTAATATTGCTTTTCGAGTGCTGAGATCACCACCAAATTTAAGGCACAATATTTTTTCTCTTTGACAAATTTTAAGGAGCAATCAATAGAAAAGTCGATGTGGTGCATAAGTCGAGGCCCGAACTATTGGAAGAAAAAGTTTCATCTTATACGCTTCAAAATACGGTAGTTTCAGTACGTGAGAGGGTGACACAACTTGTAATTTCATTATTGTGCCAGACATAACCGGAATTCGAAATAGGCAGTTTCTGATGCAAAGAAATCCTGGCCATTAAAGCACAGTGACAATATAATCAGAGGATAAGAAATCCTGGCCATTAAAGCACGTAACTGATATCCTCTAATAAGAGGATATCGGTTTTTATGGCATAATATCAGTATACATTTACGTGCAGAAATTTTTTATTTCAGACGCCAATGAAAATTATGTACACTTTTGAATATTAATATTGGGTGTTACCACTGAAAGTATTTGAAGTGCTTGAGTTTAGTGCGAAACGCTACCGAACGTGATTAAGTACCGAGGCGCCCCTGTGGGAAAGTGGTGAGAAGCGCTGCTCTGGCTTCTAATGATTCGTCCAAGAGGGGTACGGGTTCGAATCCCGAGGGAAACATGATTTGTGTATTTGCCTTACGGCACTGGCTCGCTCTTTTCCCAGAAATCAGTGGCCCGAAATGAGGGACGGGGGACTACCTTGTGAGAACATTCGCATTGAGTTGCTCACGCTGGTCGTTAAACCTACAAAGAAAAAAAAATTGGTGAGTTGCTCTTCTATTTCGCTGGTCGATGTCATTTGGCAGTAAAGCAAAAGTGCGCGCATCAAATTTGAAGGACCAACGAGGAGAGTTAGTGTGGGTTAGCTGTAGCTAACCATACTCGTAGTTGGATTGGGATCGAGTCCCATATGAGTGGTGTGTTTTTCTTACTGCGCTGTCTCTCCCCTTTCTGTAAAACTAATTTAGAGTTGGTGACTCATATCCCTAGATGCTCACCGCGGCTACTGAATTATCGCTTTATCTGTAAACGCCTAAAATGGGATGCGATGGAGTTTAATGAAATTGACCAAGTAAGAGTGGACTGCCGAATGCTTGTCTTACGATATCCGATAGCCTTACAGCTATCACAGAAGGAGTTTGCACCGTCTCTCTAATACAGTCTGCTATAACCCCGCCCCCTTTCCCCACTTCTCTGTCTCTCTCTCCGTAGCTTCTTCTGGTGTTCATTCGGCAGAAATGAAGTTCAGAAGACACTAGAGAGCAGATAGGAGGCTGAACGGAAACAAAAGCCATTTCTGCTTCAAAGATATGGAAACGTTACATATCCCTGAAAGCATCCCGATTTACAATCAACACTACTGTTTGTGAGAATTGCAACACCATGAAGGACTAATGGTATTAGCTTGAAACTTACGAGATATGTACAACAGATCTGGAAAAGCAAATGATTAGAATGTCAGTGAAAGTATGTACGCAGTTTCGGAGCAGTGCCCTCTGAACTGTCCGGTCTTGGGTATAAAGAGCTGGCTCAAACGAGATGTTGCAATCAGTGAAGAGCCGACATTGAGTCGAAAGGGTGTTTCATGTGTAACACTATGCGTCTTGGTCGAAGAAGTTCGCATTACAAACACCTGACGGGCTTTGAGCGAGGAAGGTTTCTTGGAATGAGAGAAGTTGGATTTTCCTACAGTGAAATTGCCACACGTACCGAATGTATAGTGATGCGAACGCGGCATTAGTGGACAAACGGGGCTCGGACACATAGAAATCCGGGAAAAGGACCGCAAAATCGCAAAACTGCGCAGGATGACAGACAACTCCAACACATGTCAGTGACCGATCGCACAGTGACATCCACAGTGATATCCACAGTGCTCGCGCAGCAGTGGAGCATTGTCACAGATCAGGATTTTGTCCTCCAGCACAGTTCGACATTGTCTGCTTAACAGAGAAATTGTCGCTAGCAGCTCATTGCTGCGCATTCCTTTGACTCTCAACCCCAGACGCCTTAGGCTACAATAAAACCACAACCGGTTTCCAATCATCCTGCCAATGTCGAAAGCAGACGTTGGCACGCTTAATGGCGCCAGGTCGTGTTTTCTGACGAGTCGCGATTCAACTTGATGCACCATGATTGGCGCATACGTGTTAGAAGACATCGTGGAGAACGGCACCTTGGAGCGTGCATTTTTCAGCGTCATACCGGGCCAAAGCCAAGCGTCATGGTTTGGAGCGCCATTGGGCTCAATTCGCGATCTCGTCTGACACGAATTGAAAGAATTCTCAACAGCCAGCGATACATCAGGGATGTTTTAGAAGCAGATGTGATATCCTTCCTTCAGAATCCTCCTGACGCGATATCCAAGCAGGACAATGCTCAGCCAATAGGAGCCGGAATGTCCAAGACCTCTTCAATGCATGGCAGATACAGCTTCTTCCATTTTCCCTGCATATTCTCCAGATATGTCCCCGATCGAACATGTCTGGTACATGGTAGCTAGGTGACTGGCCCGTCAAGCGCCTCCGCCAGTCACCACAAATGAACTCTGGTCTCGCATAGAAGCAGCCTGGCAGGTTATTCCCCAGGACGATATCTTTTCAACATACCTGGGACATGGTAGCTAAGCGACTGGCCCGTCAAGCGCCTCCGCCAGTCACCACAAATGAACTCTGGTCTCGCATAGAAGCATCCTGGCAGACTATTCCTCAGAACGATATCTATTCAACATACCTGGGACATGGTAGCTAAGCGACTGGCCCGTCAAGCACCTCCGCCAGTCACCACAAATGAACTCTGGTCTCTCATAGAAGCATCCTGGCAGACTATTCCCCAGGATGATATCTATTCAACATACCTGGGACATGGTAGCTAAGCGACCGGCCCGTCAATCGCCTCCGCCAGTCACCACAAATGAACTCTGGTCTCGCATAGAAGCAGAACGGCAGACTATTCCCCAGAACGATATCTATTCAATATATCTGGGACATGGTAGCTAAGCGACTGGCCAGGCAAGCGCCACCGACAGTCACCACAAATGAAATCTGGTCTCTCATAGAAGCATCCTGGCAGACTATTCCCCAGGATGATATCTATTCAACATACCTGGGACATGGTAGCTAAGCGACCGGCCCGTCAATCGCCTCCGCCAATCACCACAAATGAACTCTGGTCTCGCATAGAAGCAGGACGGCAGACTATTCCCCAAAACGATATCTATTCAATATATCTGGGACATGGTAGCTAAGCGACTGGCCAGGCAAGCGCCACCGCCAGTCACCACAAATGAACTCTGGTCTCGCATAGAAGCAGCCCGGTAGACTATTCCCCAGAACGATATCTATTCAAACTAGCTGGGACATGGTAGCTAAGCAACTGGCCCGTCAAGCGCCTCCGCCAGTCAACACAAATGAACTCTGGTCTCGCATAAAAGCAGCCTGGCAGGTTATTTCCCAGGACGATATCTATTCAACATACCTTTGACATGGTAGCTCAGCGACTGGCCTGTTGAGCGCCAACGCCAGACACCACGAATGAACTCTGGTCTTGCATAGAAGCAGCCCGGCAGACAATTCCCCAGGACGATATCTATTCAACATATACCTGGGACATGGTAGCTAAGCGACTGGCCCGTCAAGCGCCTCCGCCAGTCACCACAAATAAACTATGGTATCGCATAGAAGCAGCCTGGCAGACTATTCCCCTGGACGATATCTATTCAACATACCTGGGACATGGTAGCTAAGCGACTGGCCCGTCAAACACCTTCGCCAGTCACCACAAATGAACTCTGGTCTCTCATAGGAGCATCCTGGCAGACTAGTCCGCAGGACGATATCTATTCAACATAGCTGGGACATGGTGGTGTTATAAATACGATTTTGTTGTCACGTCATTAAATGTTATAAAGAAGATTTGGTGTATTAAAAATAGAAACTTATGCTAATATTGAAATTTATATGTAAATTATAGAAAATTCGAATTTGGGAGATGGGTGGATGCATTTCGAAACAAAACTGAAATTTTGACTGAGGCCATGAAACAAAATAGGAAAATAAAATGCACCACCGAATTTGGTAACTCCCAAAAGTTACTATTGTATTGTTTGCGTTGTTTGCGTCAGATGAGTAGATACACCTGAAAGTGGAAGAAAGGTAACTATTGTTTACATATGTACCAAATATGTAAACACTAAAATTTAATGGTATACAATGTACACGTGTAAATAACTTTTGGAGGCTGTGAAGTCAAATCTAATAGTTAGGACAAAAACGTTGATTTTTATACCACAATAACCTAAGATTACTTTCCTCACCTCAGTCACTGCTGAGGGGGATGCAGTTGAACCATATGATGAAAATTCACAACGAGACACCTGATACTTCACTGCACTAAGGTTTAGGTTTTTGAAAGGCCACTTGGCCTATATTTATTTTAAAAACTTAACAAGTTAAATTTTTTTGGACAAAAATTTTCTACCTGGCCACTAGGCCCAATAAAAATAAACGGCTGACAGGTTAGTTTCTGTCAAAGAAAAATTAGCACCAGGCACACTACTGATAAAAATAATAAACACAAGAATTTCATTGAATTTCACTGCACCAACACTTGATTTAACATGGTGTACAACTTAAGTATTTGAAGTGAAAATATCTCTCACTCTCTCTCGAAAAAAAAAATTTATAAGCATGTGGGTACACAATGTTCTAACTAATTTACTCGAACCAACCTTCTCAGACCAGTCTTCTGAATTCACTTTTACTTTTAAACTATCATAACAACTGCCAAAATTTTATGTATAATGAAAAGTTATTTTATACCAGGTTCTACACTTCCAGGAAAATTTGTCTTAAAATCAACAACCTTATCTTAAATCAACATTTGTTTTAAAATCAACAACCTTGTCTTAAATCAACATTTGTCTTAAAATCCACATATCTAGCATTACCGAATACTCAACCCATTCTATACACCCTACATAACCTAATACACTAGCTACCTTATTCAATTTACACAAAGTTATCATTAAATTGCTACACCGAAAAGAGAATCTTAATTTACACTATCATCATGAAAATCCAACTTTTCAAAATTCCATACCATAAGTTTTCCAACCTACTAGCACCCATGAAGTAACCAACTCGGGCATAAAGCCAAACAATCATCTCAACCAATTAGTCCCACTTCTCAAGAGAAAACACGATTTCTCTGGGAGAACAACAAAGTTTGAGTCTGAAGGCGAGAATGGGTCGTGAATCCATTCCCAGCCTATACAGTGTAGGGGAGCAAAGTGCAACCTAACCCTGTATTGCTTCTTCACCCTGATTTTGGGGCAACTCACACCCACTCCTTCGTAGGAATCACCTCCTATGGGCCAACGAGCTTACTCGGACAGAAAACAAATCCCCCAATTTGTTTCGTGCACCCTTTCAGACCCGAGGCATGTCCACATAGGGTAAAGTATCCCACAAGAAATCACTTGCTCCCAAAATATCTCAACATCTATTTTCCAGAAAGCTAACTCAACACCCTTATTTCCAGAAAATTCAATACATCACCTTTTTCCCCAGAAAATCACTCACCGTCCCAGGAACACACTTCCTGTCCTTATTTTCCCAGGAACGCACTTTATGTCCTTATTTTCCCAGAAACACACTCATTTCCCAGAAAATCACTTATCTTTATTTCCCAGGAACACACCGTACTACTCATTTCCCAGAAAGCTCAATAACACCATACTAGACACACCATACCAAGCCTTACTTGACCTCCTGAAAAATCTATACATCACCATATTTCCACAATCACTCTTTTCCTGAAAAATCATCACTTCTTGAAGAAACACACCAGCCATTCGGGTTGCCTCTGTCACATTATACATATGCACCATATCTGCCTGTATCCCATTTTTATATTCTTTCCCCATAAAAATCTGTTTTCTAATCTACGGGCTGAAACTAGAAATTAGCCCTCACTACTACAAAATAAAATTTTTAAATAGTAATTTTGCACTTAAATTTACTAAAACACCAAACCATAATAGTAACCAGCCTACAAGAAAAATTATCAACTACATGACTACATGGCACCTACACTAAGCTCACAAATACAAATTCTACTTCGCAAATACAAAAATCACTGAGCACAAAATGAGTTAATTTTTTCTTAACGGAAATACTGGTCTGAGAAGTTGTTCATTCCAAAATATCTTAATATACTTATTATATCATCTATCACTACATGACCCAGAAAATTATTCACTTCCATTTCTCTGTTTTTGTTTTGTTTTTCAATTACCTATGCACAGAAGATGACATGAAATTTATTTACACAGACTAACATTACATCAGGTGGTTTCATTCCTTAAGCACACCAGAACACTAAAATACAAAAAAAAAAAAAACCTGAATGAAAGCATTCACAACTTCCTTTTTTTTTCCTTCTTTGCAATATATTTTCCCGAACAGCCCCCATTTTAAAACCCACTCGTTTCATAATTTTAAAGAAACCACAACATAATACAAAAAAAAAAAAGTCAAGGAAACATTTACCTTTAGGACTGGGGCAGCAACACTTCTTGACATGCACACTAACCGTCGATAAAAAAAAAGTTTCACAGCCTAATAATAGATAAAATAAATAAATAAAAAAAAACCTCTCCCTGACAGAACACCACTGTCCTGGTTGATTTTCACTTCACTTCCAAGGTATGTTTTTTTCTTTCCCTTTTTCTGCCACAGCGAGCCTGGCCAGCGAAACAGGAAACGGGCATTTTTGAACCAGACTGGTGGACCCCTTTGTGGTAATCAGTAGTGCAACTCGGCGATTCAGCAGTCGAAAGCGATATCATTCAAAAAGCCGTCCATGATCTTTTTCCGGACCTTCCAGCGTCTGGTTGAAATGGCTTGAAGAGTCCCTTCCATGTGGAACAGAGCGGCGACAGCATTCAGGTTGCGCTGTCAGGAATTCTCCTGCGGAGGCCAATTCACAGTAGTTACTAATTTTTTTTTCCAACTCAATACTGCCGTCTTCCTCTAGGAGAGGAGGAGAGGATTGAATCTGTGAGCATTTCCCCTCCAGTAATGAGATCCTTGAAAATAATCATTTCAGCAGACCAATTTTTAGTCACTACTGAATTTGGGAACACAGTTAACTGTCAGCTATTTTTTTTTGTTTTGCCGACGAGGCCTAAGAAAGAATTTTCTTCACACAGGGCCCACAGACCCCGGTGCATTTCTTCAGATTTTCCCTTTCCGCCAAAAGGCGAGGAGACAAATTTACCGGCCAGCCAAAGCAAGGACAAAAGAGTGAGTGACAATTTTCTCGACTGAAGCTCTGGTGCCCGAAACCACTGACCCTTCTCATTGGCTGAATTCTGCATGGCAGTCCTCCCAACGAAATTTCTCTCCCACGCCTGAAGAGTGACCCTGACCTCTACACGTAGGGACCCAGTAACCTCCGGCATGCTGCTGTTCTAAAAATAGAACTTCTTTTGCCCAGAGAACTCTCTGCGAACACATTTTGAGTGACAACGAAAGTTTCCCTAAAATGGCCGATCTGAAAGAAAGATTTTGCTTGCTTTTCTTTCGCACATTTTTTCCAAAACCGTTTTCCCTTCGTTCCGTGATTAATACCAATAATTTTGTTTTTAAAAGGGTTGATGGTGACTTTTTTTGCTCGCCCCTTTTTTTTCTTTTTATATAACTTACTAAAGAGGGAAAAAAATGAATCAAGCCAAAAGAAAAAAGAAGTTCAATGCTTATTATTTCCCTTTCTTATAAGAAATTTTGTTTGCTTGGTCACGGCTGTGAATTAAATGAATATGGCCATTTATTCCCTTACCTCACTGCCTCTTCCAAACACAAATTTTGAAACGTGGACTGTCGAGTATTTTCATTCCATGTTTTTTTGTTGTTTTTTTTATTTTCTATCATTTTTATTTTTCGTAAATCCCAGCGAAGTGATCAATTTCTCCAAGATTTACGAACATGAAAATTCTCGACAGGACAGTAGCTCAGCGACTGGCCCATTCAGTGCCTCCGCCAGTCACCACAAATGAACTCTGGTCTCGCATAGAAGCATCCTGGCAGATAATTCCAAAGGACGATATTTATTCAACATACCTGGGACATGGTAGCTCAGCGACTGGCCCGTCAAGCGCCTCCGCCAGTCACCACAAATGAAATCTGGTCTCGCATAGAAGCAGCCCGGCAGACTATTCCCCAGGACGATATCTATTCAACATATCTGGGACATGGTAGCTAAGCGACTGGCCCGTCAAGCGCCTCCGCCAGTCACCATAAATGAACTCTGGTCTCGCATAGAAGCAGCCTGGCAGACTATTCCCCAGAACGATATCTATTTAACATACCTGGGACATTATAGCTAATCGACTGGCCCGTCAAGCGCCTCCGCCAGTCACCACAAATGAACTCTGGTCTCGTATAGAAGCAGTGTGGCAGGCTATTCCTCAGGACGATAAAACAAGTGTGTAAAATCATGCAATGCATTGATTATAATACGCTTTCCAACATACCAGAAATCATTACTCAAGTTATAAGAATAATGGCTGTGGAATAAATCTCGGTCCTGTGCCCTGACCCTTGATCCCATATCGATGATATTCAACAGAACCGGTTCGGTATTGGTACCGCTGAAATAACATGAGAAAGTTTTGTCGCAATCGAAGCATTTTTACGTAAGTTATGATGCATAAGGGCTATGGAATAGATTCCGCTACTGTGTCCTAACCTTTGACCCCATTTCGCCCATTTTCAATAGAATTCGTCCCCAGTAGGCCCCTACAACAAACTAACATTTCATCCAAATCGAAGCATTTTTACGTAAGTTATGACGCTTAATGGCGATGGAAGTGATTCTGCTCCTATGTCCTGACCTTTGACCTCATTTCGCCCATTTTCAATAGGGTTCGTGACCAGGTGGTCCCCTACCACATACTAAAATTTCAGCGAAATCGAACCTTTTTTACGTTAGTTATGACGCATAACAGCAGTGGGATGGATCCCGCTCCTATGTACTGACCTTTCACCCCATTTCGTTCACTTTAAATAAGGTTCCTTCCCAGGTGATACCCTACCAGATACTAAAATTTCATCGAAATCGAACAATTGTTACGCGAGTTATCGTGCGGACGGACATACGCACACAACGCGTGACGTAATGAAGCCGATGGGAATCGCGACCATCTGCTCACAAGAGTATGACGTCATAACACTTTAATAGGATCCAAACACAACGCGTGACGTAATGAGACAGATGGCGTGACCGCGCGCCAACATTCTCAAACGCGAGATTGTGACGTCATAAGATTTCTAGGCATTGGAAGCATTAATGGAACGACGCCATGACACTAAAAACGTTATAATTCAGGGTGGTTATTTAACCCACTAAACGAATTCTCCTAAACTCGAGATCAAGCTAAATCGAATTCTAGTGCCAGAAAACGGTAGGTTAACGACTTTCATCAAAATTCTTAGAGCCGTTTTCAAAATAAAATGTACATACACGCATACAAGAATTGCTACTTTATAATGGACGTCAAGTAATTTTGCTTCCTATACTTCCAATGGAAAAACTTCTGTACACATTTTCTTCACAATTAATGCGTTCCCAAGAATGAAAATTTGAACATCGATTAAAATAGCTTCATTTCATAACTTGGAATACTTAATATTTCTAAACCATAACCGTAATAATATTTTCTAAACCATAACCGTAAATATGCAATCCAACATTTATTTGTCCACTGACGTCATCAAAGTACAGGTCGCGCTATTTTTTTTTTCTGGTTTCAATACCACCAAAGGAAACGTTATTGTTTTTTAATATAATTGTGCTTATGTTTTAGAAAATGTTAAGTATTCCAAGTTATAGTATGAAGTTATTTTAATCGATGTTCACATTTCCATCCTTGGGAACACACTAATTGTGAAGGAAATGTGTACAAAAGGTTTTCCATTGGAAATATAGGAAGCAAAATTTCTTGACGTCCACCTTAATAGTGTGGGATAAGGGCGATGGAATGAATCCCGATCCTATGTCCTAACCTTTGACTCCATTTGCCCCATTTTCAATAGGGTTCCTCTTCGGTGGTCCCCTACCACATACTAAATTTTCATCGAAATCGAACCATTTTTACGCACTTTATGACGCATAATGGCAATGGAATGCATCCCGCTCCTATGCCCTGATCTTTGACTCCACTTCTCCCATTTTCAATAGGGTTTGTTCCCAGGTGGTCCCCTAACACATACTAAAATTTCATTGAAATCGAACCATATTTACGCAAGTTATGACGCATAAGGGCAATTGAATGGATCCCGCTCTTATGGCGTGACCTTTGACCCCACTTCACCCATTTTCAATAGGGTTCGTCCCCAGGTGGTCCCCTACCACATACCAAAATTTCGTCGAAATCGAACCATTTTCACGTGAGTTATCGTGCCGACAGGCGGACGGACGGACAGACGGGCGGAAAAAGCTGGAGCATATACGCTTCTTCAACCTACGGTTGGAAAGCGTAAAAAACATCTTCCATTCAATACCCCACCGTGTAGAGGTTGTTGTTGTTGCTCGAGGTGGCTTCACACGACACTGAATTTTGAAGCGAAAAAGTATTGTATAACTCTACAAATGTAATCATTTACCTCCTGTAACACGAGGAATCTGTGTCATAAATTTCATTTGAATAGCGCGACTCTTCCTTGGTGTTGCAATTTTCACAAACGGGAGTGTGTTTGAGATCGACGCAACCGAATATGGTCATTAGGCAGTGTTGGAGTAAAAGGTCAAACAACTCAGAGAAACTCGAAATCTCATCATCCTTTCAACAAACGTTTGGAAGCTATACGAGGAGTTAGCCAATGCAAGACAAAACTCGCAGACTGAGTGGATCTGCTCGACAACGTCATCCAGAGGTTACGCCCGTCGTGGCTTTCACACGTACTCCTGATAGGTTCCATGCTTGGTCCTCCACCATGTATTATGTCTTCTTCTTATTAATACATTCAGCATGAACAAAACATTGGAGAGCTTTCCTGAAACTCATTCAACAATCGCGGAACGATATCACACCCTCTCGTGCGCCGAGTATTCTTCCTTTCTTTAAATTTACGATTGGACAAGTTCCATAAATTATCCCTTTCTTTAAGTTTATGTATATACAAGTTCAATAAATTATAATGATAAAATTTAAAAAATGTTAAGCTTTGAATTTAAAAAAATGTAATTTCAACTCTAGCATTTGTTCACAGAAAAAGTTACAACCCTTTTAAAGCAAATTTGCCGAAGACTCAATCGTGTACTCTCATTATCCCCTTTAACACTTTCACGAGATTTTGTCAAAATCGTACCATTTTTCGTGGCGTTACACTTTCTATTTCCGTTTGTGTTTAATAAGAAAATTGAGCGTTTATCATACACTGATAAGCAATTGAATTAGAGACAGCTAGCGTTATGCAAATGTGGCGCTGTGGGCAGCCCTGTAAACGGAAACGACATGACGTATGCAGCGATCCGACAATATAAGAAGTGATGCGACGGGAATCAGTAAGAGTCGGACGCAGTATGGGTAAGACGAAGGATCTTAGCGCATTTGATCGTGGGCAAATTGTCGGGGCCCGACGAATGGGTCACTCCATCTCGGAAGTTGTACAGGCACAGTGATTTTCACGAGCCACTGTGTCACGGGTGCACCGTGAGTACATCGAATCCGGTAAAACCATCCCTGCAAGGACCAACTGCCGTGGACAACACCGTGTGGATGAGCAGGGTCATCGTCGGCTAACTTGCATTGTAACAGCGGATAGACGGGCTACACTGCAAGAAATCATTCGGCAATTTAACCCTGGTGCACAAAAACGTGTAAGCAGCCACACCATTCAGAACCATCTCCTCGCTATGAAGTACACAAGCCATCGTCCCACAAGTGTACCGCTGCTGATCGTGCATCACAGGGTGCAAAGATTAGCATGGGCGCGGAAACATCGCCACTGGACCCTAGACATGTGGTAAAATGTTGCCTGGACTGATGAGTCGAGATTCACGTTGGTACATGCGCATGGCAGGATACGAGTACGGCACAAACCGCATGAAGTGATGGATCCTTCTTGCTAGTAGGGTACTCTTCAAGCTGGTGGGGGTGGCATTCTTGTCTGGGGACGGTTTACGTGGACTGAAATGGTACCCCTGGTACGTGTGACATCGTCCCTCACAGGGCAACGTTACCTGGATACCCTGGACGACCATTTGCTCCCGTTTGTGCGTCTTCAACATCCCACTGGGGACCTCATCCTGCAACAAGCACTGCACCGTGCTCCCGGATTGTATCCGAATGGTTGGATGAACACTCCACCGACGTGACCTCGCTTTTTTGGCCAGCTAGGTCACCTGACCTCAATCCCATCGAGCACATCTGGGATGCCATCGAGAGAGATGTTTGAGGCTCTGAACCCCTCTATCAAATCTTCGTGAACTGTGGGAGCTTGTTCAGGGGTCGTGGATCCGTATGGCTTCCCAACGATTCCGGTGTATTGTCGAGTCCATGCCGAGACGAATCGCCGCCGTCATCAGTGCGAAAGGTGGTGCTACACGTTACTATACAGGTATCTCTAATTCAATTGCTCTTCAGTGTATTTCCGCTATTGTTAATGAAATGATGTAATATACACTGGCGTGCAAAAATCGTGGACGAGACGGGTTTTCGAATGTAACGTAGTGCAGAAATGCTCCACATCGACTGAAATCATGCCATAAGATCCCCAAGATGTAAGAATATGGGACAAGTGAGCAAAACCGTCCAAACAAGGAATCCAAAGGATACAAAGGAACTTTATTGAAATGGTGCCTTCGAGCACAACTGGACAGAAGACAGAAACGTCCATGTGACAGGCTATTGCCAAGAAAAATCTAGTCTCTAGTAGGGGATATGATCACCCCTGACTGCGTTGCAGGACTTACAACGTCTGTCCATGCTAAGGACGAGGTTGTCAAGGAGCCGTTGAGGCATCGCGGCCCATTCCTGTTGTAGCGCCATTCGCAGCTGCAGAATCGTTGCTGGCGGCTGGTGACGTGCTGCCAAGCGTCTCCCGAGAAGGTCCCACACATGTTCGATTGGATTTAGGTCCGGGAAAAGTGCGGGCCAATCCATACGTTGAATATCTTCACTCTCCAACAGCTCTGAGACAGCCACTGTACGATGAGGTGTAGCGTTGTCGTCCATGAAGAGGAACTCAGGACACACAGCACCTCTAAACAGACGCGCGTGAGGCAGGAGAACCTCGGTACAATAGCGGACACCAGTGACTGAACCTCCTTGGAAGATGTGGAGGTCAGTACGGCTACCAAGCATGATACCGCCCCAAACCAGAACTCCTCCACCTCCAAACCGGTCCCTTTCGATTATGTTGGAAGTGTGATTACGTGTTTCCAGCTCTCTCCAGATGTGTATACTTCCAGAATCGCTTGTCAGACCAAATTGGCTCTCATCCGTAAAGAGAACTCGACCCCATTGCTGATGTGTCCCGTTCTTGTGTTCCTGTCACCAGAGAAACTGCCGTTTCCGATGAGCAGGCGTTAATGGCACACACCGTACTGGTCGTCGTGCAAATAGAACACCTTTGTGTAGCCTCCTGGCCACAGTAAAACGCGATAGCGGACGTCCAAGTGTCTGTTGCATGTGTCTAGCGATTTCTCCCGCTGTCTGCCGTCTGTCTCTTCTCGCCTGTAGGACAATATACCGGTTGTCCGCCGCCGTGGTTGCTCGTGGACGACCACTGTTAAACTCTCGAACAGCTGTTCCTGTCGTTTGAAATGCTCTCCAAGCTCGTGAAACGATGCTATGAGCGATCCCGAACTCCTCGGCCACACTAGTCACACTTCGACCTTCTTCCAACTTCCTAATGACGCGACCTCAGGTAAAGTCATCCAGATGTCGTCTACTGGATTGCCTGTTGGCCGTATCACATGGTGACAGCAACTCGACGTCGTTCAAACCGATGTGCACCGTGCAATAGCTTTCACCGAATTGCTGAGCGTACACCTTGTAACGTACCAGGAGATGTGACGTACCTGCCAGCAGGACGCACATAACATAAAGGCAGATAGGAATCAGAATACATGTCTGCGTAGCTCAGTTGGTAGAGCGACTTGTTCCGGAATAAGCGGCCTCGGGTTCGAATCCCGGCGTAGACCAGAAAATGACGGAGAAATTTACTTCGTTATAATGGCACCCGGATGACCCGACCGTTCAAAATCTCGCATTGGTGTGATGTTATTTCCACACCGCGAGACAGGAAAAATCAGAGAATCCCTTCTCCAGTGCTTCGAAAAATAAATGTGTGTGTTGTTGCGTTGGAGTGTTGTGTTGTGGCGTTGTAGTTGTGTTGTTGCGTTGGAGTTGAGGGTGGTTGGTGTTGCGTTGCAGTGTGTTGTTATGTAGTAGTGATATATGAGTGCCTTAGTTGACCAGGAGTCATCATAATAAACAAGTTGTTCTGTAAGTTCAGTCTTTTTCAATTCTCAGTTTTGTCAGACCTCTGTCTGGCTGTTAGGTTTATGACTTTGATTACTTAATATAAATAACCAGCGTTGAGACTTTGTTTAAGTTCATAATTAACGAGTAACAACACCCTTTTGGGAATTCATTATTTTGAAGCGTAGAACATTATTCATTCATAATAATTAGCTTAGCAAAAAGATAAACAAAGCTAATTCATTATAACCTCCCATGTGCTTTAAACCCTTTCAACCCCCCCCCCTACGTCATGCTGCATATATGCGCATGTCCTACCGCACCGGACCCTAGTCTATCTCCTGAGTGGTCTTTCGGTCCGTTCTGCCTGATTGTTCCACTGTTATGCTAATTTCTCCTGTTCGTCCTTAATTTTTGCACACCAGTGTACATGTGATTACAAGATGCGGACTCATAAGCATTAAAATTATGAAAAACCTTGACATATTATGACAAATATTTATCTGAACACATCATCGAATTCTGTTAAAAGTCACTAAACTATGAACAAACTAGATCTAATTTTACATCAGAAGCAGAGGCATAACTAGGCATTTCTGCGCCCGGGGCAAAGCACAAAATATGGGCCCCTCCATCTGTCTTTCTATCTTATATACATACAGACTATTCGTGCAGTTTTTCTCAATTTCTTCGGAGTTCAGACCTTCGATACCACATTAAATGAACTGAATGCAACTAGCAGCCGGAGTAATTATTGAATAATCCCAGAGAAAATTTTAAAATATGAATGACATCTTTATCTTGCAACGTATAAGTCTCTCCAAGGAAAGATAAAACATAGGCTCTATTGTCGTCAATATATGCCATGGTTCTTCTTTAGTTGGACTTGGACGTACTATATAACCGTGATTCGTGAATAAGAGCAAATAACATTTCCTGAACATTTTCAAGAAGAAATGCGTATTTGACAAATCTACCGAAATTGGGAAACGTATTAAAAAAATTTTCTAAATGGATAAATGACAAAGTATGGCACGAAAAAAAAAATGCCAGAAACTGGGGCAAAAATTCGGATTTCAATTTTTTAAGATTGTAAGCAGTGATTTTTGCGCCCGTCTCTTGAGCTGAGCTCGGGGTCGCCGCCCCGTCTGCCTCGCCTTAGCTACGCCTCTGGTAATTCGTTTTATAGATTACGGTAACTAAGCTACGTTTGATTTGTCTCGTGTTTGGCAATTCGTTGGCTAAGCAACTTAGTCTCAGATATTTGGCAATTCGTTTGCACAGGTTGCACTAGCTAAGCTACATGTTTCTAGTGGTGACGGATCACTTTGTCTACGCTCATTTCGTCCACTGTTCACCTGTTCATTTTGTCCACATTCATTTCGTCCTCAGAATGAATGGAATAACGTGGACATTTTCTGTTTTCATGGAATTTTTGTTAGGCAAAAGAAAAAGTCAGCGGACATTGCTTGCATGCGATTTTTTGTGTCTGAATTTCTCGATTAATAATATAACGATTTTAAATGTTATTTAATGTAAAACAAGAAACTTAACTTTGAAGAGCTTTTTAACTCTTTTGCGTAGTACGACGTCAATCACTATAGCATGACTCACGCTATGTTCATAAAAGGAGTGTAAAGTGGGATTTTTAATAACGCTGCACTTTTACTTAGGCACTAAATATTTACATAAGACGCCAAGTTATTAACATTTCTCTTTTACTTACTTAGGCACCATCATTTCATAGTAATATGAAATGATGTCATATTCATATTACTATGCCTCATGCGTAGGTCCTTTTGGCATTTTTTATTCTGCCGATGTCATATTCAAAACGTTTACGTATCCACTTAAGGTAATCATATTGTGCTTTTACTGAGGCACGAACGAAATATTAAGTCATAAGCACTAGGCTTAGGCTCGTTTCAACAGTTTTTATTCTACTGATGCCATATTCATAACGTTTACCTATCAACTCAAGGTAACATTATTGCGCTTTTACTTAGGCACTAAGTATTATTTCATGTGCCTTAGGCCTTTTTAAGTTTTTATTCTAATCACGTCATGTTCATAACATTTGCATATCAAATCAAGGTAATAATACTGCACATTTGCTCAGGCACTAAATATTATTTCATAATCCCTAGGCCTAGGTCTTTTTTACAGTATTTATTCTACGGATGTCACATTCATAATGTTTACGTATAAACTCAAAGTAATAATATTGAGCTTTTGCTGAGGCACTAAATATTATTTCATAGGCCCTAGGCCTTTTTTATAGTATTTATTCTACGGATGTCATATTCATAATGTTAACGTATCAAGTCTAGGTAATAATATTGAGCTTTTGCTCAGGTGCTAAATATTATTTCATATGCCCTAGGCCTAGACCTTATTACAGTATTTAATCTAAGGATGTCATATTCATATTGCTTACGTGTCAAGTGAGGGTAATAATATTGCTCTTCGCTCAGGCAGTAAATATAATTTAATAGGCCCTAGGCGCAGCATTTTTTCGCAGTTTTCATTCCGACCATGTGATATTCGTAACGTTCACGTATCAACTTAAGTTAATTGTACTGCGCTTTTACTTAGACACTGAATATTATTTCATAGGCCCCAGGCCAAGGCTTAGTTTACATTATTTATTCTACGGATGCCATATTCATAACGTTTACATATCAAATTAAGGTAATAACAATAATGCACTTTTGCGCAGTCTTTAAGTATTATTTCATAGGCCTGAGACCTAAGCCTTATTTACATTGCTTATTCTACGGATGTCATATTCATAATGTTTACGTATCAAGTCATGGTAATAATGTTGCGCTTTTACTTAGGCACTAAATATTAATTCATTGGCCTTAGGCCTAGGACCTTGTAACTGTGTTTATTATACCGATGTCCTAGGCCCTAGTAATTAATATTTTATGGCTAAGTAAAATATCAATATTAATAACTTGACATGTTATGCAAATGCTATGAATATTTACACTGAAGAGCAATTGAATTAGAGACAGCTGGCGTTATGCAAATGTGGCGCTGTGGGCGTCCCTGCAAACGGAAACGACATGACGTATGCAGCGATCCGACAATATAAGAAGTGATGCGACGAGAATCAGTAAGAGTCGGACGCAGTATGGGTAAGACGAAGGATCTTAGCGCATTTGACCGTGGGCAAATTGTCAGGGCCCGACGAATGGGTCACTCCATCTCGGAAGTCGTGCAGGCACTGTGATTTTCACAAGCCACTGTGTCATGAGTGCACCGTGAGTGCATCGAATCCGGCAAAACCATCCCTGCTAGGGCTAACTGCCGTGGACAACAGCGTGTGGATGCGCGGGGTTATCGTCGGCTAGCTCACATTGTAACAGCGGATAGACGGGCCACAGTGCAAGAAATCACTCGACAATTTAACACTGGTGCACAAAAACGTGTAAGCAGCCACACCATCCAGAACCATCTCCTCGCTATGGGGTACATAAGCCATCGTCCCACGAGGGTAACGCTGCTGACCGTACATTACAGGGTGTGAAGATTAGCATGCGCGCGGGAACATCGCCTCTGGACCCTAGACATGTGGGGAAATGTTGCCTGGACTGATGAGTCGAGATTCACGTTGGCACATGTGGATGGCAGGATGCGAGTACGGCACAAACCACATGAAGCGATGGATCCTTCTTGCCAGCAGGTCACTCTTCAAGCTGGTGGGGGTGGCATTCTTGTCTGGGGACTGTTTACGTGGACTGAAATGGGACCCCTGGTACGTGTGACATCGTCCCTCACAGGTCAACGTTACCGGGATATCCTGGACAACCATTTGCTTCCGTTTGTGCGTCTTCAACATCCCACTGGGGACCTCATCCTACAACAAGACAATGCAGCTCCGGAATTATATCCGAATGGTTGGATGAACACTCCACCGACCTGACCTCGCTTCCTTGGCCAGCTAGGTCACCTGACCTCAATCCCATCGAGCACATCTGTGATGCCATCGAGAGAGATGACCCTCCTCTATCAATCTTCCTGAACTGTGGGAGCTTGTTCAGGGGTCGTGGATCCGTAAGGCTTCCCAACCCTTCCGGTGTCTTGTTGAGTCCATGCCGAGACGAATCGCCGCCGTCATCAGGGCGAAAGGTGGTGCTGCACGTTACTAGACAGGTATCTCTAATTCAATTGCTCTTCAGTAGATATTGAACTATAACCCAGAGCCGTAGCGGCCGGGAGGGCAGGGAGGGCGGTTGCACTCCCAGTATTGTCATACCAGGGGCGTAATTTCGTACTCTGAGAAGTATAAAAAAATAGAAATGAACGGAGTGCGAATAAATTTGCCGAATATTTTAACTCAAGAACAAAGTTACACACTTGAGTATCATTTTTTGTAAATCATTTAGTCAGCCGCGTACACTATTACTCGCAGCTAACTAGCTGACAGAAGTTGCACTGTGAGTTGTGGACTACCTCATATGGATGCTTGGGATTGTCCAAAACAGTGGGTGGATGGATATTAAACAATATATAGATATACATAACCACCGTGACTTTTCCGATTACGTGGAAGAGATGAAAAGCTAATTATAGTCATTTGTGCTCTGTCGCCGAAAGTTCCTCTGAACGTTTTAACCTTGAAGGAAATTTTTCCAAGCCCAACTCCGAAAACATTTTCCTGTCGTTATACGTTTACTATCTAATATCCATTCATTCTGTGCTGGTTTGTTTTCATTCTGCATGTGTTGTGTTATCGGTGTTCACCTAAATTTAACGTTTTACCTGATATTTAAAACCGTTGGCTCTTGGGTATTCACCTAATTTTTAAATTTTGAGTAAAATTATATCGAAAACTGGACGTGAGTTTCTTTAACGATCAGAATGCTGTCCTATAACGAAGGCATGAGAAAGTAAGAACTGCTTACTCGCGATTTGAGTGGAAGCAAGGAATTTTTGAACTCAAAGGGGCTTAATTTCAAGACTCGCCCTCCTAGATAAGATAAGCTTGCTACGTTCCTATTAACTATATGTTTTTCACGAATACAGATGCAAGTTAGTTGAATTTTAGGTTGTTTTTTCTACCACTGTGGACAAAATAACTCCCAACTAGCATAAGAAAACTTTTTTTTTGTTTAAAATTGTCTTCTTTTTCAGTGGATCCATGAAATGCAACTACGTCTCCTTTTCCACCTCCGCCGCCTCTCTTTGTTTTGTTTTTTCTATCTCTCTTTTTTTTTCTTTTATTTGTTGGTAATGTTCTTCCAAAATTTACGTTTCTCCGAAAAACGCCAAAAAGCCTTGTCCTCTTGTGCTAGAAAATAATTAACGCAGCTGTGTCTACTGATTCACAGCGAGAAATCATTTATTTTGAGTTATCCATCGTTCTGCTGTGTCACTCAAATTTTGATTAAAAAATTCAATACACGATTAAATAAAGTATTTATGTTTGAATTAAAATTCAAAAATAACTTTCATAAAACACTGGAAAAAATGTAGATAGTTTAAAACGTCTACTCTTGGACAGTGCTGTAACTAGCCCGTGTTGCACCCAGTGCGAGTTAATCCTTTAACGCCCCCCCCTCAGACATAGTGAAAGAAAAATCACTGGATGATTTAATTTTTTACTACTTGAACATACCAATTACGTATAAACAACGTACATATGTAATATAATATATACGTATCAACAATGTACATATATATATATCATCATCATCATCATTGTCAACCATTATCAATCCACTGCTGGACGAAGGTCTCCCCAAGTTTCTTCCACAACGGTCTGTCTTGTGCCAGTCTCCTCCACGTCACTCTCGCATACTTTCAAATTTCATCCACCCATCTCCCATGTGGTCTTCTTCTGGGTCTTTTCCTGTCCCTTGGAATCCAATCTAAAATTTCGGCTGTCCATCGATGGTCTGTCCTTCTGGCAGTATGTCCAGCCCATTGCCACTTCAGGGATTTAACTCTGATCATGATGTTTTCCACTCTTGTCATTTTTCGGATCCACGAGTTCCTCTTCTTATCTCTCCTGGTTACACCAAGCATGCACCTCTCCATGCTGCTTTGAGTTATCCGCAGCCTTTGTATGCCTCTTTTAGTTAAGGTCCACGTCTCTGCACCATACGTAAGCACTGGAAGGATGTATTGATCAAACATTTTTCTTTTAAGACATAATGGCATATTGCTCTTGAAAATTATGCTGTTTCTTCCAAAAGCTCTCCAGGCAAGTTTTGGACGCCGATTAATTTCTTCATCAATGTGACCCTCACTTGATATCTGCTGTCCAAGATAAACGTGCGTGTTTGTTATCTCCAGCTTTTCTCCGTCAATCGATAAATCTTCATTTCTTGTAAATGCATTGTACATCACTTTTGTCTTCTGAAAGTTCATTTTTAATCCCACTTCTTTACTCTTGTCAGCAAGTTCCTGGATCATACTCTGCAGCTCTGATGGAGTAGTTGCAAAAATGACTATGTCATCAGCAAAACGAAGGTGGGTTAGATAATCTCCATTAATCTTTATCCCTTTGTTTTCCTAGTCCAATGATTGAAAGACATTTTCCAATGTGGCATTAAAGAGCTTCGGAGATATGATGTCATCTTGTCTCACTCCTTTTCCAATTTTTATGTGTGTTGTATTTTCAAACAGCCGAATGTTTGCACTTGCATTTTCATAGATGTTATTAATAATATTAATGTATGCATCTTCAATACCGCAGGATTTCAGAGCCATTGTAACTGCTGATGGTTTCACCGAATCAAAGGCTTTTTCATAATCGATAAAAGCCATGCGCAATGGAAGTTCATATTCCCTCACTCTTTCAATTAGCTCTCTCAGTACGTGGATATGATCTATAGTGCTGTAGCCACTCCTGAATCCAGCTTGTTCTCTCGGTTGAGCCATGTCCAGTGTTACCTTCAAGCTGTGTGAAAGAACTTTAGTGAAGATTTTATAAACCACTGATAGGAGGCTGATAGTTCTGTAGTTCCTGAGATCCTCAATGTCCCCTTTTTTATGTAGCAGGATCATTGTAGTGTTGTTCCAATCCTCAGGAATCTTCCCTTCATTAACGCATCGAGTGAAAATTTGGGCGAGTACTGTTTCGATTTCTCCACTTGCTTCTTGTATGATGTCTACAGTAATTCCATCTTCTTATAGAGCTTTTCCCCGCCAAGAAATAGAGGCGAGATTTTGGCAAGAGTGAAAGATTTCTGCTCCAAATTATATGAAAGGGATGATACATGTTCTCCAGACATTATGAAAGGTACCAGTACCAGAGTTTTTCCAGTCCTCCCAGCAGAAGTTGCACACATATATATAGTAATATGTATATATGAAAAAACACTCTTGCTTACTTCTCAGGCAGTCTCAGTGCCCTGTCAGGTCTAGCCGGCGTAGAGGGTAATCTATAACACTAATATGCAAAGTTTTGTTGTTTTGAAATGAATAGGTGTATCTGAATGGATTTCTTGCGCAGATTCCGAAAATGACATTCAGAATTTCGTAGCACGTCAAGTTCTTTCACAAATGACGGAAATGTGAAAATTAAAAAAAAAACGTTATTTTTTAATGACATTGTTATATGGCAACGTTTGTAACATGTGAAAATGTTCTCTGGAGGGGCGGAGTGATTGTTTAAGGAATAGAAAAACATAAATATATAGCTGATAATGGAAATGCAACTGTTTTATATGTATGACGTCTCGATTTGCGCCACTCACAAAGGCGGAACATGAGAGAATGTTATCTTGGCACGGCATTATGACTCATACCTCACGCCACTGCTCCCTTCTTTCTATTGGTCACATGTGGCGCCATTCGGGCAGATCGTGTTACACTAGTCAGTGCAAAAAGGGACTGGTCCCGTTCGGTTGTTTCTTTGTGGCGTGTGCAATGGCTTCACGTGGTTGTGTAAATCATCCAGACATATTTTGCTACATATGTGGCTGTTATACGACAGGAAAAAAACAGAGGCAAAATATTACGCCTTTCGTGAAAAATGGTTATTTTCAATACTTCGGCATTAAACTAGTAGATCAGGACAAATTTTGGTCTCCTCACAATGTGTACTGTGCATGTGTGGAGGGGTTGAGGAACTGGAAAAGTGGAAAAAGGGCACCAATGCCGTTCGGTGTACCCATGGTGTGGCGTGAGCCAAAAAATCGCAGTGACGACTGCTACTTCTGCACAGTGAATATCGTGGGCCATACCAGAACCAGTAAGCGTAACATTGTGTATCCCAATATCCCATCTGCCATAAGACCAGTGCCCCATAGTGAATCCATCCCTGTGCCATCCCCGTCCAATATCAAGCCCCCAACAGACACCGATTCAGACGGTGATACAAGTAATGAGATGTACCAACCGGACAGCATGGAGGATGAAACCCCAGTGCCATTTACCCAATATGAACTGAATGATTTGGTTCGTTATCTGAATTTACCTAAAGACGCAGCAGAGCTTTTAGGATCACGACTTCAGGAAAAGAATTTGCTATGTCCTAATACGAGATTCTCCTGGTACAGACACCGAGAAGCAGAATTGGTTCCGTTTTTTGCTAAGGAAGGCGGTTTGCTATATTGTCGAGACATTCCGGCAGTCATGAAATACTTCAACATTAATTACAATTCAGGACAGTGGAGGTTGTTCATAGATGCCAGCAAATCCAGTTTAAAAGGTGTTTTATTACACAATACTAACATCCATCCATCCATTCCATTAGCACATTCTGTGACTTTGAAAGAGACATATGAGAACCTTAAATTACTGCTGGAATGTGTGCAGTACAAGTTTCATGAAAGGTCTTTGTGCGGGGATTTCAAGGTGATTGGAATATTGCTCGGCCAACAAGCAGGCTACACCAAATTTCCTTGCTTTTTGTGTGAATGGGACTCCAGAGCAAGGGCGGAATATTGGGTTTCGGCAGCAGTGGCCAGTCAGAAGTACATTCACACCTGGCGAAAAAAAACATTGTTTCACTTCCACTGGTTGATCCCTCGAGAACACTGTTGCCACCTTTACACATCAAACTTGGCTTAATGAAGCAATTCGTGGCAGCTTTAAGCAGGGACAGTAAATGCTTTCAGTATCTTGGTGGTAAGTTTCCATCAATCACGTCTGAAAAAATTAAAGCTGGCATTTTCATAGGCCCTCAAATACGAAAATTAATGGCAGACAACATATTCGAGGAAACCATGAGTGAGTGGGAATTGCGAGCATGGACTGCATTCAGAAAATATATAAACAATATATGCATTCAGAAATGTGGTACACAACTTTTTGGGGAATACGAAGGCTTCAAATTACACCACTTTAGTCGAGAACATGCTGGAATCTTATGAACTGCTTGGTTGCGACATGAGCGTCAAGGTTTACCTTCTTCATGCTCATCTGAATTACTTTCCTAACAATCTTGGCGATTTTTCGGAAGAACATGGCGAGCGCTTCCATCAGGATATTAAAGTGATGGAAAAGAGATACCAAGGAAAGTGGACTGTACATATGATGGCCGACTATTGTTGGCTGTTGAACAGAGACTGTACGGACTCACACCGAAGACTATCCAAAAAGAGGAAGTTTGAAGGGAAGCCCAGTGGCGAATGTTAGGTATGTTTGCTTTTGAATATGTATTTATGTTTATCTATTCCTTAAACAATCATTCCGCCCCTCCAGAGAACATTTTCCCACGTTACAAACGTTGCCATATAGCAATGTCATTAAAAAATAATGTTTTTTTTAAGTTTCACATTTCCGTCATTTGTGAAAAAACCTGACGTGATACGGAATTTTGAAGGTCATTTTCGGAATCTGCGCAAAAAATCCGTTCAGATACACCAATTCATTTGAAAACAACAGAAAAAAGTTGCAGATCAGTGTAATTTATTTGCGTATTTGGGCAACGTGCGGTCCTTGCGCCGCCCTGCGGCCTTGCGTCCGGTGCGGGGCACCGACGGCACCGCCCTACTTACGGCCCTGCTCTCGGAAGGGTGGGAACTTGTTTGCGTTGCACGAGGCTTAGCCCCTCCAGCTCGTCCTGACCACGAGCTAACTGCCTTCAAAACTTTAACCTGTTTTCATGTTTTTAAAATGGAAAAAAGAATCTGTAAAGAGATTTCTCTTTTCTGTTATATCTTCTGCAAGAGGGTGGGTGTTATTCCAAAGCCCTTTTCAGTTCGGGGGGGGGGGGTGCCACTTGCGGGCACGCATCCAGGGTTCGAACCCTTCCCCCTCCAAATGTTTAAATATGCGTTTTATAGATAGGTAGTTCTTGAATAATCATAAAACCAATGCATTTAAACATGAGCTTCTGCAAATTATTAAATTGATGTAAATATTTATGGCTTGATGTAGAAGCCTGCAGTGATCAGGCAGAGTTCGGGAACAAAGGAAGTGAAGCATAATGAAACAGGGTGGAAGATGAAATGTAGTTCAACGGATGTAGTTTAGTAGTTTAAAGATGAAAAGTAGTTCAAAATAATCTTGTATGAATTATTAACTTTAATAGAATTAGCTGTAAGTAGATAAGCAGATCACAAAATTTACACGTAATGATTGGTTACTATTAAAAGCAATAAATTGTTTTGTTAAATTTTAAATAATTCTTAAAAGGCGTGTGTTCATGGAATCAGAAAAACAATATACTGCACAAACACACACTTTTATATATATGTACAATTTTTCTGTCCTTCCCCAAACAGAAATCCTGGATACGTGCCTGGCCACCAGTACAACTCTTAGGGCTATAAGAATTCTCCAGTTCCTAATTTGCGGCTGCTGGTTCCAAGGAGGAAACAGGGCCAGAGCGCAATCAGACTCGCGCGCGATCTCAGTCTATGCCTCATCCGGAACTCCGGCCTGTGGCCCTACCACCCGACCGAGTCCTCTATTAGGCATAAGTTAGGAATGGTCAGAAGCCAGTGACTCAGACAACTTTGCGACATGGGCAGCTCCGGCATTTTCCTCGCCATGTGAAAATAAACATATTTGGTAATAATCAGAGCCAATTTAAGGAGACATGGGGCCCGGGTGCTGAGCAGTTTTTTGGGGCCCCAGGATTACTAGTAGTGGCACATCTAGGATTTGGCTATGGGTGGCCGAATAAAAATCCACAGGAGAAAACATACCCAAAATATAAAGAGGGAGCCATAAAGTTATCCCCGCCATATTGAGATGTGTATTGTATCCAGGGGCGAGTTTACCATTGGGCCAACCTGGGCCATGGCCCAGGGCGCTGCACATAGAGGGGCGCCAAATTTTTGAGATTACATGTAGCGCAAGACGTTTTTTCTCATCCCTGCCCCCCCCCCTTCCCAAAAAAGAGAATGAAATGGGATTTTTCTTTCATTTTTACAAATTATAAACTGAGTAGTATAATACCTTTAATGCTTAAGAAAATATTAAACGGTGTTAGTACATTCGATGTGTTTAATTATTAAAAATCTTAATTCATTTTGAAAGTGAGTTCAGTACGACTCAGAAGCCCCCGAGGAAGTTATTTCTTCCTGCTTCCTGGCAATGTCAAAACTCAGAAGAGGGCGGAGAGGAGAAGCATTTCTTTTACTGAGCTCGCAGACAACGGGGAAAAAGAGTGGGGGGCTAGGGGAGGGGGATTGCACTGGAGCATAGTTTTTACAAGGCCCTGAAAAATCTGAGCCTGAGGACAGCCCTGGGATGTGGACTGAAAGACCGGAATCGGACCATGAATTCAAAGTCAAGGTCCCATGGTTTTGTGGGTGACAAGAGAGTACTGGTTAAAATGCATTCCATTTCAGCTTATGACACCAGCTGCCTGCCATGGGATTTCCCCTCAACCATCCCGTCAGTTTACATGCGTGTTTTCATTCTCACTTTGCTGTTTTAGGGCACATCATTACTACACTGCTGGCCACCCAAAATGCAACACCAAGAAGGAAGCATCTGATTGGCCTGAAATTCGCAGCATACGTTGCCCGCGAGAAAACATGCAAACGATTAGCATTGCAGGGCATATGCAAATCCTGTGCGCCCGGCACGCCACCGAGAATCACTATTAGAAGGGTGCACAGAAGGCGGGGTGTAAGTAGTGGAAGTGTGTTGTGCTGCCGGACCTGTGCGTGGGAAGCTTCCTGATGCCTCGTCGCAGAATACGGTGTAAAATACGAACTTACACGCACAAAAGTGCGGAATGATACATTGACACTTAATGACTTGAGCGTGTGGTGAGTGATGTAGGGGAGTAGCGTGAGAGATATTGAAGGAGTAGGACATGCCGAGCTTTGTCTAAGACAACAAGTTCAGTTTGTACTGCGGAGTGTATTTATATTTGGTAATAATCAGAGCCAATTTAAGGAGACATGGGGCCCGGATGCTGGGTTGGCCTGAGGACGGGTGCTGTTGTAGCCCCGAAAGATCTTGCCCTTTTAAATATTTTTAAATCATATCTTTTATTGTAAATAAAGTTTTTATTGTACAATTAGGGATGGTGGTTTGATGACATCGTACGGAGACAGCACGCCATTAATTTATCATGTTCCATACGTACGAATTTTTAACAAGTATTACTCTTTTTAGCTGCAAATCTTGTGATACTACGTGTGAGGGATTCTGGTAGAATCTGTAGCACTTCAAAGCGCACGAGCATGGAGGCTGCAACTAAGACCTTCTGTAACATCCGACGGAAACTAGCCAGCAATGAGACTCACCGTAGTTTTTTACTCAACTGCCGTTCACTCGGTGTGGTGCCCAAGTTCCTGCGAATACGAACGTTTGCCATATCTCAACAGGATGCACATGTAATAGCTAATGCTCAACAAAAACGACTAACCAAAGAAATAAGAAGGAAAAGAAGTTACCTGGACTTGCTAAACCTTAAATCCTACAAAGCTTACACTCAACTATCCAGGCTCTCCCATCCTATTTTGTTAGGTAAGACTTTTTGGTTTTCTTTACCACTATACAGACTTTAGTGACCTCCATGAACCAAGGACACACTCGTAAATTATGCAATCTGGTTTCTACCCGTCCCCAACTGTTGCAACCCACGAACTTCAGCTATAGAACTACTAATCGTGATTTACCAGATTCTTTCATCAACTATAGCTCTATAGTGTTATCTGAAATTCAATTCCGCCCTCAATCGCGGTTTCAAGTTCAGCTATCCAGTTATGCCCTTTCGACCATTTCGATCTTTGCCTCAAATGGGAAATGTCATCGGAGCCTTGCCGGAAAAGGAACAAGATATCACTCGTTATGACTTAGCTGACTCCCTTTCAAATTATGATAAAACCTCTTCATTTTTAAAATATGAACGCAACCAATTATTACAACTTTCTTGAAACCCGGATCTCTCAGTCATCAGTGCTGACAAGTCCCAGCAAATTATCTTATTAGATCGCAAAGATTACAACAATAAGAAGTACCAAGCTATAGCTTTGATTCCACATCGAGTACTCCGCTCTGACCCGACAAATGCGACTGTCGCTGAGTTAAGCAAACTCAGGAACCGGGGTCTCTTGCCTACGTCCATTTCTACCAAAATGAAACCTCCTGTTGGTACAAGAGTCCCTGAGTTGTTTGGGAAAATCAAAACCCACAAACCTGACCGCTCCCTCAGACTGTTGATTTCGGGGTATGCCAGCCCCACCCGTATGTTGGAGAGAGCTTTAGCAACTTACCTAAAACCACTTACTACAAATTCATTAGTATCCATTAAGAGTTCTACCCAGGCATTAACACGAATAAAATCTGTTGATCACAAGGGAAACTCATTTGTTATGGCTACCCTTGATGTGGTGTCTCTGTTTCCAAGCGTTCCACTTGAGGTAGTCCACTCGATTATTGAAGGGAAATTACTTGCTGATTACTCAATCTCCCCATTGGAGGTCGATGCAATCATTTCGGCTTTGAAATTGGTTGCAAAACGATCTTATTTTAAATTTGATGGCAAATTCTATTAACAAATAGAGGGGGAACCAA
This sequence comes from Macrothele yani, assembly GCA_039090855.1. Taxonomy (NCBI): domain Eukaryota; kingdom Metazoa; phylum Arthropoda; class Arachnida; order Araneae; family Macrothelidae; genus Macrothele; species Macrothele yani. The sequence goes on from CM076990.1 coordinate 84,102,348, forward strand.
TGGAGTCTCCTCTCTCCCCTGTTCTGGCGGAAATTTTACTGCAGTCATTGGAAGAAAAAGTACTGAGCCAATTCACGTACCAACCGGCACTCCTCTTAAGATACGTGGATGATGTGTTGGTCTTCGGGCCTCACTCCATGTTACTTCTGGACGAATTTACCACCTGTCTTTCCAACCAATATCCTAATATCACCTTCACTATGGAACTTGAACAAAATGGTATATTACCCTTCCTGGACATCTTATTGAGTCGTGACTTGACATCTAATCTTATCAAATTATCTGTCTATAGAAAACCGACCTTCATACCTTGTCTTATACCTTTTGTATCTACCCACCCCCTGGAACATAGAGCTTCAGCCTTACGTTTTTTAATTAAACGTGCGTTTACTCATTCCTCAACCCGTCAAATTCGTCAGGACGAACTAGCTTTCATACAGAACTTGGCCATATCATTTGGATACTCCGCCTGCTTCTTTCGGGAACTTCTACAGAAATTTCAAAGACTAAGATTTACGACGTTGTCAACGGAGGTCGTATCTCCTATATATGTTGGTAAAGTTGACTTCATCCCTCCCGTGGTTTTCATAGTGCGGAAAGTATGTCATAAATACAATATTAAATTTGGAATTTGCACCAAAAACATTTTTTTCAACCATACGTAACGACCGAGATCCAGTCGCAACTTTGAATAAAGCAGGAATTTACCGTATCCCATTGCTTCCCACGGCCTCTAAAGATGATATTAAATACGACATAGGTTCTATACCCTTAGAAGTCTGAACATTAGATTGTCAGAACACAAATATGCACTTCGAACTGACTCCATGTCTGCATCATTTACTACAGCTGTTTGCCAGGGAGGTTATTCTCCCGATTGGCCTAATACAATAGTACTTTCCTCTATTGTTAACAAACAAACCGTCTTTTTTACAGAGAGTCTGTATATTATTTCTTATGGTACTACCTGTTGTAACTTGGACTTACCTGTTTTTGTTCCTAGACAATGGAGGAAAATAAGTACTTCTTCTTCCCTTCAACCTACTGAAGAAGAGGGCCTTACTTAGTTAATCAACTATATTATTTGTATTACTTTCTGTTTCGCTGTTTTCCTCAATTGGCATCACCTGTGTTTTGAACAAATGCATTATGGGTCTCCTTGGGGGTGGGGAGACTGGTTATATATTACGGTGCTTCCGAGTGCTCTGTGGCACTGTTTGGGTGGCCTGAGGACGGGTGCCATTGTAGCCCCGAAAGATCTTGCCCTTTTAAATATTTTTAAATCATACCTTTTATTGTAAATAAAGTTGTTATTGTAAAATTAGCAATGGTGGTTTGATGACATCGTACGGAGACAGCACGCCATTAATTTATCAAATGTATTCCAGTTTATGTTTTTGTGTGAAATAGTAAAGTAATAAATGTTCTGTGTTGTACCCGGTGGTCTGTGATGTTACAGACAAAGAAAGAAGTGGAGGCACAGACGAGATACGAGCTTTGACGGCTTTTTTATAACCGTGGGAATCGATGAGTTGAAAAATCTTCAAGCGTGAGAACGAACCGACGCGAGAGGGATATTTTTTTTTCCTCTTTGTTATGGGTAGAACAAAGGATGGTGACTCTTGTTTTTCGAAATTAGTTCATGAAAAAAAAAACAAGTTCTGTATCGGATTTACACTTACGTTAGATGTTTATGTAAGTACTGTTTTTGTTGTTGTTCTTAGAGAATTACCAAAGGAATGAAATATCAAAGCAAGTTTTTTAGAAGTTTCCGGGCACGGAATTAAATAGAAGAAAAAAAAATTCTGCCAAGAAATATTACATTCAGATCAACTGTTTGAGCCTAGAGTATAGGTAAATGTAGAATATTGTTGCAAACAATTTCTGTAAACCTATACACATATACGATAATAGAAGGAAAACATTTCTGTCAAGAAATAGAACATTCAGATCAACTGTTTGAGCCTAGAGTATAGGTAAATGTAGAATATTGTTGCAAACAATTTCTGTAAACGTATACACATATACGATAATAAATAAACATTGGGTACACGTAGAACTTGTCTAAATTCGGCATTGTTGAAATGTCTTTCTTAGGAAGAGCTCGCAAAGAAGAGCTTCTGCAGTTGGCGGAAGAATTGGGTATAGAAGTTACGCCAAATATCAAAATTTTGGATTTAAAATATAAAATTGTCAACTTTGAAGGTTATGAAGAGGATTTTGTGAAAGAACTTTTGGCAGGTATAAAAGAGCGTAGAGAAACAGAAAGACAAATGGAATTTGAGCTTGAAAAACTCAGAATAGAAGCTGGACGTCAGCCGCTGGGAGGTAGTTTGGAGCAAAATGGAAATGCTCATAAACCGAGATTATAACTTGGTCATTTGATGAAAACATTTGACCCAAAAGACAGTGATATAATTATTTACTTAGTTTTATTTGAAAGGCAAGCACAACAAGCAGAAATAAAAAGGGAACATTGGGTCGCGAATTTGATAGGGCTTTTGCCTTACGAAATATCACAATTGATTGCCAAAGAAAATGAGGAAGATTCTAAAAAATATGAATATGTTAAAAGGTTACTTCTTAAAAGATATAAGTTAAGTCCAGAGAAATTTAGATTGAAATTTGTACAACACATGCGTACATCAGAGAAGACCTGGAGAGATTTCGCCTTCCGAGTTAGAAAATTATTTTAATGAATGGATTTCAGGACTTAAAATAGGCGATTTTGAAGGGCTAAAAAAATTAATGATCACAGATCAATTGAAGCGGAGAGTTCTTATAGAAATAAGGGAGCATTTTATTGATAAATGGTCAAATATTGTCTCACCTTCAGATTTGGCTGATATAGTGGACAATTATGAAAGTGTAAGAGGAGGAACCAAAAAAAATCGTCAAATGAATTTTGTGCTTCAAAGAAAATGCAAGGCAGTGAGAAAAAAACTAGAAATAACTATGATCGGGTAAATTTTATGAAAAATGGATTTAATAACAAAAATTATGTTAAGTCAGATGTAGGACAAGGGTGGTCAAATCGGAATGCATCTCAGAATGAAGAAAAGTATGATCGCAGACGGAAGATTCAATGTTACGAGTGTGGATCTTATGATCACATTCAACCTCAGTGTCTTAAGCTAAAATCACAGAACTCAGGAAGCGTAAATAGAATCAGAGAGGAAACTGAAGGGGATCTCTTGGCACCCTATACCTTTGAAGGAAAAATAAATGGAGTTACCATGCCTATTCTCCTGGATACAGGTTCCTCAGTTGATATCATTTGTCAAGAGTATGTGTCGCCAGGTGAGTTTACTGGAGAACATGTGTGGGTACAGCATCTTCTGGATGAACAAAAGGTTTGTTTACCATTGGCAGAAGTTGAACTAGAATGTGAATTAGGTCATATTGTAACTAAGGCTGCAGTGATTAGGAAGTCGCTAGATCAAGGTAGATATTTACTTGGAAATAAGACTGCCGCTTTGTTAAAAAAATGATATGGAGTGGCCACTTAATTCAGAACAGGTAAATGTTGTGGTTACTCGGTATCAAGAAAAACAGAAACGAAACAACGAAGAGAGAAATTCAGTAAAGAATGATTTAGGGAAGAAAGAAAAACAAGCCCTTGAAGGAGAGGCTGTGGGTTCCGAAGAATCAGGTGAATTAGAAGAAGAAATTCTGCCACTGAGGCATGATGAAGATAAAGCCATGTTAGAGTTGGTAAAATTGGATTAAAAAAGTTTCATGGAAGATCAACGGCAAAATTTGGAATTGAGAAAAATTCTCAAAGAAATAGAGAAAACAGATTTTAAAAGGGCAAATGGTTATGCTGTACTAAGAAATGGGATGTTGGTGAAGAAGAAGATCAACAAGATTGGCGAAGAGGGAGATCTTATTGTTGTTCCAGAACAATATAGAGAACAAATAAAAAACATGTGTCATGAAGGAACTTCGGGGCATTTAGGAGTGACAAAAACCAAAGACAGACTAGCGAAGTATTTTCATTGGCCTAACTGTTATAAAGACATTGAAGAATTTGTAAAATCTTGTGATTCATGCCAACGTGCTGGAAAAGCTGGGGACAAAAAGGAAGCACCTTTGAAAATAGTTCCAATTATTCCTGAAATTTTTACAAAGATCAACGTTGATGCCTGTGGGTCTTTGCCAGAGACTTCAAGCGGAAATAGATACATAATTACAGCTATGTGTTTGTCATCCAAATATCCAGATGCGGTACCAGTCCCAGACATAGGATCCAAGTCGGTAGTTGACGCTTTGTTACACATTTTTAGCCGCATGGGATTTCCGAAAGAAGTTCAAACTGATCAAGGAACCAGTTTTGTAAGCATTTTGACACTAGAAATTCTAGAGCGGTTTGGAATAAAAGTTAGTCATAGTTCTGTATATCATCCCCAAAGTAATCCGGTAGAACGATTTCATCGAACTATTAAAAGGATGTTGAAAGTTTTATGTCTTGAGTCTGCTCCGGATTGGGAGAAACAGTTACCGGCGGCGCTGTTTGCTTTGAGAACTGTGACACATGAAAGCACAGGGTTTACGCCTACTGAATTGGTGCATGGAAAAAATTTGAGGACGCCAATGACACTATTGTATGAAAAATGGATGGGTCATCCTGAAGAAGAAAACTATGTCACTGAATATGTATTTGAGATAATAAATAGGATGAAACGATGTCAAGAACTTGCCATTAAAAACATGGAAGTGGCTCAATTGAAAAGAAAATATTGGTATGGCAGAAATGCGGTAAAACGTGAATTTCAAGAAGGAGATTTAGTATTGGTTTTTGTTACCTGCAGGCCAAATAAGTTAGCGGAACAGTGGAAAGGACCTGGGAAAATTGAGAAAAAAATTTCAGAGACTAATTATGTAGTAAGCTTTGAAGATAAAAATGTAAAGCATCAAGTATATCACATTAACATGCTGAAACCATATCATAAACAACCAGAATTTGTGAACTTATTGCCCGGTTGTGAAAATGGTGAAATGGATTTAGAGATTAAATTTCCGCAAGTTGAAAAAAAATCCAAATATATTTAACTTCTCTGATATCGAGGAGAACAGTAAACTTCGAGAGCGCCTAAGTGGCCAACAAATTCAGGATCTGAAAAAACTATGTCATTACTTGAAAATGTTTTCTAATATTCCAGGGAAGACTCATTTGGTCGAACATGATATCGAGCTAGCTAGTAATGCTATTGTAAGAGTTAAGCCTTACAGAATGTCGCCCAGGCAGATAAATATTCTTAAAGCTGAAATAGATAAAATGCTGCAGTACAAGATTATAGAAGTTGGTGAATCAGACTATACATCACCCATGATTTTGGTAGAAGTACCCGGAAGAGATCCACGCCCATGTATTGATTACAGACGATTGAATGAAGTGACAAGGACCCAGTTCTATCCATTGCCCAACATAGAAGAAAGAGTCGAATAGGTTTCTGGAGCGAAGTATATTACAGTATTAGATTTAACAAAAAGGTACTGGCAAATTCCATTAAGCGCTAGAGCTCAACGATTGGCAGCGTTTGTGACTACTTTTGGAACGTATCGGCCCTTAGTAGTATATAGGGGTACTATGGCACACACCAAAATCACATAAAAACCTCAAAATCAGGCATTTTTTGATTTTTCAGACCTCAATAATCACGAACATTTTAAGGCTTTTTATGATCAAAAACACCATATTTTCATTAAAAAGCATTGATTTTTGGGCATAAAATAGTCAAAAACATCAGATTTATGAAAATTGAAGTTTTTACTCTGTTTTTTCATAAAAACAGACATCATAAAAACACGCATTTTTGATGATATTTGACGACTTTTTTGAACAATAGCAATCATTTTGAGCTTTGAATAGCTTTGAAAGTGATGAAATGATGGATTTAGTGATCAATAGAAAAGTTGTAAAACAAACTACTTTGCAAAGTCCTTTTTAAAAATGCATTAAAAAAAAAGAGGTACCCAAAATGGATACCCCTTATAGGAAGATTAAAAATTTAGGAAGATTAAAAAATATTTAAATTTTATGACATATCTTTGCAAGTAAATACACAACAAGTTTTTTATAGTTTACATTTATAAAATCATCAGAGAATTTTCTGTTGATAACAATATCACACCAGTTAATTTTATCTTTATATTTCATAATGAAATCTTCTGTTAATTCTTGGTTTCTTGTAACTTCTTTCCAATCAATAAAATCACTAAGAAAATCTATAGTTTCTTCACTTAATTTTTGTTTTATTGGAATTATTGACATGTCTAAGAATCGAAAGTTTTCTTTTATAAAATCATTACTTAATTTTTGATACATAGAAATTCTTCTCATATCTAATTTATCAATATTCATTAATATAAAACTCTCAGAAAGTGTTTGATATTGAGAAATCAAAGACCAGTTTAATTTATTGTTATTCATAAAATATTCAGAAAGAATCTGATATTGAGAAATTTTATCCCAGTTCACTTTATCATGAAATTCTGAAATAAAATCTTCAGATAATTTTTGATATTCTGATATTAAATCCCAATTTACTGCATCTTTTACACTTCTAATTATATCTTCTGAAAGTTCATTATCTTTAGAAAATGAATCCCAATTAATATTGTTCCTAATTAACCTATCCATTTATATAGAATGAATTTTTATAAATGGAATGTTATTTTTTCAATTTCTAAGTAAGGTTTAAAAATGTTTAATTCTAAATAAGACATGACTTGTATGCTTAATTCATCATTCTTTTTTCCTGATGCAAAGAGTATTAAAGGTTTATCTGTGTAGGCATCACCATTAAATAATATATTCTCCCCAAGTGTAATTAAAACTTCTGATTTCCCGTTAGTATAATTAGGACGTAAATAAAATGTAATTTTCATATCCATATTTTCACTCAGTTTCATATTTCTGTCAAGGAGATTGCTACTAAATTTCATAAAAACGACTGTTTCCCAGTAACGCATAGCACCAAGAGTATTATATGCTTTTTTATCTTCTTGAATTGTTGCATAACATTTTTGATTATCCACGTAATTTTTATTAACTGCGTCATACATATCCTGAGGAGATGGAATATTCACTAGTCTTTTATTTTGAACATCAAACTTTTCATCTTTTAAAATTAAAACATTGTTTTCTAAATACCTCTTATTCACTGCATTCTTATCTGCTGTAGGATCAGCAACATTTCCTATTCTTTTACCTTTTGCATTAATTACATTCCCATCTTGAATATGTAAATATTTTTGATCCAAATTACTTAATTCACCTTTAAGTACAGCATCTAAATCTCTTATTCTTACAGCAGTTTCTTGAACAAAATCTGAAAAACTACCATTAATATTTTTTTCTATTTCACTTTTAACTTCCAGATTATTCTCTCTCATTTGTTTTAAAACATATTCTCTTGTAGTAACATCATGTTCATCTATAGGTTCTTTACAATTTTTTAAATTTTTTTCTTCCATATCATAATTACCATCATCTGTTAATTTAAATCCATTTCCAGGAGGTCCAGATGGTCCAATTCCAAATTCTTCATAAGACGAACCAAAAGGGTACCAATTCATTTATTTAATCTAAAGTTTTCAAAGTTTTAAATTCCTTATTAGCCATATTAAGTGATCCTCTTTTTGTTTCATTCACGATGAAATAAAATCTATATGGTTTACCTGGATTTGATCCTAATCTCCAGTTAAATTCTACTCTTAAATTCGAAATATTAGTATACTCTGGATGATTAGATAAATTAAAATAAAGATTGGATACAATCTCGCATAATTTACATAACTTATAAGACATCCACTTTCAGTATTATGAGTATTTAATCCAGCTGCTAATAATTCAGAATAACATCTATTATAATCTAACTGCCCATCTTTAAAATTCGTTTTATAAATTTCTTCTGGAACTTTTTTATTATTACATAATATCCAGCATTCAAGGAGATCTAAATTATCAAAAACCATATTGTTCTGATTTTGATTGCTTTCTTTTTCTACATACTGTGGAATGACAAGAACACTTAACACCTCATCAGATGTAGTTCTTATATGACATGCACCACTTGATGTTGTTTGCTGATTACTTTTCTCAATTGAAGCAGAACACCAAGTAATTTCAATAGGTGTAGAATTCAAAGCTATACTTTTAAATTCTGCCTCAATGGATGGGTACAACTCTACATAAGGTAACCATAATTGAAAATCAGATATAATAACTTTATAATTAGGATTTGCAACATCTGTGTATAACATATCATTATGACTATTTCTTTGAAATTCAAATGTAACTTTTATATCAGAAATTAATCTTCTAAAATCGTTGAGGAACCCAAACAGTTGTCTTAAAGGAATCCAAAATTTTATTACATTACTGTTTTTTTGTTAAAAGCCATCTCTGTCTAAATCCTTTATTATAAGAGGCATTTTCTTTTAATTTGATATCTGATCCTTTCTTTACATCTTTATTAGGATCATCTATTACTATTTTATCTTTATCAGCTGATTCTGATGTATCAACATAATACATCATATTTGTAGCCTCTGAAGTGGAATAATCTTTTGTGAAATTTATAAGTCCATTAATTTGATGAATTAATGAAACACATTCAATATTAGAATCAGTTTGTTCTTTTCCTATAGTTAATGAAGCGGATCTAAACAGATTCCCACCATTTACAAATGTAACATTATCAGTTCCTATAGTATCATTATTATTTTTACTATTTTACTTTCTAAGCATATATAACCGTTACTATATAATATAGGTGAATTTGTATCTTTAATAGTAAACTTATATTGATCAGATTCTTTTACATTAGTACTATCTTCATTATGTTTTATGTATTCATACTTAGCAATTTTATTACTATAATAATCTGGAATAGCTTTTAAGTCCCAAAGTTTTTCCATTTATTAGGATAAAAAACTCATTTATACCATTTCAAACCAGATCCATCCTGAATTTTCGTTTTAGCTAATATATCATTAACAGTTACAGGAGGTTCAGATAATATATTTTCAAGTTTATTTTGAATAACCTTTTTAGCTTTATCTTCAATTGCTGATTTACCTAAAACTTCTAATATTTTTTTCCAATTCCTTCAGTGAAGATATTACCACCATATCGTTTTGCATATAATCTATGTTTGTTATAATTCATTTATTAAGCTAAAATTAATCTATATAAAACTCTCATATTATTCAAGTCTATCAGTTCATTATCTTGATTCGTGATATACATTCGAATTCTATGAATATAATTTCGTCTATTAATGGGTAAAAATAAAGGATTTATTTCATCAATTTTTATTAAACTACCAGGAGGATTAGATGGCGTAAAGGAATACAAAATATCTGAATTAATATTATTATATAGAGCTCCTGTAATTACATCACAATGAATGTGTATGTCATCAACTCCTCTAGAAATGTTTGCCATATATTTTCCTTCCTGATGATTATCTTCATATATTTCTGATTCAAATCCTAAAATTTCATGTAATTTACTCTCTCTAAGATCAATTTTATATTCATCTTTTTAATTCAATTATAAAGCGCTGTGTAGCGAAATTAGCTTTAAATTTAATTGGTGGTTCATCTCCAAATCGTTTTATTAAAAAGTTATTTAATTCCCTTAATGTGTAATTTCCATTATCTAAAGTTATTTCATGCCATAAACTACCATCAAAATACTTAAATGTATTATTTTCTTCATCAATATTGTTCCATGAAACCCACATAGACATAGATTTTAAAGCTATTTTTGAATTTTCATTAACAGGAATAGGAGGGACATATTCAATTGTAAAATCTTCTGATTTCTCAAAATTTTTTTGAATCTAAAATTAACATTTATTAAGCACAAAATCTTCATTATAACCACTTGGTTCTTGGGTAAAAGAATATAAAACTTCAACAGGTGATTTACCTTTATTCCTTTGAGTTATGTATTTCATACAATAAAAACCACATTTAACAGATGTTGGTTCTTGTAAAAAACTCGAATTATATCTAATTCCTTTATTAGATGTCTCAAGATATTTTACAATATTTTTAGGTATGAAAATGTTATTCAATTTAATGTCTTTATATTTATATTCTCCAAATGGATCAAAATATTCCACAAAATTATATTTAGGATCATTATAATAACAGACCCAATGAGTCCCAGGTCCTGTAGATATATCTAAATTAATAATTCCACTTTCAAATTTCTTAATCGTTTTAGGTAATAAATCTGATGTAAATACACCTCTGAATCCTTTTACATCTTTCATATTTTGTTCTATCGTTTTATTGGATATACCTCGTAATTCTGAAGAACTCCCTTTCCAGAATGTTTTTTTTAAGGTGTGAACCTTTCGGTTTACAACCTGATCCAGTTACTTTACTTAAAGCTTTATTCACACCAAAACTAGCAGCACCAGATAAAGCACCAGTACCAAGAGCAGCTAAGATAGGGATCAAAAAGGGTAAAATACCTCCGTTTTTCTTTAATTGTGTCTTACTTATAGTTATTCGTTTACCATTTTTAATTTGAGTAATTTGAGTTTTTGTTAAATACATATTATGATTAGCACTTTTAGTTTTATCAATTTGCAATGTAATTTCTTCACCTTTCTTAACTGCTGATTTTAATTTGTTTTTCTGACCTTCACTCAAATAAAGTCTTGATACAATATAATTACTCATTTATTAAGATAGAAACTTTGAATAATATTGTTTTACTTGCTCATTAGTCATTTTACCCTCTTTCAATAATAAATCTAGTATTTGAACTACTTGGTTATATACTTTCTTATTTTTAGTTCCCTTACATATTTTATCTGTTAATTTATCTAAAATATTAAGACCCTCACCCATATAGTAATTCCCCATTTTGAGAGCTTCTAATGCTCTAATATATTTTCGCACCTCAGCCATTTTATAATCGAAACGATCAATTTTTTTCTGTAATTTTTTTCTTTTTTTCTTCATCTTTAGCATTATTAAGTGCTTTTACTTGAGGACCTTTTAGACGTCCGATTTCACTGATTTTTTCATTTGCTTGTTTTATTTTTTCATCAATCTCTTCATCAGATTTATTAACTAATTCTGAAGGTAAATCAAATCCTAACTTTTTTTAATAACTGATACATTCAAGTTTTTGTTTAAGTTAATTTTATGAATTCCTGCTTCTCTCTCATACATTTCTTTAGCATCTGAAATAGGTTCTTCAACATCTTCTAAGGCAGGAAATCTTGAAGATTCTGCAATTGGTTGAAATGAAAGTTCTTCAATTGCATCTTGAATAGCTTTTAAATTTTCTTTTCTAGATACATCTTGATATTCTAATTTTTCAACTATAGGTTTATGAAATTTTGTGATTGCCTCTTCATATCCTAAATCTTCTAATTGCTTTTCCTTATTTCGTTTTCTTAGTTCAGCATTTACTTTTGCTAATTTTAATAAATCTTGTATCACTTTACTCATTTATTTAACTGAAAATTTGCTTCCAAGCAAATTATTTTACTTCCAAGCAAATTATTTTACTTCCAAGCAAATTATTTTACTTATATAAATGGAAGAACAAATTGAAGAATATTTATGTTTTGCTGAAATGGCATTATATCTAGCTGAATGTTATTTATCTCAAGGAATACCAGCTGAAGACTTATTATTTGAAGCTGAAATGTTTATTGAAGATGCTGAATTTCTATTAAATAAATATGATTAAGCCTTGCAGCATTAAACTAAAAGATTATTCAGAACCAGAAGAATTTATAGATCCAAATCAAAATCCAATATTACCTATTCATCCTTTTAAACTTTTAATAACAGGATCTTCAGGATGTGGAAAAACAAATTTACTATTAAATTTAATATATGATCATTTAAATTTTGATGCATTATTCATATGTGCAAAAGATATTAACGAACCTAAATACTCTAAATTAAAAGAAAATTACTCAATGTTTGATGATATAGAAGAGGAAGACATTTTAAAAATAAAGGGAAAGAATAAAAATAAGTTATTAAAATTATTTAAAAAGTTTAAGAAAGAAACATTATTTAGTTCAGACATAAATGAATTTATTACTGTAGATGACTTAGATCCTTCATTAAAAAATCTAGTTATTTTTGATGACTGTGTAAAAGAAAAAGATCAAAACGAAATTGAAAAATTTTTTATAAGAGGAAGGAAGAAAATGCATCCATTATTTATTTATCACAGACCTATTATTCAACACCTATTGATATAAGAAAAAACTGTGATTACTTTATATTTTTTAAACTTCAGCACAGAGAAATTAAACAAATTATTAGAGAAATTGATGGTGATTTTAATATAGATCCTTATCAAAAAGTATTAAAAAACCTTATGATTTCTTCATGTTAGATTTGAAAAATCCTCATATGAGATACAGACATAACTTTGATCCTATATAAATGGAAGAATATTTAGAAAAGAAAATGTATGTATACAGAAAAAGTTTTAATTACTATAATAAAATTAGTATATCACTATCAGTAGGCAAATTTATATTTAGTGCTTCAGGTTTATCAGCTTTTGCATTTATTCCTTTAGCAGCTCTTTCTTTAGGAGCAGGAGTCATTGAAGGTGTTGATAAAACTCTAAATATTTCAGAGAGAAAAGAAGAATATAAACAAGCTTACAAATTTTATAAACAGATATTAAATTTAATAAACGCTAATTCAATTTCAGAACAGGATGCTTACGTTAGAGAAGAGGATTTTATAAAAAATATGAAGTATTTTCCTTTAGAGAAATATGTAAAACAAACGCAACTAAATGGTTATAGATATGTAAAATAGATTTACACTTAAATAAATGGAATTACAAGGAGGTGATATAGTAGGATGGTTACAAGATAAATTAAATCCACCTGAAATGCATATACCTGGTTACCAGTATTGTGGTCCATTTACAAAATTAGAAAAGAGATTAAAAAGAGGTGATCCAGGAATTAACAGAGTTGATAAAGCTTGTAAAAAACATGACGTAGCTTATAGTAAAACTAAAGATACTAAACAGAGACATATTGCTGATCAAGAACTCTTAAACGATTTAGATTCAATTGAAAATACTACAAGTGGATTCTATCCATTAGGAGAGAAACAAGCTAGAGCTGTTATAAAACCAATTATAAAAGCAAAGAAAACATTTGGTTTAGGAATTTCATCCTATATGTATTGCTTAAAGTGCAAACAGAAAACTGAAACTAAAGATATTCAAGAAACAGAAGCTAAAAATGGTAGACCCATGGCAAAAGGAAAGTGTAAAGTTTGTGGATCTAAAAAGAGTGTTTTTTTAAAGACGTAGACCTTAAAAATATTTATTATACACCAGAAACTGGTTATTGTGGTATTAATGAATTACAAAGAAAACTAAATTACCCAGGAAAGATATAGAAGAGTTTTTACATCAACAAGATGTATATACAAAACATAAACCACTTATTCATAGATTTAAAAGAAGAAGAATTTATGTTTCTCATGTCAATGACCAATTTCAAGCTGACCTTATAGATATGCAAGAATTTAAATCCTTTAATAATGACACAAATTATATTTTATCAGTGATTGATATATTCAGTAAATATGCTTGGACAATTCCGATTAAAAGAAAAACAGGTGAAGAGGTAACTAGAGCATTTAAAAAAATATTTAAAGAAAGAAAACCAGAAAAACTTCAAACAGATAAGGGTACAGAGTTCATAAATAAACAAACTCAAAAGTTATTCAAGGATGAAAATATTCACTGGTTTACAACTGAAAATATTGAGATTAAATGTGCTGTTATTGAAAGATTCAATAGAACTTTAAAGACTAAAAATGTGGAAGTATTTCACAGCAAATAATACTAGAAAGTGGTTAAATGTACTAGATAAATTAATTAAGAATTATAATAATTCTTATCATAGATCCATTAAAATGACACCTATAGAAGCAAGTAAGGAAGAAAATGAATTAAAAGTTTATAATAATTTGTATAAAGAAAAAGAGAAAAATAAACCAAAATATCAAAAAGGAGATAAAATAAGAATTTCAAAATATAAAAGAGAATTTAAGAAAGGTTATCTTCCAACATTTACAGAAGAAATATTTATAATTTCCGATATATTGAACACAGATCCTCCGACATATAAAATAAAAGATTTAAATAATGAAGAAATTACAGGAACATTTTATGAAAAGGAACTGGTTAAATATGATAAGAAAGATGAGGTTTATAAGATTGAAAAAATTATTAGAAATAAAGGAAATAAATACTTAGTTAAATGGTTGGGATATCCTGATGAATTTAACAGTTGGGTTGTAATTTGAAAAATTTTTGCAAAACGCCCTTTCGGTGGAGGGTCTATGCTTCATTTTTTTTTATTTATTTGTACCTGGCCAGCCAGGTGGGCGTTAACTCTTTCGACCCTCCACCGCACACACTCTCTACCATCAGATGTTATTCACGCACACGCTCTACCGTGAACCCAAACTCTGATTTCAAAGTTTAGGACAGGGAGCCATTCTACCGTACCGAGATTCGAACCTGAGACCTTTTGCATGCATGCCTGACTCGCTACCAATCGGCCAACACAGGCCGATAAATTCTTGTTTGAAACATATATTTACGGCAAGAGAAACTTGGCGATGATCCAAAGTTGTTACGTAACGAAGAACTGCTTCTTTCCGAGGACATAATCGCGCGCCGTGGAGAGTATTTTGGCAGCTGTTCAACTCTGGTTATGTAAACATTTTCGCTCGCAGCTTATCAGTAATGACTACATCTAAGCAAGAAAGAGATTTAATTGCTTGTGCTACCATCTATATGTGAAAGAAAAAACTGTATTTCAGTATTTAAAGATATAATTTCTTAGGCAGGAATTATTAACGATTTAAAATAAGATATACGTGAAAAAGTATTTAATAACATGATATCTAATAAATGGCTTCATTAAAAGATGTATGTTATGAACAAATCAAAGATAATTACTGGTATGGTCTATTTGGAGATTTTAAAATTATAATAGATAAAAATACTGGATACTTTAATGCTACAAAATTATGCAAACAAGGTTATTATAAAAATTGTGGTGGCCCGAATTCGGGCCGCCATAAAAATGATCAAATGTATGAAATAAGAGAAGGAACAGGTAAGAATATTATTAATGGAACATATGTTAAGCAGGAATTAATTTTAAATATATCTTGTTGGGTTTCAAACGATTTTTATGATAAAGTTAACAAGATTGTTAAAGACTATTACATTAAAAAATTCAATGATAAATACAAGAACGATAATGAAAAATTAAATAAGAAATTAAATAAGATAAAAAGAAAATGGAAAAATTAAAACTTGAAAATGAAAAATATAAAGAAGAGGATATAACACCTAAAACTGCTAATTCTAAAAAGCTTCATATGTTTACTATCATACAGAAAAATAAAGAAAACTCTGATTATCCTTATTATGTAATCAGATGTCAAAGAGATAAAATGAATAAAACTATTGGTAATTTAAAAATAAAGTATCCAGATTTAAATACAGTATATGAAATAAAATATAATCCTAATTCTATTAATTTATTTAACAGAGTTAAAGAAAATATATCATACATAGAAACTAAATTTAATCATCTTAATATTGTTAATGATCATACTATTGATAATTTAAAAGAGGCTATTAAAAGAATAACTAAGTTCTAAAAAGTTTTTGATAAAATGATATCTAATAAATGGATAATGATATTGAAGAAGCGAATTACTTTTCTTATTCATCTTCAGAAGAAGAACAAATTGAAATTCCTGAAAATTTTAAAAAAGTAATGAAACAAATAAAAAGAATGAAATATGATGAAGAGGAAGACTGTTATTATATAGATTATAATAAATATTTAAAAAGTAGATATGTTAGTAGAATAAGATATTTTAATCAGTTTAAAAGAAAAAGTAACCTTAAATTTAATAAGGAAGCAGAAGATTTATTTTTAAAATTATTGGATTTTATGTACTATGAGAAAAATTTAAAATATGTATATTTTATTAAAAAAAATTTGTGACTATTATAATATATCAAATGATATTAAAATTAATATAAATCCAAAAAAATGAAAAAGATCTGGGAAGACTTTAAAGCAGCAAGCTTTTCAGCTTAAAGCAAAGTATTTATAAAATTTGTTTCCTAATAAATGGAGAACAAAACATGCAAAAAGTTGTAAACAAACAAAACCTATTGATGAATTTTATGTTCTACATCGTTATGGTAAAGTTGATAGACAGCATTTTTGCAAATCTTGTCAGTGTATAATTTTGAATAGAAAAATAAATTGTGATTGTGGTAAACAATATACTTATACTCATAAACAAAGACATTTAAGAAGTGAATTGCACAAACGTCGTTTAGCTTTTATCACTTTTTGATTTCGAAAATCCCTTTATAAATTTACTCCCTAATAAATGGATAAAGCTTTGAAGCCTGTTATTGTGCATCTTAAAAGTGCTCTGAATGCTATTAGTGTTCAGAAACTTAGAAATGCTTTAAAAAGATTAAATATCAAAAAACGAAATGTAAAAAAAGATGATTTAATTAAATCGTTGATAAAATATATTAGAAATACAGGTGATTATAAGTCTGTTTTAGTAGATATCCTTTGGATTAGATACATCAGAATATTTAGATCGAAAAAGAAAAATATTTATTAATCATCCAGAGAGAAGAAATAGAATTAAAAAATTATTTGATTCTTTTAATTTAAAATTCAAAGATAACAAATTTAAACCAAGAAAAGAAAAGAAAATTAAAACAGCTGTAAATCTTGAAAAATTATTTAAACCTGATTATGAAATTATTGAAACAAAAGGAAAATATATTAAAAAATATATGGTACATAGAAAGAATTATAGAGTAGCTGGAGTAAACATTAAACCTGAACAATATTTCAATATTTTACAATATATATTTAGAAAAGCAATTGGTAAAATTCAAGGTAAAGTAGATATAATTGTATATAATCCTAAACTGAATAAACCATTTCATGATAAAATGATGTATACTAAGGATGCCTATGAGCTATATATTTATAAATTATCTGATCAAATTGAATATAAGGAATTAGAAATAACTGATTGTATATTTGATTTTAATGTAATTGAATTACCTTCAGGAGGTAAACATATAAAGATAATTAATGATGAAACAATAGAAAATAAAAGAAGTATCTGTCAGATAAAAAATGATGATAACATATGTTTAGCTAGATCAATTGTAACTGCTCTATCTATTCAAAATCCTAAGCTATTATGTGATAAATTGAATCATAATGAATTATCAAAAAATGATATTAGATACATCAAAATGGGTAGAGTTTTACAAAAATCATTAGCTGTAAAATTACATGAACTATGCAATATTCCATTAGAAATATGTTGCTTAGAAGAGGTTAAAATATTTGAAGAATTCTTAGATATTCAGATAAATATATTTTGCAGAGAGAATTTTAATGAACGTATATATAGTGGTAAATATAAATCTACATGTATTTACATATTGAAAAATAGAAATCATTTCGATGTAATTACTTCTGTTAAAGGATTTTTAGGAAAAAGAGAATTACTGTGATTATTGTCAAATAAGCTATAAAAGATCAGATCAACACAGATGTCCTCTCAAATGTGATAGATGTTTTAAAACAGATAGTAACTGTAATGGTGAAGAGATATTTTGTAAAAAATGTAATCGATTATTTAAAGGTGAGGAGTGTTTTGATAACCACAAAAGAAAAAATAAGAAAGGTGTTAGTGTATGTAAATGTCTATGGAAATGTTTAAAATGTAAAAGAATTATTAATCGATATGAGAGAAAACCCAAAGAGCATGTATGTGGTGAAAAGAGATGTAAAAATTGTTGGAAATATGTATTACATGATCATAAATGCTATATGAAACGTAAAGATGCTAAAGGTGGTAAATGTGAAAATGATTGTCCTAAGTTAACAAGAAATCGAAAAGATTGGTGTGAAAAATGTAGATATGAATATACTGAGAAATATATATTCTTTGATGTTGAAACTAAACAAGAAACAGGAACTCATGAAGTTAATCTAGTTGTATGTCAAATGTATGATGGTAGTGAAAAGATATTTGAAAATGAAAATGATTTTTGTAATTGGTTATTTCAACAAAAACATTTTGGATATACTGTACTAGCTCATTATGGTAAAGGCTTTGATTTTCAATTCTTAGCTAAATACTGTTTTAAAAACAAAATAGAAGTGTTTACTATATATAATGGAAATAAACTCAATTATATGCAGGCATCTGGATATAATATAAGATTCATAGATTCAATCAATTTTACTATGATTCCATTAAGAGATTTTCCAAAAACATTTGGGTTAGAAGAGATGGCAAAAGGTTATTTTCCTCATTATTTTAATAAAGAATGTAATCAAAATTATATAGGTAAATACCCTGAAAAACATTACTATGGATGTGATTCTATGAAATCTGAAGAGAGAAATGAATTCTTAAAATGGTATGAAACTGTTAAAAACGATGCGTTTGATTTTCAAAAAGAATTTGTTAAATACTGTAGATCAGATGTAGATATTTTAAGAAGAGGATGTTCAGAATTGAGAAGATTATTCTTAGAAATCGCAAATATCGATCCATTTAAATATGTAACTCTAGCAGGTGTATGCATGAGTATTTATAGAGATAAATTCTTAAAAAAAGGTACAATTGCCATAGATGATGATACAATTCAAAAAGACAAATATAGTAAAAAATCAATTGCTTGGTTAGATTATCTGTCTAAAAAGAATAATATCAATATTCAACATGCATTAAATGGTGGAGAGAAAAAAATTAAAATTAGGTAAGAAAATTTATAAAGTAGATGGATTTTATGAAAACAGTGTTTCAATTTCATGGATGTCACTGGCATGGATGTAATAGATGTTATAGAGAATCAACTATAAATGAACAGAATCAGATATGTATGAAAGACTTATATAAAAGAACTAAGAGGATTCAAAAGAAGATTTTAAAAAGCTGGATATGAATTAATTGTTATATGGGAATGTGATTTTAATAATAATAAAGAAATTAAAAAATATATAAAAAATGAATGGAATAGAGATTTCGTGGAACCTTTAAATCCTAGAGATGCATTTTATGGGGGTAGGTGTGAGCCTACTAAATTGAAATATGAATTTAAAAATAATGAAAAAGGTAGATATATTGATGTATGTTCACTGTATCCAACTGTAAATTACTTTGATAATTATCCAATTGGTCATCCTGTTAAGATATTTAATCCTGAAAAATTTGATAAAGAATGGTATGGTTTCATCAAATGTAAGGTCTTACCACCTAGAAATTTATATCATCCAGTGTTGCCAATTAAAGATGAAAAATTGATGTTTGCTCTTTGTAAATCATGTTCTAAAACTATCAAATGTAATCACTTTAAAACTGTTGTAGATAAAAAGAAATGTAAAGAATGCTTTGAAATTAGAAATAAGGAGTGTAATCATAAAAGAGACGAAAGATGTTTCACTAGTACATGGACTACTGATGAAATGAATTTAGCAATTAAAAAAAGATATAAAATTTTAAGAATATATGAGGTTTGGAATTTTGAAAATAAAACTGATGAACTATTTAGAGATTACGTTAAAATGTTTTTGAAAATCAAATTAGAAACAGATGATAAATGGTCTGAAAACTTTAAAAGTGAAAAAGAATATAAGAAGACAGTTTACAAGAAATTAGATATAAAATTAGAAAAAATAGAAAAAATCCAGGAATGAGATTTATAAGTAAGATATGTTTGAACTCATTATGGGGTAAGTTTGGACAGAGAAAAAATATGAAACAGACTAAATACGTAATGGATTTAGATGAATTTTATAAAATTATATTAGATGATAATCTCAAAGAATTAAATATGATATTTATGAATGATGACTGTGTAGAAATGACTTATAAAATGAAAGATGAATATGTTAAAAATAACTTCAATACTAACGTTTATATAGCAGCTTTCACCACTAGTTCTGCTAGAATTAGATTATATAAAATGCTTGATAAATTACGTGAAAAAGTGATTTATAAAGACACAGATAGTGTTGTGTATATAGATGATGGAACTAATAAAATCAAAACAGGATGCATGTTAGGAGAATGGACAGATGAATTGGGAGAGGACAAATATATGAAATCCTGGATAGCTGGTGCACCAAAAGACTATGGATACATACTAAATGATGGAACTGTAAAAGGTAAAGTTAAAGGATTTAAAATGAGCTATGAGAATGAAAATATTTTGAATTTCAATGATAGAATGAAAGTAATAACAGGTGAAATAGATTACTTAGAAATATCAAATAATCAGTTTAAGATACAAAAAGATAGAAATATAGCTGTAGATACACTGAACAAGAAATACATGTTTGGATTTGATAAAAGAAGAATTCTAGATGATTTGAATACTGTACCTTTTGGATATGTATTTAAAAAAAGTGAGTAAATATAAACAATGAATGATATAATTGTGATTATAAATATTCAAGGATTTGTGCTACCAAATCGTAAGATAGCAAGAGAGATAAGTTGGGTACACTCAAAACTGAATATTGGTGAAACAATATCAGTGTTCACACCTGACTGCAAATTAGATGAACAAGAATTGAATATCGTACGTAAGTGTGTTTTAGATGTGCATGGACTGAGATTTAAAAGATATCCAAATAGCAAAGAACTATGGATTAATAATTGTGAGGTAAAGAACTATATTAAAAACCTGTACCATATTTATGGTGGTACATTTGCATATAAAGGAGGAGTAATGGAAAAAGAGATGCTTGAAGATATTCCATCTGTTGATTTAGATATACCTAAATGTCCAAGAGTTTTAGGCCCCGGATGCTCTATGTATAGATGTATGCATTATAAGAATTATATTTCAAAAAATGAAAACTTATAAATGGATTTAATGGGTGACCTTAGAGCTCTATACTGTTCTTCAGATAAAAAATATAGTAACGAAATATCTCAATTCGCTCATTTTTGTGATGACTTGATTCATATGTATAGAGATAATTACAAGTTTTCAGATATTCTAACTATAGTTTATAAATATTTAAAAAAGATAAAAAGAATAATTGAAAAAAAAGAAAAAAACGAGGAAATTAAAAACAAAGGATTAGAAATTTTAAATGAGTTTGTAAGTTATTGTAATTTACAGTTCTCATCACATGTATTCAAAAGCCTTTAAAAAAATAAAACCTTATAAATGGATGAGTTCAATAGCATCAGATTATTTACAGAAACACAGAAATTAAAAGATTTGAATCCTGGAGATTATAAATTGATGTCACTGAAAAAAATCCAAACGAAATTCGGAGATACAACTATTGCAAAAATAGAAGTCAATGATGAAGAAAAAGAATATTATCTTAGAAAATGTCACGGAAAACTATCTGACAGTGCAATTAAAAAAATTAATAAAGGTAATTATATATTCAGATTCAGAGGTAAAATTGATGATCTATATTATGATTATGAATTAGTAAAAACTTAAAAAAACGAATTCTATTAAAATGAAAGTTCACTTCAATCCTAATGTCATATATGTAGGAAATGAAAAGGTATATGGGAAACATATGCAGTTGATCGAGAGAGGTTCAAAAGAAGAATTACCGAAACAGAAAATAAAATTATCTTTAAAGAGAAATGAAGTACTACATAACAAAACCTTATATTATTGAATTCGTTTAAATCTTTGTAATATTTTTAATTAAATATTTTTTAATCTTCCTAAATTTTTAATCTTCCTATAAGGGGTATCCATTTTGGGTACCCCTTTTTTTAATGCATTTTTAAAAAGTAGTTTGTTTTACAACTTTTCTATTGATCACTAAATCCATCATTTCATCACTTTCAAAGCTATTCAAAGCTCAAAATGATTGCAATTGTTCAAAAAAGTCGTCAAATATCATCAAAAATGCGTGTTTTTATGATGTCTGTTTTTATGAAAAAACAGAGTAAAAACTTCAATTTTCAAAAATCTGATGTTTTTGACTATTTTATGCCTAAAAATCAATGATTTTTAATGAAAATATGGTGTTTTTGATCATAAAAAGCCTTAAAATGTTCGTGATTATTGAGGTCTGAAAAATCAAAAAATGCCTGATTTTGAGGTTTTTATGTGATTTTGGTGTGTGCCATAGTACCCCTATATACTACTGCCCTTAAAGATGCCATTTGGCCTTAAGAACGCACCTTGTTTCTTTAGCAAAATGATGTCGGAAATTTTGAGAGGCTGCGAAGAGTTTGCTGTACTATATCTAGATGATGTTGCCATTTTTTCCGAAAACTGGGGGATCATTTGATACATCTTGAAGAAGTGCTGCAGAGGTTGCAGAGGCCTTCCTTGACCATAAAACCTTCCAAATGTAAGTTTGCTCAAGATCACGTCTTGTATTTGGGTCATATTGTTGGACAAGGATATCGGAAACCAGCGGAACGAAAGGTTCAGGCCATGCAAAATTTTCCTACGCCAAAGAACAAGACGCAAGTAAGATCTTTCTTAGGCCTGGCGGGATATTACAGCAGATATATTCCAATGTTTTCTTCGATAGCAGCTCCCTTGACAGACATCTTAAAAATAAAAATCGTAAAGAGGAAATTATATGGTCAGAACAATGTGAGAAAGCTTTTGTGGAACTAAAAAAATCTTTATCTAGTTTTCTTGTTCTGTATGCCCCTGACTATGAACGTAGATTTATTCTACACACTGATGCTTCAGATCAAGGAATGGGAGTCGTCCTCTCGCAAGAACAAGAAGATGGCGCTGAACATCCTGTACTGTATCTAAGCAGAAAACTTTCGACAGCAGAAAAGATATACAGTACCAGTGAAAAAGAATGTGCCGCCATTATATTTGCGGTACAGAAACTGAAGTGTTACCTGGATGGTCAAAATTTCCTCATACAAACTGATCATAACCCTCTCGTTTGGTTACGCACCAACGCAAGTTCAAATGCTCGTCTGATGAGATGGGCCCTTGCTTTACAAGCATATGATTTTGTTATAATTCATTGATCGGGAACTATGCACAAAAATGCATATGGACTGAGCAGAATTCCAAATTTATATGATCCACCTCGATCATGTGTCTGCTAGTGAAAACATTTTTTTCTTTTGGTTGTGGTATATAACACATAGAAATTGTTGGAAAACACGTCAAGATAACTGTTAAATTAACTCATATATTTCTCTTTGTAAATGGATTATGTCTCATTATGTGAACTATGACTATTGTATTTTAAAATGACAAGAACGTTTTACCACTGGAAAAAGTTCCTCTGGAGTGAGGAGGGGTTGTAAAATACGAACTTCCACGCACAAAAGTGCGGAATGATACATTGACACTTAATGACTTGAGCGTGTGGTGAGTGATGTAGGGGAGTAGCGTGAGAGATATTGAAGGAGTAGGACATGCCGAGCTTTGGCTAAGACAACAAGTTCAGTTTGTACCCCGGAGTGTATTCCAGTTTATGCTTTTGTGTGAAATAGTAAAGTAATAAATGTTCTGTGTTGTACCCGGTGGTCTGTGATGTTACAACGGCAGTCCTTCCAGCACGTTTCGGAGTTCGACAGAAGACGAATAGTGGCTTATCGCGACAGCGGTTTATCGTACCAAGACATCGGCGCCTTTGTGCGGGCGACATCCAGCCACAGTGAGGCGAGTATGGATTCGGTGGGTGCAGGAGGGACGAACGGACCGACGTGAGCCATTGCCGCAGCCTCGGCACACCACCGAACGAGAGGACCGGCATGTTGTGCGGTAGGCATTGACGACTCGCACCGCCACATCACGAACGTTAGCGCAGGAATTAGTGTGTGTTGCGCAACACGTGTGACAGCACGTACCGTTCGACGTCGTCTGCAGGAGAGGAGACTTGTCGCACGGCGCCCATTGCTCCGATTACCATTGACGTTACACCACCGGCGAGTGCGGCGGCAGTGGGCCGTTGAACGCCGCACCTGGACTACGGAATGGCACGACATTGTCTTCTCCGACGAATCCCGCTTCTGCCTGCAACACCGCAATGGTCTGATCTGCGTGTGGCGGCACCGCGGCGAGAGACTGTATGACACCTGCATTATGCATCGCCATAACGGTCCGTCGCCTGGCGTTATGGTTTGGGGCGCAATTGGATATGACACCCGCACCCTCTGGTACGCATCGCCGGTACACTCAACAGCCACCGCTACATCTCCGACGTTTTGGAGCCTGTAGTCCTCCCTTACCTGCAGAACCTGCCAGCGGCCATGTTTCAACAGGACAATGCGCGCCCACACGTGGCACGCATCGTGCAACAATTCTTCACGGCCCACCAGGTGTCCCTGCTGCCATGACTCTCCTGTTCTCCCGATATGTCGCCCATCGAACACGTCTGGTCGCTGATCGGCAACAGAGTGGCCCGGCAAGCATCACCCGTGGCTATGACTGATGAAGTGTGGCAACGTATGAAAGCAGCTTGGACCGACATACCCCAAGCCCACATCCAAAGCCTCTTTCGTTCGATGCTGCGGCGTGTAGCGGCCGTTGTTGCCAGCCATGGGGGTGTTCCGAAAGTCGCACGGGCCTGTAAGCTCAATCGTTTCATCTTTGTATCTGTTGTTATGTGACCAGTAAATCTGGCTTTGCTATCTCGTGTCCTTTTTGGTGTTGCATTTTGGGTGGCCAGCGGTGTATTAATTATCACCGTCAGCGAAAATGTCGACTACGAAGTTTTCTGGATCCAAAAATAGAAAAAGAAAGCTTAAAAAATTGAAATAGAAGGGCAACTGTTAAGAAAATACCAAAACTAAAAAACTTTTTTAAACCGGAAGAAGATTACACAGTAAGTTAAAAGAAAATGCAGTGTTTGGTTGCAAGATCTGCAGATGAAGAAGAGAAGGAGCCAACTGAACAAGAACTAAGGGCTCATGGCGAAGATCAAATTTGTGAGTCTTCCGAATGGTGAGGAAGGTAAGTTTAACACAAATCTTGGAGGAAATTTTCAAGCTGTTGAAGGAAATGAACTTTTGTTACATCATTTACAGTATGATATTAGATTCTGCTAAATGGAAAGTAGAAGATTCATTTGTTCACTATAGTACAAAAAATCCCCCGAATCAAAATTTAAACGAAATAGATTTTACAGTTTCAAAAATATCTTATAGTGATCCATTTAGATCTGCCTCAAAAGGATTATTTTATTTATAACCGTCTTCAAAATGGTGAAATTAAAAGAAGAGAATGGCTCTTATATTCTGAGTCAACTGGACGCGTTTTTTGTTTACCGTGTAAACGTTTCCTAAGCTTGAGAGTTCTTTCTCAAGTATAGGTTTCAATGATTGGAAACACGAAAACCTTATACGAGCACATAGTGCTTCATTTGAGCATGTAGAGTCTGTAAAGTGTTTCATAACACGTGCAGAGAATAGTGGAAAAATTGATTCTGCTGTAATTATGCAACTGATGAATGAGAAAAATGATTGAAAAGCAGTACCTTTACGGATTATTATCGAAGTCATTAAATTTCTGTCTTCCCGTGGATTAGCATTTCGTAGAAATGGGGCGAACGACAAGTTAGGGAATAATAATAATAATGGCAATTATCTAGGTATCCTTGAACTTATAGGAAAACCTTACCCTTTTCTGGAGCAACATTTGAAAAATTTTGGAAATAAGTGAAGTGGAAATGTTTCATACCTTTCGAAGGATGTATGTGAAGAATTCATTTCATTAATGGACTTATCAGTCACTGACGCAATAGTTAAAGAGTTGAAGTCGAGCAAATATTACTCTATTATTATAGACTCCACTCCAGATTTGTCAAAAGTTGACCAGTTGACTGTTATTTTTCGTTATGTTCTGGAAAATGGGCACCCAGTGGAACGTTTTATTTGTTTCTTGCCCAACACTGGTCATAAAGCAGAAGACATGGAGAAGGCTTTATTGATGCTGTTACAAGATTTAAAAATAGATGTTAAAGACTGCAGAGGCCAAAGTTATGGCAATGCGAGAAATATGTCTGGTGAATATTCAGGTCTCCAAGCTCGATTAAAAAGTCATAACAGTTTAGCCGACTATATTCCATGCGCAAGCACACTCTCTTAATTTGGTTGGGAAATCTGCAGCGGGATGCTTTGTTGAAGCTACATCTTTTTTTATGTTCGTACAGGACATATACAACTTTTGGTCATCTTCATCACATAGGTGGCAAATCTTGAAGACAAGTCTTCAAGATAGTTATAAGCTCCACGGCTAATTTGGATCGCAATCTTCACTCCTTGTACCCAAAAACGTTATTTGAAACCCGATGGTCAGCAAGGGTTGATGCATGCAAGGGTTGATCCATGTTTTCACTGGAAAGGAACAAACGCATATTCGCATATGTTCCTTTCCAGTGAAAACAGTTTCTTTATTGCCATTCATCTCTTGAAATTGTAGTTTTCTCCGACGAGTTCTGGTAATAATCTTCTTATATTCGTCGCACTGAGACAAACGTTTTCCGTCTTCCTCATACTTATCAAATTTATTCTGGAGATCACTTACGTATTTATTAAGTGAATCGTACAGTTCTACAGCAACTGAAAGGTCAATATTCACTTTCTGCAGTGTTTTATTGCAACTATCAATTCTTTGTAAAATATTACTCCAAAGCTCTAAGAAAATTCCCCGTTTCTAACAAATTCCTCTTACTTAATAATCCTTCTGCTTCTACTCCTGCTTGTAATTTTTCACCGGTGTTTTCTGTGAAGTTTTGAAGGTCATCTCTAATGCAGGAATAACTAGATCGTAAGGCCTTGCATTGATAGTTGCAATAAAACACTGCAGAAAGTGAATATTGACCTTTCAGTTGCTGTAGAACTGTACGATTCACTTAATAAATACGTAAGTGATCTCCAGAATAAATTTGATAAGTATGAGGAAGACGGAAAACGTTTGTCTCAGTGCGACGAATATAAGAAGATTATTACCAGAACTCGTCGGAGAAAACTACAATTTCAAGAGATGAATGGCAATAAAGAAACTGTTTTCACTGGAAAGGAACATATGCGAATATGCGTTTTCCAGACGATCTTTGATAACTTGGTGCAGCAGTTGAAACGTCGACGAGATGCGTATTCCGATGTGGAGAGCATGTTTTGGTTTCTAACGCACTTATCAGATGTTGATGAGACAACAGTATCTCAAAAGGCAAAAAATCTACTGACAGTTTACTCTAAAGATTTAGGCCCAGAATTTGAACAAGAATGTCTGCATTTCCAGAAATTTTGGAATAAATTAGATAGACAAGCAGTGACAGATTGAAGTGTTAGAGTTCCTGTTGAGGATATGATGAAACTGATTAGGGAAAAAAGAATTGATTCAAGTTTTCCGAACATTGATGTTATCCTAAGGATTTACCTATGTATGCCCATCACTAATGCTTCTGAAGAAAGAAGTTTTTCTCTTTTGAAAATCATCCACAATTATTTGAAGACATCTAGTTCTCAAGAAAGAACAAATGCATTGACAACTTTGTCACTTAATTCGAACATTGTAGAAACATTAACATTTGATGATATAGTAGAGGATTTTGCCACAAAGAAATCAAGAAAAAAAAATCTTTTAGCAGTGAGTAATTTTACTGTATATAAGTTATGTTCATTAATTTCTTCTATCTCTCAGTCACTTAATCGATATACAATAAACATTGGTAGCAGCACTATCATTATATTTTTTTTTATTCTAAAATTAATATTGCATACGTTGTAAATTTAAATCTAACATTTTACAGGCAAATGTTTCAGAAGTGTGTTAAAAAAACAATTTCATTTGTAAATATAAAAATTTTCTGTGAAATGATGTTTTAAAATTATGCGAATTAAACTTGTGAGAAAACGACATTTATAAATTTTTATTTCAATGCCCAGTTTCAAATAATATATGTGCCAAAAATTTTACTGGGTTAGGTTGTTCTTCAGAATATGCTGATTCTTTGTGTGATAAAAAATCTATATGTAATATGTAATTTAAATATGAAATTCTAATCGGCCTCAAATTTCTTACAATAAGTTTACTTAGGGGCGTCTGATTTTTCTTGGCCCAGGGCGTTGTAATGCTTACACCCGCCCCTGATTGTATCCCATGATTCATGGACGAATCGGTGTTAGCAAGGAAATGTAAAAATGCATGGTTGAAAACTGTACACCAGTTCAATTATGCTTTAATATCCACCCCCTCCCCCTTCCCGCCGCCATGGTTCAGCTTCTTGAAATTATATTAAAGTAGTGGACAAAATAAACCGATCCAAAATCATGATTCAAAGGAATTCTGAATTCTTGATGTATGAAAATTTCCTCCAACTACAGATGTGTACAAAAAAAAAAAAAAAGAAATATCTGTAATACTTTCGAAAGGTTTGAGGATGGACTGGGGGTGACTATACTTTTGCGGATTCCTCCTAAAAAGGGGAAAGAAATAGAAAAGAAATCCCAAGGAAGTTTCTTATATTTTTTCACTGTGATATCTGCAAAAAAAAAAAAAAAAAACTGTAGAAAATTCTTCAAGCATCCTGCATAATTGTGGGGCCCTTTGAAAATGCGAGGACCGGGGCTGTTTCCCCACTAACTCTCCTCTATCCAAAAATTCACTGCTTGATCGACATATGATGTTCAAGATTCGTACATTTCCATATTTACCGTGTATCTCCTTTAAATAAATCAAAAAATAAGATCAATCTATTTATACTGCAGAGACTGTTATTCCGTAAAGCTTTTGTTTACGCAAACCATCGTGCTTTATTACGTTATTAATCATCATAAGCAAACACCAGTTTCTGGTAACTAACACTGAGAAATAGTTGTCACTCGGAACAAGAATAGAATTAATGGAAATTAAAGAAGTACTTACTTGCTTCTCACCGTGTCTGCATCGAGTAAATGCTCTATTCGAAATAATTTCTTACATGATAACATTATTCTAAATTTTATTTATGAAACACGCACAGGTGTTTTCCAGCTGAAATAGTCCTTAGCGTAACAAGCTTGTGGTAGCATGGCCGAGTGGTCTAAACCGCTGGTTTTAGGTACCAGTCTCGTTGAGGCGTATGTTCGAATCCAATCGTGTTGAATTTTATTACTTTCTCAAATTATTTGTTCCTGTAGAATCACAAACAAAGTGGTTATTTTGCTACAAGAGAGACATCACATACTATTTATTTTTTTATTTTTTAAAGTGAACCACATTCTTGAGACTACTTGGCAAAATTTGTTTGGATTAATTTTGTGCTACATGAGAATGCAATGTAGTGCAGTACAAATTTTATTTCCATAAATTCCTTTTTTTTTAATATTAACATAATTTCAAAAAGGCAAAAATTTTCTCTGACGGAAAAACAGGAAAAAGAAAAAGGAGTTCGGCTTTTGTCAGACACTAACTTTCCGTAAATTTCTTTCTCAATTAGTTAAAAAGAAATTAAACTTTCCAGATGTTTTGTGGAAGATGGAATCTAATATTTTACACTTGGCTCGGATTAAAAAGAATAGTTGGGGAAATCATTTTTCATTGCTTGCGTTCTACAAGGCGATGGTTCAGTATTTCTTTAAGGTTCTGTGTTGTATGCTTTCTATCAGAGGCATAACTAGGCATTTTTGCTCCCAGGGGAAACCACAAAATAATGCGCCTGATTTGGATTCCTATCTTATTACTAATGTAATATATTAGTATATATATACACAGCCCGCCCAAACAAATTGACGTCATACCCTTCTATGCGGGAGACAATCAAAATGTGACCATTTGTACAGCGTTTTCCAAACGCTTAGGAGTTCTGATTTTCGGTACAACATCAAACGGACCGAATGACGGTGGCAATGGAAGCTCGCAGCCGCAGTAATGATCGAACAGCCCCAGAGAATCTTCAGCAATGTGAACTACATTTTTATCTTGAAACGCCCATTCTAAAGGAAAAACCGCAAGCCTTAATGTTGTCGACGAATACTATGGCTCTTTTTTAGATGGATGGGCTATACAGCCGGTTCTTCATTTCTTTTGAATGTGAACATCTATAGCATCCCCTGAACATTTTCAAGAAGAAATACAATTTTTAAGCTTGTGAGGCCACTGAAACTGGAGAAACACATTACAAGAAAATTCTGTAAATGGACAAATAACAAATTGTGGCACGAAAAAACTGTACCAGAAACTGACGCAAAAATTTCAATTCCGATATCAATCAGATTTTGACCATTGATTTCTGCGCCCTCACTTGAGCTGCGCCCGGGGCAGCCGCCCCACCTGCTCCTCCCTAGTTACGCCTCTGATCAGAAGTACAAATCGCGTGCACTATCCCCTAAAATATCTGTTAGAGAAATGAATATTGTCTATTTCTGCGGTTAATGACCACCGTGAACAACTTCATGTGCTATAAGTAGTAGCTCGTCCCTAATTTAGGGATACAGACGCCAGGGAAGGGAGAGAGCCAGTGCCGTTAGACAAACACAATATCCACGCCTCGCCGAGATTCGAACTCGGACCCATCTCGTACGAATGGTCAGAAGTTTGCGCTTAGACCACTGCACTGTCGGGAGGGGTGGGGGGCGGCAATGTTTTTCTAAATATAAATTTAAATTTTTTCAAAATTACAGTACGCACAGATGTGGCACCATTTTTTGTAAACCGCCTTCATAAAGGTGGTTCAAAATATACCAACATGATTTGTTCGTCTAAGATCCTTTTGTTGCATTTGATATTTAATACAAAAGAAAAAAAGAAGGACACAGTCATCCTGTTACCAAACTCTTGCCATAACCTCAAATTTGTTTCTTCGAAATTACGTATACACTTATCATAGCCTGCTTTTTTAGCACGTCTTTTGTAAAAAAAGATCGTGCTTATGTTACCGGTTTGTTCGTCTGTACCCACGATTTCTCTGCAAGTATTAGTCCGATTTGAAAAATTATTTTTGCATTGGGAAGCTTGAAATATGCGAATGATGACCCTTCATTTCTTTTCTTTTTTACGATGTACCATTTGGCCGTAAACGCAGATGATGTTCAATTCAAAAATACGTTTTATTCCACATATTTGCTTCTAAACATCCGATTGAAAAAAATCTTTTATCTTTCGATTCCATTTATGTCGAAGAGTATTTTGAATATAGTTACTTTTTCAAATTACGCATAGATTTTCCGCTAGGGTGCGTAAAAGTAAATTACATTTTTCCCGATAACTCTCCTTCTAAAACTCTGATTCGAAAAACATTTTCTTCAGAGGATACAGCTCCTCATGGCAAATCTTTTGGCATATAATTTAAAATTTTTGGTAAAGAATACTTTGGCCAGCAGGGGGCGTAAGTATTAATTTTTTGCTTCTGATGTATTTGCCATAAACTCTGATCTTCTAAGATATCGATTGAAAAAATTCTTTTGTGGACTGATGCCACTCACATCGATAAACCTTTTCGCAATATTTTCTTCTTAAAATATTCCACAGTTTCTCCGCCAGAGGGCGTAGATGTATATCTTATTTTTGTCAATATCTCTACTTCTAGGAGTCCGATTTGAAGAATTCCTTCTTTGTTGGATAGTGTTTTTAGTGTGAATTTCAAAATTTTCAAGTAACTCATATACTTTCTGCTAGGGGACGTAGGGGTAAATTGCGTTTCCCCCTTTAATCTGCTTCTAAATCTCCGATTTGAAAAATTATTTCTGCACTGGATACAGCTCCTGATGGGAAATCGTTTGCACATAATTTCTAATTTTTGTAAAAAAATGATTTGGCCACCAGGGGCGTAAATCTTAATTTCCGCTTCTGATGTATTTGCTGCAAAATATGAGCTTCTAAAATCTCGATTGAAAAAAGTCGTTTGTTGACCGATACTACTCTTGTCGACAAACCTTTTAGGAACATTTTCTTCTTGAAATAATGCATGGTTTCTACGCTAGGAGGCGTAGATGGATATCTTATTTTTGGCAATATCTCTACTTCTAAGAGTCCGATTTAAAAAATTCCTTCTTTGTTGGATACTGTTTCCGATGCGAAATGTTTTCCCAATACATTCAAAATTTGCAAGTAAATCATAGACTTTCCGCTAGGGTGCACAAAGGCAAATTGCGTTTTCTGCGTTATTTCTGCTTCTAAAGCTCCGATTTGAAAATTTCTTCCTGTATCGCATACAAGACCTGATGGAAAATATTTTTCACATAATTTCTAATGTTTGGTAAAGAATAGTTTGGCCACCAGAGATCATAAGTGTTTATTTCTGTTTCTGAAGTATTTGTAGCAAAATCTGGGCTCCTGAAAACTCGACTAATTTTTTTTTTTCTTGGACCGATACTGCTTATATGGATAAACTTTTTGAGAATGCTTTCTTCCTAAAATAATGCATGATTTTCCCACCAAGGGACGTAAAGTCACATCTTATTTTTGTCGATATCTCTGTTTCTAAGAGTTCATAAGCTCACGATTCCGTTTACAGCAATATCTGAGGGATTAAAACCCCGATTGAAAATCTTCTTTCTTTCGTCAAATCTATTGTTTTCCATACCGGTTCCATTGACTTTGAATAGCTTTGATAAATTTAATTTGCCTCAGAACGGATTCAAAAGACATGCTTATTACACCCGAAAATTCGGTGTCATCTTTCTTGTTTTAATTTGCTGAAAAACACCAGTTGGAAACTATATCCTCCTATGAATTTAAATTTTTAAACACGTTTTTTGAATAAGATTGCCCAAAACATGGTGAAAAGCTCCAAGGCTTTCTGCGTAAACAGCTATGTATGTGTGTTCCTACCCTGAGGAAAGATGAAGTATTTGCATTGCCTCACATTTTTTTAATTTGCTTTTTAATAAAATTATTTTTTAATAAAACAATTTGAGGAACAAAAGTGGGTGATTAGGGGAAATATGAAGGAACGATAATGCGGTATATTTAAATTCGCATTGCTACAACTTCACGTATCAAGTGTTCGTTGTATGTAGGTAGGTGCGTATTTTCTATTTCATAGCTGATTTTCATCGAAATTGAGAACTTAATAATTAAATTTTGATCTAGGAATTTGTTGGTTCGTACTCACACCCGAATATTCCTTCTGCGCTATTTATACGATATATTATGGGTTGAATGAAACACTGTATGTGCCTTTCCAATAGCTATGAATTTCTCACCAACTCCTCGCAGTAACAGATGGCGCTGTCTCAATTGCTGTTTGTTGCCTCCGAAACACAGCATTAGGTTTGCCAGTCTATTCTCTCCAAGGTCTTTGGTTTTGTGTGGGTGATCGTGAGGCATTTCGAAGAGGTTTACCTTCGTTTTATAAAAGAATAAATTTGCATGAAAATACTTGCATGTTCCAAAGAATTTGGTTTATTAAAACGCACGTAAAACCTAATTAATAACATGGAAATTAAAATTTTCAGTAACTGAAAGCTAATAGATTTTCGCGAAAGGGCCTTGAAAATGCTTTTGGCTGAGGGGCCCCAGTGTTTTTCTGGTACGCCACTGCCTGCATTACAGACCACTCGGCGACCGGAGCGGGTAATATCGTTAAAGACTTAGAAATCTTCATTGGGTAGTGGGAAACTAACGGTGTAAGACCAACATCTTTGATTTGCCATGGAATATGGTGTAATCCCGTATTCCATTCATGATTTATCTGCTCCTCCGGGCAATCATGGGATAGGGTTCTTAACCTCCAGCTTCGCTAAGCATGAATGCCGGTTGCTTCGACTAGCGAATCCTGTGATGGTTTTATTCAAATTAATCGGAAACTTGAGACTTGGTTGTTCTGGGTTGTGTATTGGTTAGCATACCCGGGCGCTATCTGGGAAATGCGGGTTCGTTTTCCCCTCCAGGATGACGAAATTTTCACGTTTTCGGATATTATCTGACTTACCATCTTTGTCATATTTACACCAAAAAACGGATTGTCATCTTCAAAATTTGTATCTTTGGCTTGTTTTGAAAGTCATGAAATGAAGTTATATGATATCAAGCTTCGGTTTGGTTCGGTTCTACAAATGATAAAAATAGAATGAATATGTTCTTATATTCGAAAAGACATGATTCTAAAAACTAACCCAGCACATGGAAAATGAAAAAAAAAGAAGAAAACAAACTTATTTTCATCAGTACTGTTTATACCGACACACAGTAAATCTTAAACAATCATGATAAAGACGATCATTATACACAGTCGAGTCACATTAGTGTGACCACCTCCTACTTTTGACATCAACAGCGCGTAGCCAATGAAAGAAGGCACGTGTCGTCAGCTGGCTTGGAGGGTATATAAGGTGTGCTGTAGGCAATCTGAAAACATATCACTCGTTGCTGTCATGGATAAAAAGAGCGATTTATCAGATTTACAAAAAGGGATGATTATCAGCTTTCGGGCCAAGGGGTAGCAGTATTTCTGAAACAGCGCAATTTGTGAACTATTCGCGTGGTGCTGTGGTTAAAGTGTATCGTGATTGGAGAAATGGCGCCATTGCTAATAAGCGACATGGAAACTGCGAAGCACCACGTGCCATTGATGTGAGAGATGAACGTCGGCTTCGAATGTGCGTGAGGGCTGATCGACACGCTACAGTGGAGCAACTCACTGGCCGAATGAACCAGGGGCTACCGGAAGTGTGTCTAAAACAGCGAACCCTGCGGCGTATGGGGCTCCGATGCAGACGTATGGTCACTGCACCTATGCTAACGAAGGTGCATCGGCATAAAAGGTTTACATTTGCACGGCAGTATCGGAATTGGTACTCCGCTGATTGGCAAAGGATTGCCTTCTCCGATGAGTCACGTTTTCCGCTTCATCGAACTGATGGACGTTGGCGTATAAGGCGAGAAACATAGGAGAACAAACACACTTCAACCATTGCTGGCAGAACACAAGTTGGTGGTGGCAGCGTTATTGTCTGGGGAATGTTTTCGTGGCATTATCTGGGTCCACTCATACCTGTGGAAGACACTATGGACCGAATTCGTTATGAATCCATCCTTGCAGATCACGTACACCCATACATGCTGACTGTCTTTCCTGGGGCGGGTGTTATCTTCCAGCACGACAATGCGACGTGTCACACAGCTAGAAATGTCTGAGAGTGGTTGGAAGAGCACGATGAAGACTTCAAAGTACTTCCCGGGCCCTCTAATTCCCCAGACTTAAACCCAATTGAGCATCTGTGGGATCACCTCGATCGTGTTGTTTCCTCTATGGATCCTCCAACACGCACCCTCCAGCAGCTGTCAGATGCACTGCAGTCAGCATGGCTCCACATACCTGTGAACATCTTCCAGCACCTCATTGAGTCACTCCAAGCCCGTCTAGCTGCTGTCCGCGCTGCACACGGCTGTTACTTTGGATATTAGCTGGTGGTCACAATAATGTGACTCGACCGTGTATTACCTCACAGTAAATCATAATTAAATCGTTTTTCATCCTGTCACAGGAACTAATCCTGGTAGTACACAAATGGTGGGCCAGCGTCCGCCCAACGAAACGTAGGGATTGGTTTGTTTACTGAATACAAGTATCATTCTCTGCTTTAGCTAATCTCCTACCAGCAATCTGACAAATCAAATGCATCTTAGGTGAGACTTATTTTTGTATATGTATCGTAGATAAATCACTACAAAAGCACAAAAGAACTGTTTAAGAAGAAAATATAAGAAGATGCTATCTTCCATAATTATTTAAAAGCTACAATGAAAACTACAGATAAAATTTGATTGTCTGTAAGGCTCTACTATCCGATGGTAAGACTACCGTTGAAACATCCCGTCGTTGGGCCATGGCTGCGTAATTTCGCATTCATTGGCCCACATAAGTGTTCTACTGGTAAATACAAATGTTGAAGAATTACACTCTGCGACATTGAACTGTCAGCACCCTGAAGGAACAGGAATACGAATCCGATATCAAACGGAAATCATCGCTCTTTCCACGTTTATAAGTGAGTTACGGAAAAATTCTCATCGGCTGCCACCGGGAATCGAACCCAGGGTCTTCCAGTTACGCTTCGGACATGCTACCAATGCACTACAGCGGCCTCGAATTTTCCAGATTCACATGCGACAAATTGCCAAACCACATGGCAGGCTGCTTCTTGGAGCCCCGCACAATGCTGGGGATTCACCAAAGATGGAAAGCAGCAACTGAACAAATAACTAATAGGCGAATGAATAATGAATACACACAATTGACGTAGACTAGGAACATCAAACGGAAATCATCGCTCTTTCCACGTTTATAAGTGAGTCACGGAAAAATTCTCATCGGCCTCCACCGGGAATCGAACCCAGGTTCTTCCAGTTACGCGCCGGACATGGTACCACTGGAAGACCCTGGGTTCGATTCCCGGTCAAGGCCGATGATAATTTTTCCGTGACTCACTTATAAACGTGGAAAGAGCGATGATTTCCGTTTGATGTTCCTAGTCCACGTCAGTTGTGTGTATTAACGAATCGAATACTTAGAGTATTGATCACCATGCAGATAAAAAACACATTTGTGGACATAAAACGATGCTTCCATGAATAGATCCAAAGGATGTAAAACCGCCTCGGTTGCGGATACATTGAACTAACTTGGTTTTAGTTCTATAGCGTTAACTGTTCCCTCCTCCCGCAGTGAGAACTTCTTCGTCACTGCATACTGACTTTTGGCCTCCTGCTGTTTACCCCTGAAACCTGACTTTCCCAATCTACTCGCTGATACGCGCAGCCTTCGATGCGTGCTTGTAAATCTTCCTTTGTAAATACCATTTATTCCATCCTTTTTGTATATATGTTTCTTCTTTGTGTTCTTGGCATTGTGTGCTGGCTCAGAAAGCTTTTGTAACTGTACATATTTCTTATTTTCAATAAAGCAAATTTTAAAGGAAGCGTTTCGGCATGGACTCTTACAGAGGTCGAACCCCCTGCGTATTTCCCACAAAGCCTTTTGCATCTGATCCCACAGAACAGTAGTGGTATGCTACGTGTTGGCCGCGGGTGTTCTGTAGATGGTGTCCAGTCATGACCCACGCGTACTGAAGATGTTGTAGATTGATTTACAATTAAAGTCTTTGGAAAATGGTTATGGCAAAGTTGGATGAAACTCAGATTGTTCCACTAATATTAAAAACCCTTGTATAAAATCACCCATTTGTTTCTACTAAATAAACTGCAGTCCTATGGGTCTTGATCCTGCTTGCGTCATTGGCTTTGGATATCGTTTCTATCCATAGAATGCATGTTTTCGCATCTAAAGGTTAGTTTTCTGATGAAATTGTTAGAAATTATTATAAGAAATATGACTGTCAGAGTTCCACGACGTTAGAGCTAGAAGCATCAGCGCATATTTAACAGAATTGCAGGTGACGCTGCTCGAACCGTTTCATTTGTTTGCTCGAGCGGGCGTTGCATGGATCCCTTTTTGCTGCTCACGTCGGTTAGTAATCTACGAAGTTGATCTTTGACTGAACAACAACAATGTCGGTGATATATAAAGGGTGTGCGTGTTGGAATAGTGAGTTATTACCTTTATGTGGAGGTGTACAATAAATATCAGTGTATTATCATTCAAGAGTTTAAAAGTGTTTTTCCGATGACTAAAGGACAGATCTTTCTGCAGCTGGTAAGTGGCTTACTGCGTTACATAAAAGGCTATCATCAATTACAGATTTTATTTATTTATTTAGAAATAACTAACAATCTTGATTATGACTCTAAAATCTCGCTGCTGTCAGGAAGATTAGAAGCGAAGTTCGCCGCCCCGGTGGCGCAGTGGTCCAAGCGATGGCCTCTGATCATTCGTCCGAAAGGGGTCAGGGTTCGAATCTTGGTGAGGCATGGATGTTGTGTTTGTCTTGCGGCACTGGCTCTCTCCCTTCCCTGAAACCAGTGACCCTAAATTAGGGACGGGCGACTGCTTATAGCCCTTTGAGTTGCTCACGGTAGTCGTTAAACCTTCAATCAAAAAAAAAGAAGCAAAGTTCGTCAAATTCATCAAGCATTTGAGTCGAGTGTTCGATTAAAGGCGTATTTGTTACTGCGTATTTCATCATTCGAAAATCGAAAGCGGAACAAAATGGCGTCATTCATAGGTAGCGGCATGTACAGCATAAGAAAGTTAGATAATTTTAATTATCAAAGTTGGAAAGTAAGAATGGAAATGATTCTTATTAAAGATAATTTATGGAATGTTGTTTCAGAGCCAGTTCCTGAAGAAAAGAGTGACGCATTGCTGAGAAATGACGAACTGGCTAAAGCTACTATAACACTTTGCGTGTCTGATGATCAAATTATTCCCGTACGCGATAAAAGAACAAGTTCCGAAATGTGGAATGCTTTGAAAATGGTTTAGGAAAGAAAAAGTTTAAGTAGTAAATTGTATTTGCTTAGAAAGCTGTATAGTTTACGTTTTCAAGAAAATGGTTCAACTATGCAAGAGCATATAAATAGAATGCTGGAAATAGTTCACAAGCTTAAAGCACAGGGAGAGGAATTCAAAGACACACATTTGGGGGCTATCTTGCTAAATAGTTTACCAAGTACCTATGAAAATTTAGTTACTACATTAGAAGCAAGACAGGAAGAAGATTTAACACTTGAGTTTATCAAATGTAAAGTGGTTGATGAATCTAATAGAAGGAAAGAAAACTCACAGGCACACACCGATCACACAACTGTTTTGAAAACAAGTTATAAAAAGAAAAATTACAGCTCCAAACAAGAAAGATTTTTCACTTTTTGTAAAAGAAAGAATCATGTCAAAGATGACCTTTGGTACTAGAAAAAGAATCAAAATAAAAGTAACTGGTAAATTTCACAAAATTAACCCACAAACAGAGTCTCACAGTAATATTGCCGTGAAGACAGGTAAAACAAAATTAGATTGTGAACAAAATGACATAAAAAGAGAAAATGAAAATTTCTCATTAGAAACAAAATATCCAAAGGTTGGTTGGTCAATTGATTCCGGTGCTGTGTTATATGTTCCAGATTTAGACACTAATTTTTTGTCTGTTAGAAAAGCCACAGAAAAAGGATCTGAAGTTTTATTCAAGAATAAAAACTGCACAATTAAGTATGGGGATACTATTGTAGCTATAGGCTTAATAGATACCTCAGATAATTTGTACAAACTGCAAATAATAGATGAAAAGGCAAATTTGGCCACTACATGTGAAAATAAAAATTGTTTGAATTTATGGCACAGAATGCTAGGTCATAGGGATATTGAAATGATAAAACAAATGGAGAAAAAGGAGTTAACAAGAGGAATAACTCTTTCCAATTGTAAAAAAGGAAGAAAATTGTGAGTTTTGCATAAAAGGCAAACTTACACAGAAGCCATTCTCCAAACAAAGTAGTTTTAAGACCAAAGCTGCATTAGAATTAGTACACACAGATATTTGTGGCCCCATGGTTGAAGCCAGTCCTTGTGGTTAAAAGTATTTCATCACATTTATAGATGACTGTAGCAGGTACTGTTACATCTATTTGCTTAAAAGTAAAGATGAAGCATTAGTAAAATTTAAGCAATATGTAGCTGCAGTGAAAAACAAATTTGGAAAAATGCCAAAATCAATAAAAAAAGATAATGGACGAGAGTATTGTGGAAGAGATTTTGAAAATTATTTAGTGGAACAAGGAATGGAACATAAAATAACTGTTCCGTACTGTCCTCAGATGAATGGAATTGCTGAAAGAAAAAACAGATTTTTGGCAGAAATTACAAAAACTATGATGTTAGATGCTAATATGGAAGGTAAATTTTGGGCAGAAGCTGTAATAACAGCAGCTTACATACAAAATAGAGTTCCAACACAAGCAACAGGAAAACTCCTTTTGAATTATGGAACGGATTTAAACCATATCTTGGCCATATTAAAGTATTTGGATCAAAAGCTTATGTATATCTACTAAAGCAACAAAGAAGAAAATTTGGCAATAGAGCACAAGAGGGAATCTTATTAGGATATGATCAAAGGTCTAATGGATACAGAGTATTAAATAAAGAAACAAACAAAATAGTCATTAGCAGATCAGTAAAATTTGATGAACATAAGGAAACTGTGATAAAAAGTAAACCTGCTGAAAGGAAAGAAGATGAACAAGAAATTTTCGTTCAAAATGAAGCAATGCCATCAGAAACTGTGGAAGAAAATAATGATAGAGAAGAACCTGATAATGTTCAAAGAAAGTCTTCAAGAATAAACAAAGGAAAACCACCAGAAAGATTAGCATATGGTGCAAAAGTTCAACATAAAAAAGATCCTCAAAATTTAAAAGAAATCCAGGACATGAACGAAGTAGAAAAAGAAAACTGGGTGAATTCCATAAAGGAAGAACTAGATGCATTGAAGAAAATGAAACATGGACTTTGGTAGATCTTCCAGAAGGAAAGAAAGCCATTAAAATTAAATGAATTTTCAAAACAAAATACAATGCAAGTGGAAACGTCGAAAGTTACTCTTGTTGCAAAGGGGTATACACAACAACCGGGATTAGACTTTGAAGAAACTTTTTCACCCGTAGTAAAACATATCACTTTAAGAACTCTTTTAACAGTTGCAGCAAATAGAAAATGGAATGTTCATCATCTTGATATAAAATCTGCTTTCCCGTATGGAAAATTAGAAGAAGATGTATTTATGGAACAACCAGAAGGTTTCAGAGAATCAG
The DNA here is from genome assembly GCA_039090855.1 of Macrothele yani. Classification (NCBI taxonomy): domain Eukaryota; kingdom Metazoa; phylum Arthropoda; class Arachnida; order Araneae; family Macrothelidae; genus Macrothele; species Macrothele yani. The sequence continues at coordinate 84,143,080 of CM076990.1, forward strand.
GAAAAGAAGAAAAAGTTTGTAAATTGCATAAGAGCATATATGGTCTTAAACAAAGTGCCAGAAATTGGAATAAAACAATAACAGAATATTTGTGCAACAAGGGCTTCAAACAAAGTACAACAGATCCTTGCTTACTATCTCTAAAGGATGGAAAACAAACAATTTATTTAGCTATTTATGTAGATGATATATTAATTGCATCGAATAACACAGAAAATAGAAAGAAAACTGCAAATTTGTTGAAAAATCAATTTGAAGTCAAACATTTAGGCCACATAACATATTATCTTGGAATTCAAATAGAAAGAGAAGAAGACGGAAGTTTTCTTCTGAGTCAAAGTTATAAAATAAAGGAAATTATACAAAGTTATGCTACAGATCAAATTAAGGAAAGTAAAACACCAATCAGTACAGACTACAGAAAGAACATTCAAGAAGAAGAAGAACTTCTAAAAGATAATGGATTTTATAGAGAAATAGTGGGAGCTGTCATGTATTTATCTACAGTAACAAGACCAGACATATCAACTGCCATAGACATCTTAAGCAGAAAAGTAGAAAAACCAAGTAAACAAGATTGGTTAGCCATAATGAAATTAATTAATTATTTGAAATCAACAGTAAACCTTAAATTAAGACTATCTTCACAAGACCAACTAATTTTAAAAGGCTATGCAGACGCTGACTGGGCAGGAGACCGGACTGACTGGAAATCAACATCTGGATTTGTTTTCATGCTAGGAAAGAGTGTCATATGTTGGAGCAGCCGTAAGCAGTCAACAACAGCTTTATCGACAACCAAAGCAGAGTTCATCGCCACTGCAGAAGCAAGCAAAGAACTAATGTGGTTGCGAGAGTTACTCAAGGATTTTGATTGTGAACAGACTGGAACCACTACAGTATTTCAGGATAACCAATCAACTATACATCTTATAGAAAATCAAAAGATCAATTCCAGATCTAAACATATTATGGTGCGGTATCAGTTTGTGAAAGAATTGAGTGAAACTGTTCTTCAGTTAGACTACTGTAATACTTCTCAAATGGTTGCGGACATTTTCCCCAAGCCATTAGCTGGACCCCAGTTTGAGAAACATAGACTGACACTAGGCATGATAAAATGAACTCCTCCAGCCAAGTGAGAGACTGTTAGAAATTATTGTAAGAAATATGACTGTCAGAGTTCCACGACATTAGAGCTAGAAGCATCAGCGCATATTTAACAGAATTGTAAGTGACGCTGCTCGAACCGATTTATTTGTTTGCTCGAGCGAGAGTTGCCTGGATCCCTTTCTGCTGCTCACGTCGGTTAGTAATCTACGAAGTTGATCTTTGACTGAACAACAACAATGTCGGTGATATATAAAGGGTGTACGTTTTGGAATATTGAGTTATTACCTTTATGTGGAGGTGTACAATAAATATTAGTGTATTATCATTCAAGAGTTTAAAAGTGTTTTTCTGGTGACTAAAGGATAGATCTTTCTGCAGCTGGTAAGTGGCTTACTGCGTTACATAAAAGGCTATCATCAATTATAGATTTTATTTATTTAGAAATAACTAACAGAAATATCCCTTTAAAGCAGAAAGTGCGCATGGATCGGTTCCTGTCACTGATTATCTTTTGCATGGGAATGATCTGCTTTACATTAACAGTAATCTAATTCACAATTTGGTTGTTTACAGCCCCCTTCTCGCTTCTGCGTTGTCCCACCACTTCATTCAACTGCAGTCATTTATTGTCAAAGACAGCACAACCTTAAAAAAAGAACAGAGAGATTAATTTTTTTAATTTGTCATAGCCATATTTCTTCCTTTGAAAAATAAGATTCTAAAATTTTTTAAAGTTACACTTTTGAGCTACAGGATTTTCTTTCTTATTAGCCCAGCATTCATTGATACCGTCAGACACTCCTCTAAATTCACGTAAAAGTTAACGCATTTTTCTTCTTACAGGAAATACCATGGGCGAGGCTGTTAACCCTTTAACCGGCCGGTCTGCGGGAACAAATTGTCGCCAAAATCACCCGAAGCTTGAACGCGTATTGTCTCCAAATTCCCTTCCTCTTTCGAAAAAACTGGTCCCATTTCGGCGGGATTTCAGTGTTTCCAACATAGCGATTGCTGTCCCCCTTCTCACCTCAGCGGGTGGAACGCAACCCTGTGACAGGGATTAACGATGCCATCAAGTGTCCTTTATGCTCCGTTCTATGACCCAAGGCGAGAACAGGAAGGCCAGTCTCCTCCAACACAATTCTTGCTGAGTCGGTCGGAAGAAAAAAAAATTAAAGGAAAGAATTAACATGTAAAGACAGTGATGCCCACTACATTGAAAAAAAAAAAGAAAACAGTTTTACATCCGCATACATTGGATTTAACCAAAGGGGTTGAATCGTATGTAGACGAGAACACACGTTCCCCTCAACTTCCGTTATCGAGAACACCCCTGAATTTTTGAATAAAGTTTTTCACATAACATATTACTCTTTCCTAATTTTTTTAATTTCAAAACTTTGTATGTATAAAATTTCAATATTAATTCAAAATAATTGTGTTCTATATTTTTCTAAAACCAAATATATCGATATGAAGTTACATTTGTTTTCATACCACTGTGTGTTATCAGTGGCGCATACCCGGGCAAAACCCATAAGGTCCGTCCCCTTTCCCCACATTTCCAAAAATTCTTGTCCATTGCTCAGATGAAGGAACAAAAATTACCTTATTCCAACGGATCCAAGAAAACTCGTACACTTTCTCATGCCGCTGAGAAAAGTGCAAACGGCGGAAAACTCGTACACCCTTTTGAAGTAAGGGGATATACACAAATTGCGTTTCGGTCCGAGATTTTGACAAAGTGTACGAGTTTTCCTAGCTGAACAAAACGGAATGTACCAGTTTTCCTAGGGATCTCAATGGGTATGTAAGATCAAAAATGGCTCAAGGTTTATGTAGAACGTTTCTGACTCCTTTAATCTTGAGTTATGATTTTAATATCTCCCATGTGATAACAAGCAATAAAGGCTAATTACAGGGGCTCAACGAATCGATATTCAGGTGCTGATCCGTTTAGAAGATTTTAAATTACAACCTTGATATTCCGTATTTCTAAACATTTTATAAAACCTAATAAAAGGCACTCAATGGATCACAAGCCACCTAGGCCGCGGGCCCTTTTAGAAGATTTTAAGTTACAACCTAGAAATTTCGTATTTGTAAACATATTATTGAACCTAATGAAAGACACACAAAGGATTATTTCTCACCTATTTACAAGCCACCTAGTCCGCGGGCCTTTTGAATAGATTTTAAGTTGCAACCTGGATATTCCGCATTTGTAAATTAAACAGTGACAAACGGTATTGATTTGGACATGTCTGCTGTAGTATAAATTCCACAAGAGCCGTAGCTCTTAGATTATGCAAACGATGTACGTGTAAAAATATCTCATTCCCTCCGTCACCTTCCCCTTTAATTTTTTTCTTTAGTGAAGGAATGATGTTATTGTACCTTAATGAAAAAGAAACAGTTCCAACCCTTCTTACGAAACCACAGTATACATTTCAGGGAAACTTTTTTTTTCTTTTTTCTTGTAGGGGGGGGATTAATCTCTAGCGGGACTCCGAAGTGTAAGGGGTACCCAGGATTCCCTACCACTCATTACCTATGCTCTTTTTCGGGAAACGATCACACCATATCATATCGGTAAACGGTAAAAATACCCCCCCCCCCCCTGAAAATACCCATGAAAATTTAAAAGCGGTAAAGGCAATGTTCCGGTAGGGCGATTTACCGGCAACCCTGCCACACCTCTTTCAGCAACTTGGAAAATTTCCACAGAAGAAAATTGCCACGTTTTTCATTAAAGGGTCGGGTACAAATTGCTGTTCCTCCGAAGAACACTTTGAATGTGTGACAATTTTTCCAGTGGGGTAGTTTTCTAAATTTCCGAGTTATGTGTGGCAGTTTTCCAAGGTACCTAAAGAGGGGACGGAACTCTTTTGTTTGTCTGAATTTTTATGCGGGTTCATACGTGTTTAGGGCAACTGGCCACAAGAGTTCAAGTGGGGGGGCTATAAAGATTGCCGTTTCTGAACCTATATTGAGAGCTTAATTGGGAACTCCAAACGAATTTCGAGAAAACCTTCCATGTAAGCCGAGCGAGAATTGTACTTTAATTTGAAGAAATAAATTGCCGAGGATTCGAGGTACCCTTGGTTTGGGAGGGGCTCTACCCCCAACTTCCGTAATATTATATTCTTGGCCGCTGGAGTTTGTCAGTGTATCCAGGATGTTCCTCTTGAAGCGTCCGCAAGGTCCGTGCGCTGGGGGGGGGGGGGTTACCACAAAATGTTAGAATGGACGTAGAGCTGTAAACATCAGTACCATGTTTTATATAATGATTCTGTACACGACCACGAATTTTCAGGAGGGTGGGGTGAATTCAGCCCCCCCCCTCATGTGTCTAAGAGCTCTTCATGGATAACATCGAGGATACACTGACCGACTCTAGAGGTCCAGAATATAAAATTACGGAAGTTGGGGGTACAGCCCTCCAAACCAAACACCTCGTATCACATTTACAGACTTCACCAACTGACCGGGGCAGCGGGGAAAGGCATACATAGTCTGCCACTAAACACAACATGAAGTATAGAAATTGCGAGCAAATCCCTTACCTTGAACACCTGTTTGCACTCTAAACGGCCCAGAATATAATATTACGGAAGTCGGGGACCCCCCCCCCTCCCAAACTAAGTGTACCTCGGATCCTCGGCAATTTATTTCTTCAAATTAAAGTACAATTCTCGCTTGGCTGGCATGGAACGTATTCTCAAAATTCGTTTGGAGTTCCCAATTCAGTTCTCAAAATAGGCCCAGAAACGGCAATCTTTATAGCCCCTCCCCCCTTGAACTTTTGTAGCCAGTTGTCTTAAACTCGTAAGAACCTGCATGGAAATTCAGACAAATAAAAGAGCTTCTTCCCCTCGTTAGGCACCTTGGAAATCTGCCACATATAATTCGGATTTTTTTTACTGTCACGTATAAATCGGAATATATTTGGAATTTGGAAAACTACCCCATTAGAAAAATTGTCACACATTCAAAGTGCTCTTCGGAGGAACAACTATTTGTGCCCGGCCCCTTAATGAAAAACAGGGCAATTTTCCAAGTTGCTGAAAGATGTGTGGCAGGGTTGCCGGTAAATTGCCACACCGGAACACTGCCACACATCAGTGTTCCTGTGTGGCAGTTTACAGTGAACAGTTTGTTCTGGGGGTATTTCCTTCGGGGTAACTTTTACCGCTTTTAAGTTTTGAGGGGTATTTTCCCCGGGAATATTTTTTCCAGGGGGTATTTTTACCCACATCCTATCATATTATATGGAGAGGTTTTTAGGAAAAAAGTGCCTGACCCCAGTTCTTAAACAACCGTTAGAAATAGGAAGCTAGGAGATTTGGGCTAGAGTGCCCGATAGGAAAGTTACACGGAAGCGAGGTAGAAAGGGGGAGGAAGACACCCTTATTTATTACCGGGGGTCCAGTACCCGGAGTCTGATGGCTTAACGTGCACATTGACGCGTCCGTGAAGGGCTCGGGTTTAAATCCCGCCCGGTGAGGCATGAACGTTGCGTTTGTCTTACGGCACTGGACCACATTCTGATTTCTTATCTATTCAACACTGGCATGAGATCATTCTGATTTCATGCCACTGTTCCCTTCCCTGGAATCAAGTGGCCTTAAATTTGGAACGGGAGACAGCTTGTAGCCCATCGAGTTGCTCACGGTGGTCGTTAAACCTTCAATCAAAGAAAGAAAGAAAAGAAAGATCAGAATTGTCGTTCTTTTGTTTTCTTTGTAATTTACACTTTTGGGACAAATGGCATAGTAATAACACAGGAAAAAGAACTGAGGAAGAGTCTCACATCTCTATAATACACTAAATATCTCAATTAAAAGGAACACAAAATTATGAGGGTCGTTATGAGTCACAACTGGGAATGTTTACATGGAGCAGTCAAATGGACGATTATTATACGGTCCCTTTATATATTTGTGTTCAGTTCTCTGGGTGGCCAATCTCCGGTGGCCACTTCTCTTGCACCTATATCATCATTGTCAACCGTTATCATCCACTGTTGGAAGAACGTCTCCTAACTATCCTCCATAACGATCTGCCTCAAGTCAGTCTTCTCCATGTCCCTCCCGCATGCTTTCGAATTTCATCTATCCATCTCCCATGCGGTATCCTTCTGGGTCTTTTCTAGTCCTGTGGAGTCCAGTCTAAAATTTCAGTTCAGCGTCGGTGGTCCGTTCCTCTGGCAATGTATCCAGCCCATTGCCATTTCAGAGATTTTGCACTGATCAAGCTGTCTTCCACTCATGTCATTTTCTTCATTCTCGAGATCCTCTTTCTTTTCTTTCCTGGTTATATTAAGCTTCTTTTCAGTTGTCCGTATTTTTTTAAGCCTTTATTCGTTAAGGTTCACGTCTCCACTCCATATGTAAGCACTGGAAGGATGCATTAATTAGGCACTTTTCTTTTAAAACATAATAGCATATTGCTCTTTAAAAATTCACTGTTTCTTCCAAAAGCACGCCGATCAAGTTTTATACGCAGATTAATTTATTCATCAAAGGGACCATCGCTTGATATCTACTATCGAAGGTGAATGTAGGTATCCGTTATCTCCAGCTTCTCCCTATCAATCAGTAATTCTTTATTTCTTGTAAAATCATTGTACATCATGAACGGAATACAGGATTACACCATACAATACAAATCTGGAAAATGTGAATTCGTTTTTTAGTGTAAATATGGCATGGATGATAAGTCAGATAGTATCCGAAAACTTGAAAATGTCGTCGTCCTGGAGCGGGAATCAAATCCGCGCCTCCCGGATAGACTAGGGCGCTATTAGGGTGACGCGGGTTCGATTCATCAGGAAACGCGGGTTCGATTCCCGCAGCAGGACGACGAATTTTTCAAGTTTTCGGATATTATCTGACTTACCACCCACTTCGTATTTACACCAAAAAAAAAAAAAAAAAAAAAAAAAAGATTCATATCTTCAAAATTTGCTTTGTACATCAGTTTTTTCTTCTGCAAGTTCGTTTTTAATTCCACTTCTTCACTCTTGTCAGCAAGTTATTGGAACATACTCTGCAGTTTTGAAGTGCCAGTTCCAAAAATGACAACGTCTTCAGCAAAACGAAGGTGAATTAAATAATCTCCATTGATCTTTATCTCTTTGTTTTCCCAGTTCAGTGACTGCATGACATTTGCAATGTGGCATTAAAGAGTTTGGGAGATACAAACACCTGATGACTGATATATTGTTTCAAACATCCGATGACTGATATGTTGATATCCATTTACCACTTTTTCTTATTTATTTAAACATATCAAACATTATGATTGTAACAAAAATTCTGCTGAAAAAGCCTAGGGAGCTTTGCACGAGTTTCATGTGTAGCACAATTTTTTTATTGGTAATTGTCATTCGTATACAAAAATGAAATATCAAGCATTTAACGGAAAACGTCGTAAAAAGAGCTTAGAACTTTTTGTTTATGCAGGCATCTAAGGATTGATGTACTACTTCTCCTATCCCAATTTTAGAATGTATATTTGAATACACCTCACCTTAAAACTCCAATGTAAAAGCTAAATTTTGTTGAAAAGTCCAAGGCATAGGAATTTTGTAAGCGTTTTAGGTTCAGTCCGTTCTTGCTTCTTAATAACATTTGACTGCAAGTTCACACTTACGAGATATTAATATTGCTGAGTTTCTTCTAACAAGACTGTTGTGAAATTTTCAGAACTGTTCAATTTCCTTGTAACGCTAGGTAAAGTTCTGCCGCTCAGCAGAGGAAATGATCTGACTAGTTTTGTCGATTGCTTAGTTAAAATCAAGATATTTCTTAGTGAAATTAAAAATGACCTCTTGTTTCTAACAGACGCAAGAAAACAACACACATCTGAGTATTATCTTATTTTCAAGACGTGGGCATTTTTTTCTTATTTTCGAGGAGTGCGATTTTTTCTGTGAGCAATATTTCTGTGTGCATTCGTTATTCACATCGGATTAAACATAACAGACACGAGATTGTGCATTAGGAGGCGTAGGCTGTTTTTAAAATAAATGCAAGTGTTTACATGACTGTATTTATGAAAAATGAATCCTGTCTGATCTCGGGTACTGAGAACTGGTCACCGGAGAACTGGCCACCGAAGAACTGGATACCGGAGAACTGGACACATTGCAATTTCAGTGCCATGAAATTGTTCTGCATAAACAAATTTCGTGTGGCTATATTCCCCACTACTTGAGCAACTTCTGTTCATAATTTTTTTTTAATATTTCATTTTCAGTAAGAAATTTAGACATTTCCAAGATTTTCGGAGCTAAGACTAAGCGGAGAACTGGCCACCGGAGAACTGGCCACAAAATTTTTCCGTTGCCACGTCTCCCCGAGATTGGTTATCTGACACACATAAAATGTCCGTAATTTCGTATTTTCTTATTCACGATATTTTTCTATAAACTACTACTAAACAAATTCTCTGCGAGTATGAGCAAACCCAGGAAACTTGTCGGGTGGGGGACTTAAAACCTAAAATATGAAATATGAAGAATTTCTGGTTCGATCAGGAGATTTCCAGCCATTACAAGCTACAAAGTAATCGAATTGTCTGAGGGCATCTGCCGCCTCAGGAAACTAGGGGGGCAATACCAAAAGCGTAAAATATCAAGTATTTCTCATTTCTTTTCCGATCGGGAGATCTTCAGCATTTACAAGCTGCAACACGACAAATTTTCTCAGCGCATGTGCACTCTCTGGAAACCTGTCGGCGAGATGGGGTTAATACCGAACGTGTAAAATATGAAAAATTCCTCGTCCGATCAGGAGATTTTTGGCATTTACAAGCTACAACTCGACACATTATTTGAAGGCATGTGCCTACTCCTGTGTATGTGGAGGGGGATGGGTTTAAACCGAAAGTGTAGAATATGAAGAATTTCTCGTCCGATCGGCAGATATTAACTATTTACAAGCTTCAACTCGACTAATTTTCTGTTCTGAGCGCATGTGCCTACGCAGCAAACCCGTCGGGGGGGGGGGATTTCAAAGTGTAAAATTTCTCGTCCGATCGGCAGATTTTTGGCAATTTACAACTCGACACATTATTTGAGGGTATGTGCCTACTCAGCAAACCTGTGTGTGCGGGTTACCAAAAGTGTAAAATATGAAGAATTTCTCGTCCGATCGGAGATTTTTTCAGCATTTAGCAGCTACAACTCGAGACATTATCTGAATGCATGTGCCTACTCAGTAGACCTGTCGGGGGAGGGGGGGGTAGCTTGTAAATGTTGAAAATCTTCGGATCACACGAGAAATTCTTCATGTTTTGCAGTTTTTGTATCCCTCCCCCCGACAGGTTTCAAGAGTAGGCACATACTCTCAGATAAGATAATACGTCGAGTTGTAACGTTTAAATGCTGAAAATCTCCCGATCGGACGAAAAATTCGTCATATCTTACACTTTTTGGTATCAATCACCCCCCCCCGAAGGGTTTGAAGAGTAGGCACATGTCCTCAGATAATGTGTCGAGTTGTACGTAGCTTGTAAATGCTGAAAATCTCCAGATCGGACGAGAAAGTTTTCATATTTTACAGTTTTGGTATTACCCCCCCCCCACGACAGTATGCTGAGTAGGCACATGCTGTCAGAAAATTTGCCGAGTTGTAGCTTATAAATGCTAAAAATCTTCCGATCGGACGAAAAAATTTTTCATATGTTGCACTTTTGGTATTAACACCCCCCCCCCGGACATGTTTCCAGAGTAGGCACATACGCTCATATAATGTGTCGAGTTGTAGCTTGTAAATGCTGAAAATCTTCGGATGGGTCGAGAAATGCTTTATATTTTACACTTTTGGACCCCCCCCCGACAAGTTTCCTGAGTCAGCACATGCGCTCAGATAATTTGCAGACTTGTAGTTTGAAAACCCTGAAATCTTCTGTTGAAATGTAGATCATAAACATTTTTTATAAAAAAATTACATTAATTATCGCAATTAAGAAAAGACGAAATTACGGAAACTTTATATGACTCAGATAACCAACCTCTGGGGATCGTGGGCATAAAGCGGTCAAAAACGCAATTTTTATACGACCCCTTAAAAATTTTGTGGCCAGTTCTCCTGGTGGTCAGTTCTCCGGTGGCCACTTCTCCGGGTGGCCACTTCTCCTACACCCGTCTGATCTCGCTCCTCAAAATATGTAGGTTCAAAAAATCCAACTATGGGCAACTCGATATTTAGCTTTCTGATAAGCATAGCTTGTAATATTATTGAATTCTAAATAACATACAATGAATGATAGTCTGACTGGACTTCTGCAAGGATAGCGCGATTTTTTTCTAGCAAACCATTTTCCATCTCTGTGAATCCGAAATCATATGTGTTCAAAAGAATTAGATCAACTGTCTTCGTACAAAGCATGCTGATTGACAACCGACCAACTATTTCCTCCTGTTAAATTAAAGAAAATCGCTTTTGTGTCTTGTGTGTTTTATGTACTTTTTATTGCTCACACTTATATCTAACTATCTGTTCTCACTAATAGTTCAAATCGTTGCTGTTTTCATTTAAAATAGCAAAGCACTTTTGAAAAATCCTAAAATAAAGTAATTTTTGAAATTTAAATTTTGTTTTCATTACCACCTAATCAGAAATTTCACGTAAAAAAATATCATGTCATATTATTTCAATTATTTTTAGGTTGCTGTTGCAAACCGAAAAATCAGTTTCACAGTGGATTTCCTATTTCTTTAAATGAAATTGCGTTAATTAAGTATTTTAAAATTAAAAGATTGTGTTCCCGAAAGTAAATTTTTTTCTTACCAAGTTGATTACAGAGAATTACTGAAATACTCTAAAGTTTTCCTTAAGTTTTAATTGTCGCATAACTATAGTTCAAGCTTCGTGAATTTATCTTTCCAAGACAAATGTAGAAACTGCAATGGCATCCAAACGTCTCTCCTTTTAGATTCAGTGCCATTGTCCGAACCCTTTTAACAGGTAATCAATCAGAAAGGATTAGTGTCAACAGTCCCCGTAAACGAGCAGTTTGAATAACAAAGGAAAGGGGGAATGCAATGTTCACTGTTAACCGGAGTTCGAGGTCACTCGGGTGAGCTGGGCAGTGGACAGATTGCGTACCCCGAGTTATTTCGTGCCAGCCGCTATGGGCCACTGAAACGTACCCCGAGTTATTTCGTGCCAGCCGTTATGGGCCACAGAAACGTACCCCGAGTTATTTCGTTCGAGCCGCTTAAAGGGTTAAATGTTAACAATCATCCTACCTACTACAGTTTTTATTCACACTGTTAAGGTAGACGTCAAGTAATTTTGCTTCCTACACTTCCAATGGGAAAACTTCTGTACACATTTTCTTCACAATTAAGGCGTACCCAAGGATGAAAATTTAAACATCGATTAAAATAGCTTAATTTTATAACTTGGAATATTTAATATTTTCTAAAACATAGCCATAATTATGCAATCCAACATTTGTTTGTCTACTGACGTCATCAAAGAACAGGTCGCACCATCTTTTTTCTGGACAATTAAGGCGTTCCCAAGGATGAAAATTGGAACATCGATTAAAATAGCTTTATTTTATAACTTGGAATACTTAATATTTTCTAAAACATAATCATAATTATGAAATCCAACATTTGTTTGTCTACTGACGTCATCAAAGAACAGGTCGCGCCATCTTTTTTCTGGACAATTAATGCGTTCCCAAGGATAAAAATTTGTGCATCGATTAAAATAGCTTCATTTTATAACTTGGAATACTTAATATTTTCTAAAACATAACCATAATTATATTAAAAATCAATAACTTTTCCTTTGGTGGTGTTGAAACCAGAAAAAATGTGGCACGACCTGTACTTTGATGACGTCAGTAGACAAACAAATGTTGGATTTCATAATTATGGTTATGTTTTAGAAAATATTAAGTATTCAAAGTTGTGATATGAAGCTATTTTAATCGATGTTCAAAGTTTCATCCATGGGAACGCATTAATTGTGAAGAAAATGTGTACAGAAGTTTTTCCATTGGAAGTATAGGAAGCAAAATTGCTTGACGTCCACCTTAATAGAAATTAGTTAGTTATTCAGCACCGATTTTATGTCTAGCTCCGTAAGTGTCCCAAAAACCGCTTTTCCACCCCATCCGTCCCTATTACAACAAAGCATTGGAATAACTTACCTAGTTGAATCGTCTTTAAACATCATAATTCTCACTTATTCAAATATAAGGAAAACAAGCAATGAATTTCGACGTTCATGATGAGTTCCCGTAAAAAAAGTCTAAAAAAAATGTCCCTTTAAAATGTCGTGTGACAGGAACGGCTTCGAAAATGACCAATCATGAGAAATAAAGGAGTCTAGAATCAAGTATTGCTACAGGATCTATATTTATTCCATTGAAGAATGTACACACACATTCATGTACTAGGAGTTTCATTTTTTTTCTTGGTTATAATCATCATCGCCATCATAATCTCCATTGTAATCACCATCGTAATCCCCATCAGCAGGTTGGCATCGACCAAGGTTTTTCTGAAAAGTAATTAAATTATTCTCTCATTCTACAAGCATACTATACAACGCAAATTCATTTAGTTTCCTTTTTTTGCACCGAAATGAAAAAGTATTAATTCATAACAAGAAACTGCACACCAACTATACTTAAAATAGTATAGTATACTAATGATCCAAATTTATTGGCGTAGAATAGAAATCAGTTTCCAAGCTTTCGCACATCAACCACATGTGTTTTTCAAAGAAACTAGAAAGCAAACTGTGAACTAAATAATAGAACATTTCAACAATTTAAATGCGGTGACTTGACTGGACAATAAATGAATAGACACGAATGTAATTATTCATTCAAAGGAACGAGGCGTCATGCTGGGTGGGCAACCGAGCAGGCGTCATTTACACTTGCATCTATTCATTAAGTATCTAGTCAAATCACCGCGTTCAAATAATTGAAGTGTTCCGTTATTCAGTTTGCAGTTTGCTGTCTATCTTCCTTTAAAAAAATATCTGGTTGATGTGCGGAGCCTTGGAAACTTTGATTTTGATTCTTCGACAATAGATTCGGATTACTAAAAATAGTATAACTATACCAGGAATCCGAATTTCTTGGTGTAGAGTAGATCTACACTACACCAAGAAATTCTGATTCCTAGTATAATTACACTATTCTTAGTACTGTTGGTGTATAGTTCCTTATTATTAATTCCGATTACTAATATAATTGTACTATTTTAAGTATGAAAAAGTATATATCGAATTTTGAATATTTTCCAGAAAGAAAGAGAGTAAAACGTTTTCCCCATTGTTTAAAAAAATGTTGTTGCGCCTTAACAAACAGAGTGTAGTAATATTCAGAACAGCTCATTTAAACCCCGTATTAATTTTAAAGCAGAAATATTAAAATTGAGAAGAAATACCTTGAAGTATTTAACTTGTTTTCTGAAGTAGAAAGCATGTTCATGCCGGAAGTATCGGAAACAGAGTAAGACGAAAGCGGAAGTGAAAAGAGATTTTGACTGGTTAAGAAAAGCAATGGGTGAGCTTTGTTCTTTTTTCTTGTATTGTCTGACATCAGTAGTAATTGAGAATAGGGAAAGTCACCGTGTGGGGTAAGCTTTGAAGTGTGTGTGATATAGTGTGTGGGACAGAGCGAAGTACGTACCTCGATTAGGCCACAAACAAAGCCTAGTAACAAATCTCCTAACTTGAAATTTTTCTTTTAAATTAGCCCATTTGAATAGAAGGGATCAAATTTATTTTGAAAGATTTTATCCAGACGTGAGATTTAAAAAGCATGAAGCTGGTTTATTCGTAAAGCGGCCAACTGAACGGTATGAAAGAAGCGCTGCAGTTTGTGATTTAAAAATTTGGAACAATATTTAAATGGAAATTTTTAAAAAGCCTTGCGATGCCAGGAAGGCTGCAAGTTTATATCGTGTGTACACTCTCTTTTAATTTTAGACCGGAGCAATTGCCTCCCCCTCTCCCCTAAATTGAGCTTCTAGATCTGCCACTGACGATAAAACAAGAACATTTTAAGGTACACGAGCTGTTTGAAGAAAATTCTGTTAAGCGTAATTGAAAGTAATAGCTTTTGTTTCACTGTGAAGTACAACCGATTTTCTTACCTCTCTACAACAGCATTGCTATTGAATTCTTTCTTTCTTACTTAAAATTATGTCATTACTCTATCGCAACGGGGTACGAAGCTTTCTTGATATACACTCATCGTAAAAAATAGCTGCACCCAGAAGGAAGCAACCTACAAGCAAGAAACTTGGGGGTTAGGTTTGACATCGCGAGATATGCAAATGATTCAAGTAACACGCTCGGCCGCTCATGTGACGCAAGCAAGGAGGGGTCGTAGCGCTGTGCCTGACCGGCTATGGAAGGTCGTCCCGTTGCGCATGATTGCCATTCTGTTCTGACTCGTGCTGTTGTGTTGGTTACATCCTTTGCAAGTGAAGTATGCCTCTGAAAAAAGCTTGGAAGCAAGTCGAACAGTTGGAGGAGTTCGAGAGGGGCCGCATCGTCGGGCTCCTGGAAGCGGGATGGTCTTATCTCCATATTGCGCGCCATACCGGTCGTGCGGATATCACCATAGCACGCTGTTGGTGGCAGTGGATAGAACAAGACACGCAGCAGCGAAAGGAAAGGTCTGGGAGACCTAGACGAACCATGGAGACAGAGGACCGACAGGTTGTCTGACATGCGCGGAGTGACCCAACAGCCACGATTGCGGATATTCAGGTAGAACCACTGGTCCTGCAACCATTGGCTCTACCTTTTCTGAACGCTCACTCCGGTGCGATTTTCCAACAGGACCACGCTCGTCCGCATACTGCTGCTGCCTCGAGAGCTTGCCTTCAAGGCACTGACACTCTGCCATGGAGAGCCGCATCGCCAGACCACTCGCCGTTTGAAAATGTGTGGGACGCTATTGGACGCGCTATCCTCACTCCACCCCTACCGCACAATCTGCAGGAACTGTGTGAGAAGATTCTAGCTTCATGGGATGACTTATCACAGGACACCACTAGGAACCTGCACAACTCCATCCCGAGACGTCTGACATGCTGTGTGAGCAAACATGGCGGCCCGACGCCATACCGAGAGACACTACTTATTGGCGTGTAGCTCAATAAATATTGCCCATATCAGTCTCAATGTTTAATCATTTATTGTTCCTGGTAGCCTTTACCTTCCTTCCGAATAGCATTGCAATCCAACACGTCGTTCTGGGTGCAACTATTTCTTTTGACGATGAGTGTATGCTGCATTATGAAAACCTGTACGAAGCGTGATGCGCCGCCCGCGCTAGCTACGAAGTGGTCTGAGGCACGGGCTTCTGACCATTCATTCAAGATGGACGCGAAATCGAATGAATATTAAGACTCTGCTTCTGTACCTTCCTTGAAACCAGGGGTCAAAGTTAGAGACGAGCGACTGCTTATACACTGAGTGACCACTTTATTATGACCACACCCTCAGTACTTCGTTGGGCCACCTTTTGCCTTTAATACTGCGCCGATTCTTCGTGGCATAGACTCCACGAGATGTTGATAGGTGGTTTGTGGAATCTGAGACCATGCTTGATGAATAGCACTTTCCAGGAGTGTCAGATTGCAGGGTTGTGGATCCTGCTGTCTGATGGCTCGTTCAACTTCATCCTACAAATTCTCAATGGGGTTGAGATCTGGAGATTGTGGGGGCCACCTAAGCAAAGTAAACTCACCGGCGTGTTCCTGAAACCAATCCTGTACAATACAAGCACTCTGGCGGGGCGCATTATCTTGTTGAAGCTATCGCCATTGGGATAAACCATCCACAAGACAGGATGCACTGGGTCCGCCACGATGTTTAGATATGATGTGCCAGTCAGACGTTGATCAACGCGAATTAAAGGACCCAAATAATGCCAGGAAAACATTCCCCCAACCATGACGTTGCCTCCACCAGCTTGAAGGGTTGTAGCAATGCATTTGGGGTCCATGCTTTCGCGCTGTTACCGCAAAATTCTCACTCGGCCATCGGCATGGTGCAACTGAAAACGTGATTCATCGGACCACATAATTTGTTTCCAATTATCTACCACATAATTTGTTTCCAATGTCCAATCCTTGTGCTCCTGTGCGAACTGGAGACGTTTTCTCTTGTTAACTGCAGACAGCAAAGGTGTTCGAACAGGCCTTCGGCTGCCATATCCCATCCGATGCAGTGTACGGCGAACAGTGCATGCAGAGATCATTTGAGGGGATCCTTGATTAAGATGGTCTGTAATTTGCTGCACTGTTGCCCTTCTATTGTCTGTTACCAGTCTGGACACTCTCCGTTCCGCCCGAGCAGGCACTAGTCGATGACAACCTCACGTTGCACGTAGAGACCCAGTTTTTTTGGCTGACAGTCCAGTCTTTAAACACTTTAACAACAGCTGCTCTGGAACATTTCACGAATGCGGCGGCTTCGGTGATACTCGCTCCATGGCTCCGAGATCCTACAATCATCCCACGTTGAAAGTCCATCAAATCGCATTTTTTACCCATCTCGTCACCCAAAAATCACCTCTACTACTGTCGCAAGCACTAAGCTTTCCCTTTTTATACTAGCCTCGCCTTCTGGCGGCAACAGCATGCACCCATAGCTCATTTGCTTAAAACTGTCAGGTAGTCATAATAAAGTGGCCACTCAGTGTATCCCTTTGAGTTGTAGTGGTCGTGAAACCCCGAAACAAATTATAAAAAAAAAACGTGGTGGGCTGTCATATTTCTGGGCAATGTTTTTCAGTTTCTATTATGTTAGTGCTGTAGGCTGAAACCCCACAGTATTACAACTAAAATTATCGTATGGAAATGATTCCCCAAATAGTTTAAGTAAAACTTTCCTTCATCTTATCAAGATTTTTTTGTTCCGGAAAAATTAAAACAGTGTGACACGGTATTGGGCACCCTGCCTAGAAAGTGTTGAAAACCAACTATAACGAAGTGAATTTCTCCGTCATTTTTGTCCGCGCCAGGATTCGAACCCGGGTCCACTCATTTCGGAATAAGTTGCTCTACCAATTGAGCTACGCGGACATTTTATTCTGATTCCTATCTGCCTTTATGTAGTGTGCGTCCTTCTGGCAGGTACGTCACATCTGGTACGTTACATCATCTCCCTCGTGTGCGTCCTTCTGGCAGGTACGTCACATCTCCTGGTACGTTACACAACTGCGAAAGAATTAGTGGTTTTTAAGGAGCATACATAGACTTCTTTATAAAGAATAGTCTCAGTCCTTGGTCAAACGACTTAAGGTGACTTCTGAACCACGGTGAGCGTTTGGAAGCAGCGAGACCCGAACCTGCAAAGCTCCAGCCTCAAGTAGTGCGCGCTAGTTTTTAGAACGAACGAAAGGAAGTCAATAAATAAGTCACAAACAGTTATTTAAAAAATACTAAGTGAGATATGAACTTGAAAAATACTTATTACTGCCTATACATTTCCACTTATTTCTCAACATAATTTCCATCATTAATGATACACTTATTTCATCGCTTTAGAAGTCTTAGGTCTGCTGTCGCAGCCATATTCGTACTTCACGTTCAATCTCTTTGTCATCCGCGAAACGTTTGCTACCAAGTTTAGTTTTCAGCATACCAAACAGGTGAAAATCGCTTGGAGTTAAGTCGGGGCTGTGAGCCGTATGTTCAAGAAGTTCTCATTCTAGCTGTTAAATTTTCTGCTGGGCTAAGCGAGTCGTATGAGGTCTGGGGCCTTCGTGATGGAGAAGTACTCCTCTAGTCAGTAGGCATGGAAGTTTTTTTGTTTTGTTTTTTCCATCAACAGAATTTAACAATACGATGCAGCATTCGCATTCTCACCTTGCTTCTGGAATTGGGCTAACAGCACTCCTTGAGAATCCCAAAATAGCCTAAGCATAGCCTTCCCTGCTGATGGCGAAATTCCGAATTTCTTGGTTGAAGGTGAAGAGGGATGTTTCCATTGCGTTAAAGCACGCTTTGATTCCGGTTGGTAGCGATGCGCGCATGCTTCGTCCCCAGTAACAACCCTGTTAAGCCTGTATTCTCCTTCACATGCGTACCGAGAGAGAGGTTGCAAGGACAGGCCCATTCGGTTCATTTTGTGTTCCTGAGTCAGTTCTTTGGACACCTACCGTGCTCACACTTTCGGGAAATACAAACGATCATGCGTTATGCTATGGGCTAAACCATGAGAACATCCTATAACAGTTGCTACACTCTCTATCATTACTCTCCTGTCAGCTCGATTCACCTCCTCCCCCGCCTTACAGTTGCTTCTGTCGCAATTTGAACAGGACGACCAGGTCGGTCTTCATCAGCAACTTTTCAGCGTCCTTGGGAAAACTTATCGAACCAGCTGTTTACCACTTTACGCCGCAAACATTTCTTACCGTAAACAGGAAACATTTCCGTGGGAATATCCTTTGCAGGAAATCCTTTTGCCCGAAGAAAACGCGCAACAGCACGCAACTCTTCAATCGTACACTCCTCGAGTACGGTTTGCTATTTTCAATCTGAGCTGGGCATGCGCATGCGATACCTAGCGTCTTCTACGTTGAATTACGAGTAAGTTGGATTGTGCTTCCAGCTAATGACACCTTTACAAACTAATAACTACCACTCTCAGCTATCTCATAACTGCTTATGACTTATTTACTGACTTGTCCTCGTGTGTGACCAGATTTCTATTGGTTTTGGAACCAGAATTTAAGGTTCAAAATATCGCATGGAAGTACTGCCTGAGTTCCTTCGTTTTATTAAAGTTAAAAAAACTGCGTTGTCCAATTTCGAAGCACATTCGTTGTCACGATACTTTTCTTTTGACTGTTTCTTTGCTTTCGGGTCCCAGTAGTCGGGAGACTGCAAACTCACAGTACCCGAGAAAATCGTGTGAGCTCAGTAACTGGATACAAAGCAGAGGTACGCATAGCTGGGCTGGCCGACCCGGTGGCGCAATGGTCTAAGCACTGGCGTATGACCATTCGTTCCCGACAAGTGCGGCTGGGTTCGATTCCCGATGAGGCATGGATGTTGTGTTAGTCTTACGGCGCTGGCTCTTTCCTTTCCCTGGAACCAGTGGCCCTAATTTTTTTGATTGAAGGTTTAACGACCACCGTGAGCAACTCAATCGGCTATAAGCAGTCGCCCGTCCCTAATTTAGGGTCATTGGTTCCAGGGAAGGTAGAGAGCCAGGGCCATAAGACAAACACAACATCCATGCCTCAAGGGATTCGAACCCGGACTCATCAAGGACAAATGGTCATAAGCCAGCGCTTAGACCACTGCGCCGCCGGAACGGCGCCCAAATTAGGGACAGGCAGCTGTTTTATAGCCCATTGAGTTGCTTAAGGTCGTCGGTAAACCTAAAAAAAAAAATAGCTGGGCTGCTGAGGGGAAGAAAACAGCAAGCACGCCATCCATGTATTAGTAAAGATTCAAATCGCGGCCCGGCAATGCAGAAAAAAAAAAAAAAAAAAAAAAAGACATTGCCTCAAACAATTACACCACCGGAGGGATCTTCTAAGATATACATTGTTGATAACGGTTGAGCAAAACACCTTATTATGCCCAAAATACGAATTATTTTGCTTTTCTTTCTGCTTGTTTATCTACAAATAATCGCTTTCCATATTTATTTTTGAAATAAAATCATTGAAATTTCGCATTTTATATGTTTGAGTTTGATATGCTAACAGACGTGCAGATACTGGTAATACTTTGGTAAATATTCCCAGAAATAATTGATAAACTGTAAAACTCTATTTAAGGGCGTTTCAGATAACTGACATTCAAACATCGAGTGTGATGCAGTAGCATGATTTGCCACCTTGTCACTAAACATTTTCATTTCTTTCCTTTATTTGCGATCTTTAAATCATTCCACAATTATTCCAACGCTAAATGATTGTTCCCATTGTTTGTCGCTGCTTCTAAAGAGGTCACTTCGTGTATTACTAATGAATCACACACCCATGTTTCTAAAACCCTTTTGCATTTCTGAATGAATGCGTGACGATAAAAACACTTCAAATGGCTTCATTTTTGAAAAATCCGGCATTTATTTCTTCCGACAGTGGTACACAATACAAGAGTCATTATCATCTGACATTACTAACAGTGCATTTACTAAGTGCAACTGCATACGAAATTCAGGAATCAAACAGTTTTGCTGAGTTATTTCAATGAGAAATGCAAATGAGGACGTGAAAATGCGATATTGTTTACACACTAACACGCAAAGACGAAGTCCCCAGTAGAAACAGATCGATTAGTATCCTCATACGTAATTTAATCAAGTTACCGAAACGGTGACTGTTATTTAGGGTGAGAGAGTCAGGACAATTCCAATTCCATATTTGTGACAACAAATTTAAGAACGTAAAGATCAGGTGCGTATTTAAAGGTAACGCCATCACAGAAAAAACGTTTTTAAGAGATGAATGCCATTGCCAGAAGACAGAGGCAAATGATTTTTTTGTTTTGTTTCGGAGTTCAAGGTGGCTCCACCTAAAATCTCTGCCTTATGTTTCCAATGGTAAAACTTCTGTACATATTTTCTTCGCAATTAATGTATTCCCAAGGACGAAAATTTGCACATCGATAACACTAACTCTAAGTTATACCATGGGATACTTAATACTTGCTAAAGCGTAAACATAATTATATTAAAAATCAATCATTTTTCTTTCAGTAATGGTCAGACCTGTTATTAGATCGCGCGACCTTAACATTGATGACGTCAGTAGACAAACAAATGTTGGATTGCTTAATTATGGTTATGTTTTAGCAAGTATTAAGTACCCCATACTATAGTAGTTTTATCGTTGTGCAAATTTTCATCCTTGGGAATATACAAATTGCGAAGAAAATATGTACAGAAGTATTACCATTGGAAACATAAGGCAGAGATTTTAGGTGGAACCACCTTTACGACCCTACTCTTAGTTCTGACTATGAGTAGACGCCTGCTCTTAATTTAGGGACACTGGTTACAGAAAAGAGAGTCAGAGCCAGCGCCATCAGGCAACACACAACCCATAGCTTATCAGGGACTCGAACACGGGTCCATCGCGGACGAATGAACAGTAGCTGCGCTCGACAGGTGATTGAATGTGTAGAACAATTTTTGAGCTCTCCAAGGCGATGTAGTTTTCAAGTTTTGTAATGTGACGATGTTAAGTATTGAACAGTAAAACAGGCGATTTAGGCACATCTGATAGACAGTTAAGAATCCTGACTTTGTTCTACTTAGTGAAGAATATTTCTTCTATGGAATCAATTTATCACTCTACGTGGCGTCTTCTTGTTGCCTGGACATAGAAACAAGAATGCGTCGCACCGTTTGCATGTATTTTCAGAGAAATAATTTCGTACTTTTTATTCCTATCAATTGTTGGAACACATACAACTCTCCTAGAATTGGTAACTTGAAATCCAAGGACATCCTATTGTGACAACGATGTTCGTTGAATCACTGAATTCTACTATTTTTATAGGGACATTGGAAGTTCCGGAGTGCTAAAATTTCTTCCTACAATGCTGCTGAAAGTGTGAAATCCACGCAGTCGAGGTTCACTTAGAGTATCAATTAACTACTGCGTTTCTCCGAGGCTACAACTAAAGCAAAGAGCTAAAGTCAGAAAAACAAATTAACAATAGCTATTTATTACCTTTACCAAATTGAAAAACCACTCCGAAAATTACCGAATATTCGAAATCCCTCAACTAAAATGTTGATGACACTCCACTGAAGTCATTTAGATGCTTCAGTGCAATCGAAAGGCCGATGCGAAAATTTGATGTTCGTGCTTCTCCTCCGATGGAACTTCAAATGATAATTACTCATGTTACTTACCTGATGGCATGGATAACGAGTTCCGTATCAAATACACAAGATGACTGAAGGAATAACTTCAGCTACTTCTGGAGTCCCCATTGACACAGAGTAAAACATCTCCATAAACTCTTTGCCACACTTTTCATGTGAAACCACAAATTTGTCAGTGACGAAACTCGCATTCGCGCCTCTTCGCTGCGGAGCCAGTTGATCTAACCGACTAAACTACACCGACGGAATATATCGCTGCAGCTTTATCGTCTTCACACATGCTTCACCTCTGTGGTAGGTCAAAAGGATTAAAAATAATAAACAATATTATAGCTAATTAATAACAAGGAACTGAACAACTACACTTAAAATAGTATAACTATACTAGTCATCCGAATTTCTTGGCGTAGAATAGAAATAAAAATTTTCAAGCTTTCACACATCAACTGGATGGCTTTTTCAAGGAAGGTAGACAGCAAACTGAATATTAGAACGTTTCAACAATTTGAACGCTGTGACTTACATAACAATAAACGAACAGATCCGAATGTAATTATTCATTCAAAGACACGAGGCGTTATGTTCGTTTAGCATGCGGAATTCTAGAAGGAAAACAAAAGGCTATCTGAAGCAATGGTTCCAAATTCGTGGCAACTCTAGCAAAACGCTATCATTGTATGTCTCACTGTTGGTAATGATCTATGAAGTTTCACGAATGGCAGTAGATTCGGGGGTTGAGTAAGAAGCTAATTTATGGCATCCCACATAAGCTCACAGGACTTGCACTCGACTTCTCTGGATAAGACCGTGGTTATTTTACCGTTCTTTGAGTTCTCTTTATGCTTGTTGACTCTAATTTTAAATGAACGTTGGGCCACTCCAATGTAGTATCGCATGGAGTCTTCCGGATATTGTGGGGAGATGGCATAAACACCTGCTTCATTAGAAAGAGAGGCATTTTCAGTATTTCCCTTAAGTATGGCATATAAAGATGTCGCAGACCTTTTGCCAACAATAAAGTTCATCTTCTTGAGTGCGTTCTTGAGTTGATAGGAAACATTTGGTATGCAGGAAGAAATTGAGCCCATGTAGCTTAGCTGCGGCATTTGTTCGAAGTTACCTTCATAACCCTATATCTAAACAATCAATGTTTCAGACAAATTGCAGAATAGAAAATGCCCAACAGTACCTACAAAAGCATTTGGAGAAAAAAATTTAAAACACAATCCCTTCTTTATCAACATATCCGAGAAAGCACTGCACTCTAAAGGATCCTTTAGTTAAAATACAAAATTTTCGATAAATTGACACTTCGACAAAATGAACCCTGAAGTAACCCTTGAAGTAATCCTTCGAAATGAAATGAATCATTCGACCTGCCGGTGAAATGAATAGTTCAGTAAAATGGTCTTTCGGTGAAGTTAACTTTTTGATGGAATGATCTTTTAATAAGGTTAACTTTCTGGTAAAATGATGTTTCTGTAACGTGATCATTTAAAAAAAAACGTCCTTCGGAAAAGTAGTCGTTGGGAAATAAACTACACCCGCAATGTTCTAATTCCTTGAGGTTTTTTTTTTGTTTTTTTTTTTAGTGTGTGTGATTTTACCTCTCATTACTTTTATCAAAGACGCGTACGCCAGTACATGGCGTTTCCTTATCAACTTTACAGTATTAAAATTTACATGTTGCACTGAATAATTTAATAAATGAAAGAATATTTCTGGTGTTTGTATTGTATTTCATTATTATGTCCGGCAGTATACTTAAAACTGATCGATGAATAGTAGATTGTACTTACTCCAAGCAGTTTGAACATTCCTTTTCCTTCTTTTGCCTTCCTGCATTCTAATCCAGCACCGCAAGGGCACATCAGTTTGTAGACGTGCTTCTTGAGCATGTGTCTTAAAGGTTTCAGTTCACACACTTTTCCTAGAAGTTTTGAGATACATTACAACTTTCGTAAACGAATTGAATAGCATGCAATTAATGCACAAAACATGAGGAAAATGTGACATTCTTTAATCTCAGGTAATTTCCTAATGAAATGCAGTATAATTTTCTTTACAAAATTTTCTTTACAAGTAGAAATCGTGAAGATAAAATTACCTGTGTTTCAAACAAAGATCTTCGCTCTTTCCACGTTTAGAAGTGAGTCACGGAAAAATTCTCATTGGCCGCCACCGGGAGTCGAACACAGGTGGCGGCCAATGAGAATTTTTCCGTGACTCACTTCTAAACGTGGAAAGAGCGAAGATCTTTGTTTGATGTTCGTGGTCCACGTTAAATGTTGGTATTAATTACCTGTGTTTGTTCAGCGTTGTGCAAATAAATGTAATTTTACACTCTAAAGAAATAAGTTCATTCGCTACCATGCATTTTTAGTTTTCTTTCTACGAAATTGCTCTATTTTAGTTGCACTGCTAATCTTAAATCATATTCCATACAAACGTAATGAGCACCAGTTCTTGTTTGTTGGTGTAGTCAATTCTGAAACGCTGAGTTGTTTCTTACAGTAGGTTTCGTAACGAGGCTGCGTGAAAAGAATATGTTACCGTCAAAGCGGAAAATCCCTGAAACAAGTGAAAAATTCCGGGAATATTTTGACGAAGTGCAAATAAACCTTGAATGGATCTGTTCTGTCATACATTAAAATTGCTCGGAATTTTTCGTAATACTTGGGTTTTCTATAAAATGAGAAAATTGTTGGGATTTGCCATTCAACGATGGCGGAAAAGTATTTCAATGGCTCGGATTTTTGATATTCTCAACCACGGTCCTCTTCTCAAATGAGAAGAAACGGAACACAGCTACGTGGGCAAACGATGAGATGGCAAACCGAATTCCTATAAAATCATATTTGCTTTATAGAAGAAGCAAAAAAATGATGACGCAGATCGTTGATCGCCGTTGTACATAATTTCTTTTTACTTGTAGGGTTAGTATTAAAACTGCTTGAGAGAATTTGCTATTTAATTCTCCTGTTGAAACATACTTGGAATCTGTTACTGATTTTTCTGTATTGTGAAACTCAAGAAAATGCATAATGGATTTGTATTAAATTTTTGCATGGAAAGAAAATTTTCTTCTTGTAGATGTACGGTCTTTGCTTTTTCATTATGGAATGGAAGGGTCAGACTGTTATTGAGAGCTTCCGTTTTTCTGTAGACATTTGATGTTCGTTATTCATAATGGTCAACATAAATAAATTTGGGGAAAACATAAATAAGGCACAAATGTTCACACGGGATGCTATTTATTGATTAGTCAGATTCCTCTGACGTTATGAATTTGTTTATAAGAAACACAGGTCTACCAAACGTTGCATATTAAAAGTTGTTTGAGTTATTCCCAGCAGCATTTGTCGGTTTTATGATGGTCTAACAGAAATGCCTAGGTTACTGCAGCTGAGTTTTAATCCAACGTTTCCAACAAACCCCGTCATGGATTGCCCAGTGCTGCAGTGGTCTAAGCGCTGGCTTTCGACCACTCTTCCTAGTGGGCCCTAGTTTGAGTCTCGGATGAGATATGAGTGGTGTGTTTGACTTCCGGCACTGGCTCTCTACCTTCTCTGAAACCAGTGGCTCTAAATTAGGGATGGAAGACTGCTTACAGCCCATTGAGTTGCTCACGGCGGTAGTTAAACCTCTACCACCAAGAAAACAAACTCCGTCATGACTTGAAGGCTCATTGTGAGAGGATGATAATGCCCTTCAAAATTCTTCACCTCCCGAAAAATTATCAGGATACCATTAAAGACTACTAAAGCATCCCTTATATTGATTAGAATATCAATGTTTTGTTCCCGTTACCAACCACATATGTATCAGGGGTATGTGTTTGTCATTAGCAACTTTCAAGAGTTATTATATCCGACGTTTATTCACATGGTGAAGAATGCTGAATGCGAACAAAACCTTTCTGCGAGAGATTCTTGAAATGTTTTAACAAAAAAAAAAAAAAAAAAAAAAAATGTGCAACAATGGCGATGCATGGACGAAAGTTTCTCATTCTTGCATCAATGGAGTATGGAAAGGGATTTGGCATGATGTCACTTACTCTCGTGATATGATCTTCAATTTGAGTTTTCCAACTCAAGACGCAGCATCGCTGACACTACAAAGACACTTAAATTCTAATACATTGAATGCAGCCCCGGTGGCGCAGTGGTCTAAGAGTTAGCTTATGACCATTCGTCCAAGGTGAGCTCGGGTTTGGATCCCGGTAAGGCATGGATTATGTGTATTTTTCTTACGGCACTGGTTCTTTCCCTTCACGGGAACCAGTGGTCCTAAATTACGGACAGGCGACTTATATCTCATCGAGTTGCTCACAATGGTCGATAAACCTTAATAAAACAACATTGAGGAGGCCTGTGTGGATAGTTGCTCGTATTTCACCCGGTGAAGATCCTTTTGAACTGGGGAAAACTTTGTTTTTTTTTTTATTGAAGTTTTAACGACCACCGTGAGCAACTCAATGGGCTATAAGCAGTCGCCCGTCCCTAATTCAGGGTCACTGGTTCCAGGGAAGGGAGAGAGCCTGTGCCGTAAGACAAACACAACATCCATGCCTCACCGGGATGCGAACCCGGACCCCTTTCGGACGGGGAAAACTTTAAAGGAAGAAGAAAGAAGATGTACGACTTATGTCTCTTTTTTTTTCTTTTTTCTTTTTGTCGAGTGTTTAACGACCACCGTGAGCAACTCAATGGGCCATCAGCAGTCGCCCGTCCTTAATTTAAAGTCACTGGTTCCACGGAAGGGACAGAGCCAGGGCTGGAAGACAAACACAACATCCATACCGCACCGGGATTCGAAACCGGATCCACTTGGACGAGCAGTCATAAATAAGCAGCGCTTAGACCACTGCGCCGCAGGGGCGGCACTTATATCTTTATTTTAGCTTTCCTTTTACAGTTTGTTTTTATTATGTAAACTCTTACCGCTTAGCTGTATTACCTTTCTGAATGGCACGTCGAAACCTTCAAGTTCCTATTTTCGATAAAAGTGTTGCCAAAGGACTAGCTGCCAGTCACTTTGGCAACAACTGGCAGCTGGTCAAAAGATAATAAAAAGCTGATAATCTTGGTGTGAAGAGAGTTGAGCCGCTCCGGAAGCGCAGTGGTCTAAGCGCTGGCTTCTGACCGTTCGTTCAAGGTGGGTCCGTATTCGGATCTCGGTGAGGCATGGATGTTGTGTTTTTTTTTTTTTTTTACAGCACTGTCTCTCTCTCTTTTCTGGAACCAGTGGCCCTAAATTAGGGACGGGCGACTGCTTATAGCCCATGGAGTTGCTTACAGCGGTCGTTAAACCTCCAACTAAACAATCAGATTTTAATATTCAGTAATGGCAATGATTTAAACTATGGAGTTCAAGAAAAAAAGAGGAAATAAGGAAGATATGGCTATTATAATCTTTTCCTGCTCTATGTTTGTTTTGTCCTTCATTTGACAAAACAAACATTGTAAGTTTCATTTGCTTAGCCTTTCGATTCCCTGGCGGATAATGTTTTTTCTTCAATTGCGAGTGCCATAGAATTTAAAATTAAATGTCAATTGACTACAGCAATTCAATAAGCAAGTAAAAATTTAAAAGATATTATAGATTAATGAATCCACTGTTGTTGAACCTGTAAAACGCCTTTCAACCCAGCAAACGGCTGAATATTTTAAACACATTGACATTGTCATTGGTGAGTAGTAGGCGCAGGTTTCCGACGCTCTCTTAGTTTTCACGCGGTGGCAACACTTCTGGTCACGTGGTAAGAAGAAACGTCATGATCTGGAAAGAACGTCACAAGTGGGCGTGGCCCTTTCTTTCTGCAACGTCACCTACCGCGTTGTTCTCGTCAAAGCAACTTTTAATTCTGAGATTATCTTTTTTTGCCCGCCATTTTTTATTTGAAATAATGGAAAACATTTATTTTCGAAAAAGCAATGAGTACACGTGGAACTGGGTGGAAACGAACCCGGGCCGTTTATGGTAGTCAATTGTTCTACCGATCCTGCTACCGTGACATTGTTTGGGGAGGTCAAGGGAAAGCACAAAAATTACATGCTCACAGATTCACAATTTATCGATGTCCCCCTGCACTACGTGAGATTCCGGATTTTGGTAAAAACAATGTAGCACAGCAACGTTGTTTCCGTTGTCACCCTTATATTCTTATTCTTAGATCACAAGTGAACTTGGCTGACTTTCAAGGAAACTCAGTATCCACATTTGTTTTTACTTCCTCTAGGAAACTCCCAATTCCTTTTCCCTCGCCTGTTCGTTATTCGAAAGCTGACTTCATAAAAGCAAAGAACTGCTGCCAAAGGAAAGGGAATTGGGATTTTCCTAGAGGAAGTAAAAACAAATGTGGATACTGAGTTTCCTTAAAAGTCAGCCAAGTTCACTTGTGATCGAAAAATAAGAATATGAGGGTGACAACGGAAACAACGTTGCTGTGCTACATTGTTTTTACCAAGATCCGGAATCTCACGTAGTGCAGGGGGACATCGATAAATTGTGAATCTGTGAGCATGTCATTTTTGTGGGGTGTTTTTTTTTGTTGTTGTTGTTGTTGGCACATCATTCTGCAGATGGGCTGACATCATGAAACAAAACATTTTCCGCGAGTGTGTTGACTTTCCAATTAATATCCTTTGTTAAAAAATAAAGGAAACTATTTGATTAAAACTAAGATCTTTTTCTGCGAACAGTTTTCTTTAAAACACCAGCTATACGATGTAATTCAGACTGCATGCATATCACTGAAACTTTTATGTTGAATGACTAATTGGTATTTCACTAAATGTTTAACTGAAAAAATTGTGTACAAAAATTATGAAAACATAATACAGAGAAAATATAAAAACACAGTAAAAAGCTTACTGAAAATAAAAGTGGTTAACTGAAGGTTTAGTGGAAAGGCTGAGAAAAATGAGTTTTACTAAAAATATTTTACTGAAATTATTTACAAAACAGCACATAAAATTTGCAAATTGAAATAAAAAATGTGTTTACCGACATTTTTAGTGAAAATAAGTTTAACTGAAAAAGTGTTTTTACGAAAACCCATTAAAGAAAATTATGTGCGAAACAATAAAGTTTGAAACAAAAAAAAAATACGTTTCCTACAAGTTTTAGTAAAAAAGAATTTTACGGATTTTTTTATCGAAAAACAAGTTTTTACAAAAATAAATTTATACAAAAAAAGTAAGGTTTAAGGCAAAAATAAAATTCGTTTCCTGCCAACTTTAGTAAAACAAAAAACTTTACGAAAATTAATTTTGTCGACAAAAGTTTTTACAAAAGTTAATGTGAACACATTGCAGGGAAAGTATATTTACAAAACAGTAAAGTTTAAAAATAAAATAAAATGGTTTGCCAAAAATTTTAGTGAAAACATTTTGTGATAATAAATGGAAAAAGTTTTCACAAAAATTGTAGAAACGTATTACAGAAAAAATATCTACAAAACAGTAGTGCTTGCATTTAGAAAACAAAAATGTGTTTACCAAAACTGAAGTGAAAAAATTTTGCGCAATAAGTTTTACTAAAAAAGTGAGAGATTGCAAAAAAGTTTTACCAAAAAACAGAAGATTTAGGAAAAGGAGTACGAAAGAATAATGTGAAAAGTGTAATGTTTAAAAATAAAAAATAAAGACGTTCTTGCCGTAGGTTTTAAAGGAAAAACATAAGGTTTAGAAAAGCAGTACGAAAGAATAATTTACAAACAGTAACGTTTACAGAGAAAAATATATTACGTGCTTACCAAAAGTTTGAAGAAAAAACATAAAAAATAAGCCACAAAGAGAAATGGTAAAAAAACTTGTTTTAGGAAGGACTTTGCGAAAAAAAAAATGATTTACACAAACAGTAATATTATCATTTAGAGGTTTAGAAAAGTTGTTTCGGAAAAATGTTTTAAAACAGTAAAGTTTATAAAACGAAAACTTGCAAAGGAAAAAAAGTTTACCAAAAAAAAGAAAAAGAATAGCTTTGGAAGAAAATATTGCGACAAATAAACATCATAAAAAAACAAAAAGGGATTCCCAAAATGTTTTAAGCACGAATATTCGGTAAAAACGTATTACAGAAAAAATATTTACGAAATAGTAAGGTTTGCCATTAAAAACAAAAATGTGTTTACCAAAACTTAACTGAGAATCTTTTTTGTGAAATAAGCTTTCCTGAAAAAGTAAGATATTTCAAAAAAAAAGTTTTAGGGAAAAAACAAAATTTAGGAAAGCAATACGAAAGAATTATTTACAAACAGTAATGTTTAAAAATAAAAATAAAGACGTTCGTACCGAAAGTTTTAAGGGAAAACTTAAGATTTAGGAAAGCAATACGAAAGAATAATTTACAAAGAGTAACGTTTATAAATAAAAATAAAACACGAGCTTACCAAAAAGTTTTAAGAAAAAACATTACGAAAAATAAGTCTCAAAGAGAATATGTAAACAATATTTACAATGATGTTTTAGGAAGGACATTGCGGAAAAAATGATAAAAGAAAAACAGTAAAATTACCATTCAAAGTTCCAGAGAAAATGTTTCGGAAAAATATTTTAAAACAGTAAAGTTTACAAAAAATGAGAGCTTTCAAAGGAAAAACGTTTACCAAAAAGAAAAAGAACAAAGGAAATTTGCGACAAATAATCTTCAGAAAAAAGAAAAAAGGCTTCACAAATTTCAAGCACGAATATTAGAAAAAATAAGTTTCACGAAAACTACAGGTAGTTTTACAACTGACATTTTTTCGTTTGAGATATATTCTGTTATTGCCTTGAACTCTTCTTGGCCCTGATTGAATCAATTTATTGTCACCGAATCCTTCCTTGACTGACCAAGAATTTTCAGTGGAGACAAGTTCATTTTCAATCTTATAAGGTAAATCAAAACGTCTTCAGGAAAATCACTTTCTCCAGGAACTCCAAATCTTTCTCATTCACAAACAGCAAATCTTTGCTTAGAAAATCCATTGAATCTTAACAATCAGCAATGTTTTCAACTTGGAATTTTTTCGCACCCGTTTTTGATTTTAAAAAAACGAACTTATACAAAACAAATGTAACTTGTGCGAATGAAATTTATTGTGGACTGTAAATGGCTGTGTTGTTCTAAGAAAATTAAGAGGTTGCAAACTTGGAAGTAAAGATAAAATCAAGAATTGTGTCCATTTCTCCCCAATTGAGCAAATACATACATCTCAATAAACGAAGTGCATAGGTAGTGCGGTACATGCTAATTCTATCGAAAGATTAAAGGCAAGCAGAGGAGGACTGCCATTTTCGTCCAAGTGACACAACATATTAAGTTTTTGTGAGTACTGTAAATGTTTTATCTCTAACTATGCTCAGCTGTTCAGAAATTTCACTGCTTCTGAGCCATAATTTTTACCGCTCACGTGACAACTTTATTGATTTTATTCGTTTTTCAGAAGTTTTGTTTTTTCTCTCACCATGTCATTTGGGGATCTTACGCAGTTTCATTAACAGGATTGTGTTTATATCATCAACCTTCGCTTGATCACCAATATTTCTTCTTTTCTTCTTCATTTATTATTTTATTTTACATGTCTTCATCCTTTGTGTTACAAAACTTTACTTTATTGTCAACGTTTTCGTTTATTTTTATTTCTTAATAAAAATGCATTAAGATAAAGCTTCTTTGCATTTTTCCTGCGAAATATAAAAAAAAATCATCTAGCTTATTCATCAACTTTTACCCAACAGCATTTTTTCTCGCATTGTATCTTTGGAGAACTAAAGATCTTTCACAACTTTACTAAAATGAATATGTTCATATCATCCAACCTTGTTCCATTTGCTGAGATCTATTTTCCCTACGTATATTAATTTTTTTTAATACCTTTTTTCCCTCTGTATGCTGAAATAACTCAAACGACCAGAATGCTGACTTCTATTTAAAGGTATTTTTATGCTTGAGAAAATATATTTTTATCTAGGCATTCTTTTTTTTATTGGAGGTTTAACGACCACCGTGAGCAACTCAATGGGCTGTAAGCAGTCTCCCGTCCCTAATTTAGGGTTGACGGTTCCAGGGAAGGGAGAGAGCCAGTGCCATAAGACAAACACGACATCCATGCCTCACTGGGATTCGAACCCAGACCCCTTTCGGACGAATGATCAGAGGCCATCGCTTAGACCACTGCGCCTCCGGGGTGGCCTTTATTTTTCTCCTGTCTTCTTACAAAAGAGAGAAGAGAATTTCTTTTGCATTTTCCAGACTATTTGCTTTCAAGGAAGCAGTTCTCACTAAACCATCCCACATCTTTTGGACAACATGACTTCGAATATATTTGTATGGTCGTGAAGATGATATTTTTGCTTTTGAATTTCTTTAAGACGTTTCTTCCTTCCTGCTTTATGCAGTTACTTATTAAGTGTTTCTTAATCTGTTAGTAATTTATGTATTCCTTTGCAATGATTGCGCTCTTATAATTTATTAGTTCTGACTCTCACCCTCTTATCAATTATCAACCGAGTTTACTCAGAATTCAATGTGTTAATGCCGAAGACTGAGAAATCTAATAATATAAAACGCTCTTTCATAATTCTTGCTAATGTGTGATTTCTTAAAAAGCGAACGATAATCCATATTGAAGTCTTACCGGCCGCCCCGGTGGCGCAGTGGTCTAAGGCGCTGGTCTCTGATCATTCGTCCGTAAGGGTCCGGGTTCGAATCCCGGTCAGGCATGGATGTTGTGTTTGTCTTACGGCACTGGCTCTCTCCCTTCCCTGGAACCAGTGACCCTAAATTAGGGACGGGCGACTGCTTATAGCCCATTGAGTTGCTCACGGTGGTCGTTAAACCTCCAATCAAAAAAAAAAAAAAAAAAAAAAGTCTTATCGCACAGTCCGTGAAGGGATGTTCCTATTCCAAAAATTAATCGTTTCAGGAAAATTCTCATTCAGTTTCCTATTTCCTAATCAGTACTTAAGCATATGTATAGCGGTTTGATCCGTGTTCCACCACCATTTTACAAATCTTGGTAGAAATCCCGAAAAGCTTTTCTTCCTCTACATTTCAAATATTTTAAACTGATATCTGCATAATTGTAGTTATTTGTATTACATTTCGCAAAGCATAAAGGAAAAGTATGATTTGTTAATTTTTTACACTCCCTAGGATGAATGCAGTAATGAAGAAAAAATATTTCCATTCTATCTGGTATGATTTATTTTGTATGACTTAAGCATTATTTATGTTGTTGTTTTTTACTCTCTCTGTAGGATGAATGCAGCAATGAAGAAAGAAATACTTGCATTCTATCTTACGCATAGATATCTAGATGTTTTCATCAAAGGTACAAAGCACAGAAAAAGGAGTTGAAATGTTCATAAAGTCGTATAGATTATAAAATATTCTTTTACGCATGTCAGTCGGAATGCGTTGAAATTAAATATTTTAAATAATGCTAAATCTTTATTCAAAGCCTCTGCCTAAAACAATGCTAGAACAGAAGAAAATAAATTCTTTCATTAGCAAAGAAACATAAACAAGCTGACACATTTTCCGTACAGATCGAAAAATCTAAAGTCCTCAAACCTGATGTTAAGTTTTGAATAATCATGAAAAGAAATTTTAACAAGTTCTCCTATAAAACTAAAATGTAGTAATTCCTACAAAAAAAGACGAACCCTGAAGAAAGTACTTTGTTTCACATGAAAAAGGTATGAACGATCATAAAACCCCTAAATTTCTGAAAATATCATGTTCGCGGGATAACTCCTGAAAAAAAGATATAATAAGTCCTCCTGTAAAGTAAATTAAAATAAACCTTTGCAGAAAAATTAATGTTCAAACGTGAAGATAAAGTTTTTCATTTTATAGAGAAAAGAAAGAACGAGTTTTAAAACGATTGAAATAAATCGAAAAGAAAAAATCTTCAATACGTTGCACAGAACTAATAATGGCGAAAAGATTTAACAAGCCCCTACAAAAAATAATGTTGCAATATGAAGTACTTTATTTCATATGAACGATCATAAACAGATCGAAAAACACATTAATTTCTGAAAACAACACGTTACACAGAATCAATGACGAAGAAAATAATTTAAGTGCTGCTATAAAAAAATAAACAAACAACAATAAACCCCTGGAGAAAAAGTAATTCTGAAAACACGTAGAAAATAAATAAAGTTCTTCGTTTCATAAGATAAATACATGAAATAACATAAACATGACCCCCCAAAAAATCTCAGTACTGTAAGCAGCATGTTTCATTTAATACTGATGAAAAATGTAGACAGAACATTTTTCAGTAAACCTACACAGAGATTAATGTTGAAGACGCGGTAAAAGAACAGTTCATTGTGCTACAAGAAAAAAAGCATGAAAGAGCATATAAACATGATTATACAAATATCGGAATATTTTAAAACACGTTACATAGAATAATCGTAAAAAAATAACATAATAAAATCCTACAGAAAAATAATTTTAAAACATGATAAAAAAGAAGTCCTTTATTTCCCAAGAAAAGACATGAACGAACTATTTTTCTCAAACACGATGGTAACACATCGAAAAATCCTAAGTTCTCAAAGCATAACGTAACGTTTTGAAAAAATTACGAACGAAAAAATAAATGTTGGCCCTCTATAGAAAAAGTAAAATATAATAAACTCTATGGAAAAATTGTTTCAACGTGAAAGAAAAAATAATTCCCCCAAAATTTCGTAGGAGAAAAAGACATGAACGAACATAAATGTGATACAAAAAATATGGATTCTTAAAAAACCACACGTTGCGCAGAATAAATAACAAATAAAAAATAATTAAGACTTCATTTAAAAAATAAAGTACGATAAACCTAAAAAGAGAAAAAAATAACTTTGAAGACATCAAGAAAATAAACCAAGTTCTTCATTTTGCAAGGTAAAAACATGAACAAAAAATATGGTAGAAAAATCTCAATTACAGAAAACAACATTTTGCATAAAATATTCATGAAGAAGAAAGTACTAAGTTTTCCTACAGAAACATTAATTATAATAAACTTCCACACAAAAAAGTAATGTTAAAGACGTAAAGAAAATAAAGTTCTTCAGTTTACAAGAAAAAATATGAACGAGCATGAACATGTTCGAAAGAAGATCTCAATTACTGAAAACAACATGTTGCATAGAAAATGTTATGAAAAAAAAATCATAGGTCCTCTGATTGAAAAAATTAAATTATACAAAATCCCTACAGAAAAAACAATTCTAAAACATGAAAAAACAAGAAAGATGACACCGAATTTTCGGGTGTAATAAGCACGTCTTTTGAATTCGTTCTGACGCAAATTAAATTTATCAAAGCCACTCAAAGGCAATGGAACCGGTATGGAAAACAATAGTATCTGACGGAAGAAAGAAGTTTTCAATCGGGTCTTTAATCCCTCAGATATTGGTGTAAACGGAATCTCGAGCTTACGAACTCTTAGAAACAGAGTTATCGACAAAAATAAGATGTGACTTTACGTCCCCTGGTGGGAAAACCATGCATTATTTTAGGAAGAAAGTATTCACAAAAAGTTTATCCAAATGAGAGGTATCGGTCCAAGAAAAAAAATTTAGTCGAGTTTTCAGGAGCCCAGATTTTGCTACAAATACATCAGAAGCAGATTTTAACACTTATGACCCCTGGTGGCCAAATCATTCTTTACAAAACATTAGAAATTATGTGAAAAATATTTTCCAACAGGTCTTGTATGCGATACAGCAAGAATTTTTCGAATCTGAGTTTAAGGAGCAGAAAACGCAATTTACCTTTATGCGCCCTAGCGGAAAGTTTTAAATGATTTACGTGAAAATTTTGAATTTATAGGAAAAACATTTCGCATCGGAAACACTATCCAACAACGAAGGAATTTTTCAAATTGGACTTTTAGAAGTAGAGATATTGACAAAAATAAGATATACATCTACGCCCCCTGGCGTATAAACCATGCATTATTTCAAAAAGAAAGTGTTCCTAAAAGGTTTGTCGACATGAGTAGCATCGGTTAACAAAAGACTTTTTTTTCAATCGAGAATTTAGAAGCTCATATTTTGCTGCAAATACATCAGAAGTGGAAATTAAGACTTACGCCACCTGGTGGCCATACCATTTGTTTACAAAAATTCGAAATTATGTGCAAAAGATTTCATATCAGGAGCTGTATCCGGTGCAGGAGGAATTTTTCAAATCGGAGGTTTAGAAGCAGAGAAATAGAGGGAAACGCAATCTACCTCTACGCCCCCTAGCAGAAAGTCTATGAATTACTTGAAAATTTTGAATTTTTAGGAAAAACATGTCACACTAGAAAAACTATCCAACAAAGAAGGAATTTTTCAAATCGGTCTCCTAGAAGTCGAGATATTGACAAAAAATAAGATATACGTCTACGCCCCCTGTCGCAGAAATCATGCACCATTTTAAGAATAAAATGTTTCTAAAAGGTTTGTCGACACGAGTAGTTCGGTCTACAAACGACGTTTTTTTTCAATCGAGAATTTAGAAGCTCATATTTTGCTGCAAATACATCAGAAACAGAAATTAAGGTTTACGCCCCCTGGTGGCCAAGCCATTTTTTTTTACAAAAATTATAAATTATGTGCAAACGATTTCCCATCAGGAGCTGTATCCGGTGCAGAAAGAATTTTTCAAATCGGAGATTTAGAAGCAGAGATATAGGGAGAAACGCAAATTAGCTTTACGCCCCCTAGCGGAAAGTCTATGAATTACTGGAAAATTTTGAAATTATATGAAGCACATTTCATACTGGAAACACTATCCAACAAAAAAGGAATTTTTCAAATCGAACCCCTAGAAGTAGAGATATTGACAAAAATAAGAGATACGTCTACGCCCCCTGGCGTAGAAACCATGCACTATTTTAAGAAGAAAATGTTCCTAAAAGGTTTGTCGACATGATTAGTATCGGTCTACAAACGACGTTTTTTTTAATCGAGAATTTAGAAGCTCATATTTTGCTGCAAATACATCAGAAGCAGAAATTAAAATTTACGCCCCCTGGTGGCCAAACCATTTTTTTTTTTTTACAAAAATTAGAAATTATGTGCAAACGATTTCCCATCAGGAGCTGTATCCGGAGCAGAAAGTATTTTTCGAATCGGAGATTTAGAAGCAGAGATATAGGGCGTAACGCAATTTACCTTTACGCCCCCTAGCGGAAAGTTTATGAATTACTTGAAAATTTTGAAATTTTATGAAAAACATGTCACACGGAAAACACTATCCAACAAAGAAGGAATTTTTTAAATCGGACTATCAGAAGTAGAGATATTGACAAAAATAATATATACATCTACGCCCCCTGGCGGAGAAACTGTGGGATATTTTAGGAAGATAATATTCCGAAAAGGTTTATCGATATGAGTGGCATCAGCCCACGAAAGAATTTTTCAATCGATATTTTAGAAGCTCAGATTTTATGGCAAATACATCAGAAGCAAAAATTAACGCTTACGCCCCCTGGTGGCCAAAGTATTCTTTACCAAAAATTCGAAATTATATGCAAAAGATGTTCCATTAGGAGATGTATCCGCTGAAAAAAAGATTTTTTAAATCGGAGTTTTAGGAGAAGAGTTATCGGGAAAAATGTGATTTACTTTTATGCCCCCTAGCGGAAAATTTATGCGTAATTTGAAAATGAAACTATATCTAAAACACTCTTCGAGATAAATGGAATCGAAAGATAAAAGATTTTTTTCAATCGGATGTTTAGAAGCAAATGTGTGGGTTAAAACGTAATTTTGAATTCGACATCATCTCAAATCGGACTAATAGTTGCAGAGATACCGTGGGTACAGACGGACGGACGGACGGACAAACCGATAACAGAAGCACGATCTTTTTTTACAAAAGACGTGCTTTTAAAAGTCCTTCATTTCGCAAGAAAATATATGATCCCGATTAAACGCGTATGAATCACGTCGGGGAAAAAGTTTACACAACACCTTACATTTGAAAATTCGTGAAGAAAAAAGTATGTTAAGGATTATTAAGAAATGATACGTCATGAAAAAAATGAGCTCCTGTTCACAGAGAAAATAAACTTCCCTGTAACTTAACGCGAGACTGGCCAGTAGCAATAACATGGCACTGCAGTATTTTTCCATGGTTGTGGGAACACGCCTGATATGATTTTCGCAACCACACAGGAACAGCCACTATACCTGTGTGGTTGTGAAAATCATATCAATTCTTGTTTGAGTGAGTCATGCACCCTCCTTCCTGTATTCAATCTGAAGACGTCCTACAGCAAGTCCCTCAGGCAGAGTCCCCCCATTACGTGAACCACGTCTCTTTCACTTGACCTCCTCAAATAATGTCGCTGTAGCCGGATCGGTAGAACATTTGACTACCACATGAACTGCCCGGTTTCGTATATACCCAGTTCCACGTGTACTCATTGCTTTTTTTTTTTTTAAATAAATGTATTCCATTATTTCAAATAAAAAGTGGCGGACAAAAAAAGATTATCTCAGAATTAAAAGTTGCTTTGACGAGAACAACGCGGTAGGGGACGTCATGCAGAAAGAAAGGGCCACGCCCACTTGTGACGTCCCTTCCAGATCATGACGTTTCTTCTTACCACGTGACTAGAAAGATTGCCACCCCGTAAAAACTAAGAGAGCGCCGGAAACCTGCGCCTACTACTTTGGTGTCATTAATGAGACTGTTCCTAACAGGTGGAGAAGCACTCAAGTTTCAAGAAATTTGACCCACCCGGGAAATCAAGAAGCGAGAAAACAATGTATTGGATTTAATTAATTAGTGTATCAATGCACTAATTGAAAAAAATCAACAAACGGACTTTGCAAATTCCAGATATGTTGGTTTGTTTCGCTTTTTTAATTTGGAACGAATGCTATTTTAAAATCAATTCACTTTACGTGATTTCGCTCTGCGCGGAGATTTCTCGGAGCAAATTGATACGAGGTATACACACCTACTACGTATTTGGAGAAAATTACCTTCCGAGTGCAAATCAGATTGTTTTCTTGGAATAACAGATTTCTCTCATTTTGTTTGCTTATTTAAGTCAGCAGAATCGGTATGCTGAATTGGTTGGATAAGTCTAAATGGCACCGTTATTGATCAGGTAAACGAGTTTGTATAATCGGGAAGCATGTTTGACAGAGAGAACAAATTAGATGGCGGAATTAATAGGCCAGTGAACTCTTCATTGAAGGTCATAGTTGCTTCAGGAGGGTATCACAGGAATGATGGGTTCTCACGAAAGTCCCGAATGGCTGTAAATGAAGGTGTAACTGTTCTTACTCTGATGTATGGCACTGAAACCTGGATTCTGCAGAAAAGACATAGGGGTCGTTTGTGTGCTGCGGAGATACGTTACTTAGTACGGAGGGTTTGTGGTAAAACACGCTCTGATAATGTGAGGAATTAAGATGTGTTACAGATGTGTAATGTAAGGCAAAATTTTGTTTGTAACGTGGAGACTAATATTCTTAGATGGTTTGGCCATGTTGAAAGAATGAGTGATGATTGGTTTACTAAGAGAATTTATTCAGCCCAAGTGGTAAACAACTTTAAGGGCTACGGGCTGTCGCCCATCCCTAATTTTGGGCCACTGGCTCCTGGAAGGGCCATTGCCGAAGACGGTTACAGCCTATGCCTCATCCGGGAATCGAGCCACAGCGCATTCCACGGAACTGTTAAAAGCCAGCTCCACCGGGAAGGCCGTCTCACAAACTATCAGTATTATTAAAAAACGGTTATCTTAAAATTGCCTGTCATTGTGTTTTTATAAGAAGGGCGATTTCTGTATCATCCAGGAGTAATAAAACCAGTATCATCCAAGTGTAATAATGGAATGGGAAAGGGAAAAAGGAATGAGATATACATATTTTTACGCATATGTTGTTTGTTGTGTAACGTAAGGGCTACGGTTCTTACAACGGCATAATAATTATAATCTGACCAAAATGCATATCCAGATTTAGTTTTATGATCTGAGCACAAAAAAACATATCCAGATATCATGCCTCCGTTATTAAAAAACAGTTCCAACGTCCCTTCCCTGCAGTAAGATGCGGAACTTTAGAGTAATGGCTGTTCCAGGTCCAAGCCCACATTTCTCTTTTAATTGATAAAAAAAAGATTGTTCGGTTCCTTCAGCATATCATGTCAGATTCGGGCTTAATTGGACGGGGGACGGGGCCAGGGACCGGCAGATATCTAGTCTACCGTATGAATGCAAAGTTAGTTCGAGAAGCACTGCATGAGTCTTCCGTGAGTCCAATAAGTCTAAATAAGCCCAGTCAGTTTTTAAACTTTTTTATTACCCACGATACGTAAGTTCAGTTTCTGTAGCAATGCTGAAGCTGCCTGTTTGTGATCAAAAGCTCGGATTTTTTGCTTACTCGCAATGAAAAATTAAATGAAATATTTCATATCATTTGCGTTCATGCGATTGTCATAGTCTCAAACATCTATTTTCTTCTTATGTAGTAGCTTCAAATCAATAACCCCGGTGCTCGAGTGGTGAGAAGCGTTGGCTTCTGATCATTCGTTCGGGATAGGTCGAGACTCCAATTCCGTGTGAGGCATGGAGGATGTGTGTTTGTCTTATGGCACTGGCTCTCTGGAAACAATGGCCCTAAGTTAGGGATGGACGCCTACCTATAGACCATTCGGTTGTTCACGGTAGTCACTAAATCCCCTCACCTCCCAAAAGCTTGCAAAATTCAAGTAAAATTGTACGTAAAAAGAAACTCAGAACTTAAGAAATACCTACTGTGAGAATGAACTATTAAGAGCAGTTAACTTTTCGAAATAAAATTTTCTTAGATATTAACATTTCTAGAGGGTAATTTGTTCTTGGATCACATCTTGGAAGGTAGTTTGTTGATCAAGTAAATGGCGCTTCACATAATAAGGAACAGTACAAACGCTGGAAAAAAATGCAGTTGAACCCTCTTATGACGAGCTCGTATTTACCGAGATCTCGGATTTAACGAGCGAAACAGGCACTTTTGTTTGGTATAATGTTAATGCAAAGTTAATTTGATCGTTTTTAACGAACAAAATTTAATGAAGTACCTTGATTTAACGAGGGAGAGAAAAGCTAAGATGATCACTTTTAAAAAGCTTAGTAACAAAATTTAGTAAAATTCCATATTTAACGAGGCAGAGAAAATCTACTGCGCACTGTCCTGG
Organism: Macrothele yani; assembly: GCA_039090855.1. Lineage (NCBI taxonomy): Eukaryota > Metazoa > Arthropoda > Arachnida > Araneae > Macrothelidae > Macrothele > Macrothele yani. Next base: position 84,184,245 of record CM076990.1, read on the forward strand.
AATAGAAGAATAGAAATGGTGGCATGCAGGACAAAACTGCAACAGCGCTTGGGAATCCTAGTGTGCTAGTGGAAGAATGTTAATAGAATAGCAATGGGGAATGAATATATCAAATGCTCAACAAGTGACTTGTGCATAAGGCCACCCACTTGAAGGAGCTATAGGTGGAGTCTATCGCTCCAGCTAAGTTGAAAACAGGACTTAGAGACAAAAAGAGGATGGGTGAGCTCACACACTTTAAGTGGATTTCTAGGGGGCAGTTGCAGAGAGGGATTGGAGAGTAACGGAATGGGGATGTCGCTGGAGAGGAAGTAGGGGATAACAATCCCTGGAATCATGTGTATTTCTCCTTTCACCCTCCAAGTGAGCGTTGTATTGGGAGTATCGATGCTGCTTTTGCTTCATTTCTGATGTGTAGTTAAACTGCGGTCAGTCTCGTACGGCCGTCAAGTTGAATATACTTGAAAGGTTTTATTAATTAACTATAGTATTAATATAGCAAATTAATTTGTCTTTCAAGTACGTCCAATTGTTATGGATATATAATATAAACTTACTAGATTTATGAAACAGAAATAATTGACATTTATTTATTGAGTTTTTGAGTTTCATGTCAAGAGATAGCGATGTTGGCTCACAGCTTTCTGAAAATTTCCCGAGCAGTTGGTTATGGAATTTGATACTACGGGCTGTCTCTTTGTTATGTGTTTTATAAAACCTTTAGTCCCTATTGATGTAAAGTTTTCGTATCTCTAAAGAGTTGACAGTGTGACGTAACGCATCTCTGACGTAATGTGAGAATGATTTGGATTAGATGACGTCACACCAGCAGCTGTGTTCTTTGTTGCTATGACAACAAAATAAAGTGATATACGTGTGGACTGTGCGCGTGTAGGTGACGCCATCACCTACACGAAAACACGAAAAGCTAAGCGTGACGTCACAAACATTTGTTTTTCGGTTGTTGCTATGACGACCTACAGAGTGGCACGGAGGAGGAGGGGGTCTCTAGCAAATTATATATTAGGATGTACATATTATCACGTAGGTATCTGTATTTTTACAGGGTGGAAAATTTCACTCAAAAACGTATTTAGCATGCCCCCGGTTTTAACGAGGATTGCCGTTGGTCCCGATCTCCTGAAATTAAACGGGCTCTATTGTATACACAAAAGTGAGAACCTTCACAAAATACATTGGAGGTACGTAAGCTCATTACTCTTTCGGCAAAGACATGCGTTCTTCCTTCATTTCTATGTTCCACAATGTTCACAACAAATACGCCAATTTCATTCTTTTCTTTTACTCTAACAAATCCTCAGCCAAGAAGTTTGAAAGTGATCCATGCAATTTCCAAACTTGAAAGCACCCAGTTCCTTCCGATGTTAATGGGTTTTGATAGTAACTTTGTGTGTGTGTGTGTGGGGGGGGGGGTTATCGACCATCGTGAGCAATTCAGTGGGCTCTAAGCACTTGCCCGTCCCAAATATGGAGTCACCGATTCCAAGGAAGAAAGAAAGAGCTAATACCGTAAGACAAACCGACCAACAACATCCATGTATCACTCTGTTTCGAAATCGGACTCATATCGGATAAACGGTCAGAAGCCAGCGCTTAGACCACTGCACCACCGGGGCGGCTAGTTCACTTGAAGAGACTTCGCGTAACATGTTGCAATTATTTTATCCTGTAAAATACAAGATTTCATAATTTATACTTTAGGCGTGAATCATTGCCCAATAATACTGGCAGATCACAGAATATTTTAATTTACCTTGAGCTCCCAAGGTACCGCATCTTCCAACAAGTCCCAACTGAAGGCAGCATTGGTTTGAATTGCACTTTCCCTCATCTGTCATGCAAGTCAATGAAATTTTCGCCGCCTGCAAAAAAAGTGGTTGCAAATGAATAATTAGGAATCAATTTTGAAAATAAATTAATTCATGAGAAAATTGTGAGACTTCAATAGAAAATACCACATCAAAAGCATAAGAAATATGGTGAAATAAGAAGCCCGAGAAATGAATTCTCCGTGAAGGAAACATTGCAAATGAAACTGTAATAAATCGATTACGTTCTAAAGAACGTACCTGAAATTAAATAATAATAACAATAATAATAATAACAACTCAAAATAGCTAACGGAAATAAAAATGTGCGAAACTTTGGAGGATGTAATGGAAAATGTAATGAGATAAAAAAAAAACTTTAATTAAGGCAGATTAAACACGAAAATGACACAGAAAACTTCTGATGCAGGAGAAAATAATGAATTTTGAAGAAGAGGTCACAAATCGAATGCACTTAAAAGAAATGAAGCATGTCAAGCATTTTGTAGCGACATAAGTTCCCCTGATTGCCAAGTTTGAAAAGAATGCACTTAAAAGGAATTAAGTATATGAAGCATTTTGAAGAGGCATAAGTTCCCCCGATTGCCAAGTTTGAAAAAGAATGCACTTAAAAGAAATGAAGTATATGAAGTATATGAAGCATTTTGAAGTGGCATAAGTTTCCCCGATTGCCAAGCTTGAAAAGAATGCTCTTAAAAGAAATGAAGTATATGAAGCACTTTGAAGCTGCATGAGTTCCCCCGATTGCTAAGTTTGAAAAAAATGCTCTTAAAAGAAATGGAGTATATCAAGCATTTTGAAGCGTCATAAGTTCTTTCAATTGCCAAGTTTGTTCGAGACTGGCCAGGGTTCGAGTACCGGATGAGGCATAGATGGTGTGCTTGTCTGATGACTAGAACCCTATGTACGGCTTTTCAAGGGAGCTGTTGGCCTCCAGTTCCTTTCTATGGATGATAACGTCCGTCCCCGTAAGGCTCTGATAGTCGACGAATTCCTGCAGAGTGAGGATATTCACCAGATGGAGTGCCACGCGAGATCCCTGGACCTGAATCCGATGTAACATGTGCGGTGCTAGAAAGAAAAACGGGGTTTTTGCATAGGACAGTTCCACAACATAAATATGCATACCCTCTGCTGCATAAGACTGAAAGCGTGTACAGTGGGGAATCAAAGGAGGAGTGAAGCACGTGCCGCGGCCTATGCGTTGAACTTGTACCACGGTCAGTTGCAGTGGCTACAAAGTTCGAAATATTGGTTCTATTGCAACATTACTGGAAACAGGGGTTTAAAGTTGCGAAAGTCCGAAAAATTAACAAAGTCGAAGGTGAAGGCCTGGCGGTTACTCGGACCGCGCAAACATGGTTCAAGAAATTTGCGACTGGTGACTTGAGCTTAAAGGAAAGGAAGGTTCGGGTAGGCCCTCTGCTGTTGATTCGGACACCCTGCAAGCGGCTGTGGAAGACAATCCACAAACGACTACTCGCAAATTATCAGAAAAACTGGGAGTTTCTAAATCTACCATCGCTGATCACCTGCACAAGATCAAAAAGATTTACAGACGATGCCGTGGGGTGCCTCATGAGCTCCCCCGGCTCAAGCTGAACTATATGTTGAGGTATGCAAGGAACTGGTCATAAATCCACGCTATACTCGATTTATCAAACGAATAGTTACTGGGGATGAAAAGTGGATACATCATTACAGTGGTTGAATAGAGGTGAACCAGCTTTAACTACCCCTAAACTCGGACGTTTTGAAGAAAAGTTCATGCTGTGTGTCTGGTGGATTTATGAATACGTAATCCATTTTGAGCTTATTCCGAATGGTTGGTCTATCAATGTCGAAGGGTATTCTGAGCAACTGGACAAGATGTATAACAAACTTCAGCGGAAGTATCCTGCCTTAGTCAACCGAAAGCAAGGACTGTTGCAACAAGACAATGCGAAACCTCATAACGCTAATCGGACCGAAGTTAAACTAAGAACTGCATGAAATCGAGCTGCTGCTTCTTTCAGCATACAGCCCCAACCCTGCTGCATCTGACTACTACTTATTTCGGGCGATGGCGCATTTTATTCGAGGCAAGCAGTTGATTAATTGGACGATGTCGAAAGCGAGTGCCACGAGTTCTTTCCCTCTAAACCGAAAGCTTGATGGCGTACAGAAATTGAACAATTGGCAAACAGATGGGTTTAAACTATTGAACATGATGGCGTGTACTCTGATATTAAGCTTGGATTCTTCCGAGGTTCTGGATAAGTGAAACTGTTGTATCAAAAGCGCTGGGTTTTTTTTTCGGGTCACCCTAATAGCATGTCTGTGATGCCTTGGGAAGAGCAGTTGCGAGCCGGCAACCCCCTCGTAGAACCCTTCCGGAACTCTGACACGCTTTTTGGAGGAGCGGTACTTATTGCACCAGACTCTCAATCACAGCTTGTAAACGTGAGGGCTCGTTCTGCGGGGTAATTATACTGCGTATTACCACCCCTAGAAATCCGCGCCACTTGCTGCATCACTTTAGTACTGCCATGCTGTTATGCGCATGCTTCCTCCACATGCGATGATGGCATTCGTTTTCTGTTATGTACTGCTCCGTTATCGATATATGTTATATATATATATATTCGTTATCGATATATGTATGTCCGTACCAACTGTCATTAAACTTTGTTGGGTGGATATGCGTTATTCCTGATTTTGTGTTTGTCACGCTAACTTTGGACACCAGTGTAATTCGAATAAATAATTTCATGCGTAATAGTTCTTTAACATTTAATATTTAATCAGTTTAGCAGTAAATATAATACTGAAAAAAGTGGAGGGGGAAGCATTCTTCAAACGGTCTATCTTTTTTCTTTCTTTTTTTACTTTCTTCACGGTTAGTTTTTTAGTTTTAATAAGTCACGGTTCAACCGAGGAGAGCTAAAATTTCCTTTATACGTATCGTGGACATTGAAAGGAAAATAATGTGAACACTTAGGAAAAGAAGGTTTTGAGGGCCTAGTAGGGTGTGGGACCAACTTTGGCATTCAAACCCGCCTGAATCTTTCTTGGAATGGACGCATACAAATCCTGGATGGTGGTTAGTGGGATGTTATACCATTCGTCATGCAGAAAGTGCTCCAGGTCCTTGGGAGATGCAGGAGGAGGAGAACGGGATCTTACTCTGTTTTCCAACAAAAACCACAGTGGCTTGATGATGTTTAAGTCTGGTGATTGGGAAGGCCAAGGAAGGTGTGAAAGTTCGACTTCATGTTACCATGGTTGGACATTCCGAGCTCTGTGAATTGGAGTGCTATCGTCTTGATAAATGACATCCCCTGCAGGAAACAATGCCTGAGCCATTGGATGGACTTGGTCGGCCAAAATGGTTTCATACACCCTGCCAGTCATCCGTCCTTTCAAGGTGATCAAGGAATCTGCTGAAAACCACGATATAGCCGCCCAGAGCATGACAGAACCACCACGATGCTGCACTTTTGGGAGCAGACAGTCTAGGTTGTACGCTACTGGGGTGTTCTCCATACGTAAACACATCCTGCAGTGGGGAATAGTGTAAATGTGAATTCACCTGACCACATTACACACTTCCATGCATCGGCAGTTCATATTGTATGCTCCTGGCACCACTGCCATTGCCGTTATGTATTCACCCGGATCACCAGAGGTTTTGCAAGCAGCTCTGCCATGAATATCTTGTTTATGCAGTTTCCTGCGCATTGGTTTCGTTGATACTGGGGTCTGGAAATGCAGATTGAGCTCAGCAGTAATTTTTGGCGCCGTGGTCTTCTTATTACGGGTAACAATTCTCTTTAATGCTCTATTGTCTCTATCAGTCAGGGTCGTTTTCTTGACGTCCTTATGTTTCGCAGACGAGGTTTTGCCACGAGCACAGTATGCTGTCATGAGGCTAGACACAGTAGCTCTCGATACCCCCATTACCCTGGTGACTATTGTCACAGAGGCACCAACTAGCCGACCACCAACAATTAGCCCTCTTTCGAAGTTTGTTAGTTCGCTCATTTCGTCGTCATCCGAAAAGTAATTTTGCAACATGACACTTTAAATGCACCTAATCAGGTCCTTGAGGTTCGAAACAAAGCTATTACAACCCAAACGTGGTGGATACCTTTGTGTATTGCGACGTACGCATCTGCATTAAAAGTCACGTCTTGGAGCTTGGTGTTTATATTATTCTTTCAACCCCTGTATACACGCAGCCAACCAACATGTGGGCTCACCTTTCAACCTCACTACACGTCGTGTTATGTTCTCTATCATGTGTTGGAAACATAAATGTTGTATTACGACCCGTGATACAACATTAGCACCCCGGATTCCCCTTACAGACTTCACCAAGTTTCTGAGGGAATGGCATAGCCACAAGTACCTGGGGAAAGGGGGAGAATTCACCCCATCTTCCTGAAAATTTGTAGTCGTGTACAGAATCATCATATAAAGCATGGTGCCAATGTTTACAGCTTTGCATTTATTTTAATATATTGGGAGGAAGCCCCCCCCAAAGCTCGCAAGCTCGCGAACCCCGCGGGCGCTTCAGGGAACACCCCGGATACACTGACAGACTCTAGCGGTCCAGAATATTAAATTACGGAAGTTGGGCAGCCCCCCCCCAACCCAAGCATCTCGGATCCCTTTTACAGACTTCTCCAAATTTCTGATTGTAGAGCATACCTACTCGATGCAACAGTAAACACGAAAAATGCGGACAAATCACTTTAGTTAGGCTTATACAAATCTCCGTGCTGCGATCCCCGAGGGTCCCGAAGACACCGAGAACACCCGAGGTGCGTGAACCTGTAGAACAATGTAAAGTACACTAAGAATAAATCAATACAATACACAAGAGTTAAATTTAATACTGCAAGATCAACCGAGGGACATGGGCCCAAACACTCCTGAACCACTATATTGCTCAAAAAGACTTCACCGGGGTCCCAGGAAGGAGAAGAAATGTCACATGGAACATGAAAGATCCACAAGTTATACAACATTCAAAATCGTAATGCAAGCCCACCTCCCAACCATCTTCTGAAGAACTTTTTCAGGTTGGAGAGCTCAGAGACCTCTTTCAAACTCCAAAGTATTTCACTGAGGGCGGTCAAAATACGACGAATTTGTCTACGACAAATTGAGTAGTCGACGAATTTGCTCCAGATGAATTGGTAACTGCAACGAATTGATGCGTGATGAATTTGCACTCGACGAACTGAGTCGGCGACGAATTGATGGGACGCCATCTTGAGCCAGTCTCCCCATGTCGCTCCGGCATGCTTTCTAATTTCATCCATCTCCCATGGGGGTCTTCCATCCGTCTCCCATGGGGTCTTCTTCTGTCAACATATCGAACCCATTGCCATTTCAGTGATTTCAATCTGATCATGATGTCGTTCACTCCTGTCATTTTGCTTATCCACAAGTTCCTGTTCTTATCTTTCCTGGTTACACCAAGAATGCATCTCTCCATGCTTATTTCAGTTGTCTTCAGCCTTTGTATGTCTTTCTTAGTTAAGGCCCAGGTCTCTTCTCCATACGCAAGCACGCATTCATTAAACACTTTTTTTAAGACATAATGGCGTACTGCTCTTAAAAATCGCACTGTTTCTTTTAAAAGTTCTCCATCCAAGTTTTATACGCTGATTAATTTCTTCATCAATATGACCCTCACTTGATATCTGCTTCCCAAGATAAATGTAGGTATCGGTTGTCTCAAGCTTTTCTCCACCAATCGATAAATCTTCGTTTCTTGTAAAAGCATTGTACATCACTTTTGTCTTCTGAAAGTTCATTTTTAATCCCACTTCTTTCCTTTTGTCAGCACACTATATTGACAAAAGTCACTGGACACCTAGAAGAGAAACACAACATAGCATTTACTGACATACATTAGTACGATGTTGGTCCACTTTTGGCCTTAATACATGCACTGACCCTTCGAGACATGATTTCGACAAGGTTTTGGAACACAGCGTTAGGTATGCGCTTCCATTCAGTACATAATGCTGCCACTAACTCTTGCTTAGTAGTAGGCCTTGGTTCCAAACTTCATATGCGGCGATCTAATTCATCCCGATAGGTGCTCTATGGGATTAAGATGAGGGCTCTGATGGCCAGTCCACACAGATACGGTATTATCGTCAAAACACGCCGTAACAGTTCTTGCTTTATGGCTCGATGCATTATCCTGTTGGTACCAACAAGGCTCGGTTCCAAAGTATTGCCACAGAGTTGGTAGGGCATAATTGTCCATAATATCGAGGTAGACGTGTTGGTTAATAGGTTTGTCTACGATAACCAGTGGGCCGGGACCGTACCACGAAAAACACTCCCACACGAGTACACTGCCAGCTCCAAGCTTGACCGTAGGAACAGTATACTGTGGTAAATAGCGTTACCCCGGCTGATGCCATACCCACACGCGGCCATCAGACTGATGAATCATGTATCTGGATTTTTTTTTTTTTGTATCATTCCATAGGACCCGTTTCCATTGATCTACGGTCCACAATAAATGTTCTTTACACCATGCTGAACGACAAATAGCATTCCAAGTGGAGATGAATGGCGTATGAACAGCAGCACGACCACGGTAGCCCATGGAATGAAGTTTTCTGCGAATGGTACGTGTACATACTGAGGTTCCAGCATTTTTAATCACCTGTTCACTCAGGTCTTGTGCAGTACTCCTTCGATTAGCTGTAACGACTCTCCTGAGGCTTCGACGTCCTCTATCACTGATTTTCTTTGGTCTGCCGGTACATTTTGCTGCTTCAGGCACGCTATGTGTCTTCCACTTATTCAGTACATCCAAAACAGTTGACTTGGGTATGTAGTATGTTTAAACACCTCTCGGTTTCTCTTATGGACAACCCACTAATATAACACCCAACAATCTTTCCTTTCTCAAAGCCAGTTCTCTCCCGCCGCGACATTTTCACTCAACCTCACAGTGCGATATGATCGCGGTCAGCTGCAGGCTTGTTTTTATATCGTTTGCAGCTGTACCACATATCTTAACAATGCAGCGGATCCGTTCATTTGCTTTTGAAGGGGTGTCCGGTGACTTTTGTCAATATAGTGTATATATATATATATATATATATATCATCATCATCATCATTGTCAACCATTATCAATCCACTGCTGGACGAAGGTCTCCCCAAGTTTCCTCCACAACGGTCTGTCTTGTGCCAGTCTCCTCCATGTCACCCCTGCATACTTTCGAATTTCATCCACCCATCTCCCATGTGGTCTTCTTCTGGGTCTTTTCCTGTCCCTTGGAATCCAATCTAAAATTTCGGCTGTCCATCGATGATCTGTCCTTCTGGCAGTATGTCCAGCCCATTGCCATTTCAGGGATTTAACTCTGATCATGATGTCTTCCATTCTTGTCATTTTTCGGATCCACGAGTTCCTCTTCTTATCTCTCCTGGTTACACCAAGCATGCACCTCTCCATGCTGCTTTGAGTTGTCTGCAGCATTTGTATGTCTCTTTTAGTTAAGGTCCACGTCTCTGCACCATACGTAAGCACTGGAAGGATGCATTGATCAAACACTTTTCTTTTAAGACATAATGGCATATTGCTCTTGAAAATTAGGCTGTTTCTTCCAAAAGCTCTCCAGGCAAGTTTTGTACGCCGATTAATTTCTTCATCAATGTGACCCTCACTTGATATCTGCTGTCCAAGATAAACGTACGTGTCTGTTATCTCCAGCTTTTCTCCATCAATCGATAAATCTTCATTTCTTGTAAAAGCATTGAACATCACTTTTGTCTTCTGAAAGTTCATTTTTAATCCCACTTCTTTACTCTTGTCAGCAAGTTCCTGGATCATACTCTGCAGCTCTGATGGGGTAGTTGCAAAAATGACTACGTCATCAGCAAAACGAAGGTGGGTTAGATAATCTCCATTAATCTTTATCCCCTTGTTTTCCCAGCTCAGCGACTGAAAAACACCCTCCAATGTGGCATTAAAGAGCTTCGGAGATATGGTGTCACCTTGTCTCACTCCCTTTCCAATTTTTACGTGTGTTGTATTTTCAAACAGCCTAATCTTTGCACTTGCATTTTCATAGATGTTATTAATAATATTAATGTATGCATCTTCAATACCGCAGGTTTTCAGAGCCATTGTAACTGCTGATGGCTTCACCGAATCAAAGGCTTTTTCATAATCGATAAAAGCCATGCACAATGGAAGTTCATATTCCCTCGCTCTTTCAATTAGTTCTCTCAGCACGTGGATATGATATATTGTGCTGTAGCCACTCCTGAATCCAGCTTGTTCTCTCGGTTGAGCCATGTCCAGTGTTACCTTCAAGCGGTGTGAAAGAACTTTAGTGAAGATTTTATAAACTACTGATAGGAGGCTGATAGGTCTGTAGTTTCCGAGATCCTCAATGTCACCTTTCTTATGTAGCAGGATCATTGTAGCAGTGTTCCAATCCTCAGGAATCTTTCCTTCATTAAGGCATCGAGTGAAAATTTGGGCGAGTACTGTTTCGATTTCTCCACTTGCTTCTTGTATGATGTCTACAGTAATTCCATCTTCTCCTGGAGCTTTTCCTCGCTTCATGTTCTTGATTGCATGTGCAACTTCTGCTGGAAGGACTGGAGGAACTCTGGTACTGGTATCTTTCATGATGTCTGGAGTGCATATATCATCCCTTTCATATAATTTGGAGTAGAAATCTTTCACTCTTGTCAAAATTTCGCCTCTATTTCTTGTTACAGAACCATCTTCTTTTCTCAGTGCCATAATCTGTTTTCTTCCCTTACTGAGATGTCCCTTTGCTATCTTTAGGCTTTGGTTGTTTTCAATTGCTTTCCTCACTAGTTCACAGTTGAATTTCCTTACGTCTTCCGTGATACTTTTTCTTACTGTCTTGCATAGCTCTATATATTCCACTTTGGAAGTCACATCTTCTTTAGTTGTCCTCATCTCTCTTCTTTTTTGCATCAACATTTTGGTTTTTCCTGATAGTTTGTTCACATGCAACTTGTTCTTAGACCCAGCTAATTTTGTTGCTGTTTCCATAAGAGCTTTGGTTACTTTTCTGTTAACTTCAGAGATGTCTACTTCTTCCGATGTTAGGCCTTCTAAAGCAGAGAACCTGTTCTTCAGTTCTAACTTGAAGGTATTATGGTGTTTTTTAAGGTTGGTTATGTCAATAGATTTTGTTTGTCTTATGAGCTTGCCACGTTCAAGTTTAGTGTTGAGGTGCATCTTACATCTCACCAATCTATGGTCACTACCTGTGTTGAACTTGTTTAGCACACTGCAGTCTTCTATGACGAATTTTTTGTTACACATAATAAAATCAATTTCACTTGTCGTCCCATTTGGATGTCTCCATGTCCATTTCCTGTGTGGCTTTTTCTTGAAGAAGGAGTTCAAGATGAAAAACCCTTCTGCCTCTGCAAACTCAACGAGAGTATTTCCACGCTGGTTTCTGTTGCCATGACCGAATTTACCTACTGAAGTTTCATTCTGTTGCCGTTGCCCTATTTTTGCATTGAAATCTCCCATATGCAAAAATAGGGCAACGGCAACAGAATATATATATATCATCATCATCATCATCATTGTCAACCATTATCAATCCACTGCTGGACGAAGGTCTCCCCAAGTTTCCTCCACAACGGTCTGTCTTGTGCCAGTCTCCTCCATGTCACTCCCGCATATTTACGAATTTCATCCACCCATCTCCCATGTGGTCTTTTTCTGGGTCTTTTCCTGTCCCTTGAATCCAATCTAAAATTTCGGCTGTCCATCTATGGTCTGTCCTTCTGGCAGTATGTCCAGCCCATTGCCATTTCAGGGATTTAACTCGATCATGATGTCTTCCACTCTTGTCATTTTTCGGATCCACGAGTTCCTCTTCTTATCTCTCCTTGGTTATACCAAGCATGCACCTCTCCATGCTTCTTTGAGTTGTCTGCAGCCTTTGTATGTCTCTTTTAGTTAAGGTCCACGTCTCTGCACCATACGTAAGCACTGGAAGGATGCATTGATCAAACACTTTTCTTTTAAGACATAATGGCATATTGCTCTTGAAAATTATGCTGTTTCTTCCAAAAGCTCTCCAGGCAAGTTTTGTACGCCGATTAATTTCTTCATCAATGTGACCCTCACTTGATATCTGCTGTCCAAGATAAACATACGTATCTGTTATCTCCAGTTTTTCTCCATCAATCGATAAATCTTCATTTCTTGTAAAAGCATTGAACATCACTTTTGTCTTCTGAAAGTTCACTTAATCCCACTTCTTTACTCTTGTCAGCAAGTTCCTCGATCATACTCTGCAGCTCTGATGGGGTAGTTGCAAAAATGACTACGTCATCAGCAAAACGAAGGTGGGTTAGATAATCTCCATTAATCTTTATCCCTTTGTTTTCCCAGTTCAGTGATTGAAAGACATTTTCCAATGTGGCATTAAAGAGCTTCGGAGATATGGTGTCACCTTGTCTCACTCCCTTTCCAATTTTTATGTGTGTTGTATTTTCAAACAGCCGAATCTTTGCACTTGCATTTTCATAGATGTTATTAATGATATTAATGTATGCATCTTCAATACCGCAGGATTTCAGAGCCGTGGTAACTGCTGATGGTTTCACCGAATCAAAGGCTTTTTCATAATCGATAAAAGCCATGCACAATGGAAGTTCATATTCCCTCGCTCTTTCAATTAGTTCTCTCAGTACATGGATATGATCTATTGTGCTGTAGCCACTCCTGAATCCAGCTTGTTCTCTCGGTTGAGCCATGTCCAGTGTTACCTTCAAGCGGTGTGAAAGAACTTTAGTGAAGATTTTATAAAACACTGATAGGAGGCTGATAGGTCTGTAGTTCCTGAGATCCTCAATGTCACCTTTTTTATGTAGAAGGATCATTGTAGCATTGTTCCAATCCTCAGGAATCTTCCCTTCATTAAGGCATCGAGTGAAAATTTGGGCGAGTACTGTTTCAATTTCTCCACTTGCTTCTTGTATGATGTCTATAGTAATTCCATCTTCTCCTGGAGCTTTCCCTCGCTTCATGTTCTTGATTGCATGAGCAACTTCTGCTGGGAGGACTGGAAGAACTCTGGTACCTTTCATGATGTCTGAAGTACATGTATCATCCCTTTCATATAATTTGAGTAGAAATCTTTCACTCTTGTCAAAATTTCGCCTCTATTTCTTGTTATAGAACCATCTTCTTTTCTCAGAGCCATAATCTGTTTTCTTCCCTTACTGAGATGTCCCTTTGCTATCTTTAGGCTTTGGTTGTTTTCAATTGCTTTCCTCACTATATATATATATATATATATATATATATATATATACAGTATATAATACTGCTTCATTGCCGCAATAACTCGTGTGGCACGGCGAAAAAATATGGTTTTTATTATTTAATTTGGGAGATGCTGAAGTCGAGGAAGAGAATCTTGATAAAGTCCAGAGCTTCGGAGTTTACTCAGCGCGTCCTAACTTTATATTTATAAATGTTGCCGAAGGTCTCTCTCTCTCTCTCTCTCTCTCTCTCTTTCACTCTATCAAAGAAGGGAACTGTGTAGATCTCATCAAAATGAATTTATTCAATAAATAAGAAATGTTCTCGGTAATGGCTTCGAGATACAAGCGACGTACAAAAATTTCGATTTTAGTTTATTTCGTTATGCATGTTTGTGTGTATGCTTGTGTTTGTGGGCTTCCTCACTAGCGATTATCGATCGACGTCTTGAAGAACATTTCTACGAGTTTCTTATGCAACTCCCTGTCTTTAATTCCTCTTTTCTAACTAGTTCGCGCATACTTTCTAATTACATCAGTGCATAATTCAAAATATTTTCTAGTCACAGAATTGCAAGGCAAAAGGCATAAAAAAACATCATGAATGACGATTTAATGCACTTCGGTTCTGCTGATAACATCGCCAATTTTTAGTATGTCTTCAGAACTTCAAATTATGGTCGAAGAATCGCATAAAATAGTAGGAAACGAAATTAAATATGAGGTCACGGATCAAAACTGGTTAAATTACGTATGATGGAACTGCCAATGGTGGATCAATACCTAAGCTGAAATAGATCTCCTACACCAAGGAGGATTGACGTTTAAAATTAGGCCTGCGTGCGTTTGGAAGAAATAACGTTTTTGACAAAAATCCTCATTCTTTAGAAACGAAAGTAATGTACCATTGCGATCTACTTACTACTTCCCGCTTAGCGACTGGGCATGGTGACTGTGACTAAGTAACATACGCATAAACTACAGTAATCTTAAAGTAGCCTCTGTAGTGCCGCTGTAAACGACGAAACAAAATACGTTATCAGAGAAAATACGCCTGTTAAAGGCTTTATCACGAGCAAATATTTTCGAAGAAATGACCATCGTGAACAAGAGAAATACTTAACTTAATAAAAATAAACTAAAAGACAGCGACAAGTCTTTATAATTAAACATTATGTTTTTCATTTAATTAAAAGACACGATAATGGAGCAGTTAGGCTGTAATAAAACCAAATTTGCTCGTGTACACAGCAGCTAAAAGAATGGTTCTCTATGAATTTTTGTGAGCATTCACCGCATACCCAAATACAAGACTGACTAGTGCAGTGAGATAATTGAGTCAGTTGCAAATAGAAAGTCTAGCATCTCGCGCGCACTTGCGCACCCACACACTCCCACAAATAACACACACATATCTTTTGCGGTAAAAATTTTTTGTTGTGTATCCCATGTATATATCATCATCATCATCATTGTCAACCATTATCAATCCACTGCTGGACGAAGGTCTCCCCAAGTTTCCTCCACAACGGTCTGTCTTGTGCCAGTCTCCTCCATGTCACTCCCGCATATTTACGAATTTCATCCACCCATCTCCCATGTGGTCTTTTTCTGGGTCTTTTCCTGTCCCTTGGAATCCAATCTAAAATTCCGGCTGTCCATCTATGGTCTGTCCTTCTGGCAGTATGTCCAGCCCATTGCCATTTCAGGGATTTAACTCTGATCATGATGTCTTCCACTCTCGTCATTTTTCGGATCCACGAGTTCCTCTTCTTATCTCTCCTGGTTATACCAAGCATGCACCTTTCCATGCTTCTTTGAGTTGTCTGCAGCCTTTGTATGTCTCTTTTAGTTAACGTCCACGTCTCTGCACCATACGTAAGCACTGGAAGGATGCATTGATCAAACACTTTTCTTTTAAGACATAATGGCATATTGCTCTTGAAAATTATGCTGTTTCTTCCAAAAGCTCTCCAGGCAAGTTTTGTACGCCGATTAATTTCTTCATCAATGTGACCCTCACTTGATATCTGCTGTCCAAGATAAACATATGTATCTGTTATCTCCAGTTTTTCTCCATCAATCGATAAATCTTCATTTCTTGTAAAAGCATTGAACATCACTTTTGTCTTCTGAAAGTTCATTTTTAATCCCACTTCTTTACTCTTGTCAGCAAGTTCCTGGATCATACTCTGCAGCTCTGATGGGGTAGTTGCAAAAATGACTACGTCATCAGCAAAACGAAGGTGGGTTAGATAATCTCCATTAATCTTTATCCCTTTGTTTTCCCAGTTCAGTGATTGAAAGACATTTTCCAATGTGGCATTAAAGAGCTTCGGAGATATGGTGTCACCTTGTCTCACTCCCTTTCCAATTTTTATGTGTGTTGTATTTTCAAACAGCCGAATCTTTGCACTTGCATTTTCATAGATGTTATTAATAATATTAATGTATGCATCTTCAATACCGCAGGATTTCAGAGCCGTGGTAACTGCTGATGGTTTCACCGAATCAAAGGCTTTTTCATAATCGATAAAAGCCATGCACAATGGAAGTTCATATTCCCTCGCTCTTTCAATTAGTTCTCTCAGTACGTGGATATGATCTATTGTGCTGTAGCCACTCCTGAATCCAGCTTGTTCTCTCGGTTGAGCCATGTCCAGTGTTACCTTCAAGCGGTGTGAAAGAACTTTAGTGAAGATTTTATAAACCACTGATAGGAGGCTGATAGGTCTGTAGTTCCTGAGATCCTCAATGTCACCTTTTTTATGTAGCAGGATCATTGTAGCGTTGTTCCAATCCTCAGGAATCTTCCCTTCATTAAGGCATCGAGTGAAAATTTGGGCGAGTACTGTTTCAATTTCTCCACTTGCTTCTTGTATGATGTCTATAGTAATTCCATCTTCTCCTGGAGCTTTCCCCCGCTTCATGTTCTTGATTGCATGAGCAACTTCTGCTGGGAGGACTGGAAGAACTCTGGTACCTTTCATGATGTCTGGAGAACATGTATCATCCCTTTCATATAATTTGGAGTAGAAATCTTTCACTCTTGTCAAAATTTCGCCTCTATTTCTTGTTATAGAACCATCTTCTTTTCTCAGAGCCATAATCTGTTTTCTTCCCTTACTGAGATGTCCCTTTGCTATCTTAAGGCTTTGGTTGTTTTCAATTGCTTTCCTCACTAGCTCACAGTTGAATTTCCTTACGTCTTCAGTGATACTTTTTCGTGTTGTCTTGCATAGCTCTATATATTCCACTTTGGAAGTCACATCTTCTTTAGTTGTCCTCATCTCTCTTCTTTTTGCATCAACATTTTGGTTTTTCCTGATAATTTGTTCACATGCAACTTGTTCTTAGACCCAGCTAATTTTGTTGCTGTTTCCATTAGAGCTTTGGTTACTTTTCTGTTAACTTCCGAAATATCCACTTCTTCCGATGTTAGGCCTTCTAAAGCAGAGAATCTGTTCTTCAGTTCCAACTTGAAAGTATTATGGTGTTTTTTAAGGTTGGTTATGTCAATACATTTTGTTTGTCTTATGAGCTTGCCACGTTCCAGTTTAGTGTTGAGGTGCATCTTACATCTCACCAATCTATGGTCACTACCTGTGTTGAACTTGTTCAGCACACTGCAGTCTTCGATGACGAATTTTTTGTTACACATAATAAAATCAATTTCACTTGTCGTCCCAATTGGATGTCTCCATGTCCATTTCCTGTGTGGCTTTTTCTTGAAAAAGGAGTTCAAGATGAAAAATCCTTCTGCCTCTGCAAACTCAACGAGAGTATTTCCCCGCTGGTTTCTGTTGCCGTGACCGAATTTACCTACTGAAGTTTCATTCTGTTGCCGTTGCCCTATTTTTGCATTGAAATCTCCCATAATTATCTTCAAGTGCTGCTTACCTTTATTATTTAGATGACGAATTTCCTCATAAAATTCTTCAATTTCTTCTTCAGGATGACTTGTGGTGGGTGCATAAGTTTGAATAATCTGAGCCTGGTATCTTCTCGATAGTTGGATAACGAGTCGTGCAGCTCTGCACGACTCGTTCATCCCATGTATATATATATATACATGGGATGCATCCGCATGTATATATATATATATATATATATATTAGGAAGGAGAGAGTGCTTATATCCATTAGAGTTGCTAATGGTGGTTGTTAAGATTCAAGCAAAAATCAAATAGCCAACAAACTTATATTCAGCTATTCTGAAATAACAAAATTTTGCGACACACTATTTCATGAGTAAGTAAATATTCTCAATCATACATCCTCAGCCACACAAAGAAAGTCATGAAATTAATTTTTGATCTTTTTGATGTGAGCACTTTCGCGCTGAAGTTGCACATGCGGTTAATTTCAAGTGTAGATTCCAAAACCTGTGGACATTTGTACCCTCTAAATAGTTTCCCGTCTGTGCTTTAGGATTGCTTAGTTAATTTGAGAATGAAAATCAAAATCAGAGAAACCATGACAATAAGCATTCATCATTCTCGAGTCGTATATAGGACCGACCCATGGTACAAAAATATACACCATCTGACCACCTTATAAAGTTTACTTAGAAGGTTTCCATGCAAGAATTATGTCGTTGAAAGGAACATTCGTAGCCAGGCTAATGTTTAAAATCGCAGTTTTGCCAGAACTAATCTACCGAACACATACCGAAATTGACATAACGTATTTGAAACACTGAAAGATAGCGTCAGCTATCCCATCAAAGTCAAAGAATATAAGACCCTTCCCGGTGGCGCAGTAGTCTAAGCGGTGGCTTCTGACCATTCGTCCAAGGTGGATCCGGTTCGAATCCCGATGAAACATGGATGCTGTGTTTGCTTCACGGCACTGGCTCTCTCTCTCTCTCTCTTCGCCGGAAGCAGTAGCCCTAAATTAGGGAAAGGCGACTGCTTATAGCCCATCGAGTTGCTCACGGTGGTCGTTAAACCTTCAATAAAAAAAGAAAGACGGATATAACTGACTGATAGCGTCTTTGAGACTTCGGAATTTAAATTCATTTTGCCACCCCAGTGGCGCAGTGGTCTAAGCGATGTCTTCTGATAATTCGCCGGAAAGGGGTCCGGGTTCGAATCCCGGTAAGGCATGGATGTTTGTGTTTGTCTTTCGGCACTGGCTCTCTGTGTACATTGATCAATTAGCATACTGTCAAATCCATGTTTGATTGATGTATACTTGTTCACAATGTGTTACTTGATCAACACTGTACATATCTCTGCAAATTGATCATTTGGCATGCTGTAAACTATGTATGATTTGTACTTGTTGCTGTGAAATATCTGTATCCTGATTATGTCTGCCTGTTTGTCACGTCTGAACCATCAGGCCCAATAAATCCCCAAACCAAAGAAAAAAATGCATGTGTCTAATTACTAGAAAAGTTCCTCCAGAGCAGAAACTTTTACCTCTGATTCTGGAAAAAACTTTCAAAATGTCTACTCACGCAATTCATGTACTGAATTCATGCAAACAATTTCTTTCTCGTTTTAAGTAAATTTAGGAAAAGAAACTGTGATAAGGAGAAACAATTGGGAATAATCAAGCTCCCTTATTCCTAATACGTAATAAATACTTGATAATATGTTTGATAGATACTTGAAATACATTTGAATGCTTGTTCCATTGTAGATTTTATCTTTCTCAACACATTGCACATGTGGTTTTTAACTACAATTGCTATTCAGTAGTATCACACCTTATTAGCATTTCTATTTTGGGAGATGGGGAGAAGGCTGTCGCGAATATCTGAAGCTAAGGAGTTGCCTATCTTTAGTTAAATCATTGGTTCTGATTGGGGTAACAGAGCCAGCGCCGTAGGAAGAGGCCAGTGACTTGCACGGGGCCAATCCAACTCTGCAGATTAACCAGTGCCCGCGCATCTATCTGGCCCCTCAGCCAGTATAGAGGTTATCAGCATTTCCTCTCGTAGACATACAATAAAGCGATCTTAATACATTGGAACCAATATGGTAGAACAACAATTACATTTGAGTCAAGCGGAAAATTAGGCGCACTATAATTATTTTGTATTGAATATCGACCCAGCAGTACATCTAAAAAAAAAACATGCACTTTATGAAAATCCAAGTTTCTTCAGTTAACTCAAATATTGTGCGAAGGGTCCAAAGATACCAATTTTCAAAAGAAAACGGATAGCGAATTTGCTTACATCAAGGTAACTAACATAAATAAAGAAGCTCACACTTCAATTTTCAGAAACTGCACCGTAAATAATAAATGGTGCGAATTCACGGAAAATTTCTGAAAATAACGTGTGGTAAAGTTGCCGGTAAGTATCCGTCTTTTAACAGAATTTCCGTTTTTAAAAATACTCGTTTTTTGTTTTTTAACTTCCATATTATAACAGATTTTCAGTAGTCAGTAATTCCGTTTATTTCAGAAAAGTTCGTTTCAAGTTTTTCCGTATTTTAGACAGAAATTTTTGCAAAATCCAACGCGTTGGATATATCAGCCTTCACGCGAGAGTCCTTTCGCGCTGGTGGTCGGGCACAGGTCGTTTGGGTTGAAGCCGCGCGTCTTAACCACTGAGCCAGAAAACCTCAGGCGCCAGCCTCACCTCCCAGGGCAAAGCTAATTGGGCGATGACTATTTTTTTTTTTTTTTTTTTTTTCGTTAATGCGAGTGATTTAGTCATTTTATTTTCTATTCTTTTTTGAAAACGTTTGTAATAATTTTATTTTCTCTGTAGGAATTACGTATTTCTTTCATCGTGATTTTTCGAAGCAACAGAATGATTTGGAGCCCGAAATCCTTTTTTTATTTCAACTGACAATAACTTTCAATTATCTTTAAGAGAAGGTGCAACGTACTGTCGTATGTCACAAAACTTCTAAATATAAAATTTACTCTTGATAGCTAGCTACATAGCTTTCGTTTTATGGACTTCACAGACCGATACATAGGCATCGTACAATCACTTGTTCAATAAATTAAGTACCCGGTTTCTTACAGTAACAAAATATATAATAGCTGGTGCACAAAATGGGGGAGAAGAGAAGAAATATCCTGTTTCACAATAACCAAAATTCATGCGATGTGCTATCCATAATATGCTATCCACAATATCCGATCTCCCAACAGAACTTAAAAATCTTATTCTTCGACAGACGATTAAAATTTAACAGTTAACCAAACTTCAAGTATTCCCAAGAATCTCTCGTATTTTTCGTCTTATGGATAAGAAAAAGTATGAACGGAGTTTTTCTGTTAATATGAAAAAGGAATTGCGGAAAGGTTTCTAAAAATTCAGAAATTTTCTGGCGTACGAAAAATCCGTGAAATACAGAGGACATTTTTTTTTTTTTTTTTGGTCATTTCAAGGAAAAAGTTGTGTCAGAAATAGGCTTCGTTAATTCAAGAAAGAAAGCACGGAAAGTGGCCCGTAAATTTCAGAAACTGCTTTACAGTGTTAACGACTTACAGCAACAGCGACGCACAGAACAACGAAGGCGAGGACGACTTTCATCTTGACAACAGAAATGCGTACCCAAGTAGAAACTCCAAGTACAATTGTACCTGTGAAGTATTTTGCTCTGTATTTATATGGCGCTCCTAAAAATGGCGAAGCTTGATGTCGTGGTCAATAGTATCAGGTGTTGTATTTCGCAGAGATAAAAACGATACAGCAGTGTAAGGAAAATATTGGTATTCAAATGAAGAAAGCAGATGCCGTTATCCCAGTGCATTATCGAAATATTCGCCTACAGTATGAAAAACCTTATCGTTAGGTCTATTAATCTGTTGTTCTGATCTTGTTTGCTCTGTCGTTCGATTCATTGACGCAAAACAAGAGGTGAACGAGTTACAAAAATAGTATATGACGGAACACTTGTGGCAAATTTTGCCCCTCAGTGACCTCGATAAGAAGTTAATATGGTACTTTAAGCTAATATTTTCTAGTTTTCAAAAATAAAAACCATTTATATATTTCTTTACTATTTGTTGATACACGATATTATTCGCTTAAATGATTTGGACAATTACTGAGGCACAGTATTACCGTAGAATTAGAAGAGATTTTGTTATGTTTTTCCTAAAACCGTATCGCTACATGGAAAATTAAACCATATTAATTTTTAAATATTGCAATTGCAGAAAACCTCAGCACTTGTTAACTGCAACTTTGCTATAGCGGAAAATTCTAGAAAATGTTAGTTTTTCGCTTTTATTTAGCCTTTAAAATATTTCCTCTCGATGGCATTCAGGTTTTTAGTTCGACGGTATTTCAGCTTCTACAGGGCCAAATCAAGAAAATTCTTTCAACATCTGATGGCTTTAGCAAATTGCCAATATGCCATCGCAGTGGCGTAGGGTTCTGTCCGATTGGGGGTGTTCTAGTCGAGGCACGGGTAGTGCGTTTGCCATACAGGACTGGCTCCCTTCCATCTTCTGAACCAGTGGCCTCAAATTAGGGACGGAAGACTGTTAATAACATATAACGAAGTAAATTTCTCCGCCATTTTTGTTCACTCCGGGCATTGAACCCGGATCTCCTCATTCCGAAATAAGTCGCTCTCCCAACTGAGCTACGCGGACGTATGCTATCGCTGCTATCTGCCTTTATCTCGTCCTGCGGTGCAGGCACGTCACATCCCCCCTCCCGAAAGAGGGCCTGGGACGTGGCCCACGGGTCAGCCGGGACCATGTATCCCTGTAGGCAGTCATTCCCTGAAGAACGTGCGTTGGAGATATCCCAGTCAATTTGGTGTGTGGAACGTAACATCACACACATTTATTTTTCGAAGCGCTGAAGAAGGGATTCTCTTATTTTTCCTGTCTCGCGGTGAGGAAAGAACATCACACCATTGCGATAACTTTAACGGCTAGGTCATTCTTGAAGTTCGGGCGCCAATATAACGAAGGAAATTTCTCCGTCATCTTTGTCTACGCCGGGCATCGAACCCGGGTCCCCTCATTCCGGAATAAGTCGCTCTCCCAACTGAGCTACGCGGACCTATGCTCTCGCTGCTATCTGCTTTTATCTCATGTGCGTCCTGCGATGCAGGCACGTCACAAACCCTTAGAGTTGCTCATGGTGATCGTTAACTCCCCTCCCCGCAAAATTATGTGATTAATATCAGTGATGTAGTTCTAAGAAAAAAAGTGCCTTAACGGTGAACGGGTTAGGGGAAACAAACCCCCAGAAAAAAGCCTTAAACGTTTTCAAAAGCAATTTAAAATTTGATTTGTTTTGTTTTTTTCATCAGTTGGTATTCTTATTGAAGTTCTGTTACTAAATTATTTTTATCAACTTTTATTAAAACTGCTTAATTGCGGCAATTTGAAAAAGATAAAAGCTACGTGGGAGTTAGATGCTAAGAATATTAAGTTGCTCTTTAAATATTACTCTGTCATTCTGTACTTTCCAAATATTCATTGTTAATAATATGAATCAGTCACACTGAATACATGTAACTCATATGCAGCTCTTGTTATGATTGTGGAGTGGGAGTAGCGGATATCTTTTGCGTTGTTTTTTGTTTCGTTCCGGCTGTAATGGCCACTCTGTTCATGTACTGCCATAATCGCCAGTCCGTGATTTGGAGCCATTTGTTTCTGGAGGGCTAAGGCCATAGGGCTAGCGCACCCACATGCCTCGCCAAAATTTCGAGCCCATCTCGAGCGGTTGGCCAGAAGCCAATGCCTGTGATCACTCGGACCTTGCAGTGTCGTTTTGCGTTGCTCTTAATGAATCACAAAATAGGCTCCTAAGATTATTTCTGTTGGAGCCGATGGCGAGTTTAGCTGAAATGCCCTTCTCAGCCATAAAATCGCTGTCACCCCTTTGGGATGGGGATTAATGACCATCATGAAAAACTCTCAAGGCTATAGTAGTTGTTCATCCCTAATTTAGGGCCACTAGTTCCAGGTAAGGGAAAAAGCAGTGCTGCAAGACAAGCACACTATCCATGCCCCTCCCGAGATTCAAATCCAGGCCAACCCAGACGAATGGTAAGAAGCCTAAGCTACCGCAACGGCCGCTTGTCACTCTGTCCATATGCATGTTTCTTTTCTGTGATGAGTTTCCACCTAGCTGTCTGATCACGCTTTACTGCGTGATCAGACAATTGAGTCTCGATATAAAACCACTCAATCGTACATTCTTGATAAATAGGTATAAGCGACACCGTCTCTGTACGAACAATTGAATACGAAAATCAAGGAACTTTATTCTAAAATACACATGAGTACTTTCGGGCCACTGTGGTCCCATCTTCAGATGTGAGATGAACATTTGAACCGTGCTGCAAGTTATAGAGACCAGGGCCGCATGAGTAAACATAGTATGTGTGTGCATGTGTGTGTTACGTCAGCGATGTTTAAGGTGGAGCTCCCCCGTTTTGTCCAGTCTCCTTTGGGTGATTATATAATAGATTTTTCCATACAGGTAGTAAATCACATGGTACATAATAGTTACAACATTTGTTAAGGGGTTTACAAATAAATAGACTTTCAGTCAATAACAGCATTGAATGGGATCTTGGCGTTATTAGAATTCTTGCTTGGTCCCAATCGGGTAGAAAGTTCCATCGTTGACAGTTCGTGATAAGGCATTATTTTGAAGCCCTACCTTGATGTTGTATCTGTGTTCTCGTACTCTGCAGGCAAGACTACGAGCTGTAGATCCGATATAACAAGAAGAAGGCTGGTCCGTTTCATCAAGTAAGGGAATGCTATAGATACCCCATTTTTGCTCTTCTTGGGTTCTTTCTCGATCCTTTCGGATCATGGTTAGCATATTGTGACATTTGGTGCCGAAATCCAAAGAGAAACGGTGACAGATGTTTCTGAGAGGTTTAGTGAGAGCTGGAATGTATTCTATTGCACCCACATATCTTTTAGAGTGATCATCAATATGTTATAGCGAAGAGCCCAAAGTGGTCCTGACACGTGAATGAGTTCTGTTGATCAAGTATGTAGGGTATCCAAATGTTTTAGCAAGCCGAATGATTCAAATCGAGAAAGAACCAAGGAAGAGCAAAAATGTGGTATGTATAGTATTCCCTTACTTGATGAAACGGACCAGCCTTCTTTTTGTTATATCGGATCTACAGTTTGCAGTCTTGTCTACAGAGTACGAGAACACAAATACAACGTCAAGGCAGGGTTTCAAAATACTGCCTTATCACGAACTGTCAACGATGGAACTTTCTACCCGGATTGGGACCATGCAAGGATCCTAATAACGCCAAGATCCCATTTAATGCTGTTATTGACTGAAAGTCCATTTATTTGTAAAGCCCGTAACAAATGTTGTAACGATTATGTACCATGTGATTTACTACCTGTATGGAAAAATCTATCATATAATCACCCAAAGGAGACTGGACAAGACGGGTGAGCTCCACCTTAAACATCGCTGACGTAAGACACACACACACACACACACACACACACACACACACACACACATACTATGTTTACCCATGCTGTTCTGGTCTCTATAAATTGCAGCACGGTTCAAATGTTCATCTCATATCTGAAGATGGGACCACAGTGGCCCGAAAGTACTCATGTGTATTTTAGAATAAAGTTCCTTGATTTTCTTATTCAATTGTTCGTACAGAGACGGCGTCGCTTATACCTATTTATCAAGAATTTACGATTGAGTGGTTTTATATCGGGACTAAATTGTCTGATCAGACAGCTAGGTGGAAATTCAACACAGAAAAGAAACATGCATATGGACAGAGTGACAAGCAGTAAAAAAAGAAAGAAAAAGAAAGAGGCGTCATAGGCGCCGCGGATAACACCCGACAGGCGAGCTAATCGGTGAAAACGAAATTCCTCGCTAGCGCCGACATGCGAGCCATAGAGGAGTCGTCGGCATGGCGGGTGACACCCGACACACAGATGACGTTTCTTTTTCTTTATCCGGTGAAAAAGAAACGTTTCGCGAGCCCCGACATGCGAGCTATAGGGGCGTCATCGGCTTGGCGAGTGACACCCGACCTATTCGACAAAAAAGAATTGTCTCGCGACAACCGACATGCGAGCTATAAAGGCATCATCGGAGTGGCGGGTGAGCTATTCGGCGATTTTCGTAATGTCGGGTATCACCCGACAGTCAAGTGGAAAGGGTTAAAACGTTTGCACCGAAATTTTCACAAGCACAAAGCCACGTGCAATCAATGTAATGAGTTGGAAAAAGGCGCTGAGCTGAGTTCCCTCTCGACTTTTGCGCACGGTACTCTCAAATGGCTGTACGGGGAATCACGTAACAAACTGCGCCTCCGTTAGCGGGGAAGTCAGAACATCGAAGGCGCATAAGGGACTATCTGTAAAGTGCGTTTTTTCGACTAAAAGACGGTAAAAAAAAAATTGAAATTGCGTGCAGGGATCTTGCAAGGGCTTTTCCGTAGTTTTTTCGGGTGACTTCCGTAAAACCGTAAGATGGAGTGAAAATCCAAAAAAGTTGGCATCCCTGAATACCTATGAATCCTTTAGAAACAGAACCATTGTATCCTGCCACGGGAGAGTCATTTTCAGTCGTCCTCCGCGTCGACGAAATAGCTAATGACTGACCTTACGCTGTATTTACGTAATCGCGCACCTCGCCCGGAATGAAATAACTGCGCTATCCCAAAGAGCAGGGAACGACAGATAAACAATCTCAATTGCACAGCACTCCGAAAGACCACCGAACTATCAGAAAACAATCTTCACCAGGATTTCATCACGTACAACATCGTAACATACCCAGGATTTCATAACATACCACGTGATTACAACAAAACTCCTCATCCATAAGCAAAAACAATTTAATTTCCTACATCGCAAAAATCGTTGTTTTTTCGTCATTTTTGCAGAAAAAACAACGAATTAGAAGGTAGGTGAAAAACATTCCGAAATTTTGGGATTGGCGGTACGGGTACGTACGTGTTGATTTAGCGTCGTTTTCACTAAATTACGCGTAGACCTTAAGAAAGTGTCATTCGATTCGACGTTTAAAACGGCATTTTTTGCCGTGAAAACATTTTTCGCTCTGCAATTTTTGATGTGGATTGCCGTTTCGGCGCAATTGGCGCAAACTTTCCATCACTGTAATTCAGTTATTCTCGCTGGGGGTTCTGAAAGTTGCAACTACGGAGTTTTTGAAAGGACTATTCCACTTACGATAAAGAAAAAAGTATGTCTCATAAAAGGTTAATCTCGATCGTTTTTATCGTCCTTTTTCATCTCAAATGTTCTACTAAGAACGCTAAAAGTGCCGCACATTTTTGACTGAGTATTCTTTACAGATCCATTTCAATTCCAGTGGCCGCCCCGGTGGCGCAGTGGTCTAAGGCGCTGGCCTCTGATCATTCGTCCGTAAGGGGTCCGGGTTCGAATCCCGGTGAGGCATGGATGTTGTGTTTGTCTTACGGCACTGGCTCTCTCCCTTCCCTGGAACCAGTGCCCCTAAATTAGGGACGGGCGACTGCTTATAGCCCATTGAGTTGCTCACGGTGGTCGTTAAACCTCCAATCAAAAAAAAAAAAAATTCCAGTGAAAACTTCTTTTGCAGCTAACGGCATTTTTAAAATAAATGAAAGCCGAATTATTTTGAAGCACAGTGTTCTTATTTTCCACGCCAATTTTTCGCTGTGGGCGTCGTAGTAAGAAAGATGTAACACTTTGAAATGCACTGCTGAAAAAGCAAAAAATGGTTTCACAGTTAGATTAAAAAGTATTTTGCTGCTGGTCTGTAAAGGCTGATTTACTGACAAGCAGACTAACGGCCGCTTGGGGCCCCAAATCTTTTCTGGAGAACTTGTGAACTTTACAATTCCTTCACTGGGTTCTTAATGAGTCAATGATCCTCACACACTTGAAATAAATGCATGAATAATGAGTATGTACTCCAAGCAAATAAAAATGCAAATTGTTGCACAGAAAAACTCGGACGTTTACTTTGATGAATTGTGGTAAACGGAGGAAGCGGGTTAAGTGGCCGATTGGTCCAAGGCAGTTGTTTCTGGCTAGTCTTCGGACCTAAGCCAGAGCTCCAAACGAAGCATAGGGGTGCGTTTGTCCTGCGGCACTGGCTGCTTCCCTTCCTAGGAGGCGGTGGCCCCAAATTAGGGGTGAAAGACTGCTTGTAGTTCTAAGATATGATCATATGTAGAAGTTTTTAGGAAGGGAGTATCTGACCCCAGGTCTTAAACAACCCTTAGAAATAGGAAGCTAGGAGATTTGGGCTAGAGTGCCCGATAGGGAAGTTACACGGAAGCGAAGTAGAAAGGGGGAGGAAGACGCCCTTATTTATTACCGGGGGGCCAGTATCCGGGGTCCGACGGCTTAACGTGCCCATCCGACGCACGGCAGATATTTAGTGGATCGAGCGTTCGTACCTGCCTGGGATCGAACCTGAGGTCCTTTCCGTGGCAGTCACGAACGTTGCCCATTAGGCCACCCGCGGCTGTAGTTCTAAGAGCTGCTCATGATGGGCGTCAACTCCAACCCACTCCCCGAAATTATTGTCTCCTACGTGCCATTTCCGTACAAAAGGAATTTTGTCCCATTTCCGTACATAACAGTTCGGTTAGGGCCATTTCCGTACAGTTTGACCGCGCTTGGCATCAGGAGTGGGAATTGCTAAGGGAGAAAGTTAAATAAGATAGTACAACTGTACTAGTTATCCGAATTTATTGGTGTATATAAAATCAAGGTTTCCAAGCTTTCGCACATCAACCAGATGGCTTTCTCAAGGAAGGTAGACAGCAAACTGCAAACTGGATAATAGAACGTTTCAAGAATTTGAACGCGGTGAGTTGACTTGACAATAAACGAAGAGATGCGAACGTAATTATTCAATAAAACACGAGACATCATGTTCGTATTGCAGGCGGAATCCTTGGAGGAAAACAAAAGTTAAAGCTGATCCCCTGTCCGAATTCATCCGACGTCACAGAGATCACCATTCATTGTTTTCGTCAATCAATAGGCGCTCATGGTAGGGGGAATAGCAATAAAAACTGAAGGGCAAACAGACTGCCCATGAACGCCATCTTTGTGGTCTTCAGCATTCGTCGCAGATGTTTAATTACAAAATCGCAAAAAAAGAAAATTGCTTTTCTTTTTAATATTTCTTTCAAAGCTGCAGTCGAAAATTCCGAGCTATTTCTTTAACCAGTTTCGTACGAAGTTTCTACGAAAGATTTTGTAAAATATATTTCCTGAGGCTAGAAGCTCTTATTGCTGAGAACCCTCTCGCAGTGGGGAGAGGGGTGGAGGAGGCTGTTAGTACGCTCCTGATCCTTTGTTTTCCTTCACGCATATCTTACTGCTTACGGATCATCATTTCTGTGTACGAAAATGGCACTAGATGATCTGGATGTGTACGGAAATGAGACAAAAATCCATTTGAGCGGAAATGGAGCGTACGGAAGTGGGACGAAATGCCCCAGAATAGAGGAATTTTCCTGGAGCGGATGTGCAAGACCGCACTCTGGCTACCATTGGAAACGCTGATTGAATGGATCGAAGAAGGATAACGAAATCTTACAGAAAGCGAAAGTGGCGCAAAAGAATCACGTATTTTGAATAATGACGATGCGATCAATGAAAATTCATTTAAAGAAAACAATTGGCAGCTTATACGAGTACCTCTTCAATTTATATAGGGTATCTCAAAAATACACGGCAAAACTTCAGGAATGAGTTTCTCATAGGTAGATAAGAATAAAAGTTTATATCAACATATAGGTCCGGAAATGCTTGGTTTCCGAGTTACGAAGGTCTGTCTATGACACTTAACTGTTCACATTACCTTATAGTAATTGTTCAAAATTTCCACCTTCTGCCTCAATACAGGCCTCACATCGATATCTCACGGACTCGCGAACACGCTGCCAAATTTCTGGCATGTGTCGTATTGTTTTACAACCTGCTACAATTCGATTGCAGAGAGTTCCCAC
The DNA here is from genome assembly GCA_039090855.1 of Macrothele yani. Classification (NCBI taxonomy): domain Eukaryota; kingdom Metazoa; phylum Arthropoda; class Arachnida; order Araneae; family Macrothelidae; genus Macrothele; species Macrothele yani. Next base: position 84,213,332 of record CM076990.1, read on the forward strand.
ATCTGCTACTGGAATCGAATACACCAATGATTTTAAATGGCCTCACAAGAAGAAATCTAGAGGGTTTAAATCTGGTGAGCATGGAGGCCAGGCAGTTGGTCCACCTCTACTTACTCACCTACTGAAAAACTTCCGATTCAAGTAATTGCGAGCTAGGTGGCTAAAATGTGCTGGAGCGCCATCTTGCATAAAGTGTGCTTGTTGTGTGCTTAAAGCGTGCTTGTTGACAAATGATCAGTGGCGTGTCGTCCAAGAAATCAGGCATGTTGTTTTCCAGAAAGGTGTGGTATGCCCTCCCCGTGAATTTGTTGGGAAGTATAAGGGCCCAAATAACTTATCACCAAAAACATCAGCCCAGATATTTAGGCTGAACCGCTGTTGGTGACGTGATGGAAGAATCGCATGTAGGTTTTTCTCGACCCATACATGTTGATTGTGACAGTTTAAGATTCCGTCGCGTGTGAACTGTGCTTCATCGGTGAATATCACTAAGGCAGGAAAGTTAGGAGTTGTACCACACTGTTGCAAGAACCACTGGCAGAACATTACTCGCGCAGGGTAATCTGCTGTTGGCAAGGCCTGTGCCCGTTGCTGATGGTGCGGATACAGGTGTTGTTCTCGCAACACTCTCCAAATACTCGAACATTGCGAATAGGCAGTTGCTTTGCTAATCTGCGTGTGCTGATTCCAGGAGTCGCATGCACAGTATCCAAAATCTTCGCCTCTACTTCAGGAGTCGTAGATCTTGGTCGTCCTCTGTCGGCAGTACGAGATGTAAATGTCCCATGTTCACAAAGGCGGCGATGGATACTTTCAAACCTTTTCCTGTCTGGACATCTTCGTCCTGGGAACTTTTCGTGGTACAAACGACTAGCCTCCAGAGCATTGCCATCCGCCAAACCGTACATAAAGTGCATATTCGCTTGTTCCAGATTCGAGTACATGGTCGGAAAGGAAAACTACCAGATTCTGTCAGTACTTTGTGATGAAGGAATTCACCTGCGGGAGATAAAGCATTCCTGTGAATAACTGGGAAACCAAGACAGACCGAAGTCAGGTAATGTGAACAGTTAAGTGTCATAGACAGACCTTCCTAACTCGGAAACCAAACATTTCCGTACCTATGTTCATATAAACTATTTTACTTATCTATCTATGAGGGACTCATTTCTGCAGTTTTGCCGTGTATTTTTGAGACACCCTGTATATATTGTTTTTCTTTTAGAAACTGAATCTCTAATGTTGTATGATCAACCTCTTCCAAGAAAGAAAAGTAAAAGGAAATGTAAACTGCCATCTTGGTGTCCGAATAGTCAGTAGCCAATAGCCAGTCGTCCTGACTGGACCAAGGCTCATGTACCGGATTCCAGAAAAGGGACAGAGCCAGGCGGCGTGTGCTTGTGCCATGCCGCTGGCTCCGTCCCTTTTCTGGAACCAGTGGCCCTAAATTAGGGACAGGCGCCTGCTTATAGCCATTAGAGTTGCTTGTAATGGTTGTTAAACTCGGATCCAAAAATTAACAAGAAAGATGACACCGAATTTTCGGGTGTAATAAGCATGTCTTTTGAAGCCGTTCTGACGCAAATTAAATTTATCAAAGCTATTCAAAGTCAATGGAACCGGTATGGAAAACAATAGTATCTGACGGAAGAAAGAAGTTTTTCAATCGGGTCTTTAATCATCCAGATATTGCTGTAAACGGAAGCGTGAGCTTACGAACTCTTAGAAACAGAGTTATCGACAAAAATGAGATGTAACTTTACGGCCCTTGGTGGGAAAACCATGCATTATTTTAGGAAGAAAGTATTCACAAAAAGTTTATCCATATGAGAGGTATCGGTCCAAGAAAAAAACTTTTAGTCGAGTTTTCAGGAGCCCAGATTTTGCTACAAATACATCAGAAGTAGAAATTAACACTTATGACCCCTGGTGGCCAAACCATTCTTTACCAAACATTAGAAATTATGTGAAAAATATTTTCCATCAGGTCTTGTATGCGATGCAGGAAGAATTTTTCAAATCGGAGTTTAAGGAGCAGAAAACGCAATTTACCATTGTGCACCGTAGCGGAAAGTCTATGATTTACTTGAAAATTTTGAATTTATAGGAAAAACATTTCGCTTCGGTAACACTATCCAACAAAGAAGGAATTTTTCAAATCGGACCGTTAGAAGTAGAGATATTGACAAAAATAAGATATACATCTACGCCCCTGGCGTAGAAACCATGCATTATTTCGAGAAGAAAATGTTCCTAAAATGTTTGTCGACATGAGTAGTATCGGTCCACAAAAGACTTTTTTTCAATCGAGATTTTAGAAGCTCATATTTTGCTGCAAATACATCAGAAGCGGAAATTAAGACTTACGCCACTTAAATTTGAGAGACTTACGCCACTCAAATTTTTTTTTACAAAAATTTGAAATTACGTGCAAACGATTTCCCACCAGGAGCTGTATCCGGTGCAGAAAGAAGTTTTCAGATCGGAGATTTAGAAGCAGAGATATAGTGGGAACGCAATTTACCTTTACGCTCCCTAGCGGAAAGTCTATGAAGAACTTGAAAATTTTGAATTTATAGGAAAATCACGTCACATGAGAAACACTATCCAACAAAGAAGGAATTTTTTAAATCGGACTCTTAGAAATCGAGATATTGACAAAAATAAGATATACATCTACACCCACTGGCGTAGAAACCGTACACCATTGTGAGAAGAACATGTTTCTAAAAAGTTTGTCGGCATAATTAATATCGGTCTAGAAACGACGTTATTTTCAATCGAGAATTTAGAAGCTCATATTTTGCTGCAAATACATCAGAAGCGGAAATTAAGGTTTACGCCCCTGGTGGCCAAACCATTTTTTTTTACAAAAATTAGAAATCATGTGCAAACGATTTCCCACCAGGAGCTGTATCCGGTGCAGAAAGAATTTTTCAGATCGGAGTTTTAGAAGCCGAGATATAGGGGCAAACGCAATTTACTTTTACGCCCCCTAGCGGAAAGTCTATGAATTACTTGAAAATTTCAAAATTATATCAAAAACATGTCACACGGAAAACACTATCCAACAAAGAAGGAATTTTTCAAATCGGACTCCTAGAAGTCGAGATATTAACAAAAATAAGATATACATCTACGCCCCCTGGCGGAGAAACTGTGGAATATTTTAAGAAGAAAATATTGCGAAAAGGTTTATCGATGTGAGTGGCAGCAGTCCACGAAAGAATTTTTCAATCGATATTTTAGAAGCTGAGATTTTATGGCAAATTCATCAGAAGCGAAAATTAACTCTTACGCCCCCTGTTGGCCAAAGTATTCCTTACCTAAAATTCGAAATTATATGCAAAAGATTTTCCATCAGGAGATGTATCCGCTGAAAAAAATTCAAATCGGAGTTTTAGAAGAAGAGTTATCGGAAAAAATGCAATTTACTTTTACGCCACCTGGCGGAAAAGCTATGCGCAATTTGAAAAAGAAACTATATCCAAAATACTCTTCAACATAAATGGAATCGAAAGATAAAAGATTTTTTTCAATCGGATGTTTAGAAGCAAATATGTGGAATAAAATGTATTTTTGAATTCGACATCATCTGCATTTACGCCCTCTAGCGGCAAAATTGTACATCGTAAAAAAACGAAATGAAGGATCATCATTCGCATATTTCAAGCTTTCGAATGCAAAAAGAATTTTTCAAATCGGACTAATAGTTGCAGAGATACCGTGGGTACAGACGGACGGACGTACGGACGGACAAACCGATAACATAAGCACGATCTTTTTTTACAAAAGACGTGCTAAAAAATAGACATTTAAACTAACATTGCGTTTTGATAGCACTTTTGAGTCACAGGCATGGAAGAAACACTATTTTACTGCTTACACTGAAGTCGGCATTAATGAATGCATATAAGTAATACACTACCTATTTTTTTATGTTTGATAATTGTGTTTGGATAGCTAGCGCAAATAAAAGGCAATATGATTATTATTGTTGTAATTATTATAAAGATCTTTCACCCATACAAAGAAGCTTCAAGCTTTTCACTTCTTCAAGTTAGGAAAAACATCGAGCTGTTAGTCAAGTCCGGTATACTGATAATCAAATATGAAATTAGTCTCAAAAGCTGAACAAAGGAGTGTTAAAATTTATCATTAATTTTTCAATGCGAGTTCAGTACGAATTTGGAGAATGGGATGAAATTACCATTAAATCAGTAACTCTCACACTCGATGTTTTATAGGGCACTATAAACTTATGTACTAAATATTCCATTTGAACGTGGCTAACTTTCTTTTTAGGGCTTTTGTATTTCATCAGAAATTTACCATTATATTTTTTTAATAAGAACAAAAAACATTTTTAATGATCGTCAAAATTATTTCAGATTTCGCATGTACAGGGGCCCACGATGTGATTTAGCTTAAGGCTCCTACAGTGGCGGATCACCGCACAGGCGCAGGAAGCGCGCGCTTGGGGACTCAGAATAGCAGGGGCCTCAAAAAATCAAATAGAACATTAAATTTTTATTTTCATAGTTTTGCGTGCGGATAAAAATATAAAATATTAACGATACTAAGGGCAAATTCTGTCGTGTTCTGTGATTCTATTTTCATAAAGTGTAATAACATTCATGATACGAACGGAACTGCGTTCAGCGTCTTATTACTACGTAGTAATCAGGACAGGCACAGCACCTGAGCAACCGTCGGTGTCACCCCAAATACCCGTGCATTGTAATTGAAATATCCGTTCGTAAACATTTAAAAACTCGGGGAAGCCAAAACTCGAATGTCCACTATTCCCAGGAGCTACAATATATTTCAATGTCGCACACGATGTCCCCTTGTGTCTAAACAATTGCTTTCTCCTGATAGTTTTGGCTCTAAGAAAAGAGAATGAGGTTGGCCAACAACGAATCCTTGAAATGTTCCCGTATGCTCTAACCAGTCCAACAACACAGCCCTAAATTTGATCCACAGTACGGAGCAGGGCCGGATGGAGCTTTTGAGGGGCCCGGGGCGAAATTTCATTTGGGGGGGGGGGGGGCACAGAAAAATCTCATTGCCTAGGAAATGAATCTCATATTTTAATAAAGTTGTTGCGTGAAAACTGCCGTTAAAGAACACACGCGATATGAAAACACAAATTTGCCTGTGGCGTAGATTGAATCAGCCTCCTTGTGCTCCGGATCCGAATACTTCCCCAATTAAACTACACCGACAGAATTTATCGCTGCAATTTTGCCGTTTTGACATGTGCTCTGTAGTACGTCATAACGAAAACTATCATAAAGATAAAGTGAATACCTCAAAGAAGTATTTGCTTTAAGCTTAATAAAAGACCATAATATAGATTGAAAGTACAGAGAGAGAGAGAGAGAGAGACAGACAGAGAGAAGGAGAGAGAGAGAGACAGACAGACAGACAGACAGACAGAGATGATTATCTGAAAGAAGTATTTGCTTTAATCTTAAGAAACGACCATAATATGGATTGAAAGTTCAGAGAGAGAGAGAGAGAGATGATTATCTCAAAGTATTTTCTTTAAGCTTAAGAAAAGACCATAATGTGGATTGGAAGTTCAGAGACAGACAGACAGACAGAGAGATATGTTAATATCAAAGTTGTACTTGCTTTAAGCCTAAGGAAAGACCATAATATGGATTGAAAGTTCCGAGAGAGAGAGAGTAAAAACTGTTAAAATCTACGATTTTCTTTTTCTTTCCGGGGAGATGGGGGTGAGGTTGTATTGTGACCCTTATAAAAACTTCCTAACAAAATGAAAAAAGATATACCTACGTAACGAAAATTTTTGGATTGCGGATATTTTTTGTGTGGGAAATAAGAAGGTGCCCTCTAAGAAAAATTCGTATTATTTGTTTTTCCACTAGTGCATGTTTTAATGACTGATAAGTTGAGTGACTGACAAATTAGTGACGTTTCAAACTTTTTTATGCGCTCATATATGAATATTGCTTTTTTCTTTTTCTTTTTTTTTCTAGTAATGTTTTTAAGGTCACTGGATAATTGTCCTCCATATGTAAACCGATAACAACTTTCGTACTGTTCTTATTTCTTTAAATTTAAATACCTGGTTTGCACGCAAATTTTAAAGTACAGTACAGTATACAAATTTTAAAGTACAGTAATGGCCACAAAACGTGACATTTAATTTGCTATTTCATGAATGCAGAAAATATTAAGGTGGTTACAATAATCACTAGAAATCTGCAAATCTTAGTATTTGTACAGCGAAGGGCGATAACCTGTTCAAAAATAAGGTGGGGGGACTGGAACCGAAAAAAAAAAAAAAAAGAAAAACAACTAAAAAAATGCCCTTCTTACGGGCTTCGCACCCCAAAACCTACACACACAAGTAATAACTATGAAAAAATTCCATTGAGAATGATTTTTCCCTAAACAGCGGGGCGCGGGGCGACCGCCCCGGTTGCCCCTATAGTCTAGCCGGCCCTGGTATGGAGCGCAGAGGTTGTGTGTATAATATATTTCGTTAATATTTCATCAAATACTGGATGTATTGCAGCTAGAATAGAATATTGAATATACTTGTTACCATGCAGCAAAGTAAGTCTGTCTTTCTTGAACTAAATTTTATGTTTTAACAATTTTTCCTTATGTTTAACAAATTTCCGAGAGGGCTCGATTAGTCGACCGACGTACCATATATAAGGTATGAGTGGAGCAGTATGCAGTAAAATTCGGAGCGTGATGCGTAAACAAAAGTTCTCAGACTTGGAGAAAGGAAAGATTGTGAGAGTTTGGAGAGCCGGTGCCTAAATTCTCAAACGGCTGAACTAGTGGGTTGTTCGCAAGCCGCCATAGTTAAAGCAAATCAGGACTGGCGTGAAAATGGAGAAGCGACGACAGGGCAGCGTAAGGCTGATTTAAAAAGTGAGCGCAGGGTCCGAGGACTCGTACAGGCCGACAGACCCAGCACTGTTCAAAGGTTTATTTCTCAGTACAACAGAGGTCAACAGAGAACAGTACCTGTTATAATCATGCGTCGCACGCTCGCACGTATAGGTTATAACAGCAGACTACCCAGACGACATCTTCTCCTAATTACGGTTCATCGGCGAAAAAGACTCGGCTAGTGCAAAGATCATAAAAGTTGGACGTCAGATGACTGGATAAAAGTGTGCTGGCCTAACTAGGGGCGTTTTTACTCCACTATGTGGATGAGCAGTGATCGTGTATGTACACTGAAATGCCAGAAAAACTAGTACGCCAGTCTAATACTTGGTAGGTCCCCCACGGGAGCGCAGGATTGCAGAAATACGACGGGGCATGGACTCCACTAGCTCCTGGAAATATGCTGTAGGCGATGCACACCATACTTCCTGCACAGCGTTCCGCAATTCGGGTGTATTCCGAAGTCTCGGATTCCTATGTTCGACAGTGAGTTGCATCGCATCCCAAATGTGTTCTATCACGTTCAGATATGGGGACTTGGGTGCGAATCGCAATACCCCAAACTCAGATGAATGCTCCTCTAATCATAATGTGGCGTCCCGACACTTGCGTGGAAGTGCATTGTCCTGTTGGAACAGGCCCAACCCATCAGCATGAATGCAGGACATGAACGGGTGTACCTAGTCAGAAAGGATGCGCACATAGCGTTGGCCGGTCACAGACATTTGTAGACGCACCAGGTGTCCTAGTGAAGCCCAGCTAAACACACCCCATACCATTACGGACCCCCCCCAACAGCCGGTACAGTTCCCTGTTGACAGGTGGGATCCATGGCTTCATGGGGTTTGCGCCACACACGAATCTTCCATCTGCCCGATACAGTTGGAAACACGACTCGTCAGACCAGGCTACTTGTTTCCAGTCATCAAGTGCCCAGTGGCGGTGTTGCCGTTCCCAAGCGAGGCGCATAGCTCTGTGTCGTGCACCAATCAAGGGGACTCGAACTGAGCGTCGGTTCCGAAAGCCCATATCGTGCAGGGTACGTTGCACAGTCCGGACGCTGATGCTTGTTGAGGCTCCAGCATTGAATTCCGATGATACCTGCGAGAGTGTTGCACGCCTATCGCGTGAAACGATTCTTGACAGCCGACGATGGTCACGTTCACCCAATATCTTTTTATGGCCACACTGGTACCGTAGGGTGGAGGTTTTTCCGGAATTCTTGTAGTCACGGTACACCCTTGCAATGGTCGTCCGTGAAAATCCGAACTTCGTTTCTACCTCCGAAATACTATGGCCCATCTCACGAGCGCCAACTATGACACCGCGTTGAAAATCGCTTAAATCGTTATTACTTGTCATTTTCATGCCGAAAACAGCTCTGACAGCTGGCAAGGATGTCTAGCGCTTTGTATACGCACTGGAGGACGCAACCGAGTACGCGCATAGGTGACGTTGCTATGTATTTTGCATAAGCTCGTCTGTACCAGGTTTTCTTGCACTTCAGTGTATTTGGCCTAAGCAACATGAGGCACTCGATTTATCCTGCATGGTCTCCCCAGTGCAAGCTGGTGGAGATTTATATGGTGTGGGGCATGTTTACCTGGCAGGAACTTGGATCGCTGGTGCATGTGGAACATCGTATGACTGGTGCTTACTATGATGAATTGCTTGCTGTCTCTGTACACCCAGCAACGTTGCACTTTTTACCGAATGGCGATGGTGTCTTCCACGATAACAACGCGTCGGGCTACAGGTCCAATGTTGTGCATGAGTGGTTTGTAGAACACTATCCAGACCCACCATATCGATTGCCTTCCGAACTCTCCCGATGTCAATCCCATAGAGCACTTGTTGGGCACTATGGAGCGGTGTATCAGGTGTGTGAATACACAAATCACCTCCATGCCTACACTAAAGTTTGCATTACACTCAGCTTGGTTGGCCATACCTCTCAACTACTTCCGGCATCTTATTGAATCGATGCCACGTCGGATAGCTGCTGTACTGAGGGGGAAAGGTGGACCTACGAAGTATTAGGTAGGTGATCAAAATTCAGTGCATATCAATAATGTATGGAAGTGTACTGCCTGAAATACACTGCATGAAATTTTGAAAATATTTTGTTGAGATGAAAAGGACAAGATATACCTAGCAATATTTTTAGATTTTAGATAACAAAATCTTATACGTGGGTGCGAGCGCGGGACGGAAGGGAGTGGGTGCCACGACGAATCGGGGGTCATCAGAGGTTCTTGAAGCGTCGCTGGATACATTTCGAAAGGATATGAAGCTGAAGAACAGCAAAATAATAAGAAAGAGAAAGACAAAGTGAAACCAGTGAAGGTTCAACAGACCCTGATTTTCCCAATGATTTTGCACTGTGGCCATTGCATTTATCTGATAAGTATTATTTAATAAATAAACCAAGCAACAAAAACCGATCTTCGAAATTAAAAATAAGTATTATTTAATAATAAACCAAGCAACAGAACAGTCTTAGTGCACTGGCTCTCTCCCTTCCCTGAACCAGGGATCCTAATTAAGGACGAGCAACTGCTTATAGCCCTTTCACATCAACCTTTCGATGTGTAGCGAATTTGGAGGTTTACATTTTGAACCTGACAAGGTATGGAGTCAAATCGAAGGGCTAAATTTTTTAAGTTCCATAGATTATTTGCAAAATTTGACAATTTCTTAAAAAAACGATTTTTAAGAAATTGTCAAATTAAGAAATTGTCAACGCAGAGGAAACGTAAATTATTTATCACACACTGTGTGTGACGAATTTATAAGTTTAATGGGAAGCGAAGGGAAGAAATTTTTTATTTCTGAAAATCAAGAAATTTTGTATTATTCAATAATTTTAGGTTCAACTTCGCATATCACGTTAATATTTTCACACGTTAATATTTTCACACATTTATTAAATTTACGAAAGATTAACGATGAAATATGAAAAACATGTTGATATTAAATATTTTTAATATATATATATAACGAAGTTCATTTTATGAAGCATGCCCAAGCAGAAAAAGTCTGATCCTGTTGGTATGTATAAGTTTTTTTTGTTTTTTTTTTATTGGAGGTTTAACGACCACCGTGAGCAACTCAATGGGTTATAGCAGTCGCCCGTCCCTAATTTAGGGTCACTGGTTCCAGGGAAGGGAGAGAGCCAGTGCCGTAAGACAAACACAACATCCATGCCTGACCGGGATTCGAACCCGGGCCCCTTACGGACGAATGATCAGAGGCCATCGATTAGACCATGGCGCCACCGGGGCGGCATATGTATAAGTTATAGAGGGTGAGTTGAAAGTTTTGCAATATTTGGATCACTTTGTCCTCATACGTACCTTTACGAGGAAAGCTGACTAGCATTGAAAGTACAGGCCATCGTATTGCACCGTCCTTAGCCATCGGTGTGCCAGTTCTTCGATTCCGCGGCGGTACCAATTCTTGTCTTTCAAAGCGAAGAACTCCTTCTTACCAGCTGTCATCTCCTCCTGGTTGTTGAAGTACCGCCGGCGAAAGAAGTAGGCCATGGACTGGAATAGGTAATAATCCGACGGTGCAAGGTCCGGACTATATGCTGGATATGGCATCAGTTCGATGCCCTCAATTTCCTGGAGTTTTCCCCGGGTCGTTTGCACGGCATGAGGCCGTGCGTTGTCCTGCTGTAGGAGAGGGCGCTTTCTGTTCACCAGTGGCGGGTACTTCTCCAAAATGGCATACATCCGCTCCAGCTGTTCAGAGAAGAAGTTGGCGTTGATGGTTCGACCATCTGCAACAAATTCGTAATGGATTATCCCCTTGAAATTCCACCAGACGCAGAGCATCACCTTGTGCTCGAAGCGCCCACGTTTGGCAACAGGTTCAGGAAGCTGGCCCGGGTTCAACTACTGCCGTTGTGTTTTAGGATTATGGAAATAGGCTCACTTTTCATTGCATATAAGAATTCTCTTGATGAAACGTACATCCCGGGAATTTTCTAGGAGTTTCGTGCACGCTTCCATCGGTGGTTTGCTTCAGCTGGCGTCAGCTCATGAGGGAAAATGTGGCAGCCCCTATAGACCTTGCTGAGGTCCTGAAGTAACGAAACACGGTGGTCTGTGATATGCTCAGATCGTCTGATAATCTCCGAGTGCTGGTTGTCGGGTTTGCCTCTACGGCCTGGCGCACGGTCTCCGAATCCACAATTCGCGGACTACCTGACCTTGGCTGATCATTGAGGTTTCTGTCACCTGGGCGAAAGTTCTTGAACCATCCGGTTGCGGTGTTGTGGTCCACGAAGCCCTCCCCTTTCGCATGACAAGCGTTTCGTGTTTCCGGAGCAGCGTTATTGCCGAGTTCAAAGTCGTAAAGCAAAAGTTCCCCAGTTAGCCGGTTGTGGCTGTTGTTTTTTTAGGCGTCCGAACCACAGACAGAACGACGACATGCGATCCTGTTCACAGCAACGACTACCATTTTATATCCCTTTCGACTGACTGCAATGCGCGACTTGAACTAGTTTAAACACGCGGCATACCCCCCGCAGTACATGCATTTATGCAAATATTGCAAAACCTTCGACTCACCATCTGTATTAGCTGACCGGCAGCAATCTACATTTCCTAATGTAGAAACCATTTAAAATATTTTTAACAATAGCTGCTTGTAATGCTAGCAGTGGACGCGAGTGGAGGTTATGTTCTGGGTAGCATTTTCCTGGAAAGCCCTAGGTCGGTTGGTTATGACTTATGACCCCACAAACACTGAATGGTGGATGCTACAAAGACCTGTTAGCCAACCATCTTCATCCAGGGGCGCGCCAAGGCCATATTCCTCCCAGGTGCAAGCCAGATTTGCCGCCCCTTGTACGAGAATATTTTTCAACTTTTATTCATTTTTACATGAAATAAATACCTTTAGCAGCATCATATTCTATTTCCCAGAAATTAAGAGTTTTCATAAAACACAATTGTCTCATATAAAACTGAAGGGAAAAAAATCTGTAAAACTCTAATTCATATAATGCTGCGAATAATCTAAGAAGCCAGCTTCAAAAGTCCGCTTTGCCGGTGAAAAACGCTTCGTCGTGTACGATGATAAACATATTACACCTTCCTAAAGAATAAAGGTCATTTAAAAATTGAGAAGTCTCGTTATGCATGTTCGGGTGTTCGAACCGTTCTTATCGTTGTATCAAAAAATAGGAAAGTTATTTTTTTTTATTTCTTTTTGGCAGATTGCATCCGTATTTTGGTACAAAATATTACTTTTTTCTTCTGCTTCTTTTTTCTTACGTGGTCTAAGCAGTTCAACAGTTGGATATTCTGTTTCGCAATCTATTTCCTCAGCAACTGTTTTATCTTCAGCTAACAGGAATTTAAAACCCCCATGTGTTATACATTCTTCTAAACAGCTATTTACTTGTTTGTAAATTTCTACGTATTATAGCTGATATAACTAAACAGATTTCGGCATTAATTTGTTACTAACATTAATATTTGAAGAAACAGGGAACCAAATCTTTCTAGAACAAATAAACTTACATGTTTTTTATATTTTTTCTAAGAGAGATTGGTTATCTTGTGTATCACCGTCTGTAAAAGATTCGTTAAAGCGCTTATGTAATGTATCGGGGATTACATTTAAATTGTGTCCCAGTCCTCGTTACCCTTATTGCATCGATTCTATTTTCTCACCTTGTTTCACAGCACTGTTTTACGGTCAACGCTGGAAGCTCTTTCTTTAAAATTTGCCAACGGGAAATTAATTCAGAAAAGAAAGCTTTATTGAACAATGCTGAAAATGTTCACAATTTCTAAAGAGATTTTTTCGTCGTTATTTACGACCAGATTTAAAGTATGAGCTGCTCAACATACATGAAATGGGTAAGTGTTTTAGGTCGAAAAATTATGTTTTTTAAAGTCAAATGTGTTTTTCCTTCATATTGGCCCCATTGTCATACCGCTGGCCACGCACATCATGAATGCGGAAATCTTCAAGATTTAAAAAAAAATTAGAAAAATAATTGCTAGTTCCTTGCCCGCGGTATCCGTTACTGAACAAAACAATTAAAACTATTCTCTGATTTCAGGTCGTTTTGTTTTAAATTATGCAACGAATTTTTTTTTACTAAAAAAAACAACCTGCCGGGCGTTACGATTTCTCACAGTAAACCGTTCTCTTATCTTCTCCTATACGTCACTGATATTAATTTATCAATCCTAAAATTTGATTGAGACGTCCTGGCGCCCGGGTGTTTCGCACCCTTTGAACCCATGTTTGGCGCGTCCCTGTCTTTTTTTTTTTTTTTTTTTTTTTTATTGGAGGTTTAACGACCACCGTGAGCAACTCAATGGGCTATAAGCAGTCGCCCGTCCCTAATTTAGGGTCACTGGCTCCAGGGAAGGGAGAGAGCCAGTGCCGTATGACAAACACAACATCCATGCCTGACCGGGATTCGAACCCGGACCCCTTACGGACGAATGATGAGAGGCCAGCGCCTTAGACCACTGCGCCACCGGGGCGGCCGTCCCTGTCTTCATCCATACCTGCAAAATGTTTACCCGGACCACAATGCCCCATCTTTGAACAGGACGATGCCCCGTGAAATCGGGCTCGCTCGTATAACTACTGAGTGACTGGATGAACACGACAACGAAATCACCACAGTACCATGGCCCCAAATTCCCCTGACTGTAACGCATTTGAATATCTGTAGGGTATGCTAGAACTGGGGTGTGAGAACCACTGATTCTCCTCCACAGACTGAGCGTGAACTGCTGCGGCGGACATTGGTCAAGTTACGCATGGAGAATGTTCAACACCTTGTAAAATCTGTTCCCAGGCGTCTGCGATGCGAACCGTGTCTTCACAGAAAGCTGAATCAACGCGTTATAAGAAAGGCGTTCCAAAGCTAACTCAGTGTATATATATATATACAGGGTGCATAAGAAAGTCCCTTTAGCCTGAAACAACTTCGAACGGAGAGAGAGGTACAGTTATGCAAGTGAGATAACGGTATAGTAAAGCGACTACGCCCAATTGAACGACACCAACAGTAGCGCCCTTAGTGGCGAAATGCGGAAGTTAGCCATTGCAAATCGAAAACGAAAAGAGAGAGAGAGAGAGAGAGAGAGAGAGCAAAATTTCCAATTACAAAGTTTGTAACGTACCAGGAGATGTGACGTACCTGCCCGAAGGACGCACACGACATAAAGGCAGATAGGAATCAGAATAAAATGTCCGCGTAGCTCAATTGGTAGAGCAACTTATTCCGGAATGAGGGGATCCGGGTTCGAATCCTGGCGTGGACAGAAATGACGGAGAAATTTACTTCGTTATAATGGCGCCCAAACTATCCGGATGACCCGACCGTTCAAAATCTGGCATTGGTGTGATGTTCTTTCCACACCGCGGGATAGGAAAAAAATAAGGGGGAGATGATGTAACGTACCAGGAGATGGGACGTACCTGCCAGAAGGACGCACACGACATAAAGGCAGATAGGAATCAGAATAAAACGTCCGTGTAGCTCAATTGGTAGAGTGACTTATTCCGGAATGACGGGATCCGGGTTCGAATCCTGGCGTGGATAAAAATGACGGAGAAATTTGCTTCCTTATAAGTTGTAGAGTATCAATTAATTAGTACAAAACGACATTTGTTTTACACGGATAAGATAAATTGTCACCTAAATACCCCAAATTGTCCGAAATCGGTGCGCGACCTTTTGAGTGAACGTTTGAAGGGAACAGGCATAGGTAAGAGCAAATACACACAATTTATTGCATAAATGCGTACTTATGTCAATACAGTTTGATGACGTCAGACAAAACAAAAACAAAAAAGTCAAACTGGCGCACAGTGATAAAAAGTTAATGTCCAGTATGTTCGAAGAGTTCGCCATTACCCACGACACACATTTGTATTCGTGAAAGTAACTCTGCATGAACATTCCTCAGCATGGAAGGTGTCACACTATTGCAAACATCTGTAACACGACGACGTAGATCCAGTAGACTTGTAGGCGCTGTTGCATACACCTAATTTTTTGCGTAACCCCAGAAATCCAAGCTCGCCATTCTCACACAATGTACTTCTGATCAAGGTACATCCTGCTACTGGGTTTTATATCGTATGTACGGTACAACGTCACAATCTGCATTTGCATACGGCTACATTTGCAAAATGTGAATATGCAGATTCGAATCGTCGCACATCGATTTCGGACATTTTAGGGTATTTAGGAGACAATTTATCTTATCCGTGTAAAACAAATGTCGTTTTGTACTAATTAATTGATGTTCTACAACTTTGTAATTGGAAATTTTGCTCTCTCTCTCTCTCTTTTCGTTTTCGATTTGCAATGGATAACTTCCGCATTTCGCCACTAAGGGCGCTGCTATTGGTTGCATTCGATTGGGCGTAGTCGCTTTACTATACCGTTATCTTACTTGCATAACTGTACCTCTCTCCGTTCGCAAGTTAGTCCAGGCTAAAGGGACTTTCCTATGCACCCTGTCTATATCCGCTGTACACGGTACAGTATATAGTATTATTAGTATTAGAATTATAATTTATTTTAGGTTCCTGTCGTTGAGGAATATGTTATTCAAATTTGATTGAAAATTGTTATTTTAGCTATTAAGAACCATGTCATCCAAAAATTCTGTTAGGGGACGCAAAGTTAATCTTTTCTTAGCGCTGTTGAAGTACTGAGGCCGGAATAGACCGCGTGCCGCGAAACTTGAGCCTACGCCCAGCAAAAACGATTAGACACAAAACATGCACCTCAAATCACCGAACATTTGCAATAGCCTACCTGTAATGGTAAATATAATAATATCGGAAGTCTAAGATGCTCTTTAGCCTCCCCTGTGGAGCAGTGGTCTAAGCCCTGGCTTCTGACAATTTGTCCGTGATGGGTCTAAGTTCGAAACCTAGTGAGGCATAGATGTTGTGTTTATCTTGATGCACTGTCTTACCTCCCTTCTCTGTAGTCAGTTGCTGTAAATTAAGGACGGGCGATTGCTTACAGCCCACTGAGTTGCTCAAGGTGGTCGTTACACCCCCCCCCCTTCCCCCCCCGAAAGATGTTCTTTATCAGCTATAATTTAAGATGAAAAATGTTTCATTCATGTTATGCCGAAAATATGCCGCTTCGATGACCGAATGATCAGAGGCGTTGGTTTCTGGTTAGCCATCCGAGATATGTCCGAGGCAGTGGCGGCCCGTGACCAAAGTTGCTGGGGAGGCAAACTACTTTTCAGCCGGGATTCAAATAAATTCATTCAATTTGATGCCTTTTTTTTCACGTAATTTTTTTTATTTACTTTCTCATGTGTGAAGTATAAAACAAGTAACCTGACCCGTGAAAAGATTTAAAGATTTTACCGGAGACGCACGTTTTACATGACTTTGAGACCAACACAAAACCAATTTATGTAAGATTCCAGTCCTTCGCCTGAATATATATCTTCTCAGTTTGAATTACCCTCTTGGACTATTTGGGAACTGTTAAGCCAGTTTAAATATGAAATATATTGCATCGAAATAGTTTTTTTATTAAAGAGGTCAACAGAAGATAAAAAGCAAGACTGAATTATACATCTTTTTCATCGCAAATGAAATTCTATATACACCTCTACCTTCACTGACGCCAACAGGAAAAAGTCTTGAAAACTTCTGCACAAAGCGTTTACCTATACAGCAAGAGAGAAAGCTTACTTTACGCTTATATTGTCTTGTATATCAGGTCTATCTTTCGTTCTTTCTGTCTGGCGAAGTGATTTATTATATGATCATACCATGTCTATTCTATTTCCATCCTCTTCACAAGCGCCTTCTCGATGGACAGAACTGATAAACTTGACAACCTTTCTTGCCCAATGGAGTTTCTCTTGCAGTTGTTTTATCCTCTTCATGCATGAGAAACTGCGTTCCACAGAGGCCGATGTTGCAGAAATTGTTACTACGAGGGAAAGAAGTCTAAACAACTCTGGCAGTGCCTGTGCTAGATTATTATTGTATATGGCAAATAGAAATTCTGTTGTACTTTTGGCATTGTTCCACAGATCTCCGTCTGAATACAGAACCTGCAGCTCACTATGCAGTTGGGTGCTGTCAAAGTGTTTTTCATGAGTTTGAAGCAGAGCTTTAAAACAATATTCAGGAAAAATTCTAGAATGGGCTTCAAAGCAGTGTACATCGACCAGCTGAAGAAATTTTAATTTCTCAATGTCAGAAAACCAGCATTTTAACTGAGTTGTAACATTGTCTATTACCTCATAATACAGTCTTCTGTATTGCACGGTATGTGGAATATCATTGCTTTCTTTAAATATTTTATTTGGAGAGATCATCAAACTGTCTCTGATCTCGAAAGTACAACAATTTTTCACATAAGCCAATAATTTGTTTGTTACAGAATGTAACATCGGAACTATTTGATTGCAGTGCAGAGAAAGTAACCTCAGTTAAATCAAATATTTTTTTATATGAGAAGAGAAGAAAAACGAAATTAAAATCTTGAAGCCACCGTTTTAGTCCTGCTGTTTCGTGAATTGTCTCATCTTCATAATTGGAATCATCCTCAATTTTTTTCAAATACTTCAATTAGCAGCAACCTGTGGTCAGCTATGGTAGACACTGGACGAGATTTGAAATTCCACCTGGTCTGTGATACACGAGGTAGTCTGGGTCCACCAACAGATTCTAGTAAATGGACACGCTTTGTCGATTTGAAAAAGAATGCGCAAATTGCACTTAAATTTGCAAAAAAACAACAACAAAAAAACGTGATTCCTTCAACACTGACGCTGCTCTGCTCAAAACTAAGTTCAGCCTGTGCGCGTAGCAATGAACAAAAAATGCTTGAGGGGCATCACACTTCACTTTTGCTTGCAATCCATTCAGCTCTGATGCCATCACTGCTGCGCCATCATATGTCAGTGCAACTAGTTTTTCTTTGTAGCTAAATCTTTCCAACTCACGATCCAGTAATTCTTTAAGCGGAGTAGCACACCGATCAGAACTTACGTCAAAAAATCACAAGGAACTTTCTAGTGGTACTTCATCTTTCACGAATCGAACTATAATTGATACTTGTGCATGGGAGCTAATGTCTGTCGCTTCATCAATCTACCAAGAAAAAAACTGGGCATTTTCAATATCTGCATTGATTTCTTTTTTTGATTGGAGGTTTAACGACCACTGTGAGCAACTCAATGGGCTATAAGCAGTCGCCTGTCCCTAATTTAGGGTCACTGGTTCCAGGGAAGGGAGAGAACCAGTGCCGTAAGACAAACACAACATCCATGCCTCACCGGGATTCGAACCCGGACCCGTTTCGGACGAATGATCAGAGGCCATCGCTTAGACCACTGCGCCACAGGGGTGGCTGCATTGATTTCATTCTTAACTATATGAGCAACTGATTCGATTAAATCATTCTGTATTTTTTTTTATTGGAGGTTTAACGACCACCGTGAGCAACTCAATGGGCTATAAGCAGTCGCCTGTCCCTAATTTAGGGTCACTGGTTCCAGGGAAGGGAGAGAGCCAGTGCCGTAAGACAAACACAACATCCATGCCTCACCGGGATTCGAACCCGGACCCCGTTCGGACGAATGATCAGAGACCATCGCTTAGACCACGGCGCCACCGGAGCTGCGTATTGTTTTTGAAGTTCCTCAAAATGTTGTACTATTCTCCAGAAACACTCAATGTTTCGACACTCTTGGAGAGTAAATCAATCATCGAGATAATTTCCCTTATTTTCAGACTACTTCGCTCTCATCGTGTCCACGAAATGGGAGCTCTTGTCGGACCAGTAGTGTTGTAATACCACTTAACTTCATTACATCACGATTCTTTTTCATTATAACGTAAATCACTTTCTCTCTTCGCTTCGTTGAGACAGTAGTCTATCCTTGTTTTGCCTAGCAACACTAATTTAACAATTGCCAGAATGTGATCTTCGCACTTTTTGTGCCTGTCCAAAGCACGTGGTAAGTTTTTCAAATAATTGAAGCCTTTCTCTTACAAGACTTCATTCCCAATCACAGGAAACAGCAAACATGGCCAACAATATAGTTTGTTCGTTGATTCACTACTAGTTAGCTATTGTTCTTTTTTGTACCAGTCAATATTAAAACCTCTGTTTGAAGTTCTGCCCTTTGAAGTCATCTTTTTCCTTTCAGGTGTAGGCCTACCATCATTTTTAATTTGATTCTTTTCTTCAAATTCTCTCCTACGGAAAGGCTTTTCCAGTAAGCTCTCCATCATATTAGATATGTTTGAAGCAGAGGCCATGGCCTGACAAACAGCTCTTCATAAAACATAAATAAAATTAGTTACACAATTATTAGTGTGAAAAAAAAAGCAACTAGGAAGAAGGCGGAATGGAATTTCCGCTCGAAGCTGTCAGAATGAGGAGTTACAGTGGAGCTGCGTACAGGGAAACAGTTGTTTCAGTGAGGCAACATAACATCTGCCTCACAGGAAGTACACGGTGCGCGTGCGCTCTTTGTGTTCGCCGTTCCACCGCGCCTACCCTTCGGATCTACTGATTCAGTGGAAGTAAACAGGTTTGGCGCGAAATCTACTAGAGGCATTTCGCTTATTGCCTCACTGACAGAGATCGCAAGCTGAGGACATTTCGTAACTACGCGCTACCGATTATTTACCAAAAGCGTCAATTTAAAAAACTGAATGAACGCATGGACGACATTTAATTCAAAAGAGTTAACTAGCATAAACTTTTGCTCTCCTATATCCAAAAGTACTGAATGAACAAAACGAATAATTCTAACTAAGAGTCTTGAAATTCTGAGGAGGTACTGCCTCCCTTGCCTCCACTTAAAAGCCGCCACTGGTCCGAGGTTGAGTCCCGGATAAGGCACGAGTGGTGCGTTTTCTTGACGACACTAGCTCTCTCTCCGTTCCCTGGAACCAACGGCCATAAATTAGGGACGATCGACTGCTTATATCCCTTACAACTTTTCATTGCGATCGTTAAACGCCGAAACAAATAAAAAATTGCCTAAATGTTAGTGCTATTTAATTTTTAAGTACTCCTTTGCATCTCTACCTCCGTGTGACTGCCTACCTCTATAATTGAAGCACCTCTTTCTTGTTCTTGATAGACAACTGCCGCCCTAGTGGACGAGTGGGTCTGAGGGGCTGGACTGCGACCATTCATATGAGATCAGGCGGGTTCGAATGCAAATATGACATAGCTGGTGTGTTTGTCTCATGGTGTTGGCTCTGTTCCTTCTTTGGAACCAGTAGTCCTAATTTGTGATGGGTGCTTGCTCATAGCCGTGAGAGTTACTCATGGCGGTCTTTAGACACTATGAGAACATAACATGCAGCCGCTTTCATCAAAATGTGCAACAAGCTATCCATTTTCGGGCAGTAGTACAAGAACGTGGGTGGGCCCTCGTCGCCTCTCTTGAAATGTCAATAGGCCCTATTATGAAAAAAAGTGCAATAAAAACAAATGAAAAGAAATTCTATTACACTAGCTTCCTCTTTACTGTGGTTTTATGCTTAGCATAGAAAGCATTCGAATAATTTTTTGCAGAGTTATAGCCACCAGCTAAAAATTTGGATACGTAGCCAGTGGTGGCTAAAATAAGGTTACCAGATTTTTGAGAACGAAATTGAGGACAAACGGAATGCTATCCTCAATTTCAATGCAAAATTGAGAACAATTTCATTTTAAAATGCGGACATGATTGAGGACAACGTCTGCCACATTATGACAAAGCCGAAGATTAGTAATGTTTTGAACTATACCATGATTGTCCCGTTTCATGGGAAAACATACGATATGAATCTGAAGGATGATTTTCATGTGAAATAAGTATAAAATAGCAATAAAAACTATCATGCAGAATATTATTTCTGATAAATTTTGACTGCTACTCATAGGGGCAGCACATGCAAACAAGGCTACATTTTGATTTTGTACTGAAATTTCATTATGGTTCTGTACAAGAAAAAATATCTGAAGCCTGAAAATCACTACACACTGAGTCGACAGAAACCATAGAATATCTGTATGTTATCTCTATGAGAAGGAATATTCAAAGTCCAATAACTTCACTTGAAACGGTTTAACCCTTTAACGACCACAACGCCCAAAACGTCCGTAGTCGTCCGAAACGCCTGCCTAGAGTGCGTCAGATTTCCTACCCTTATCTATTCTTCAAATTTTCTCGACCTATGAGGGGTCAGTACATTACCATGGTCAGCAGGAGTCACCCTCAGTCACTATTGTTGTTATTAAACAAAGGGATGACTTTGTTCGATGCTTCGGCATGTCTCCGATTATTATCGCGTGTTTTCTAATTTAATTCAAGGAAAAATTCGTCCGCTTTGAAAAATAGTTCCATACCTTTATGAGTCCATTTTCTTGAAATTAAAAAAAAATTGATACTAAATTTGGTTGCATTTGGTAGATTCAATTGAATTCTACGACTTTTGTTAAGCACATTTTTTCCTATTTCAATTTTTTGAAGAAACTTGAAACATTGAGGACCAAAAATAAGAAACTGAGGATATTTGAGGTCCTCAATCAGTTTTTACGGAATTGAGGACTGTTTCCAGAAAATGAGGACGTCTGGTCACTTTAGGCTAAAAGCATTGGGTGGCGAACCTTTACTCAATTTTTATGACTATTTCTGTGCTTTCCCCATTTCCCCCTTCCCAGTTAATAAGTTTTGCATTTTTACTACATTCTTTTTTTGTATTGGGAGTTTAACAACTACCTTGAGCAACTCGATGGGCTATTAGCAGTCGCCGTCCCTAATTTAGAGACACTGACTCCAGGAAAGGGAGAGAGCCTGTGACGTAAGACAAACACAACATCCATGCTTTACAGGAATTCAAACCAGTGCCGAAGTGACTGAGGTGGTCTCGCACGGCCCCGTTCAAACACGGACCCATCGTGGACGAATAGGCAGAAGCAATCTCTTAGACCACTGCACCAGGCTTACTAGCTCCGCCTTGATTATGATATATTTTATTAGTATGAAATAAATAAAATTTAATCGAACATAATGTGTGCTGTCCACTGTTCCCTCTAAGCTGTGTGTGTGAACTGCTGCTCAAGGTTTAATAGGGTTTAAGGTTGACGTCAAGTAATTTTGCTTCCTATACTTCCAATGGAAAAACTTCTGTACACATTTTCTTCACAATTAATGCGTTCCCAAGGATGAAAATTTGAACATCGATTAAAATAGCTTCATTTTATAACTTGGAATATTTAATAATTTCTAAAACATAACCATAATTATGCAATCCAACATTTGTTTGTAGACTAACGTCATCAAAGTACAGGGCGCGCCATCTTTTTTCTGGTTTCAACACCACCAAAGGAAAAGTTATTGATTTTTAATATAATTATGGTTATGTTTTAGAAAATATTAAGTATTCCAACTTATAATATGAAGTTATTTTAATCGATGTTCAAATTTTCATCCTTGGGAACACACTAATTGTGAAGGAAATATGTACAAAAGTTTTTCCCTTGGAAGCATGGGAAGCAAAATTACTTGACGTCCACCTTTATAAACATACAACACACTGTTTAATAAATGCATGGTGTGCTTATCTTAAGGCACTAGCTCTCTCTCAAGGAGGTTAGAAGTAAGAGGAGCTGGCAACAGCCCCTCTCCCTGTGCTTTTGTCGTAACACCCCTTTTTATCAGCTGACTACGCCAATGCGCCCAACCTAAGAATCTCCTGTATATCTCTATGGGGAAATCGCGACTTTGAACGGGTTTTTCGGACCCTTACTCTACCCATACAGGCATGAAAAAAGTTGAAGCTGAAATATTCTTTCCCATAATAAAACATTTCCAGAAAAAACAGGAAAATGCGTGTTGGTATTTCTTTAAAAAATTGAACAAAATAACGATTTTTTGAGCGGAAGTGCATAGTGCGCATGGTTACACACTGCCCATGTCCAAGTAACCATGCATACTGCCCATGTGCAAGTAACCATGTTTAAAATATAACCAAAAGCCTAATGTTAAGAAATAAGAAGTCCGAAATATTCCTTCTTTCCATCCTTGGTTTGCATGCGCTAAGCAAAACTGCTTAAGCCACAGGAAGTGACGTCATGTTCCCGAACTCTCGCAGCGCAGACTCCCACCACCTCAGAGAGAGGACAGAAATAGCTGATCTGTTTTGGCTTCACTCAAAAACGGGTCCCTTCACCTCCTCTTCTTCTAACCTCCTTGCTCTCTCCCTTCTTTGGATCCAGTTGCCCTAAATTAGGGATGTGTGACTGCTCACATCCCATCGAGTTGTTTATGGTGGTCGTTAAACCCCAAACATACTTATAACTAAGAAACTGGGATAGCGAATGTTCGGCAAAGTATATTTCAACCTTATATAGTTTTTGTAATTTCCCGACAGATGTCGCTATCGCAGGATTTAACGAGTTGAGTTGCCTGTTCGAGAGTGTAGTAATGGCGATGTCCACGTACGTATTCGAGTTGTTTATGTACATGTAGCTAAAATTTTAGCGCCATTTACTATTGTAGATATTGTGTTTTGACAATTTTTTTTGAAATATGAATTTAGGAAGTTTGGATTGTGTATGGAGTATAGGCGCCATATGTTTATTTTTAGTTATTTTGCTTTTTGTGTTTCTGTTATTGAGTACACGCCCAATGCCGGTTGTATTTGTTTACGAACAGGAGAAGTATTTCCTGGATACTAGTTTGGATCCTCCGGCTAAAAAATTGTTCCCCAGTATACAAGATGATCCAACTATCGACCTGTCCGTCATTGTTCCTGCGTATAACGAAGAGGAGCGCCTTCCTAGCATGCTGAATGAATGTATTGAATTCCTTGAAGACAGAACGAAAAACAATCCAAGTTACGTCTACGAAATTATTGTCGTCGATGATGGTAGTTCAGATCGGACGTCATCTGTTGCGCAGAAATTTGGTGATAAAGTTGGCACTGATAAACTAAGGGTTTTAACCCTCCAAAAAAATCGTGGGAAAGGTGGAGCTGTCCGAATGGGTATGCTCAGGGCTCGTGGAAAGCATCTTCTCTTTGCAGATGCTGATGGAGCGACCAAATTTAATGACGTTGTTAAATTAGAGACCAAGGTTAACGAACTATCGGAGAAATATTCAGATGTGGTTGTCATTGGATCAAGAGCGCATCTAGAGGAGCAAGCGATTGCAACACGCTCAGCTTTACGTACATTCCTTATGTATGGCTTTCATTTCTTCGTATGGTTGTTTGGTGTCCGTGGTATTCGTGATACTCAGTGTGGTTTTAAGTTATTCACTCGTACAGCTGCACATTCTCTCTTTACGTCGATTCATGTGGAGCGCTGGGCATTTGATGTGGAACTGCTATATTTAGCTCAACGTCTTCATATGCTTGTGGATGAAGTGGCTGTAAATTGGACAGAAATTGAAGGATCAAAGTTAGTTCCAGTTTGGAGTTGGGTTCAAATGGGAAAAGATCTGTTTATGATTTGGCTTAGATATCGAACTGGAGCTTGGAAAATAGCATGCTTGCAGACCAAAAAGTAGCACAAAATGTGTATTTAGATATATTTTTGATATGTAAGTTTTAATACATTTGCACAGTTTGCAGATTAAATCTATTACTTTTCCACGTTCTTGTTCATATCTAATGTAAGTATTGTTCCATGCATGGATGATAAAAAATATTTTGCCGTGCCTTATTCGTAAGTTGCATCATTTGTGTTGTAATTACAGTTGCTGCTATTCCAATATTAACCGAGAGCCAGACTGTTTCAAACCATCCTTGTTCTCATGAGACTCCCAAATTCCCAGAAATGCATTATTCCCAGTTTAAAGAAAAATTGAGTTTTGAAATAGTCGCAGATCAAATGTCAGTCCTCTAAATAAAACATTATCATTAGCTCGGCAGTTGGTCTTTTTTTTTTTAAAGCTTTTGCCAAATTAATTTTTTTTTTTTTTTTTTGCTAAATGCAATATGAAGTATTGCCAATATTTTCACCAAAACTTTTTATCCATTGGCAAAAGGATTTTTTGTTTTTGCCAATTGCGAAGAATGCAGTTGACAGCGTGACATCTCGGCATTCGAATTACCCAGTGGTCCGCTGGCCATTGGCCAGTAAAACTTATGTTAGACCTCCAAACTATTGACTTTACTGACCTGGATGTCCAGTAAGTTTTATTTTTTTCTTCTAATTTGTCATAAGTTAAAAAATGAATTTCTATTTCTTTTACCTTGCTGTAAGGTTTTCTTTTTGGGCTGCAAACTAATGGTAGGTGTAAAAACAAATATTGAAGATAATGCCATTGAAATGATACATTATTTTCTACATATATTGTAAATGTAAAGTTTTTTTCATTGTTTTTTCTACGGGCCAGTGGGCATTGTGGTCCCCAGGGGTTTGCAAATTCTAGTGGTCCGCTGGGCCAGTAGAACATTTATTTCTAATTCAAACACTGCATCTGTTAAGTGATATAATAGTTAACACCAAATTAAAAAATTACAGTAGTAGCAAACTTGTAAATAATTTTAATTTTAAACGTGCGAGATGTAAAACCTAAACAATTCTTTTTCATATATTCTTGCTTGATTGTTTAAGGCATCTAGAGTGTAGATGATGAAGCACAAGACTACTAAATTAAAGGGCAAATGAAAGTGAGGTAACAATTACACTGAACCTTATATTAAGGAACTTCAATTTCCTTTGCCATCTTCAAAGTATAAATGTCTTTGTGCTATTCAAACACATGTACATTACTGTTACTACATATAGTATATGAAGTTGGTTTATCTTTGATAAATGTTTTTGATTTTATTTCTCTATGTAACTATTAAGGCATGGTGTCATTGATGTTCTCTTGAATGACCAAAATAATCATTTTTATGAGTAGAGCCAAAGTTTCTAATCTTTGCATGAGGAAGTAGTCACCCTTTGTGAAGGATTAGAGGTTTGACAATATAGAATTTTTTTTTTAGTAGCACAGCTATATATACATTGAAAGGACAAGGCACCACCTTTTGCACACAGAACAGCATCCAAATGTCATGGTATGGACTCAGTGAGGTTCCTTAACACACACACCCAGGTATCGCTGACCAACAATCTAAGAGTGTTTGGCATACAGAGATGTAGGTAGGGATGATTGATCACAAACAGCTCGTTCCAATATGCCCCATAAATTCTCAATGGGGGTTGATGAGCGAGGGGGCCATGCGAGTGTGGTAAGCTCACTGATATGCTCCTGGAGCCAATTGGTCGCTAGCTGGGACCGATGGGGTGGATTGTTGTCCCGTTGAAAGATCGTAACTTGGTTCGGACAGAGGTATGTAATGAAAGGTTGGAGATGGTCTGCCAGGAGCTGCACATAGCTGAAAGCAGTGATGGAAGACTGAAGAGGTACACAGGCCAGACCATGTGAAAACTGCCCAAATAGTTACACCGCCTCCACCGGCCTGCAGTACCCCAACTTGGCACGTGGAGTCCATAGCTTTGTATGGTTTATGCCATACAAGCTGCCTGCCATCGGTGCGACGTAGCGGGGAACGGGATTTGTTAGACCATATGATGCATTTCCAATCATCGATCCTCCAGTTTCGATAGGCCTTCGCAAACTGCAGTCAAATCATGTGATGCTATGCCGTTAACATCGGAACGTGATGGGATCGTCGACTACCCCAGCCGAGTTGTGCCATGTGGGGACAGATTGTCTTTGAACATAGGCTTGTGGAGGCTCCTTCCTTAAATTTTGATGTGATTTGCTGCAAACAAGCCTTCTGATTTGTCTGTTCGATGTAGGCCAATCATCAGAGCCCACGATCATCCAGTGCACTTTTACGGCCACATTTCATCCGACTATTAGCAGTTTTGCCAGATTTCACGTACTCCTGGTACACACTTGCTACGGTTTGTCATAAAATTCCTAACAGTTTCGCCATTGCGCTGATTGAACATCCGGCCTTCCTGGCTCCCATGACTTGACCTCGATTAAACTCACTTAAGTCTCTTCCTTGACCCATGCTGCCACTTGACGGTGTGTGTTCCTGTGCATACTGACCCCCTCTATTTATAGCCCCAACCGATTTTCCTGTACACTGCTATTTGCTGCTTTGCGTATTTTCACCAGGGTGTACGTAATAATTTGTCCTTTCGGTGTATATTGTATAGGGCTTGAAAAATACCATGATACCTGAGAAACCTGGGGAATGTAAGTTATTGGCCTGGACAGGTAAACAAAAAATGTAATTGCCTGGTTCAGGCAGCTAAATTAAAAAATAAAGCTTGGAATAGAATTTCCTACTACAAGAAAAAAGACAGTTGTCGCATGTCATTTTTCATTTCACTAGTAATCACCGGAAGTTTTATTATTGTTATGAAGTGCCAAGGAGAAGAATATCACTTCTTTAATTATATCATGCTCTAGGTCCAGAAATTGGAACCATATGTAGTTTTGCTCCAAATGTTGTTTATAGTCAGTAACTCAATGCATGTCTCAGATGGAACTAGCCTCCGGTGTTAAGTGACAGAGGGTGAAAACTTCAATGCAAGGAACATGGCAGAATCACTAAATTTCTCAATTACCAATTTCGGCATCACAATCTTCAGGGGTGGAAAAATGTGATCGCCTAGGATGACCAAAAAATTGTCTGAGACCCCACAGAAAGCATCACTGAAAAACATGTAGTTCAAGAATTTGCAAGCCCCGTGGGGAAAAATTAGTATGTGCCAGGTTTTTTTTTTCCAGGGAGAGATAAGCTAAAGGCTGAGGGTAAAACATTATTTCTTGGACAGAAGTGTTCTGACTTTAAGATATATCTTCCCTCGGTCCAATGTTTTGATGCTGGCCACCAGATTTCAGAAAATATTTCTACCCCTGATCATCTTAAAACTTGAAAGAAATGTTTATTTTCGTTTTGGGCATTTTGAATTCAGACACTTAAAACGGAAATGCAAAATATGTAAAAAACAGTTCATCACATTTTTTAACTTAAATAAGAAATGGGGTTTCTGATTTGTTATCTTAAAAGAAACTTTCCTGGGCATCCAGCTTTTACTGCCTGGGTAAGTAAATATATTCTGCACATGCCCAGCTGGGCATGTAACTTTTTAGATGTTTTTAAGCCCTGATGTACTTATGGCTGGTAATTTGAGGTGAGGGGGATGTGATGAAAACATTTAGCATAGATATAATGAACCCAAAATAACTGAAATGGAAAAACCATTATTTGAGATACGAATGTTGTCACACAGCAATTCATAGCTAATAAGTTATTTCAAAAACTTTTTGATTGAAGTTCATCCCAAAATTTAAAAAATAGCTTTAGTTAGCAAAGAAAAAGAGTGAACTTGATTTTTGGAACATTCTTAAAAATAGAGGACAGAATGTATTTTTTTTTTTTATTTCCTTAAGAATGAAACAAAACACAATTAATGGTCCTTAAAATTTTGTGCAAAACAGGATGTATTCTTGGATCTGTACATTTTGTTACCTGCATTTTTTTTTAAGTTTGTTATTGTGCATGTGTGTGTAACACAGTAATGACTGGCTGTATCTTCAAATTTTGCCACTTTTATCTTGTGTTCACAGGGGTCAATCCAGGTCGAGGCAGCATTTGATGCCATTCAGGCGCAAACTGGGTTGTCATAATCTGGTCCGGTAGACCTGCTGGCTCAAAAGAAAAAAGCATATATATATACACTATCTACCAACAAGTAATTGGACACCCCTGCAATCGACAATATCTGCGGTCCTGATACACGTCACGGCCACCGCCATTAAATATCGTGTGGGAAACAACAACGCAACCAGTCGCATGGAAGATGCCACACAGTTCGGAGCTCTCTGATTTCAAGAAGGGTGTAATTGTCAGGTATCACAGAAATGGCCAATCCATACGCGACATATCCAGTGAGTTGAAGTACCCAAAATCGACAGTGGCCTACGTAATTGGTAAATGGAAGATGAGAGGTGACTGTCAGAATGTGCCCTGACCCGGCAGACCCACAAAACTGGGATTTACAGACCGACGGGTGCTGGTCAGAGAAATTCGGAAGAACCGCACCAAATCGATGGGCCACATCCGCGAGGAGTTTCAACAGGCATCCGGGAGTGTTCTTTCGATGATTACCATCCGTAAGGAAGCCCATCTGCTCTGTTATCATGGACGTGCTGCCACCCACAAGCCTTTGATCACCAAGTCCAAAAGCGCTGCTCGGCTAACGTGGTGCAAAGAATGTCGACAGTAGACCGTTGAACAGTGGAAACAGGTTCTCTGGAGCGACAAATCAAGGTTTACCCTCTACCGTTCGGATCGAAGGGTCTGTGTTTGGCGTCTGCCTGGAGAATGCCTCCTGCTGGAATGTATTGTGCCAACTGTGAAGTTCGGCGGTGGAATTATGCTATGGGGGTATTTCTCCTGGTATGGCACAGGACCCTTGATTGCAATTCCTGGTAGACTCAACGCCAAGACCTACTGCTCCATTTTGGATGACTATGCGCTTCCTACGTTGTTTCAGTTTTACGGGGTGGACCCATGTTACTTTCAGGATGACAATGCCACCTGTCATGTTGCAAGGTCCACCATGGCTTGGTATGGTGACAATGGGGTTAATCGAATGGACTGGCCTGCGCAGAGCCCGGAGCTTAACCCTATCGAGCACCTCTGGGACGAGTTGGAGCATCGACTTAAGGGGTGCCCCCACCGTCCGAAATCGGTGAAGAAAATGACCTGTCGTCTCCAAGCCGAGTGGAAGAAAATACCGCTAGCCGTCATACAATGCCTGGTTGAGAGTATGCCCCGGAGGGTCGCAGCTGTAATCGCCGCTCATGGAGGCTCCACCTACTATTGAAGGTGAAAAAACTTCATTTTCCTTTGCTGTCACAGGTGTCCAATTACTTGTTGGTAGATAGTGTATATGTGTGTACTTGTACTTCGATATTCTTGTATCACCAAATATACTAAAATGGAAAGATTGTTTACCATTTTGACAGCTTCAGAAGTAATAATAAAAAAAACAAACTATGTAACAAATGTTCTGTTAAGCCAAACACTGTCTTTTATACACTCCCTTATCTTTTCTCGACTTTCGAATTTAAGCCCTGTCATAATGGGCTGATATCCTTATCCTCAGTCTGCTTATTCCACTTGCAGTTGAATAATCAATGCAATCTAATCAAATATGCTCTCAATATTCTTGGGAAATTCAGTATGTAAGTTAATGCATTCAGGTTCACCTACAGTAAATTTTTTGGGTTGCTATTTTTAATAGATATGTATTTTCTTCGTCATTTCGAGGAGATCTGCGTCTGATTTAGCTATACTTCCATATCTGGTCTGCTACCTCAGAGCAAGTGCCAATATGGCACTTACACTCCTTCATCGCCGAGGCTGGTAACTTGTTACGTCACCGCCATTTGCTCCGTGCTTGAAGTCTGTTCGCTTTTTTGTTTAAATATTGTTTGCTTGTGTTGTCCCTGATTCTGTAAGTGCTTCTTCGTGTTTCATCTGTTGTTGTTCTTTCTGCATGCGTTTTTACCATGTGGAATTGGAAGCTCTTTTTAAAAGAAGCTGCCCAGGATGAGGTGGCGTGTGTTTCATGGCGGGAGTGGCACAGATTTATTCTAACCAGTAGAACATGTTCGGAAGGTCATTCAGTGACTCGATTAGTCTAATCTTTATGGACAGTTAAGGTGTCAGGGTTATCACGTTTCAGGGAAATCGAAGCAGTCTTCCCATGCACTTGAGACATGGGGCGCTTGGATCCTTTTTATCTTTGAACGTGATACCAAGTGATTCAGGGTCCAGATCTGCCCTGAGAATGACAGATCTGAGAACACATTGCTGCCGCTCATACACAAGCATGTACAACCACGAACTAGTGTCATGGCAGATTAGTTGGCTGCATATTGTAACCTCGGAAGCTGTGGATACGAACATCTCTCACAGTCAGTTAACCACTCACTGAATTTGTGGATCCTAGTACTGTGGCTCATACCCAAGCGGTTGAGAGCAATTGGCGACCTCTCAAACACAAACCTACTAATGGAAGTCACTAACTTCATCTGACAGACCATATTCTGGAATATTTATTCTGACGGAACTGTCGTCTTTTGCTAGAACATTGCTTTAAGGTCATTAATCGGAACATAAAATGGTCTGTTCCTGGACATACACAGTGCGTCAAAGAATTTTTAAGACTGGAGCTAGATTTCAGCCTACGGTGGCGCCACCAGTGTAATCGCGAATGCGCTATAAACCGTGGCCATCTGCTTGCTTTCTGCCAAAAGTACTGCGCAGTTGTTAAAGTAACTCAAACGAAACGGGCGTTCATTGGAGAAGTAACATTTTTTTCATGTTGAATTATTAAGATGGAACAAAGGGCTGTTAATAAATTTAACGCAAAACTTGGTAAAAGTGCCTCGGGCCGCCCCGGTGGCGCAATGGTCTAAGGCGCTGGCCTCTGATCATTCGTCCGTAAGGGGTCCGGGTTCGAATCCCGGTCAGGCATGGATGTTGTATTTGTCTTACGGCACTGGCTCTCTCCCTTCCCTGGAACCAGTGACCCTAAATTAGGGACGGGCAACTACTTATAGCCCATTGAGTTGCTCACGGTGGTCGGTAAACCTCCAATAAAAAAAAAATAAAAAGTGCCTCGGAAACGTACCAAATGATGAAACAAGTTTACGGCGAGTTTTGTTTAAGTAGATCAAATGTTTTCCTGTGGCACAAGCGTTTTTTGGACGGAAGAGAGACGCTAGAAGATGATAAGCATATCGGAAGACCAAGTTCATCTAGGACACCTGAGATTATTGAAAAAGTCCGTGATTTCGTGGAAAACAAATGATGTGCGTCACTAAGAATGATGGAAGAGTTTTTAAACATCAACAAAGAAACGATTCAAACCATCCTGCATGAAAATTTGGGCAAAACAAAAGTCTGTGCTACATTTGTTCCACACACGTTAACCAATGAGAAAAAATCAAGGAGAAGTGCATATTGCAGAGACATCATTTCCGCCGTTGAAAATGATCCAAACTTCTTAAAATCGATTGTTACTGGTGATGAAACATGGTGTTTTCAATATGATCCAAAAACACAGCGACAAAGTGCGGAATGTAAGTCAAAAAACTCGCCACAAGCCAAAAAAACAAGGGAAAATCCATCGAAAATCAAAACAATGCTCATTACATTCTTCGATAGTAAGGGTATTATCCACAAAGAATTTGTTCCAAGTGGACAAACAATTACTGGTGAGTTTTATTTAAATGTTTTGAGGCGTTTGATGGGCAGAATTCGTCGCATTCGTCCAGAATATCGAGATGAAAACAGTTGGTGTTTGTTGCACAATAATGCACCTAGTCACACCTCACTTCTTGTTCGTAGATTTTTGGCGAAAAATAACGTCTGTGTGTTGAATCATCCACCGTATTCACCTGATTTAGCACCCTGCGACTTTTCTTTGTTCCCAAAACTTAAAATGACGTTAAAAGCATGTTTTTTTAATGATATTTTGACCATACAAACAGCTTCGACGTGTGCTTTGGAGGCAATTCCGCAAAGTGAACTGGAACAGGCATTGAAATCATTATTAAATCGCTGTAACAAGTGTATTGAAGTCGGAGGGACTTATTTTGAATAACAAACCAAAGCAAATTATAATTTCTGGTTTCAATTTCATTTTACAGACCCAGTCTTAAAAATTCTTTGATGCACTGTGTAATTAATTTATGTAATTATAAGCCAGAAAAACAGGTTTTAATTCTGCATGAAACACGTCTGTACCGTCCCTGTAAATGTTTCAGAATACGAACTAAATCATTCTTCATGAAAAGCCCTTTTAAGGGACAGCCAGAATACTTCAGAAACAATACTTCAAAAAAAGTCTCGTGAATACAACACACACTGTGTTTCTCATGTCTCCCGATAGATGGCAGCACTATACCACTCAAGAAACATCATATTATTCATGATTCTGCGTTGCTCTGTTGCAGCAGATGACGCAGGCCAGGTATGGAAGCGCATCCTCTGATTTACCCCTTTCTGTGCTTTACAGCTACACACATTCTTGAACTGCAGTTCTGGAAAGTCTGTTACAGTAAAAGCATTTTTTCATTTTGAAAGTAATTAAATAAAAATTGAATTTTGCATTTGCTAATTTCTTTCATTTTATAAATTTTTACTAAAATTCTTGCAATTCTGTACATTTTAAATTTTTTCATAATTATTTTCTAATGATAGTTAAGTCTTGAAAAAAAATTAATATTTGGCATATTTGGATTTCCATTTTCATTAAAAGTGAAGAAACTATTACAAATTCTGAATTCAGTTATTGCAATAAAATGCAGAAGAATGGAATAGTCTAGAGTCTTTCTCAGAGAATGTGCTCGTCTATTACTTCTCAGCATCAGAAGTAATTTTGTTCTGACATTAAATTTTCCTAGGGATCTAGGGGTCCAGGAAAATAGGTGAAATATTGTTAATTATTGCCTCAGTACAAAATACTGCAATTATTCGTAGACTTGTGTTGAAAAGATGTTTACACAGTGAAACAGTAAATTTTATAATGTTATTTTAAAAATGTTTAAGTGTAAGATAGGTTTTTTTTTTATTTTTTAGGGATGGGGTGTTTTGCTTATTTTTCTCAAAAGTGGGCCGCTCAAAATCAGCTTCCAGGGCCATTTATGGATCGCCTGTCTGCCACTGATACCATTGGGCAGTATCTTCTCAAAAATATCTTGAACTGTAATGGTACCTTCACAAAAAATATTTTCAGTAAAATTTTATTTTTAAAATGTTTAAGTGAATACTGATATGCATCTTGAATACTGATATTTTTTAAATGTTTAAGTGAATACTGATATGCTTATCTTTTTTTTTTTGAGGGGGGGGGGGGGGCATTTAGACTGTCTATTTTGCTATGAAAGCAAAAAGGGATGTTGTGCTAAAAATGATTCCTGCATCTGGGCAAGGACATTTTGCAAGTCTTGATACAATAATGATCAATGATCTTATCTATGTATGAATCCACACCACTTTAAATCTTCATGCAAGTTTTGATAGTTTTCTTAGCAATATTTTCATCAAAATTGCTGTAAGCAAAAGGCGGAAATATTCTAAAAATAGGCAGATTTGCTCTAAAAGTAAGTGGAATTTCATAAAAATGGGTACTACCTTTAACTTTTGACTGAAGACATGTAGTCTAAATGACCCCAGTGAAGCAAAACGTTCTAAAGAAATATACTCAACCTCATTGGAATTTAATGTAATTTACTAACTTTTCTTAAAATTGTGTCTACTTTAAATCTCATATGAATTTAACATTTAAAAACTTTCTATCTTACACCTATATTATAACATTTGGGGTTAAAATGACCCCACATTACTTATAGCATAAGTTTTATGGTTTTTTTTGTTTTTTTTTTCCATTTTCCAAGGAGCTGACATTAATAAAAGCTATTTTTATGATCACGGTGCATTGTATTAATGCAATACTGAAAGTGGCAAACCAGACATTGTTTTATTTTAAAATTTAACCAAAGGTGGAGTCCATAATTTAGATAAGAAATTTACTGATCAAATAGGTGTACCAGAAGGTGGCCATTAGTTGTTTTTGAAATAATGCTGGACATCAGTGCAAACAATGCACATGTTATATATATGAAAGTTTTACCAAGCATGTAAAATGTAAGTAAAGAAATATTTCTGTAACATCTCAGGTTACATTTTTATTGGTAAATATTTTGCATTTTTTACTGTTTTAATGTAAAATTTTGAGTTTTAAGTTTTCCAAATTGTTTTATTTATTCTAGAAAAAACTTTTACTTAATTTCAGCTGTTACTGATTGTATTGATAGTAGAATGTGTGAAATTCCCCAAATAAAAATTTCAAGTCAATTGCTATTACAAAACTTATTTTTTCATAAAATGTTGGGGTCATTTTGACCCCATGTCACTTATAAAGTTAAGTATTTTCACATTGTCAGTTAAAGGTTAAAAGCCTGGATTGACCTAGGCTCATTGTCAGTTAAAGGTTAAAAGCCTAGATTGACAATCGAGGATGCATAAAAGAACTTGAGATGAAGGGTCTCCCCTTTGTCTGTACTTGCTTGTTGTACTTGATATTTTGGTATACTAATCTTTAGTTTTAATGCAAATATATATGTAGAGGGAGAAAACCTTTTATTGAAAATTTGAAAAATTCTGAAATTTGTGATGTTTTTTTTTTTTTTTTTTTTGAGCTTCCATATATTTGACCCCCCAAGTTGAAAATTTCACTCAATGATATGTTGCAGACAGTTCTAATGGCTCTGAATGAATGTTAGTTAGAATGAAGATGACATTAACTAGATGATAAAAACGTCTTTAAATTAGTGCTAAAAATGTGCCATGGACTTATTGAAGAACTTAACCACATGACTGTCTAGGAAAAACTTTGAAAAATTTAATCTAGTGCGGAGTACCTTCATCCCTATAGCATCCACTTTCTGACTCCACGAAAGACTAAAGTTCCTTTTCCTCGATATCTTTTTATAATTACTTTTCATTACAGTCAATTGAAATTAAATTCAATACCTTGTTTGTGTGCATTCCTTATATATGAAACATTACTAAAATCATGAAACACATATCTTTGAATCAAAACAAAGCATCACAGGTGGAAACTGAAATTACATGGTAATGAGAAAACGATGAAATTCAGGCTGTTTACAAGTATTCCAAAATTAGAGAAATTCCACAATTCAAAACATGTTTGGCACCAAGCATTTCAGATAAGGGGTGTTTAACTTCTATGGCAAGATATTTTGTTGAGAGGACTGGGAAAGAGGAACTGCTATATTGTTGCATTTTTTTAAAAAACCTAATTGTTTTCCTTTTATTATTGAATAATCCATAAAGAATCCCAAGATGGGATTTATTCTTTAATTTGTGAAAATCTCCTTCAAACTGGTGTATTTCGACTTGTAAGACTTGTTAATTAGAAATGTGGAAGTGGCATATTTTAAGAAGCCATATTTATGTGCTTGTATAAAAATCTAAGGATGAAAAAAATACCTATTTAAAACAAGGCAAAGTATATATATAAACAAAAACCATCCACACTGTTCCATAGAAATTTTTTTGAAAACAGAGAGAAAATTTAAAAATGGCTGATTGAAGGTTTATTCAAACAATCTGGTAGGTGAGCGTATTACTAAAGGGTTACATTTTGCTCTTGTAATAAAAAAAGTAATGCAAACTTCACAGGAAAGTTATTCGTATCCACATAAGTATGGGTGGTCTTTCAATTAAGAATGCTTTTCAAGTAGTTCCCAAGAGACTTGCATGTATTGTTCCACTTTGTTTACATAAAACTTGTTCACACCCTGCATGAAGTGGCAAAGGAAGTAGTTCACAATATGGACAATTCTTACTTTTATTGCTACTTTTATACTAATGGATCCATACGGAAAGAAATATGTATTTATTTCATGTACAAGATTAAATTGTCACAATTCAGTACAGAATCTGAATGACATGCCTTTTTCATTGGGTGAAAGTTTTCACATCATCATTTCCTTCAGATCTCTGGTAGTACTTTTGCAAATAGCAGAAATTTAATATCTTTGACAATAATTTTTTTCCGAAGAAATAATAACAATAAAAAACAAATCATTACCCCCCCCCCCCACACACACACAGTGTTATTATTATTATTCAATAAATGTCCATAAAAAATCATTAAAACGTCTGATGCAATCAAATTCTAAAAATAAAATCTGCATACAATTTATCGTGAACTTCTTCCTTTGCTGGGTATGAGCAGGTTCTATGTAAGTAAAGTGAAGCAACACATGCAAAGTCAGGAACTACCTAATATGAATTCTTAATCATTTTTTTTTTTTTTGTGATTTACCATAGTCAAAAATATAGATAATTCAACACTGATATTAGTTCAAAGTGTTAGCGCTTCATGAAAAAGAGGCAATGCATATCCAGTGTTTTTTCATGTTTATTCAAAGCTTTTTTTTTTTTTTTTTGTGTGTGTGTGTAATTTTTCAAATATGTGAATTCAAATATTTAAAAAATATATTAATATTGAGGAACAATATTAATTTTTCCTTGTTTCTATGTGTATGAGCAATTATAATTGCACATCAAACCTCATAGTCTACCTTTGCCTTTTTCTTTTTTTTTAATTTTCATTCAGACTGTGCGAGACAGTAATGATACTTGTTCCCAGGTCACATTTCTTTGTCTTCTCCCCCTCCCTCAATTTGGAGAAATCATTACTCTTGAGTTTCATGGTTTGTTTGAAAAGCCTGTGAGTTACTTAGCAAGTAAGAAAGTGAAGTTTGCATAGTTTTCATTTTTTTTTTTT
Organism: Macrothele yani; assembly: GCA_039090855.1. Taxonomy (NCBI): domain Eukaryota; kingdom Metazoa; phylum Arthropoda; class Arachnida; order Araneae; family Macrothelidae; genus Macrothele; species Macrothele yani. The sequence continues at coordinate 84,250,638 of CM076990.1, forward strand.
TTAGCAATTGTAAATGCGTTTAACAAGTCCACTAAATCTAAAAATTAAAGATAAAATCGAGACAGCACAAAAGCATGTTTGAAATGCTATGAAACAGTTTTTTCTATGTTTCTTTTTTTTTTCATTTTGTTTCCTCTCACCCACAAAAGCTGTGTAAGGTAATTTTTGTGTGGTAAAAAAGATAAATCTTATGTTTTGAAGATTGAGGAAAACAAACATGTCAGTTTATACATACTATCATCCATGTAGATGGCTTAACAGTTCCCAAATAGTCCAAGAGGGCAACTCAGAAAATCTGAGAAAAAATATATTTAGGCAAAGGGATGGAATCTTACATAAACAGGTTTTGTGTTGGGCTCAAAGTCATGTAAAACGTGCGTCTCCGGTAAAATCTTTATAAATTTTTTCACGGGTCACATTCTTTATTCTATACTTTGTACATGAGAAAGTAAATAAAACAAATCATAATGTGAAAAAAATGACATTAAATATAATAAATTTATTTGAATCTCGGCTGAAAAGTTGTTTGCCTTCTCAGCAATTTTGGTCACGGGCCGCCACTGTTATGTGGTGCCTTGTTGAATTTTCTCCTGCTGGAGTCCATTTCTGCAATTTTCAACAGTTTCAGCCAAAATTCGGTTTTGGTGAGCAGTTGCACTATTTTGAATTTGTTGCTGTCCCTGCTCCTCACTTTCAGTTGCTCTTGAGTTTGAAGCACGTAGGCGATCAAATGTTCATCTCATTGTTTCGTCTTATAGCAGTTCTCAGTCGTTGTTCAGCAAGTCGCACCTCTGTTTTCCTGAGCAGTTTTGTTGCTTCGTCTTGAATGTTATTCAGCCAGTCATGCCTCTGTTTCTCTTCCCCAGCAGTTTCGTTGCCTCATCTTGTAACAGTTCACAATCGTTGTTTAGCAAGTCATGCCTCTGTTTCAGCAGTTTCGTTGCCTCATCATGTAGAAGTTCACAACTGTTGTTCTGCAAGCCGCGCCTCTATTTACTCAACAATTTTGTTATTTCATCGAACAGCTTGTTAAGTTTTGTCTGCTTCACGTGCTTGTGATCTTTCCTCTTCTGATTGCTTGGTTTGTCTCTTCCTTTTGGGCATTGCAGCCACAAATATTTCTTGAGTTTAAAGCAATGAAATGTACAGAATGTATGGAATCTGTGGAATCAAACGGACCAAAAACGTCATCAAAGCAAACATTCAATTTTTACTGTATGTTGATTTGGCTCAGCAATAATTCTTGACCTATAAATTCCAGAAACTAATGCTGTACCTATAAATTCCAGAAACTAATGCTTGACCTAGAAATTCCAGCATTAATAAGCTGTGTAAATTTCATGATGCCTAAGTTCAGCGTTTGAGAGTTTTTGAGTTTGGCGTTCAAGAGTTATTTAACATGCATTGAGGATACAGAATGTGAGAACAGTTTTCCAATTATACGAATCTCTGACTGAAAAAAATTTATTAACAATACTGATGTGAAACGTGACATGAAACACGCTGATATGAAAAATGTGAAACACACTCTGCCTTCATACATTTATGTGGTGTCTAATCACCTCAAAACTTAATTAACTCAACTCGGGAAGGGAGCGACGTAGGAAGTTATAAATAGTTGCGTTGACATAGAAATTCCGGCATTAATAAGCTGTGCAAATTTCATGATACCAGAGTTTGGTGTTCATGAGTTTTTGCTGCTTCAGACAAACAGACACAAGGATTTTCTGTTTTATAGTTAAGATATATTGAGAAACTGTAATATATTTACTCAGAATCTTCATTTTGCATATACACTATCTACCAACAAGTAATTGGACACCACTGCAATCGACAATATCTGCGGTCCTGACACACGTCATGGCCGCCGCCGTTAAATATCGTGTGGGAAACAACAACGCAACCAGTCGCATGCAAGATGCCACGCAGTTCGGAGCCCTCTGATTTCAAGAAAGATGTAATCGTCTGGTATAACAGAAATGGGCGATCTATACGGGACATATCCAGCGAGTTGAAGTACCCAAAGTCGACAGTGGCCTACGTGATTGGCAAGTGGAAGATGAGGGGTGACTGTCGGAATGTTCCCCGACCCGGCAGACCCACAAAACTGGGGGTTGGAGACCGACGGATGCTGGTCAGAGAAATTCGGAAGAACCGCACCAAATCGATGGGCCACATCCGCGAGGAGTTTCAACAGGCATTCGGGAGTGTTCTTTTGATGAATACCATCCGTAAGGAAGCCCATCTGCTCGGTTATCATGGACGTGCTGCTGCCCACAAGCCTTTGATCACCAAGTCCAATAGTGCTGCTCTGCTGATGTGGTGCAAAGAACGTCGACAGTGGACCGTTGAACAGAGGAAACAGGTTCTCTGGAGCGACGAATCAAGGTTCACCCTCTACCATTCGGATGGCAGGGTCTGGGTTTGGCGTCTGCCTGGAGAACGCTTCCTGCCGAAATGTATTGTGCCAACTGTGAAGTTCGGCGTCGGTTGAATTATGCTATGGGAGGTGTTTCTCCTGGTATGGCACGGGACCCTTGATCGCAATTCCTGGTAGACTCGACATCGAGACCAACTGCACCATTTTGGATGGCCATGCACTTCCTACGTTGTGGCAGTTTTACAGGGTGAACCCATGTTACTTTCAGGATGACAATGCCACCTGTCATGTTGCGAGGTCCACCATGGCTTGGTATGGTGACAATGGGGTTAATCGAATGGAGTGGCCTGCATATAGCCCAGACCTTAACCCTATCGAGCACCTCTGGGACGAGTTGGAGCGTCGACTTAAGGAGTGCCCCCACCGTCCAAAATCGGTGAAGGAACTGACCTGTCTTCTCCAAGCCCAGTGGAAGAAAATACCGCTAGCCGTCGTACAACGCCTGGTTGAGAGTATGCCCTGGAGGGTCGCAGCTGTAATTGCTGCTCGTGGAGGCTCCACCAACTATTGAAGGTGAATAAACTTTGTTTTCCTTTGCTGTCACAGGTGTCCAATTACTTGTTGGTAGATAGTGTATATCTTTTTTTATATATATTTATTGAGAATTTTCAAGATCCCTTAAAAAATATGATTCATCAAAAATCTCAATTTTTTTCTACAACTTCTGGAACAGTTTCACAAATTTCAAGTGCACTATCTGTTTGTTCTGTTACAAATGGTAGCACTCCTCTTTTTCTGGTTCCCCGGTGACTGATCCTTTCTCTGGGAAGTCTCAGTCAACCAAAGTTCAATTGCAAGCTCATGATTATATTCTGGCAAGGGAGGCCCAGCTGAGTTATCAGTAAACTATTATGTAGATTTTCATCAGTCAGCTTGCTCCGAAATTTGTCTTTCATGACATTCAGCAGCTGAGGAAGTAGCATTTGTCAAAGCAATAATTGTGTAAAAAACAACCAGTCTTGAAAACTGTTTACTGTGATCTTTGAACAAAACTCCCAAAAATTGCTTCTGGTTGACATGGAAAAGCAATAGGAAGCAGTCTTCTTAAGTGTATTGGCAGACGGGAATATTTCTTGCTGCAGCAAAAGTAGTTCCTCATTTCTAAAGGTTTCCTACCCAGTCAGTAGCTTTAGAGGATGGCCATGTACTAGGATCCAAAACAGAAGATAATTTGAAAACTAAAGAACTATTATTCACCATGCTTTGGATGTGTGATACAACAGCATCACCAGTAATTGCAATTTCATCAATTACCTTATTGCTTTCAAAAGCATATGGCTGCAGTGGGTGGTCTTTAAAAGTTCCTGTAGGCAATTCACAAAGGGCTGACTTAGGTAATGTCACCTGGCTGATGACATCGGCCACACTTTCAATTTCAATCAAAGCTTGGTGAACGCTTCAATTTTCCCTTTGCACTTTTACTGATGTGGACCCAAGTTCTTCATAAACATCGACAAGAACTGCCAATCCTGGTATAAAAAGAGGCTCTGTTAATTCCTTTTCTAAAGCCACAGCTTTGATCCTTGTGTCTGTTTCTGCCCACAACTAGGAATTCAGGTGCTCAACAAATGCCGGCCAGTTGCACAGCCCAGCTTGGAATGCTTTATGGTGAAGCATAACCCATCGCGTTTTAGGTAGAGATGACATTTGCAAGATTGCAATCATTAACTCTGTGGCTGCCTGTTTCGGCCCTTCCTGTAGTGTTGGTGACTTGCAATGAAATTTAAATATGGAATGCACAGTATTCTTCATAACTTGAAACTCTGGAATGTCATTTACAGCTTCTTTCACTACAAGCTCTAGTTTGTGAGCAAGACAATGCAGGGATAATACACCTTTGTTTGTCATTTGTTCCTTTATGAGTTTAGTAAGACCACTCCTTTTGCCCCAGTACACAAAGGCACCATCTGTGGTGATTGCTACCATTCTCTGAAATGGTAGTGTGTTATCTGTAGGTCAGCTAAGAGATTTTGCAGACCTTCAAGAATAACCTGTGCAAGGCCACTATTGCACATCCCTAGATAATTTGTCTCCTTTACAACATCATTCATGAAAGAGACATAAACAATTTCATGTGTGTTGATGGCGATATCAGTAGAGCTATCTGGGATCAGTGAAAATAATTCTTAATTATTGAGTCTGTTCAACACTGACGCAGATTGCAGAGGCAATGTAACCAGAAACAAGTGGTACCACTTTGTGATGCTGTGTATTATAATCCGTTTGAAAGTCCAGTCCGTTTGCTTTCTGCAATTCACAAAGTTTTGGTAAATCACTATATGATGAGTCATTTTTTTTGTTTATAATACACTGTGCAAAATAATTTTGTCATTCTGATTTAGCTTAGCAACAGCTTTACAGAACGGCTGTTTTTCTGGATTGCATTGAAGGTATTTTTGATTTAAAATTTTTTTGTGCTTACAAGTACCTTCATGGTGCTTTATCGTATGAAGTTGGTAGTTTTTACTTCCAACTACCATGACCAATACCTCTTCTTCATCAGTCCTTGCCATTTCTTGACAAACCAAACAAAACATACCCTCGTTCTTCATTTTGTTAGGAATGCTTGATGTTTACCTTCAGAAGTTCAAGACTCCAGCAAAGCAAGAAACAACAACAAACTCAGAGTTAGTGCTGCCACCTTTCAAAAATAACTGTAAAGTATAAAATCATAATTTCAAAAACAGTAAAACCAGCTAACTGCTTCAAAATTTTTTAAGGAGTCCTCGGGACTCACAACTCCTCTCCGAATTAATTTCCAAGCGAGTCCTTTGAATTTCATTGGTAGTTTTTGACTTGGGACTCCCGCTTATTTCCAATGCTGGTTTAAACACTACTTCCTCTGATCCAGAAACACAAGTAGCCTGGAAGTACAGTCACAACAGATCAGTTGGCCGCCTACCATAACCTGCCAAGCTTAGGATTTGAACATCTTATTGTAAACCAGTCTTTTCATTTTATTGATCCAGTTAGAGAGGCTCACACAGAAGGTGTGAAGAGAAATTGGTGTCCTCTGAAATGCAAACTAATTGAGGGAAATCAAAAAATTAATTTAGCAGATGATATTTTGGAGTATTTATTGTAACGGAATTGTCATCCTTTCTCAGAACACTGCTTTGAGGTGTTGATTTGCATCACCAGACAATTAGTTCTACCCTTGCATGTAATCAGTTTGTTTTAAATTTATGTAATCAGTTTGTTTTAAATTTATGTAATCAATTGGTTTTAAACTTATGTAAGCAATTGGTTTTAAATTTATGTAATCAACCGATTTATTCTGTCAGACAGACACTTTCCCATTTATGAGGAAACAAAACTTTTTCATCATAATAAATGTTTTGGAGTAAGAACACACTTAGCATTCATAAAGGTCCGTTTAAGGGCCAGCCAAAGATAGTCACGAAACAGGATTATTACACAACTCACACACAGTGTCCTTCAGAGTGATTGATAGATGGCAGCACATCAGTGTTGACATGTAAATAGTGGGTAGTGGGCCACAGTTGGAAGTATAACCATCTTCTGCATGTGGTAAGTGGGATTGGAGTTCATCCTACATTAATGTTAGGCATATTTGAGATAGCCACTTAAAACAAAGTGAGCATTTCATTAATTCTGAAAATCAAGCAGTCCTCACTGAAATATGGAAAACATTGATGTGCATTTAGTATCATGGTATATTAAGTTGCCAATGCATCATCATGACTAGTAAATATGAAAAAGGCTTGAATCACCACTACTGTGTAGCAAAGTGAAGCTCATCTGTGTGCTGTGATTCAAGATTGCCTGTATTTATAATGAGTCCATACCAGTAAAAAAACAGGTTTAATATTATGTACATTCTCTGAAAGGGAAAGAAAGCATCAGCAGTCATCATTTAAAAGGTTCTAATAAAACAAAATATGCATTTATAATCTGTGCGAATATTCAAAGTCATTTTTACAAAAATGGAACCTTCACGTAACTATTTTGCAAAAAATGGCCCTTGAGCAACTGAGAAACAGATTTTTTGTAATTGTGTCCTTAGAGCATCATCTTGAGTAGAAATGCACTCAGTTTTTATTTGGAAAGTAGGAGTGAAGTTTTCATGCATTTTAAAAATTTTCCCTCTGTTTTTCAGAGCAGGGAGTAGCATTTGTGATGTAATTTTTTTTTTTTTTTTTGTTACTGCTGCTGCTATTATGTTTGAACCCTGATAGTTTCATCTCAATAATGTTTTAGTTTTGTTACTAGGAAGTGAAATTTTCCATAATTGTTTGTTTTTATTTTGACCTAGTATCTTTAACTTAATCTCAGTTTGGTGAATAAATCTTTTTTTGCAATAATTATTACCTGTTTTTTATCTTAATTTTATTTTGAAAAGATTTAATGATAAACTCTCCAATCAAGGCCATAGCTAGCAGAGGGCTAGAGGAGTATTAGCTCCCCTTGAAAGGCAAGCAACCCCACTGGAAAGTGGACATGGCAAATTCAGTGTACTTTTATTTTCTGTGGTTTATGAACATTAATTATATTTTTCATTATAAGGATAAATACTTTTCTTATTCACGCATTACATTTACAAAAAACAGAAAAAGAAGAATTGAAATGATACAGCATTCGACATGAATCATTAGGGACAGCTATGGCAATGATTATACCAAATGTTCACAGGGCTTGTTGTTAGTGCTAAGGATCACAGAAGGAAGAAATGACTTCTGTGGGGGGGGGGCATGTAGAATTTAAAATAGCAGTACAAAAATAGAGAGAGAGAGAGAGAGAGAGAGAGAGAGAGAGAAAAGCAGAGGTAGTGGCATGGTGTTGCCCTGAATTAAAATAGCATTTGTCACTTAGTGAGCTGCTGCAGAAAAATTTCCACAGAGTTAATTACTTAAAAGGAAGAAAGTGTCATGGGAACATTCAGCTAAATGTATCCCTCTAGATAGATATTGGAAAATAGTGCTAGAGAGAAGTCTTTGTGTGTGTGTGTGAGTGAGAGAGGGAGAGAGAAACAGCTTTCAACTTTTTCCTGTACATTGCTTTTATGTCATGTGTTTTTATGATGCTTTGTGTGGGAGAAAAGGGGTTTGTTGCCAGAATCTGAGGCTCCTTGGTTTTTGAGTTGGAGGGGGGAGAGGAGGAGTTGGCTGTTGACTGCTATCAGAAAAGGTATCTCCAAGCACTAGTGAGGGAGAATGTGCAATTAAAGCTGAAGAAAGAAGTGGAACAAAAAAAGAGGAGTAGGAAAGAGTCAAAATACGGCATGAATAACTTCGATGGAATTACGTGTAGATCCAGTGAAAGTGTGACTAAAAAGTTCTTTCATTTTAGTTGGGAGCTATTTTACCTCCAGCAATAAGGAACCTCCCACTCAACTGCCATCAAGAAAATTCAGATAACTTGATTTATATTTCAAGATAATTCAGTTTTTTCTTTCTTTCATATTTTGTAGTTTATTTTATTGTTTTGTTTATGCTTTATGGCATGGAAATTTATTCACTAGTGAGGTGAATCAACAAAATGAGTAAAATAAGAAAAATAAAAAATCGAATAAGTATTCAAGTGACTATATGGTTTATAGTTGAACACAGAGGCCCCCAGGTGGATCTTCAGCACCCTTTGGTTCTGGCAACTAGCTATAGCACTGGCTTCCATCTCCAGTTTTGCAAATTCATTCAATTTTACATAAAACTTTTGCCTAAATTAACAAAATGAGTACTAAATGGAAAAACCTTGACAGATTTTTGTTGTGACAGCATAGTATTGCTGTTTATATACCTGGTGATCTTTTAGAAAATGGAAGTTCTTTTTTTATTATTTGAAATATCTAAGTGCAATCTTTCATGACATTTTACTTCATTTCAGTGCTTAAATTAGCATTTCCAAATGCAGAAATAATAAATTCCATGTTGTTTTTCTATTGATAAAACTTTGTTAAAAATATGTCAAGTATGCCATGTGGGAAGATCAACATCTGTCTTGTTCACATTTTGTATCATTAGCTATAATTTTTATTCGCATCTGTGTTCCAGCAGGGGGGTGGGGGTGGTTGTTACAGCTGTAATATAACTGGAACAAGTGGTGGAATGAATTCAAATCAGTCAATTTGCAAACTGTGTGACAGTTTTGCAATATTTTGCTAGTTATCACAGCAGCACTCCCTCCTCTAGCTGTGAATTATAACTTGCATGCAATACTTATATGTAAACACAGTGATTGTTGCTGCAGAGCATGTTCAGTGTACTTTTTTAGAAATGTTTTATGAATAAAAAAGCATGTAAAGTGTTATTCCTGTTATCAGAATTAGTTATTTAGATAACAAAATGAAGTAAAATGTCAAAATGGGTGCTGTGTTACTTAGAATTCATAAAAACAAATGTATCTTTCTTCTAAAAAACTACCATGTTTCTCATGTGACATAGCATTTTGAAGAGCAGCCCTTATGATATGTGCACTGGATCTTACATGACCTGATTTGCTCATCATTTGTTGTTTCAGTATTTTGTGTGTTGTGGTGGTACTGTGAAAAAACAGTGCCACAACATCTTACCTTTTCCTTAGAGGTGGGTTGTGGAGGGTTGATCCAGAACAATTTGCATCATCAAAATGTTTCCTGCCATAACAAAATTCTCTTTATCACTTGACTGCTATCAAATGTGCAGAATCTTTATTTCCCAATGTGTGCACCATATCATGTGAACCTTTAAAAAAAAAAAAAAATTATCATCCCCATAGTTCTTTTTACACCATTTTGCAAAGTCCCTACAATGTAGCTCACAAAGCCCCTCCCCGAAAAATAAAATAGATCAATAACATTAGATATTGTTAGTGACATTCAAGCATCTATGCCACCTACGGGAACAATACTGAACAATCAAATTCAGTAAAAGTTAGTTCGAACACAAAGTTTTTGAAACATTCCTGAAATGTGTCAATGCATTGAATTTTCGCCGCCCCAGTGGCGTAGTGGTCTAAGCGATGGCCTCTGATCATTCGTCCAAAAGGGGCCCGGGTTCGAATCCCGGTGAGGCATGGAAGTTGTGTTTGTCATACGGCATTGGCTCTCTCCCTTCCCTGGAACCAGTGACCCTAAATTAGGGACGGGCGACTGCTTATAGCCCATTGAGTTCCTCACGGTGGTCATTAAATCTCCAATAAAAAAAAAAAAAATTGAATTTTCTGCATTTGGTGGGCTCAAATAATATTTTATGATTTGAGAATTTTTCTGTTTGGCATACGCTTTGTTTATGTAGAGTTTAACAACAGTCATTTCTGAGGAAGGGACTGTGCATGTACACTGGTGTGCAAAAATTAAATACGAAGAGGAGAAATTAGCATAACAGCGGAACAAGCAGGCAGAACGGACCGAAAGACCACTCAGGAGATAGACTAAGGTCCGGTACGGTAGGTCATGCGCATATATGCAGCATGACGTGGGGGGGAGTGTCGGAAGGGTATAAAGCTCACGGGCGGTGTACGCTCAGCAATTCAGTGTAGGCTATTGCACGGTGTACATCGATTTGAACGACGTCGAGTTGCTGCCACCGTGTAATATGGCCAACAGGCAATCCAGTAGACTACATCTGGATGACTTTACCCAAGGTCAAAGTGTGACTAGCGTGGCCGAGGAGTTCGGGATCACTCACAGCATCGTTTCACCAGCTGTCCGAGAGTTTAGCACTGGTGGTCCATGAGCAACCACGGCGGCGGACAACCGGTATATTGTCCTACAAGCGAGAAGAGACAGACGGCAGACAGCGGGTGAAATCGCAAGGCACATGCAACAGACAACTGGACGTCCGTTATCGCGTTTTACCGTGGCCAGGAGGCTGCACAAAGGTGGTCTATTTGCACGACGACCAGTACGGTGTGTGCCATTAACGCTTGCTCGTCAGAGACGGCGGTTTCTGTGGTGCCAGGAACATAAGAACTGGACACAGCAATGGGGTCGAGTTCTCTTTACGGATGAGAGCCGATTTAGTCTGACGAGCGATTCTGGATGTATACACATCTGGAAAGATCAGGGAACACGCAATCACACCTCCAACATCATCGAAAGGGACCGGTTTGGAGGTGGAGTTCTCGTTTGTGGCGGTATCATTCTTGGTAGCCGCACTGACTTCCACATCTTCCAAGGAGGTTGTCACTGGTGTCCGCTATTGTACCGAGGTTCTCCTGCCTCACGTGCGTCTGTTTAGAGGTGCTGTCGGTCCTGAGTTCCTCTTCATGGACGACAACGCTACACCTCACCGTACAGTGGCTCTGTTGGAGAGTGAAGATATTCAACGCATGGATTAGCCCGCAAGGTCCCTGGACCTAAATCCAATCGAACGCGGGTGGAACCTTCTCGGGAGACGCTTGGCAGCACGTCACCGGCCGCCAGCAACGATTCCGCAGCTGCGATTGGCGCTACAAGAGGAATGGGCTGCGATGCCTCAACAGCTCCTTGACAACCTTGTCCTCAGCATGGAGAGACGTTGTAAATCCTGCAACGCAGTGAGGGATGATCATATCCCCTACTGTGTTTGTCTTACGGCACTGGCTCTCTCCCTTCCCTGGAACCAGTGACCCTAAATTAGGGACGGGCGACTGCTTATAGCCCATTGAGTTGCTCACGGTGGTCGTTAAACCTCCAATAAAAAAAAAATATCCCCTACTAAAGGCTGGATTTTTCTTCGCAGCCGCCTGTCACATGGATGGTTCTGTCTTCTGTCCAGTTGTGCTTGAAGCTACCTTTTCAATAAAGTGCCTATGTATTCTTTGGATTCCTTGTTTGGATGGTTTTGCTCACTTGTCTTACATCTTGGGGATCTTATGGTATGATTTGAATCGATGTGGAGCACTTCTGCACGACGTTACATTCGAAAAACCGTCTCGTCCTTAATTTTTGCACGCCAGTGTACTAAATTACAGTAAAACCCTATTCATTTATTTGATCTAAAGGGAACCATTATGAAATTGAAAATGTGGGATAATCAAGAACATTATATACAGTAGATTACCAGTTGTATCTCAATAAGAGAAAATTACGCACGCACGCACACACACACAGACACACATATATTTGTTTTATTCATTAAACTTGCAAAATATGTATGCCGCCCCGGGGGCGCAGTGGTCTAAGCGATGGCCTCTGATCATTCGTCCGAACGGGGTCCGGGTTCGAATCCCGGTGAGGCATGGATGTTGTGTTTGTCTTACGGCACTGGCTCTCTCCCTTCCCTGGAACCAGTGACCCTAAATTAAGGACGGGCGACTGCTTATAGCCCATTGAGTTGCTCACGGTGGTCGTTAAACCTCCGATTTAAAAAAAAAAAAATAAAAATATGTATACATACATAATATGTGCTTCATTTATGTATATACACATCATATATGCTACATAAATGTATATGTTAGACATAGTATATAAATATTCAGTACCTCATTCTCATGACTTTTGCACTGATTTAAATGAAAATTTTTGTTGGCGTAGTTTTGGAAGATATACATCACCAAATCAACATGCTTTTGTTAGATGGATGCTGTCTTACCAACCATTTAGCAAGCTTTAAATCTGATGAAAAATAATAGGAAGAACAAAATAGATACAGTCCGCTTCATTGTATGACTGGCTGGATTTTTGTATTGGAGGTTTAACGACTGCCGTGAGCAACTCAATGGGCAATAAACAGTCGCCCGTCCCTAATTTAGGGTCACTAGTTCCAGGGAAGGGAGAGAGCCAGTGCCGTAAGACAAACACAACATCAATGCCTCACTGGGATTCAAACCCGGACCCCTTTCGGACGAATGATCAGAGGCAATCGTTTAGACCACTGCGCCTCCAAGGCGGCCGACTGGCTGTTGTTTCTTTCTTATCTTTCTAACTTCTGCTTTGTTGGCATCTGTACTGTTGAAGAGGGTGATAATGAAGGAAAATGTTATGAGACCTGCACCCCCACACACTGAGTGTGGACAGAAAATTACAAAAATAAAGAAATAACACAGGCGGTATCAGTTAACAGAGAATTCGAGGTAAACAAACAGCAGTAAAACCTTGTTTGATTATGAATCATAATATTTGCAAAACCACGTTCGCATACGAGGCTGACGAGAAAGACAGGCTTCGGTGCGAAAGGGCATCGACGAGATCACGTGACCAACTTAGTGCTGTTGCCTCTGCTTGGGGCTGCCGACAGCAAACGGTGACCGAGTAGAGAGCTATATTTTCCAACACGCAGCGAATATAAGGTGGCACATCTAATCATTGCATATTAATTTAAAACTATTAGAGAAGAAAACGTTTAAAAGGAACATTATTAAAATGGGAGTTCTACTGAACTTAATCGTTTAACACTACTGAATTAATTTTTTTTTTTTTTTTTCGTTTTCCGTGTAGTGTGGATTTTTGCGTTTAGCCGTTCCTTTAGCAAAGTCGTATCAAGAGACATATTCGAAAGTTTTGTTGCTCGTTTTAATGAAATTAACTATATTTTCTTCGTTGTCCGTGTAGTTCACTTTTTTCTTTTTGCCTTCATGATTTTCTAGCAACACTGAAAAGCAAATTCGTTTGATAAATAGCGTGCATAATATTAATAGCAAACGGAAAACGTTAAGTGAAATCATATTGAGGTCGAAGGAAAAGTGTTCCCTCATATACATATCTCTGGCTAAAACGTTCCTTACTAAATTTTAAAAAAGTGATATTTTTTTCCTGCTCTGGAAAAAATAAATGCTTGGATATTATTGCATGTATTTTGTTTAATGGGGTTATTTCTAGGACAATGCTTCTGTACACTAAAAGTACATAATTTGGAAATAATTCCTTTTAAAAAAAAATGCTTAGAATCCCTTTTAATACAAATCATCTGTCCGTGCATTAGTTTATTTTACTTATTTCTACTTGGGGGAAGAAAAAAAAAATAATCGTTATCTGTATACATTTCAAGACTTTAAAATTATGTGACAACACATTCTGGCACAAGCTATTTTCTTGGTAATTGAAAAAAAGGTGAATGAAGGACACTGTCACAAAAAATGTTCTCATTGTTTTGTGAAAAATTAATGCAAGAACTTTTTTTCATAAAATTATTCATTTTTGTCACTATTAAATTTTCCTTTCATTTGTAAATTTACAATTACTATAATTGAACACTGTTAGGTAAGTCAAAAATTGAAAAAAACTATTTCCATACTAGAATTTAATTCAAACTATAGCTCAGTAAACAGAATTCTTGCTCACCATTAACAGAAATTTAATTGCATTATGAGCCAATATGCAATCTGAAATTGCAGATTTAGTGCTACTGACTAACTCTTTCATACCAGAAAATTTGAAAAATTCATCGCCGTGGAGCAGGAAGCGAATCTGCATTTCCCGATTTCCATTCGAGCATGCTACCGTTACACCATCCAGGATGAGGAAGTCCCAAACATCCGAGGGATTTAGTCTGAATAATCACAGATTTTCGCCAGTCAAAGCGAGCCCTGCTTCATCGTAGCACAGCTATTTAAAGTCAGGTCGATGCTTAGCAAATTCCCAGTTATTCAGGTAAACATTGGGGAAGAAATATTTCTTATTATTATACATGGGAAATATATCTCTATAAGTAATCTGAAATCACATATTTACTGTTACGTAACTGAAATCAAACGATCGTCCATGGAATGGAAACATGTCACCTTTCCAACAAGGAAGACTTGAAAAGTCCAACTGTCTGTCTGCGGGAGAGGTCATGGCGACTGTGAATCTGTTGTTTACACAGAATTTCTGTCAAAAGAGACGACCATCAATAGTGACTCATATTGCCAACACTATTAAATTTGCGAAATTCAATTAAGGACAGATGCCGGGATAAGTTGAGTGAAGGTGTCATTCTGCTGCCCAACAA